>CM060108.1:21167644-21785144 GCA_030522415.1 Channallabes apus | reverse complement strand
CAGTGTAGTGCTGCTATTATTTTATCTTTCTCTCAAGTGTGTTACAAAGGATTTACAGAGCTCAATATGATTCTCAGTATCCACTTGGCTGCTATTTTGCCAGTCTATTTTGGACCCTGTGACAGTCTGTCAGCAGTACCCTCAACCCTTTGCACATTTGTACAGCTGCTGTTAAAAGTATCATGAACATGAGACCTGGATGCCACGACTGCTCTTATCTTAGACCTTTCTTTTAATCTACTGCCCAGCTATACACAGCTACACGTAATTACACTCATCTTAGTGACCTCTGTTCCTGTGCTCAGAGGAAATTACATTTTGGATGCAAAATGTGACCTAGTAGATTGACTCATCAGCAATTTCCGCATAGTTTTAATGTGAAAATAAGCATACAATGGGAAGCCACGCAACTACAGGTTTCCTGCAGTAGAGTGGAGCTGATTTGTGTGTTTTGGTTCTATGCATTAATTGCAGTCAGTAAATAAACTACAAAAGGAAACAGGAAACTTACAGCAGCATTACACACTGGGTCGTACAGGTTCTTTCAAAGTGTGTTTAAGTTGTCACCTTGTGTATTTAATGATGCAGTATGAGTGAACAAGGAAGGGCCACACCCTCCACTGGAAAACACAAAGAACTTCTATAGTTGAGCTATCTGATATCTATTCCTTGTGCATGACACACTCATACTTTTTAAGTATGTGGTACATGGTTCTACACCAAATTGCAGAGATTACATACTTTTGTCTACAGTTTCTTGCATTACAGTTCATTCTAGCATAATATTTATTTTTGTAGTAGTGGTGGCTGGGAGTTTTTATAATGACGAAGCACAGGTGTGTCTATCGGATAACACACGAAAAAAAAACAGCTCGTCATTATACACCCCAAAGGCTGTTCATAAATGGTGAATAAGTGTCTTCAAACAAAGCACATACATCAAAGTGCTGTTGTTAAATAAGCACACGTTTTGTTAAATCCATTTACTCTTGGCCCCAGATTATTTTAGGGTCAGTGGTAAAAGTCCCTGTGTATGGAAACAGCGACATACAGTATAAGAAGGGGGACACAGATATTAATCTATAGTTTATGTTACACCCGGGACTGCTTCCCGAGCTGAGCTATTATATAAAAATATGGCACACCTTTTAACCTACCTTTTAGTAGGTTTAAGCATTCAACTACACTTAGCTATAATTAACAGAGGTGAAAGTAGTTTTAAATTATTACCAGTACTAGGGCTGTGCAATTAATCGAATTTCGATTTCGGGTCTCAACGATCAGAAAAATGGAGTAATCGAAAAAAACGATTATTCACTTTTTTAAAAAGTTATTTTTAAAAAAGCGCATTCGCACTTTCGCCCTTCCGGAAGCCCGACCTCTCTCACTCTATACTGTCAGCGCTGAAGTTGCGCATGTGGTATCTGATCGCATTTAAAAATCAGCGCGAGTGAAGATGGCAGAAAAAGAGCAGCCACAGAAGTCTTTGGTCAACAAAAGAGGTAGAAGCAATTCTGTTGTTTGGGAACAGTTTGGATTCGAAGAAGCGGACGTGGATCAAATGGCACCGGATGGTAACACCACAAATTAGTTTAACCATTTAAAATTTAAACACTGTTGGGAACTTTTTCAGAGACCAGGAGACGTTGGGATATCATTCAAGCGGAAGTTACTCTTTATTGAGAACTCACCGAGCGTCGCTGTAGTCATCCAATTCTTGATTAAAAACTCAGCTCTGGAGAGTATATACTTTTCAAGGGGGAGGGATACAAAGAGGTGGAGACAATCTAAACAAAGCATAGTGTAGTACAGAAGTCGGCCTGGTAACGGAAGTTCCCCAGCAGTGGCTTTCAAATGCATAGGTGCTAATCTAATCAGCCTGACAGTATCACCCAAACCTTCACATTATCATAGAGACAAAGGCATGGCCTGGCCTTGAGATTAGCATTCACATTGACTGTGGGACCCTACCCAGTAGTCAGGAAGTACATAAAGACAAAAGGTTAATGTCTCTGACACCTGGGCTACCAGACTTGTATCTTCTTATGGCGCTTTTCCACTGCATATTACGGCACGACACCGTTCAGTTCAACTCACTTTTGGGGGGTTTTCCACTGGGAACAGTACATGGTACCTGGTCCTTTTTTTAGTACCACCTCAGCCGAGGTTCCAAGCGCGCCGAACCGTTACCAAAACGTGACGTGTAAACTCTGCTGGTCAGCGATTGGCCGGAGAAAATCGTCATTACTGCGTCACTGAGCTTGCGACATGAGACACAACATGCCGATTTCAATTTGAATACGAAATGTCTCCAAACTGCATTCATTCCTGAAGACCATACCAGGCAAAACACAGCCCATGGACTCAGGGAAGCTATGGCTGCATGGGGTTTAAACGAGGAAAAGCTCACCTGCATCACAACAGACAACGCTGCAAACATAAAGCAGGCAGCTGAGCTAAATGGATGGATGAGGCTCCAGTGTTTCGGGCACAGACTCCACTTTAGGTGAGTAGGAATCCTTCATACAGATTATATGCAACGTGGTGATTTAATTGTAATTAAGTGATTTTTAAATTTTTTTACTTTCTTAATCTGTCTTAATATATGTTGCTTTGATGATGGTTGCAACTCTCATATAGTTGATACTAAATAGTATTTTCATTTTTATTTTAGAGAATGCAATGAAGGATCCTAGGATCGATCGTGCAATGGGGGTCTGCAAGAAGCTTGTCAGCAGCTTTTCCTATAGTTGGAAAAAAAAGAGGGATCTTGCAGAGGCACAGAAGCAGCTGAAGCTACCTGAACACTCCCTTAAAACAGAATGCCCAACCAGATGGGGATCTAGGCAGGCCATGATAGACAGGGTTCTTGAGCAGCATAAGGCCATTGCCCAGGGCCCAGTTTCTTGAAAGCTTCTTATCGCTAAGTAGTTCTTAAGTTGTACCTTAACCTCTCTCTTAACTTAATGGCGCATTTCCCGAAACGTTCTTACGCTAAGTATCTCTTAGCTAAGTCACACGTTCGTAAGGTTGGTCTGGACCAACCTTAACTCATACTTAGCGTAGTTTCAGCTCTAGACGCTAGTCGCCGCCACTGAGCAGCAGTCTTTATAAATCAGCGGTTATCAAAGTCGTATTAATGATGGAATATACTGTAGAACTGTTTAAGAATTTTATTTTATTTGATATCAGAACTAATAAAGTGACTTTTAATTAGCCTATTTCATAATTTGACTAATGTATTAAAATTGGCAATCACTATTAATATTAAACAGGTGGCGAACAATTTGGCAGTGAGCGTGGTGTTGTGTTAAACTGAAGACGGCGCGGTCCGTGTGTCATGTACATTTTTCTTTTAGACAAAACTTCAGCCCTTTTCATATTTTCCCCGTGGTCGTTATTTAAAAAAAATATTTACATAAAAGTTTTGCCTTCCTAGGCAACAGATTATGGAGCTTCTTGAGCTGCTCAGACCTGCGCGTGCCAGACCAACGCATCGTACTTACTGTACGCTCCCCATCCCGATGTCCAGCTCTGCTTTTTGTTTAAGATATGTTTCATTGATCATTAGCCATTATCCATGACTTTATGGGTTCTTCTTTTGACACGTTTTTATTTTTATGAAATTTGATTTAGTTAAATAAGAAAATAACCTTGTGAGATTCAAACCCGCATCCATAAATTTTTCTGTGTGATTGTAATGTTTAATACCCCTACAGTATTCACTTATGCGGTTTGACTCGCTATGAGATGTGGTGTGTTATACCCCTATCTCACCTGCATGTCTCGCGCTGTGGCCGTAGGCTTGATCATGATTCACCGTGAGTTTTTGCGCTGTGATTACGTTTCCATCTTTCCGCGTGAAAAGTTAAACGTTTAATTTTTTGCTGGTCCTCGCGGAAGCTTGCAGACTTGCAGAACTTCGCGGAACGATAAAGGAACGTCGTGGGCAATCGCGGCAGCTCACGGAGATGAGTCCGGCCGCACAGGTGAGAGAGGGGTATTAGGCACCACACAGGTGAGAGAGGGGTATTAGGCACCGTGATCTGCCTCGAGTGGCCGCCCTACGGTCTGCGAAGATCTGCCAGGTCCGCGAGCTTCCACATGTTAAACATGTTTATTTTGCGTGGTAAAATGGAAACGTAATAACAGCACCAAAACTCGCGCCGAATCATAATGAACCGCACTTACGGCCCCGCGTAGGTGAGATAGGGGTATTAAACCTCCACGCTGTCATATCATCGTATTCATTCCATAAGTGCGCTATACAACCCCAACTTCTGGCACTTCACATTGTTTCTGAAGCTGGTGAAGAGTGTATCAGCTGTTTGTCCATCAACTATGATTGGATACCCGGTTCGTTTCACGGCCACATGTTACATGAAAATATTAGCGATATTAATTAATTAATATAAATTTATATATTAAAAGAATTTAGTGCAATGTTTAATTTGCATAGAAAGTGCCGTCTTTCTTAACGCTGTCATGCAAAAGGAGTGAAAAATCGATTCCTGAGCCACCGATGTCCGCTAATTCAGGACCTTCACTGTAGACAGCGCCTTGTAACGTCGGACGTAAGAGGCAGCGACTTAAGAAGACTCCTAAGAGACAGTTCGAGAAATACACTTAGAAAAGTTATCACTTAACGTAAGATATATCTTAAGAGTCTTCTTAGCGCGCAAATAGTGTGCGTTATCGAGAAACCGGGCCCAGGTCCTTTCTAGCGACCGAAAACTCAGACATCTCACCCTCTCTTGGCAGGATATTGACGTACTGGAGGCCATCAATAAGTCTCTTAGCCCCCTTGTTGAATTCACTGATGCACTTTCTGGAGAGAAATACATACGTGTGTCTTTTCTGAAACCAACCCTCCATCTCTTCAGAAATTCAATATTGGAAGTGCAGGAGGATGACACAGACCTTGTCAAATGCATCAAACAGAAGATAGTAGACTACCTCAATGACAAATACAGTGACCCAGAGACACAAGAGTTACTCGACATGGCCTCTGCCCTGGACCCAAGGTTCAAGCTTACATATGTTAATAAAGACAACCGGGGGTCTATTGAAGACAGACTGACAGCAGAGATGAAGATTGTGATGACTGCCATGGTAGTAATAATAATATTAATAATAATAATGATAATGATGGTGATAATGAAAAGTTAACTGGATTAATGTGTTGACAAAATAATTTGAAAGTTTAATACCATGACATTAATTCTTATTTTTCTTATGATATGTTCCCTCCAAGGAGAATGCCCTTCTTGCTGATGTTACAGAGGATGCTGCTGCTGCTGCTCCCAAGAAGAAGAAGTGCCTGGGCAGCTTCTTCAAGGTCACCACAGACAAAGCTGCTGGACCTCCTCTGCAACAGGACCAGGCCATAACTTTTGAGCTACAGTCGTACCTGCTGACAGAGACACTGGATGCTGAGGAAGACCCACTGAAGTGGTGGAAGGAATCTCAGAGAATCTACCCACGTCTTTCCAACCTGGCAAGGAAATATCTTTGTATTCCAGCCACAAGTTCTTCATCAGAGCGAGTCTTTAGCACTAGCGGAAATATTGTCTCCTGCTTGCGTTCATCACTGAAACCAGATCATGTGAATAGGCTGGTGTTTCTGGCTAAAAACCTTTAAGGTTTAGATCTGTAACCCTATCAGCATTTTGGCAATGTTGAAACATGTTTACATAGGCTAAAGTTGAAGTTAAACATATTTGCTGTTAGTTCTGAGTGTGCCAGCCTTAAAATATTCTTGGACTGAGTTAATGAGTTTTATTGTTAATTATGTTTAAAATGTAGAATGTTGTCAAATTAAATTTATTCATTCATTCATCTTCTATACCGCTTTCTCCTTATATGCAGGGTCGCGGGGGGCCTGGAGCCTATCCCAGGAGGCCACAAGGCGGGGTACACCCTGGACAGGGTGCCAATACATCGCAGGGCACACACACATACGCACATTCACACACTCATTCACACACTACGATCAATTTGGGAACGCCAATTAGCCTAACCTGCATATCTTTGGACTGTGGGAGGAAACTGGAGTACCTGGAGGAAACCCACCAAGCACGGGGAGAACATGCAAACTCCATGCACACAGAGACGGGAATCGAGCCTGGCCGGGGAATCAAACCCAGACCCTGGAGGTGCAAGGCGACAGTGCTAACCACTACACCACCGTGCCGCCATTAAATTTATTTAATATTTATATTTAATTTATTACTAGTTTTCACCAGATTGTGGAAGTACACTACATTGTTGATCTTGTTTGCATTTATCTGTTTTATCTGTCTTAATCTGTTTTAAGGAGAATTCACTGTTCTGTTCAATAAATGCAACATATTTCCAAAGTCAGTGAGTAATCATGTGAAATAATCGTGATTTCAATCATGACCAAAATAATCATGATTATGATTTTTTCCATAATCGATTGTATGTATCCTAAGGTAAGGAGAATAAACCACAGTCCTGTAAATCTCATAAGTTTTGAATATCAGCTACCTTCTGGGATTTCAGTGTTGAATCCAAAATATTGTAAAATGTAAAGCTAGCGCGCTATGAAGGGTGTAAAATCCCTTGTTCCCTTGAACACCAAGTAGTTCCCATGATCAGGGATTAGGAACTTTTGTGTGAAGCAAGTTAGCTTTGTAGATTGCGTTAGCCATGAATATAGCATGGATGGTTCGGAGGCAATTCGGAACGACTTTGCAATTACTATGGAGACAATATGCTGTTAAAAACGATGATATACAGTGGAACCTTGGATTGCGAGTTACGCGGTTTGCGAGTGTTCCACAAGACGAGCAAAGATTTTTAATAAATCTTGACTTGAAAAACGACCATTGTCTTGGTTTACGAGTATCAAGTATCACGCATGCGCTTCTTGTTTTGACACAGAGCGTCACATGATCACAACTGAGCCAATGGTTTTTCTCTCTCTTGCGCTGTGCAGTTGTGCGTAATCACCTGCTGGGTCTTAGTGCCCGTCTCTTACTGGTATAATCAACATCCATGCATGTGTGTACTGTTTACTATAACACTGTGACCACGTGTGTGTATGTGAAACATATTTTATTTTTTGTTTGTAAGCGTGTGTGTACAGCCCGCGTGTATTGTTTATTATAAAGCAATTCTCATTAGAGGGTAAAGATCCATTTTTTTCTCTCCCTCTCTGTATCAGTCTGTCGTGTGTGTGCGCGCCACCACACACGCCAACACACACACACACACACACACACACACACACACACACACACACACACACTCTGCCTTACACAGAAACTCTGCACGCACATTACACACACACACACACACGCACACACAGCTCATGCGCGCATAAACGGAAACACTTATATGTCGGGATTTATTTTTACCTTTTTTAAATGTAAGGTGCAGGTTAATTTGTTTTATTTTTACTTTAGATTTTATATAAATTATTTTTATGTATTTATTTATTTTTTATTTGAGTTTCCATTATTTCTTATTATTTTTTATACAAAATCATTATGTTGTATTTGCAATTTACATACAGTACACTGTTGACCAATTACAAAGATATAATAACAAGCTTTACTGGTTATGTAAAATACTTATGGATTAGGATATAGACCACTGCTTCAGCTCTGAGCACTCTGCAATTCTGACTAGTGCTGATAAATTTATACGTGAGATGTTCATCACCACTTAAAAAGTTGACAGTTGGTTATGAGGTTAAACCCATTTGAGAGATCCCTCAGTAATCATATGCAGAAGCCGTGTCAGGCTGAGACAAGTGTACTGTCCGGTAAATATTGAGATCTGTCATAAAAGCCCTGCGAAGTGATTTTTCAATTCAGAATCATAATTTTTTGTTCATTTAGATTAATCTACTGTAAATCTACAAAAAAAACGTTCTATAGCTTTTGCTGCACAGTATATCGAAAAATTATCATTATCGTAATAATGGTATATCTGTATCACAAAGAATTGCGATAAATGAAATCGATGAGTGTATGGGTATACGGAAATAAAAAGTAATGTTTGAAAGTAATTCATATTGTGTTGGCAGGTTTATAGTAACAGCAAACCAGAAGTCACAATATCTGCTGAGGGTTTTAAGTCATTCATAGTGTTTTGAAGTCTAAATATTTACAACTTCCTTGACATATAGTTTCTTTTTAGCCTGAATTAAGATTTAATTACATCAGACGAATATTTATTACCTGTTTATTTTAGTATGATCATTACATATATAAATGATTTTTAAAAAATAGCCAATAATAATAATAAAAAATGCATTTCTCTAGGGAAATGTTATATCGCAAGAAATATCATTATCGCAATATTCAACAACAATATTGCATCTTGCATATTTTCCTAATATCGTGCAGCCCTAATTTCTAGTCGTTAAAAACATGCAAGAAATATAGCTGCTTGAAATAAAACAGACAGTAAACATGCTAGACAGTAGTGTAGTGCAAGACCTGCAAGACCAAAACCTGTGATTCACAGCTTGAGTAAAACATAGAAATAAATGAAAAGATTAATAGTACAATGAGATATTTATTATATTTGCCCTGATTACATTTATAATTTCTCTCACTTATTCATCTTCTATACCGCTTTATCCAGTATTCAGGGTCGCGGGGGCCTAGAGCCTATCTTAGGAGGTTTAGGGCACAAGGCAGGGTGCACCCTGGACAGAGGGCTAATCCATCGCAGGGTACACTCACATACACACACTCACACACTGCGGGCAATTTGGGAACGCCAATTAGCCTAACCTGTATATCTTTGTACTGTGGGAGAAAACCGGAATACCCGGATGAAACCTATCAAGCACGGGGAGAACATGCAAACTCCATGCACACAGAGAAGGGAATCGAACCCGGACCCTGGAGGTGCAAGGTGACAGTGCTAACCACTACACCACCATGCCGCCAATTTATAATTAAAAAAATTTATAAATATAAACAAATTGGTAAACATTTTCTTTGTGGATCTTACTGAAATTTTGGTGAAACCAAGCTTTTCATTCAATCTTTAAGCAATCAGAATCCTCAATTTTCTGTGCATATCTTGATGGAGCTGAAAATATCACCTCAAGAAAGATGGACTTATGCATGAACTAAAATAAAATATATGTCTTTGTATGCAGCAGAGCTTGTGACTTCTCAACTACTCCAGGATGTGGTATTTTATTTTGCATATTTATTACCATATGCAATACAAAGCCAAATCCCAGATCAGCTGCTTCTCTGAGACGGGTTACGAAAGTGACACCAGCCTTTTGAGACCATAGCAGGCATTTACAGAAATTAATTCTGTACTTAATGTGGATCAGATAACTAACCCAGGAACTGAAATGTGTGATGATGTCACTCTTTAATGTCCTTCAGGCTGCCGAATTCCAGCTTTGTGCCAGCAACATGTTTGATCAGGAACCTCGGCATACTGGAAATGTTCTGGTATATCCAGTGTGATTTAGTGTTTAGTGGTGTTTTTCATTGGGCTTGTGGTTAGGTTGATTCTCGGAGGGGTTGGGTCAGTTATGCAGTGATTTAAGTAATATGTTGTTGTTTTTTTACATACCTAATGATCACAAGGGAAGATCAACAGGGAAGAAAGTTTACAAAGTCTGCCAGGTTCATTACTCTTGTTGGTTACAGTTTTGCTGCTCAGCACATCTCACTTTCTCTCTCTCCCTGACACACACACACACACACACACACACAGACACACACACACACACACACACTCTACTCTCTCACTAGATCTAACCTAATTTTATAACTGAAATGCGAATTTTGATAAATAAAAAAAGGAGGGCTAAGAGAGGGAGAGAGAGAAAGAACATATATTTAGGTGATCATGAGTCCTCTGCACAGTAAAATACTCATTTTTAACACAGTCAGAGTTTTTTTGTTGAGTCCCACACTGGGGAACACTGGGGAGTTTGTTGTCTGGGTGGGTTGTGGATGGGTGGTACGGACGACCGGTGATCATGAGCTCAGTGTAACTTAAGTTGAATTTTATGTCAAAGTCCTTTGATTTAATTCCTACTAGGTTACATTTCTATGGCAATCTAAGCTACACAGTTATTCTGATCAGGTTCACACATAATAAGGGACTCTGACTATTTTTCTGCTGTTTTTGTGGTTTTACTAGTGAAAAAGCCGTGGATTTGGGAGCCCAAATAGGAAATAGACACTTCACACTTTAAGCAATTTTAGAGTTCATAGATTTCCCTGATTTTTTAATTAGCGATGTTAAGTGTTGTCTATGCAGTAGGATCGGACCTTTAGGGAGAAGTGTCTTGCTATTGTAATATCTTGCTATTGATAGTAATTATTATTTTATTATTAATATTATATTATTTCAAAATAGGCAGCACGATGGTGTAGTGGTTAGCACTGTCGCCTTGCACCAATATTAGTATCACTAGTAAGTAATATTGTGAGGGTTGCCCACTAGAGGGCAGTGTTTTTAGGTTGTAGTTCTGTTCCTAGACTCAGTTTCCCTGAACGGAGGTGGCTCATTAGCACTTTTATAAATACCTGTTTGTTCTGGGAAACTGGGTCGAGCATTAAAGTGATATAATTTCTGTTATGTGGGTTTTGTTTTGTTCTGTTTTAGTTTTGTTTGATTTGATTATAGTTGGCCTTTGGTTTCAGGAGCACTTTAAGTTTGTTTATATTGAGATGTCCTTGTCTTTGTGTCTCCTAGCAGGATTAGCCTCTAGGAGAATTAGCCCTTTGTGTTTACTCTTTTGTGTAAGTAACCCCCATTGCATGTTTAGCTATTAGTCTGTTTCAATACTAATGAGGGTGATACTAACATGTCTAGATCTTAGTCTGTCTAGTCTTCGTGTCTGTCTAGTCTCATTGTCTGATTAGCTCTTAGTCTGTTTAGGTACTAACATCTTTAGCCACTAACCTTTAGAGTTCTTAGTCTGTTTCATACCTAGTCTGCTGTGTACCTTGTCTGTTCATTCCCTTGTGTCTTAGGCTACTGGCCGGTGTAGCCATTAGTCTGATTAGCTATGAGCTAGCTTAGCAGCTAATGTGCAGCTCAGCCAGTAGACCTAGCCAAGCCTGTCTTGTGTTTGTTTATCCCTTGCATGCACAGTCCCTAATGTTTAGTCCGTTAGGCTGTTTCGTGTGTCTTGTCTTGTCCAGTTTGTATCCCATGTCTGTATTGTGTATCAATGTACGTCATCCCTAGTCTTATGTCTAAGTGTTTATGAGTTCTGTTACATTATGCTCCATGTTTTTAGCCAACTCTTAGTTCATATTTTGTTCATGTTTTGCTTGTTTGTTTTAGTATTAAAGACTCTTTCTGTTTCACTGCATCCCCTCTGCATCTATGCCTCAACACCAAGCCCACAGTCCAACATCATAGCAGAACGTGACAAATATAAGTTTCGTGCCACATTTTCGCACACATAACTGTACACATAGTCTTTCTCACCTTCTGCTGTCTCTTAAAACTATTCATATCCATGATATCCATATTGATTCATACAATTTGTCTAGCTATAGACAATCACTTTGACCTTAGTTCTCTCACCTGACCTGATCCTGGTTGTTTTCTCTTAAAAAAAATGTTTCTACTTTGATTCACTGTCAATAGACACTATACATACAATAGCATACAGGGTCAAATTTTATCAGTATAGAAAACAGACTACTGTGGGCATTAACTGTGCGGATTTAATTAGATGACATTATAGATTTTTGTGAGACCTAACCTATTGAGAAGACTTTCTTGTCTTTTGGCCAGCAGGATTTGGTAACGTTAATGAGATATTAATATTAAAGTTTGCTTATAATATGAGGCAGAAAGATGTGACTGTATTAGGTATGCTATCACTATTGATGTAACAACAAAAGATTGCAAACCAGACAGCCGTACTTTTTACTATGTAGCCATGTTCAAGTTAAGGTGCAAAGCACTATCTAGCAACTTACAGTAGGCCTTGTTCACATGGGCGTAAAATTTTTGGATAAACAAACGAGCTCTGAACATCTTATACGTTGATGTTGTGTTTTGTAGTGGCGCTCGATTGATTTCTACACTGGCGTTCGTTTGTCTGTCTAATGCAGTGGTTCTCAAAGTGTGGGGCGCGCCCCACTAGTGGGGAATACAGACATGACAGGTGGGGCGCAATGAACGGGAGGGAATTAGTGGAAAATAAGAGGAAATTACCTATTCTAATGAATGCTTTTCTTTATTGATAATGAAGAGCGTACTCTCAAAACAATCACACACAAATAAATGGATCATTAATACAAGTAAATTTAAAATAACATCAGTTGTGGGCCGGGAGAAAAAGTGGAACCATAGTGGAACAATAACGGTTTAACTTCGGGCAAACTTGAGCAGCGCTACTCGAATCACAAACCTGCGCGACCCACTGGGCAGCGCTGTGCGACTCTAACAGAAATAAACCGCGCCGACCTTCAAAATACATTTTACCCCGCTGGGATGCGCACGTACAAACCAGGCATGGCAAGGTGGAAACAATATTAAACAGTCCTGACATTTTAAATAAATTGTTTTTAAATAAAACACAGGGGGTCGCGCAGGTTTGTGATTCGAGCGGCGCTGCGCGATCCACCGGGCTGCGCAAATAAACCAGATCATCACTGCGCTATCCAGATAGTCGAGCTGCGCTTTATTTGCGCAGATATTTGGTTCAATCGGGTGCCACGGTTTCGTCCCACTTTTGATGCGTTTGGCTTCACATCCACTTCGACAATGGAAGAAGATGGTGCAGCAGCAGTGAGTTCGCTTACATGTGACGGAACCAAGAACGAGGAGATTGTAAAGAAAAAAGCTGCCTCGTCTGTGGTGTGCAATTGGTTTGGGTATAAGAAAAGTGATACGAATGAGATGAACGTGATCCACTTTAAATATGTGGATGGCACAACCCTGGACATTACCATTCTTTTCCTACTCGTACAGCTGCTCTTATTGTTCACATATTCTTCATATATTTTCTATATTGTGTATTGTTGTAGAGTTATTTTATTTTAAGTTAAATTTTGATATTTTATTCTTTCCTAGTTAAATTTACCCCCTATTTTATTTTTCATATTTATTTCCTATTCATAGTCTTTTATTTTAAGGTCACGAGCAGTTGTCTAAGCATTTCACTGCATATCGTACTGTGTATGACTGTGTATGTGACAAATAAAATTTGAATTAGAATTTTTGAATTTGATTTGCAAGGTACGCTAGTTCACTGTTTTAACAAGTGGTGGAAACACGTCAAACCTCTTCTATCATCTGAAATCCAAACATCCAAACGAATATGGCCATAGTAAAAAAAAAATGCGGCAAACCTCAGCAATTCACAGTTTATATAAAATTACATTATGTAAAACAGTTTCTTTGTGTTTTAATTTTTATTTATGCATTTTCAGATACAAATTGCTATATTTTGATATATATATATTGTTACCGAGGTAGAAAATAGCTTCTACTGTGATAGAAGATTTTGGTTATATCGCCCACCACTAATGAAGCCTAACTTGCTTCATGGTGGTGATGGTGGGGGCAGAGGAGAGACCCGTGTGTGTTTTGTGTCTTATACCGCTGGCAGCAGACTGCATGAGACCCAAAAAATTAGGAAGACACTTAGAGACAACACACGTTAATAAGCCACTCGACTTCTTTCAAAGAAAGCTGGCAGAATACAGACAGCAGGATAATCGCATGGTAAAATCTGAATCAGTGGACAGCAAAGCACAAATGGCTTCATTCAAAGTTGCATACAAAATTGGCCAGTGCAAAAAAAACTACAAATGATTGCTGAGCAGCTAATAAACAGGGGGTCAATTATGCAAAGATAAGTGACAACGTAAGCCTTTTATAACAATTGCACGTGTATTTTATCTGTTTTTAACTTGGTGTTGTTTGATCTTATTGGTTTAGAAATTGATATTTCAATAAACAGTAAACTTCGCAGATTTCGTTATTATTTTGTTGACAAGTGGGGCTTGAAAATTCGCTCACCCCCTTAAGTGGGGAATGACAGAAAAAGTTTGAGAACCACTGGTCTAATGATAGCCTGCTGCCCAAATTGTAGTTTGTGTGTTTAACCTGTGGGGGCAGTGTGTTGGGAACTGGATATGAAAGCCCTTGTCATTTTATTTGAGGTGCCTCCTTTTAATATGGACCATTTTGCTATATTAGACTAGGGCTGCAACTAACGATTATTTTGATAATCGATTAGTTGGCCGATTATTGTTTCGATTAATCGATTAATCGGATAAAGCTAAGCGCTTCTTTAATTTGATGTTTTGCTTATAATTATATATAAAACCATACCAACATTTGTTTTGTTTTTAACAATAATTGCAGATGGCAAGTTGACTGTTATATTTATATATATAAATAAAACACTGTCAACTTGCCATCTGTATACATACATACATACATACTGTACATACATACATACATACATACATTATGCCAAAGCCTAAGACCGCGTCTAGTTCGTTTATCCGCGTCCATTTTACGCTTCGGAGGACCGGATATATCCCATGATCCTACATACTATACATAGGGAAATGCGGAAAAAAGGCAAAAATAAAATGCTTAAAAAATAAAACTTGTGCGGAAATGTTCGCATTTCTTCATAAACCACAAAAAACTTCCTTTAATCCGACGTTGTGCAGTCAGAGGGTGAACCCAGTAGCGGCGGTGATTTTTTTTCTCTCCCTACGTCGCCGTATTATTTGAAAAAATATTTTTATATATTATATAAAAATATAATAATTTAATTAGAATTTTTAAAACAATAAGATTAATGTCTAATATAGCAAAATGGTCCATATTAAAAGGAGGCACCTCAAATAAAATGACAAGGGCTTTCATATCCACTTCCCGACACACTGCCCCCACAGGTTAAACACACAAACTACAATTTGGGCAGCAGGCTGTCGTTAGACAGAGACCAACGAACGCCAGTGTAGAAGTCAATCGAGCGGCACTACAACACGCAACATCAACGTATAGGACGTTCAGAGCTCGTCCAAAAATTTAATGCCCATGTGAACAAGGCCTCTTAAAGTGTACCGTCACTGTGAAAGATTTTCATTAATTCAGTAACCCCTTTTCTTCTACATTACATCGCACTGGCATGCGGACTACTAACGTTATGTAAACTATGCCGTTGTTGGTCGTATCTTTAATTATATTGAACTGTCATGGTAGAGCATTAAAATGATTTTAGGAAATAATTATGCATTACTATTATTATTGTTATTAGATAAGAAAAAAAGAAAAAAAAAGAAAGGCTACTTTAATAAAAACATGAATTAATAATACATCATTTTGAGTAAAACATTATGATTATGATTGTTATTTTTATTAATATTATGTCTATAATCTGTTCTTTGGGGATCTGTAGGAAACATTGTGCAGTTTCATTTTCTTTGCATGCTTAATGATTAACCTGGTGATACACTTCATGGAAACACACTGTTCAATTGTGTGAGCTTACTGTATGTTGATGTTATTTTTGTACACGCTGTGTCTGCAGGCAGCCGGACAAACTGAGAGTGATTTGGACTAGACGAAACAGACAAATCTGCACAAAGGTAGGAGAGAGGAAGAATATGTTATTCAGTCCGTGTTAACCTACCCAATGTATTAATTTTTTTCATATGTAGAATGATTCCATGCTGAAAACATTGAATAAAAAAATGGCCTTATCTCGGTGACATGTATGAGTGCATCATTGCTTATTTTTACCCTTTGCAGAAGTGGTAATAGTGTGCAGGATGTAATGCAATGAAATATGTCCAGGTTGACCAGGTTGAAGTTTTACCCTTTTCTTTAAATTGAACTACAATTTTGTTGAAAATAGAAATGACTATTTCAAGATTTTAGCTGTTTTTCTCTGGGACAGTCCATCCTTTGGTAGACCAATCCAGCCCCTTGTCTATTTACTGCTTGCATTTCTGTGAAGATAAAGAGCCACATTAGACTTAGTCCAGTGTCAAGAGGGACAAACAAAAAGTCACAGTTAGAGCTGGACATCAAATGTTTAGCTAGCTAATGTAGTTATCATTAATACTGTATATACTGTATTATTAACATCTTTTTACGTAACAGCACATTTTGTAAGCATTTAAGTTTACAGCCCTGAGTTTACTGCCCTCTAGTGGAAAAAGAAGAATTAGCTCAAAAAAAGTATGATTATTGTTATGATGATGATGATGATTATTATTACATTACATTATTTTAACTGTTAAGAGCTGCATGGACTGCTAAGCACCTATTGCATGCCTTCTTTTTTCTAAACATAAAGTAAAAATACATTTAAGAAAGTGAGAAACAAAAACTAAATTAGTAATAATTAGTAATAAATTAATTAAATTGACAGTGAGAAGGGTTTTTAAAATGAATAGGATAGTTAAAAAAAAAGATATTCATGGGACAAAACTCCCAGGTCATGCTTCTTAGCTGTGGTGAGTAACCCTGGCAGTCCTGTAATAGTAATCCACAAGCAGTGCTGAGTCATGTTATTAGATGGGAATTCATGTGGGAATTTTGTCCACATCTTTCAGCTCAGATACATTCACCATTTCCTTATGCGTACCGTGTTAGTTCTGGGTTGGGGTCCCTTTTGCCTTCAAAACTGCTTTCATTCAGCAATGGGTGGAAACATTTATTCGATATTTTGGCCCATACTGACATGATAACATCAAACAGTTCCAGCAGATTTTTCAGCTGCACATGCATGATGCAAATCTCCTCCACATTCCAAAGGTGATCTAGTGGATTGAGATCTGCTGACTGGGGAGTCCATTTTAGTCCAGTACACAAATGGTCATGTCCAAGAAACCAGTTTGAGATTATTTTAGCTTTGCTGTGGTCATAAAGGGATGGGAATGGTCAACAAGTGACCCATTCTGTGCCAAGAAAATATTCCCCACACCATTGCACTATCACCACCAGCAGTCTGAACTGTTTATACAAGTCAGGATGGAGCCATGCTTTCGTGCTGTTCATGTCAAAATCTGACCTTACAATCCGAATGTTTCAGCAGAAATCAGAAACTCAGAGACAAGGGAACATTTTCCTGTCTTCTATTCTACAATTTTTGTGAGCCAAAGCAAATTGAAGTTTCGGTTTCCTGCTGACAGGAGTGGCACCAGTGTGGTGTTCTGCTGCTGCAACCCATCTGCTTTAAAGCTCAATGTGTTGTGTGTTCAGAGATGCTCTTTAGCAAAACTCAGTTGAAATGACAGGGTATTTGTGTTACGTTTGCCTTTCTATCGATAGCATTTTTCGCCTCAAGAACTGCCACTTACTGCATATTTTCTCTTTATCAGACCATCCTCTCAGATGGTTGTATGTGAAAGTTCCTGTAGATCAGCAGTTTCAGAAATACTCAAACCAGCCCATCAGGCACCAACAACCATGACATGTTCAAAGTCACTTAAATTATGTTTCTTTCCCATTCTGATGCTTAGTTTGAACTTCAGCAGTTCATCTCGACCATGTCCACAGTACATGCCTAAATGCATTGCTAAATGAGTTGCTATCAGATTGGCTGATTAGGTATTTGCGTTAAGGGGCAGTTGAACAGGTATACTTAATGAAATGGCCGGTGAGTGTAAATCATCATCATGCCCCAAGTTTTGGCACAAGAAAGTGCAGCCAATAATGTGAAAGATAATGTACATGAGAACATCAAATATCAGCCGTAGTGGTAAAGAGTTGACTTGACAATAAGTCTGTGAAAGGCAGCAGATTTATCCGTTTTCTTGTTTTTAAGTTTTTCTTTTGAGCTAAGGGATTTTTTCCAAGTACTAATATGTTGTCAGCAAACATTATAATTAAAAATATGCTCCAACGTGTTTACATTTATACACTGTTATTAACTAAATATTGCACCTTTCCAATCTTCTCCGATTGGAGGATTAATATCCACTTACATTTTCAGCTTCATAGCTGGCAGCCTGGCATTAAGAATCCTTATAGAGGGACAGTATTGTGGCATGTGCCTGAGAATGTGGACACTACAATCACACTCTTTAAGGTACACATATCCAGCATCGCTAATTTTATTGACATTAAACCATTTATATCGTACATTAATATGCCAATCATTCAACTTATTACATTGCTTTTTACAGGATCCAAATGCTGATGAATTTGAGGACAAAGATTGGTCATTCATTATTGAAAATGTAAGTCGCTAAATCTCTAATGTAGGAGACTGGTCCAAGAAAATGTATATTGCATCACGTTCAAGTCAGTATTTAATAATCAAGCCTCCAGGTCTACATCTATAAATAGTTTATTTTGTAGTACAAAATATGGGTAATAAAAAGTACTTAGTTTGGGAGTTCCTATCTGTATTGGTAATTCTTATCTTGAATTATGGCAAATGATGCTCTTTAGAGCAAAGATTTGTCTTTGTCCAGAGTTTCCAGTGAATTTGCATTTTAATTTCTTTTCAAGACTTTCATTAGTCCTATAGCTGTTGCAGATTTGTTGCTGAACATAGTTAGATCGTCATTTTTTCTCTCTTGCTTTTATTAACTTAGAGCTATGAGCCCTTGTTTTTTTTTCTTCCTAATTATGCAGGAGACAAAAGGCCATCGGAAAGTTCTCGCATCAGTCGATGTGAACATGAAGAAGTATGCCAACGTGACTTCAGCTACATTTGACCTGACACTCAAACTGAAACCACTCTCTGTGAAAGTTGTAGACGCTACACTGAAGCTCAGCCTGAGTTGTATCTTTCTCAAAGAGGGCAAGGCCACGTGAGTGTTTCATTTTCAGGTCTAACGATAAAAATAATGGCAACATCTAGGTTAGACACTGAAGTGTGTATGTATTAGACGCTTTGGGCTCTTTTCTTGTGCATGTGTAATTTGCTGCTGAAACAGTAGCTTTATCTGGGGTACTCATCATTCACTGATGCACAGAGAATAAAAAAGATACTGGAAATCTGATTAAATCACACATACTCACATGTATAAATTGTTAAAAAATTACAAGCTTCACACCCACACCTGCTGTTAGGTACAAGCTAGATATTGTGAGTTCTCTTGCTTAAAAACGTCTGTGTTTATTACACAAACTCCAAAAGAAATGACAAATTCACTGATTGGTATTGGTAATTAATTCCCCAACAAAATACTGAAATCACTTCATTTTCAGCTGAAAAAGTAAAAAATCACGCTTCCTAACACATTTTGTCCTGATTGCCCTGCCAAGCATTGTAGTCAGACTTCTTTTGTGTCTGAAGTTGGCACAATGATATTTGATGTGAATAAGCTTTTTTTTTTATAATGCAGTACTACAAATTTCCAACTGTATAAAAATAATTGTATTATTTTGTAATTTGGCTGTTGTTTTGTACATTTTAAAATGCTCAGACTTATATTTTAAGTCTATACATTTTAATGCTAATGTATTGAGGTGAAGTGATTATAATTATGGCTATATTTAGTACATAATTTAGGATTATAAATTAAGACTGCTTAGTATGATGCACAATTCTTCAATTCTTAAATAGCATGCATAGCATAATGTTACATAAAGTTTTTAGTTGCTTTATGTAACATTATGCTATGCATGATCAGAACAAATAGGAGTGAATAAATAAGCACTAGGTTAAAAAAAGCTCTAAACAGTCAGAGGAATTGGGTGTTATGTTTTCTGATGGCAACCTGCTTTTTTACTCAACAATCTTTTTTTTCCCGCAGTGATGATGATATGCAGAGTTTAGCCAGTCTAATGAGCCTTAAATATTCAGACATTGCAAACCTGGATGACTTCAACGACAGTGATGAAGAGGAAAAGCGGCCAAGGACAGGAACAAGCAGAAGTGTAGTAGCTACAGGTAGGAATATACAGTACCCTCTGAACTTTGATTTTAGTATGTTGTTAATTAATTTTAGTCTTAATTTTAGTATGTATGTGTGAGAGAGATTGGAAGAGAGAGTTTTTTTTTATTTTACTTTTTCTCTCTCTGTGTGTCTCTCTCTCGCTCTCTCTCTCACTCATTCACTCACACACGCACACACACACATGCATAGGTTAAAAATGAAAGGGAATAAAATTGAGAAATAAACATTTACTGTGGTACAAAATTGATTATAAACCAATGCAGTTTGTTTGTTTCATAGGACACTGCATTTACTTATAGCTCTATCCCCTGTGAAGCTAAGGTGACACAAATGGATCACTATCGGTTGTCTCGCATCGGCAGCGTTGTCATCATACTTCTATCCGCAAATTATCCAAAACCACTCATGGGAATTTTACCAAATATTTAAGGGATATTTCTTTTGAAATTATTTCATGTAGTTTTATATTTATTTATTTATTTATGAGGTTTGCTCTTTTCCTTCTCCATGGTCAGCTCCTCCTCCTCATATTAGTAAGGTTTATGATGAGGCATGGAGGCCTGCTGTAGATACAAACCCTTTTGTTACAGGTAGCTTCCTGCCTGTTTTTTATTGCCTGCCTGTTTTTCCTCTCTCTCATTTCATGAATGTTTAGCACTGCAGTTATTTAAAATAGTGACCTGTAGTAACCCAATATCGCTCTGGTATATTCTTGTGCTGCTTTGCATGCTGATATTGTACTGTATTAGGGCTGGGCGATATGGCTGAAAACACGATATCAGTGTTTCATAACGGTCGATATCGATAATTAAAATAAGGCCCAGGAGAAGAACATATTATATTTAAACATTTTTATTTTAAACTTAACCTTCCTCTGATCATAGTCCCATCAGTTATTAAGACAGAAATGTCAACAACCATGGAAAAATCAAATAATTAAAATGTAAACATAAGTCTAAAGTCACAATTGACAATTCTCTTAACATTTAAGGTGCAAAATTAAAAGAAAATGTAAGAAATGCTTAATAAAGTGTAATAAAATAGTGCAATGTGTTTATTATATCACATGCCTTTAGAGAAAACTACAACAAAAATATATTGTTGTAATATATTTGAGTTTGATGTTAATTCACTGGTGGGCCACCAGGGGGCAATACCGCGCTGTATACTATGTGTGTCGTGTGCACTGAATGCAGTAAAAGAAGAATACCGTTTTCTCCGTTTCTTTTTCCTCTGGTTGTGTCTCACACAAAAAGCAAGTATTATTATAGATGTTAGTTGTGCATATTGGCATAATTGTCATACCAAAGAATAAACTACCCGCCAATGTGGCTAGTGAGACTAAAGTTATTACCCGCCACAGCCGAATTTTACCCGCATTTGTCGGGTGCCAATGTCAACGCCATCTTCCATCCATCCATCCATCCATTTTCTTCCGCTTATCCGAGGTCGGGTCGCGGGGGCAGCAGCTTCAGCAGGGATGCCCAGACTTCCCTCTCCCTGGCCACTTCTTCCAGCTCTTCCGGGGGGATCCCAAGGCGTTCCTAGGCCAGCCGAGAGACATAGTCCCTCCAGCGTGTCCTGGGTCTTCCCCGGGGTCTCTTTCCGGTGGGGCGTGTCCGGAACACCTCACAAGGGAGGCGTCCAGGGGGCATCCTAAATAGATGCCCAAGCCACCTCATCTGGCTCCTTTCGATGCGGAGGAGCAGCGGCTCTACTCTGAGCCCCTCCCGGATGACTGAGCTTCTCACCCTATCTCTAAGGGAGAGCCCAGACACCCTGGGGAGGAAACTCATTTTGGCCGCTTGTATTCGCGATCTTGTTCTTTCGGTCACTACCCACAGCTCATGACCATAGGTGAGGGTAGGAACATAGATCGACCGGTAAATTGAGAGCTTTGCCTTTTGGCTCAGCTCCTTCTTCACCACAACGGACCGATACAGAGCCCGCATCACTGCAGACGCTGCCCCGATCCGCTTGTCGATCTCCCGCTCCATTTTACCCTCACTCGTGAACAAGACCCCGAGATACTTAAACTCCTCCACTTGGGGCAGGATCTCACTCCCAACCCTGAGAGGGCACTCCACCCTTTTCCGGCTGAGGACCATGGCCTCAGATTTGGAGGTGCTGATTCTCATCCCAGCCGCTTCACACTCGGCTGCGAACCGATCCAGTGAGAGCTGTAGGTCGCAGGATGATGAGGCCAACAGAACAACGTCATCTGCAAAAAGCAGTGACCCAATCCTGAGCCCACCAAACTGTACCCCCTCAACGCCCTTTCTGCGCCTAGAAATCCTGTCCATAAAAATTATGAACAGGATCGGTCACAAAGGACAGCCCTGTCGGAGTCCTACTTTCACCGGAAACAGGTCCGACTTACTACCGGCAATGCGGACCAAGCTCCGACACCGGTTGTACAGGGACCGGACAGCCCTTAACAGGGAATCCGATATCTCATACTCCCGGAGTACCCCCCACAGGACTCTCCGAGGGACACGGTCGAATGCCTTCTCCAAGTCCAGAAAGCACATGTAGACTGGTTGGACACTCCCATGCCCCCTCCAGGACCCTGCTAAAGGTGTAGAGCTGGTCCACTGTTCCGCGACCTGGACGAAAACCACATTGCTCCTCCTGAATCCGAGGTTCGACTATCCGACGGACCCTCCTTTCCAGGACCCCTGAATAGACTTTCCCGGGGAGGCTGAGGAGTGTGATCCCTCTGTAGTTGGAACACACTCTCCGGTCCCCCTTCTTGAAGAGGGTGACCACCACCCCAGTTTGCCAGTCCAGAGGCACTGTCCCCGATGTCCATGCAATGTTGCAGAGACGTGTCAACCATGACAGCCCTACAACATCCAGAGCCTTGAGGAACTCCGGGCGGATCTCATCCACTCCCACCCCGGAGCTTTTTGATCACCTCGGCGACCTTGGCCCCAGAGATGGAAGAGTCCACCTCTATGTCCTCAGACCCTGCTTCCTCATCGGAAGGCATGTTGGTGGAATTAAGGAGGTCTTCGAAGTACTCCCCCCCACCGACCAACAACGTCCCGAGTCGAGGTCAGCAGCGCACCATCCCCACTATACACTGTGTTGACCGTGCACTGCTTTCCCCTCCTGAGACACCGGATGGTGGACCAGAATCTCTTCGAAGCCGTCTGGAAGTCATTCTCCATGGCCTCCCCAAACTCCTCCCACGCCCGGGTTTTTGCCTCAGCAACCACCGAAGCTGCATTCCGCTTGGCCTGCCGGTACCTATCAGCTGCCTCCGGAGAGCCACCAGCTGAAAAGGCCCGGTAAGACTCCTTCTTCAGCTTGATGGCATCCCTCACCGCCGGTGTCCACCAACGGGTTCTTGGGTTGCCACCGCGACAGGCACCGACCACCTTACGGCCACAGCTCCGGTCGGCCGCCTCGACAATGGAGGCGCGGAACATAGTCCATTCGGACTCAATGTCCCCCACCTCCCCCAGGACGTGGTTGAAGCTTTGCCGGAGGTGGGAGTTGAAGCTCGTCATGACAGGGGACTCAGCCAGACGTTCCCAGCAGACCCTCACAATACGTTTGGGCCTACCAGGCCTGACCGGCATCCTACCCCACCAACGAAGCCAACTCACCACCAGGTGGTGATCAGTTGACAGCTCCGCCCCTCTCTTCACCCGAGTGTCCAAGACATGTGGCCGCAAGTCCGACGACACGACCACAAAGTCGATCATCGAACTGCGGCTTAGGGTGTCCTGGTGCCAGGTGCACATATGGACACCCTTATGCCTGAACATGGTGTTCGTTATGGACAATCCATGACGAGCACAGAAGTCCAATAACAAAACACCACTCTGGTTCAGATCGGGGAGCCGTTCATCCCAATCACGCACTTCCAGGTCTCACTGTCATTGCCCACGTGAGCATTGAAGTCCCCTAACAGAACGATGGAGTCCCCAGGAGGGACGTTCTCTAGCGCCCCCTCCAGAGACCCCAAAAAGGGCGGGTACTCCAAACTGCTGTTCGGCGCATAAGCGCAAACAACAGTAAGGATCCGTCCCCCTACCCGAAGGCGGAGGGAGGCCACCCTCTCGTCCACTGCGGTGATCCCCAATGTACAGGCCCCAAGCCGGGGGGCAATAAGTATGCCCACACCTGCTCGTCGCCTCTCACCGGTGGCAACTCCAGAGTAGAAGAGAGTCCAGCCCCTCTCAAGGAGACTGGTTCCAGAGTCCAAGCTGTGCGTCGAGGTGAATCCAACTATATCTAGCCGGAACTTCTCAACCTCACGCACTAGCTCAGGCTCCTTCCCCGCCAGAGAGGTGACATTCCACGTCCCTAGAGCCAGCTTCTGCAGCTGAGGATCAGACCGCCATGGCCCCTGTCCTCGGCCACCGCCCAGCTCACACTGCACCCGACCTCTTTGGCCCCTCCTACAGGTGGTGAGCCCATGGGAAGGGGGACCCACGTTGCCTCTTCGGGCTGTGCCCGGCCGGGCCCCATGGGTGCAGGCCCGACCACCAGGCGCTCGCCATCGGGCCCCACCTCCAGGCCTGGCTCCAGAGGGAGGCCCCGGTGACCCACGTCCGGGTGAGGGAAAACGTTTTCCAATGTTTGTACTCATCATAAGAGGTCTTTTGAACCACTCTTTGTCTGTTCCCTCAGCTAGGACCAGATTGCCATGGGTGACCCTGCCAGGGGCATGAAGCCCCCGACAACATAGCTCCCAGGATCATTGGGACACGCAAACCCCTCCACCACGATAAGGTGGTGGTTCAAGGAAGGGTCAACGCCATCTTGTCTCCGTTTATGCTTCCTGAATCGCGACCGTACTACTTCCGGGTCCTAGAGCCGGTCGCGGAGCGAGTGCGCATGACGGCAACCAAACTAGCTTCGCGACCTCTGTTTTCTTCTGACAAAGAATAAAAAATATCGAACACATTTTTTTATTGATATCAATCACATGTCTATCGTGAAACATATCATTATCGTTTTATCGCCCAGGCCTATACTGTATGCACACAACAAATATGCTGCAAAAGATTTCGGCACTGCAATTTAAAACCCATTCCTACATCTTTGTCTGGATATGGGATTTAATTGAATAATAATTATCATAATCATAATAATAATACAATTAACCGAGTGCCCTTTAATTCCACAATATTCCACAATGTCTGAGGACTCACACTCTATATGTTTTTTATTTTTCATCATTTCTGCCATTTAAATCCCCTACTGTATATTCCTCATTTCTCAGTTTCCCTCTTGTTCTTGGTCTCTCAATTCATTCCGAAACAGATTCGAAGAATTCATCATCAT
Source organism: Channallabes apus (assembly GCA_030522415.1). Taxonomy (NCBI): domain Eukaryota; kingdom Metazoa; phylum Chordata; class Actinopteri; order Siluriformes; family Clariidae; genus Channallabes; species Channallabes apus. The sequence goes on along the minus strand of CM060108.1, from coordinate 21,759,975 downwards.
CATCATCCTCGGTTCTTAACCTGCCTCATCAACCCTGCAATCTGTTCCAGACCTCTCTTAAACCTCTCTCATCTCTTTCTACTGCAACCACCCATCTCCCTGACCCTTCTGGCTCATCCAAGCTGTCACGCCCTTCTCAGTATGACTTTACTGTACCGGCATTTATTCGCGCTCATCCTCCTGCCCTGCCTAAAATCTTCCAGCCAATAGCAGGCTCAGGTACACATATGCATGAAGCCAGTGCAGTAATAAAAAACACCATAGAGGGTGCTGCTCACTGAAGGTGAATTGCAAAGGATGTGCAGTTGTCATGCGATTGTGGGAAACTTTTTTTTTTCCTAATTCATTGGGTATTCACTTTACAAAATGGTGAGATTAGAATGGATTAATATTACTGTGACTAAAATGGGGCCTCAGTTATAAGGCACAGTGGAGATAGAGAGTCCTCTAAAAGAGGCCATGTGCATGTGCAGAAGCAAATCATGTCTTAATGCACCATGAAAAGTTCTTTATTTCTATTGGAAGGATCTCATAAACTCTGTGTTCTGTTTAAATTTAAAAGTCACAGCAGACTGGATTTATAGCGCATGCATTTAGAAGCATTTGTCTGAATCTCATGGTAACATGGACAGCATGCTGGGAATTTGCCTATAGAAGCAGGTCTTCTAGTCTTCCTATAGTAACTTGCCTGTATTTTGTGTAAGGTTTATACAGTATGTTAAGTAAAATAACCTTGAACAAAGACCAACATTAGTGCGAATCAGAGTGAAAATATGTTTGTATCTGTATTTGTTTATTTGTCTCTTTCTTCTGCTTTGCTTCTTTTTCCTGCTGTATTTAAGTCCCCGCTTCTGTTTCACAAAGGCCCTCAGGGGGCCAGGCTGATGCTAATATGACTGAGGTCAGTAGCTCTGTAGCTTCTCACCCACGACCTGTCTCCTCCACATTTCCTGGTCACAGTGCTCCCTCTTTCTCTCTCTCCTCCGTCTACTCCTCCTCTCAGCCGACTGCTCCACCCGCCGTTTGTCAGACAGGTAATAACAGTTAGATCTTTGCAGTTTTGTGATGTGACATATCACCTTGCAGTACATTATGACAAACAGTCAAGAAGTTGTTAAATTATTAGCACTTTTCTACTGAATGGGTTTTGTGGGCTCAGCAAATTACTTATAATTCTATAAGTTGTCACTGTTTCAAAAATACTGAAATTGGTTTCCCTTCTTACTCGGGTTCCCTTCTTGCATAATGATTAAAAATAAGTCATTAAAGACCAAGATTAAAATCTGCAGTAATAGGGTAGTGGAGTCTCTGCCCAAATTTCTCGCAGATACAAGAGGATTAACAATGTAATGTCTCAGATGACTTTTATTTATGTATCCATAGTTCCATGTTTCCATATTATTATTATTATTAATATTATTATTATTACTTAGCTTGGCTAAGTACTTTTGCACCTATACAAGACACAGTGTAATGGATCTGAATGCCCTCTCAACAAATGGTGTAGAAAGACATTTGAACTGTGTTTATACACTTGTCGCAATAGCTTTTGTTGCTAACATGCTTTGGCTAAATGCGACTCTAAGTATCATTTCAAAATATGAGCACACAATATCCATCTGTGGTGTTTTGAATATGAATTTGTAAAATTCATGAAACAAAGAGAAATTATGAGTTCATTTTGCAACGCTTTTCATAAATTAAGCAAACCCACATGAGGCTGCGACCTCTAGTCTGGAAACCCCTTTAACGACCCCTAATGGGAGCACCTGGAAGAAGAAGAAGATATTTGCATAATGTCATTACAGCAGCCTTTCTGGGTCTTTCCCTCTGTATGAGAGAGTATGGATGGCAGAGCCACATTTATTTTTAATATAAAATGAGATATCACTGTTTTCATTTTGAAATTGAAATTGAAATTTCCAGAAGCATTTTACTAGACCACCCAATAACCTCCAAAGAAAATCTGAAATCATTGAATAGAATTGGTACTGTAGGGAAATGACATAGGATGCTTTGACACTATAAACTTAGGAATGGATCTAAACAGATCTTAAAGTCTGGTATGTTTGTGTAATGTGAACGCTCTGTAATGTGCCTAGGCATGAATAATTTTTTTATTTCACAAAATTTTAATCAAAATCAAACAACTTTGAATAGAGAAAGCAAAAAAATAAATAATGACAAACATAAATAGACAGTTACGTTCAGAACCGGTCAGAAAGACAGACACCCCCACAGAGTCTTAACCACAAAGTCCTCGAAGAATTCCCTCCTCCCTAATTTCACATGATTTATATACCTAAACACTACTACCTCGTTGCTCCTCCTTATCACTTTGATAAAATTTTTATTTAATATTCACATATTAAATGTGTTGTGGTAACTCCCAATTCTGCACTTTTCTCCCTCTTATCTTTTTTTTCTTATTGTTTATTCATATCTGGTTTGGTTTTATTCGGACTCCAGAATTACATTCTCATTTTCCTATTTCTTCAAAAGGTTTAGTCAGTTCCTCTTTTCCTAACCAGACTATTGACCACTAAGTTTCAAGTTCAAGTTTTAAGTTTATTTGTTATATGCATATCAACACTCGGCCAACAATACAATGAAATGCTTTGGACGAGAAGTGTGCGTGTGTGTGTGTGCATGTATGTATATACTGTATGTGCATAACATGTGTGTGTGTTTATTATATGCACACATTATTGGTCACATACTGACATTAAAAACACACATGATTAAGATTGTTTTGCACAATATCGATAAATAATTTAAGGTGTCCTAGTTCAGCCATTCCTTGAAAACAAGGACTTTAATGTTTGGAATTTGTTAGAGCCATACTTTAAAACTGTATTTTGGTGACCAGAAATGTGGTGTGGTGTGTTGTGTAATTTTACATCACTCAGCTGTCCACTCGAGTTGAGAATTCTAATAGCCTGGTGATGGAAACTGTCCTTCAGTCTCTTAGTGTGTGCGGACAGGCTCGTGAACCGCCTACCAGATGGCAGAGAGAAAAGTCTGCATGCAGGGTGATTGTGGTCCTGGATGGATGGAGTGCTGATGTTTTAAGTTTTGCAGATTTTTCCTCCAAGATGCAGTTCATTCATATTTTCCTATCACACTGTCATGTCTCACCTGTCCTTAATATGCTTAAAATCAATTATTATTTTATTAGTTATAATTATTAGTTATATAACTTTTTTGCGACATTATACAGTAGAATTCAGAATTACTGCACTGTGTCTGAGTCCCCTTGAAAAGGTGGTCTCGAGCATGGTATGCTGTACTCAGGCATGGTGAGAATTACATATTAAAACAAGCTGCACCTAAACATGGAACTGGACCGATGTTTAAACATGGATGTGCAGGCGCATGTGAGTAGGAAGGCATGTAGTCTTCTATGTAGAGGGGTAAGCAATCGCATCTGGGCACAATACTAAGCAACCATGCCTAGTGTGAGAGCAAACTGGCACACAAAGCCAGGATATGGGTATTTATTTGCAAGCCATGGCAAGCCTTGTTGTTCATCAGAAAAGTGCTTCTCTGTGTGTTGTAATGAGGGTTTTTACATCTTGCTTTACTCATCTCTCTGTTTTTTCCCCATATCAGCCACCTCTGCTGCCCCAGGAGCCCTGACACCTCAGAGCTGTCCTGCTTTTTCTCCCCCTTTGTCTGCCAGTAGCCCTGATTCTTCTGTTCTTGGCAACTTTCCTCCTGACTCTGTACCTTTAAAAACCTACCGTGCCTCCTTGTCAGAGCTAGGCTCTGTTCTCACCAGGCCCACCAGTATGCCCTCAGCTACTGAGACAGGTATACAAAGCCCTCAGTGAAAGAATTTACTTGACTGTTATATAATTTTAAACACAAATTAAATTGCTAAGTGCTTCATCTAGTATTGTGGCAGTTTAGATCAGAAGATGACTGAGGGATAAAATTCGCAAATGGTTGATTAATGATGTTTTAATTGATTTCTTTTTTCTCTCTCTTTTTTGTTAATGGTGAAAATCTCAATTAACCAAGAAACCTTTTCTCTTTTTTCTTTCCATCATTCTCTCACCTCACTCAACCTCAATCAACCATTATGCTCATTTAGCAACATGGCAGAGAGAGTGGAGGTCCCCTGAAGTTTTGCCTAGCCTCTGTCCCGCACCAATTACTTTAGAAGAACCTGTCCTTCAACAGGCAGTGCAGAGTTCAGACACACTACGCAGGCCTGCTTCAGTTTCATCACCTCACTCTGCTTTAGGTCCTCCCCTTAAAAAAGCTAGTACCTTTACCTCTCCCATTAATAACCCGCTTCCTCCTTTACCCTTGCCAGGACTATTGCCTTTTCCTACCCCTACTGTGCCATCTGCATTAGCTTCTCCTCCTCTGTCCCTGTCCTGTCAACCTGAGATGGCATCTTGCACTGTGTCCTCTCCCTTGCCCCATTCATTTGTCCCATCAGATCCCCTGTCATCGGCCCACACCTTCCATGTTGCTGAACCTCCACCGGTCAGCTGGATTGGGATCCCTGACTTATCTTTACACAAGGATTCCTCCCTTGTCACATTATCTAACTCCTCACTCACTCCTCAATCCAATACTTCCACTCAGCTGTCATCTGTCCACTTTCCTGCTCCTTTTTCAACTGCTGCTGTTGAACCTGAAGTTAATCCATCTGATGTTACTCAGTCAGGTACAGAGCAAGCTATTTGAAACCAGTTCTTCAAAAGATATTATCACTTGCAAAATCAGTTATTTAATATTTTGCTTGGTTTAAATTGCACATGTTTGTTGGCGTGTTGTAGCTTGAATCCTCAGAGTTAGGCATGGATTTTTTTAACTTCTTAATTTTCTTTTTAATTTTCTTTTGACCCATGCATTATTAAAATTTTCATAAAAACTCATCTGCACACAAACTTTCCAGACCCTTTCCATCGGGTCCAGACGTTGGAATGGAGACACCAGGTTGTCCCCACCGTGGTTAGACCAAATGTTCGCAGACCTTCTGGGCCCCTTATTGTGAACACCCCTACATGTTCTTTTCCCCCTTGTCCTCCTCCACCTGTTGTTCCTGGCTCCCAATTTCAGTCCCAATCAGCCATCGTCTCACCCCTTATTGGGCCCATTCCTGTACCTGCCTGTGATACAAGTAAAGGTACAAATGGGTGGCGTGAAATTTTAAAGCTACATGATTATGGCTTGTGAATGAGCATGCTGAAGGACAAGCCCATACTGTGTCTCAGGAATGTGTCTAAGCTTTTAAAGTTACTATTATGATTGTAGTTTGGGTAACAGTGCTCGCTGTGGATGTTTGAGTAAGATTATGTCTAATGTAGTCTACTGTATGTGGATGTCTGAGAAAACACATCAGACATTGGTTCAGTTTAAATCTGACAAAAAGACAAAACCTGATATTGATTAAGCTGTTTTTTTTGTACCTATAATATAATTTAACACTATAAATATATTGTGCCAAAATGGTGTATAAAACTTTCCAAGTTTTCCCTACGCTTTCTGAGAAGATGGAGCTATTTAAGAATTGCAGAATTGCAAAATCATCAAACTGTTTAATATGTTTAATTGATAGTTGTGTATATATTGTAATATTCTTTTCTACACGCGCCAAAATAGCTAAATATATCTAACAAAATAGATATAAATAATTCATTCAGCTTGTAAGTGCTTAAAAACCACTTTTGTTTTGTTGAAAGTGTAGAAATACTAGGGAACTAATTTGGAAGTCGAAAGCTGTGATGAGGCTCTGGTTTGTCAAATACCATGATTGACATTTACATCAATCATGATAAGGCTAAAGAGACTAATGTGCGTAATGCTCATAATTACTCATTTTCCATCAAATCAATTAAATTGCCACATTTACTGTTTGTCATTATTGTAAAATGAAATCCAAATAAAATGTAACAAATAACATTTGAGCCAGAATTCCAGGCTTTAAAATGCTAAAACTTTACTTGTGCAAAAGAGAAACTTATTGAAGTGATTTCAAAGTTTCACCATATGACGTTTTTCCCAGGCTGACACATATTTCTGTTACCTAAAGTGACAATCTTTAACAACTGTGATCCATTCGATTTGTAATGCTATCTGTTTGTCTGGTCAGAGTATTCATCCCTTTTTTGTTCTGCCTTTTTTTAACAATGTGGAAGTGAAAAGAAAAAATATTATTATTAAAAAAGTGGTGAAAATTTTGTGAGCATAGTCAGTGTTAGTTCTGTGCCATGCTGTGCATGTAAATATGCTAGGTTTCTGGGCATCTGGATTCAATGTGCTTAAAAGTTCCATAAGGCACTTGGAATAGTGGCATGGCATACAGTAAGCTTTGGAGGCGCACACAACCTGTGGACTTACAGTAAATAATAGGACCAGAGCTAATGTACACTCTGCAAAGGCATATTTGGCAACTGATTCTGCACATATCAACGCATTCTTAAATAAAGAGTTTCTTTTATTTTATTATTTTTTTTCATCAGAACCACACAGACACCTAGGCGTATTAAGAGAAGAGGAATCCTGCAGTGCAGCCTGTCCTGGTAAGAACTGTTTTGCATGTCACATCAGTCCTCACTGCTACATATACTTTACACACATTGTTGTTTTTCTCATTATTTGAAGGTGAGGAAAATGCAGATTCCAAAATTCCAAATCCAAACTTGAGATCGTCCCTTCACAAAGCTGGACATACCACCACGAGCAACCATAAACCACTGTCATTGTTTGAGGTGCAGATTGTGAAGCCAGCCCCAGGGTGAGTGACTGATATACAGTAGTAACACTATTGGTACACTGCGGAAGGTTGCGTTAGAGTTTTTTTTTTATTATTATTATTTTTTTTTACATATTTTCTATAAAGAAAATAAACTTTTTAAAGTTGTAAATCTGTTTAAAATTGAGCATAACCGAGCAGGATATAGGAATCCTAAACATTGTTAGTAACAGAATGGACCATGGATATGGTTGAATGTTGTGCAAATTGATGTTAATCAACATAAATGCTTCAAATAAATGTTCACATTTTGTTGGTTTGTGGTTGTAATGGCAATGCTATACTTGGATCATTAATTCAATGTTATTTTATCAGTCATTCTGTCTTTCAAAAACAACGTTGCCCTAAATGTGAACATAATTGCAACGTCATCATAACTATATTACAGTGGTCATCCAAAATTAGGGTTCCTGCTAGGAATAGAGATTTCAGTATGGATTTCTAAACTGTTGCTGCTCATCTAAGATGGTTATTGTCTGCCTTAATAGCCTAATTTTAGTTACAGTTTGTATTTTTTATTTTTCTTTATAGCCGGTTTAGTAGTGTGCACCTCCAGGGTCTGGGCTTGATTCCCACCTCTGTGGGCCTAAAGTTTGCATGTTTTCCCTGTGCTTGGTGGGTTTCCTCCGGATACTCCAGTCTTCTCCCAAATACCTGCAGATTAGGCTAATTGGCTTGTCACCCTGTCCAGGGTGAGCCCTGCCTTGTGCCCTAAGTCTCCTGGGATAGGCTCCAGGCCACCTGCGACCCTGAATACAGGATAAAGCGCTCTAGACGATGAGTGTGTGAGTGATTTTTTTATTTTGAAATTATGTTAAACTGTAAAACCCTGACAGGTGAAGTGCATAACATTTTTAGCTTTTTACAACGGATATACACAGAGTGACATCAGACAGTCAGACAGTTTTGAAAAAAAAAAAAACAGTACTCTGTAGATTTTCAACTCAAAATTAATTTATTTTTTACAAAAACAGAAGTTAAGACATGCCGTTTGAGTTACTTATAAAAAAATAAAAAATCTTCTTGAATGCAGCTTTCAATCTTTCGTTCGAAATTGTCCATCACTCTCGCCAACAGCTGTTGATCAATCGAGTACTACTTGTCGGATGGCATCCTTCAGTTCATTTAAACTACAGTGTCTGTGAATGTACACATGGCTCTTAAGTTAACCACATAGGGGGCCATGGCACAGTGACCAAAATTTCATTCTTGATGAAATAGCTACTGCATTGCTGTGATAGACACTAATTCAAACAAAGCTGAAAATGCAAATACCAGTATCTGAGTGATTTTGACAAGGGACTAATTGTGATGGCTAGATAACTGGGATGGAGCATCTCCAAAATGGCACTTCTTATGGGGAGTTTTAATGTTATGGCTGATTTGGGAAAATAGGAAAATAATATGTTCAGTAATAAACACTCTCTCATCGTTTTATAACGAGGGACCTGGAGTCTTGGAGCACAAGGCAGGACAGCCAGGACAGGGTCCCAATCCATCGCAGGGCACGCACACACTCTCACACACACACACACACACACACACTACAGGCACTGCTGGTCTTTGGAAGGAAACCGGAGTATCCAGAGGAAACCCACCAAACACGGGGAGAAGATGCAAACTCTATGCACACAGACACGGGAATTGAGCCTGGCCAGGAATCGATCCCGGACCCTGGAGGTTCAAGGCTACAGTGCTAACCACTACACCACCGTGCCGCCTTTTTGATAAACATTATGAATTTATTTCTTTTAAATTATATTACAACAATTAGTACTAAGTTTCACCAAAACATACATAAATATAGATACATAGAGACTTGACATACAATACATACAAACTGTACAAACATACATCTTTAATTTTGGAGATAGCATTACATTAAATGTCTTCTACTTATAAATGTTTTATATATTTTTTTAACTGGCTTGATATCACAATGTAATATAAAGTATATTTTTTTCATGTATTTTTTATATTCATTTGTATTGTCAATTTATTTTGCGTTAAATGTCAATTTATTTTATTTTACAATGTTGCTCTCTGATTTTTTTTTATTGAGAAGCTCCGTTGGATGTGTTATCTAACATAATTGTGAATGTTTGCTACTGTATAAACAGGCGTCAGTAGGATTATTAGAAGTTTTGTGTGTGTGGAAATGGTCATGTCATGGCTGGGCAAATTTGACACTTTAGTGTTTCCTCCTTCCTAGACCTAAGAGTATGGTCTCTCTTCTACAACCGACCCCCAAATCTCCTAGTGTCTCAGAGGCCCAATCATTTGAGGTGTCTAAACATGACATCGGTGTGGCTGAGAAGACACCTTCAAAAACAGCTTCACAAAGTATTTATTCATCTGTCATAGTCAAAGAGTCCACTTCCCCATTGATTGAGATCAACCAAACAAGAGAGTCAACAGACGTGCATTCAGAGGAGAACTTTAAACTACAATATGAGCCTACTATTCTGCACAGTATTCAAACAGATCAAAACGAAGAGTTGACATTTAGTCCAGAAAAGTCTAAACTTGATCAGGGGTAAGTCTAGCATGACATAGTATAACAATTTAGATTTTCTATTTGCATGCACCTTAAGTCAGCAGTTCTCTTAGGTGTTCAATCGTTTAGTTCTGATTTGATTACAGCATGCTTGCTCGTTTTACCTCAATCTAACTTTTACACTATTGTACCTGAATTCTGGTGTCCCTCAGAGCAAAAATCATTGCTGCTTTCCTTCCCTCTTGTTCAAGGACACCTAGTTTCCCTTGGTCACCCTGCAAATCAACATATGACACAGATCAAAGTCAAAGTGGAGTTTTGCCAAACAATGAATCAACTAGGATGAGAGAGGAGATTAATAATCTTCCCATTAACGTCCAGAAATCAAATCAAGACCATGAAGCTGTGAAAGAGATTGTAGATATATCAGGATGTTCTGATATTGCACACAGTCCACAATTTGCACAAGTCCATAAGTCAAAAGTAAAAGCCCATAATAGTGAGTTAAATACGATTGACCTTTTTCTGTCTGATGCAAAAGAATCACATGTTTCTGGATTTCCATCTGGGGAGGATATTAAAATGGAGGAGGATGTACAGGAGCCTAAAAATAAAATTCTATTACAGGATGAGAGCAAAAAGAAAATCATTAATACAGTGGGCTGTAAAGATACAGAATATCAAGGCAGATACAGCTTTCAACACATGCATGAGTCTGAGTTAAGTGAAAATACTATGTCTGACACCCCTTTACCTCAGAGGTCAAAGGATGATCATTATAAAATATACAGAGAGCCATGCATTGTCAGTATTCTTCCATCCTGCCCAAGAGCTGCATCTACACCTGGCTGGCCATCCTTGTACTTGCCAGAAAAAGTGAGCAAATGGATATCATCTGAAGGGTCAATAAGATTAATGCCATGTAAGAAGGAACCAGCTAGGTATATTCCCAATTTAGGAATACCGTATAATGATATAAAAGAACCAAATGAAATGATTTCACTGAAACCAACTTGTCCAAAATCTGTCAGTATTCCAGGATTTCCATCTATGCCTCCTGATAGTGAGTATACACCAAGTAGTGTTAATTTCCTTTCAACCTATCCTACAGCCTCAAGAATTTCTGGCATACCTTCAAGACGTCTGGTGATAGTCTCAGAACCTGAAAGCTGGCCCAAGAACAGTTTGATTTTATGGAAAAGAGAAAAGAAGAAAAGTAAAGTGAAGATCCTACACTCATTTACAGAGAGCCCAGATATGTCTAAGGGAATGATTCCCATAAGACCATCTTGCCCAGCAGCATCTAAGGTTCCTGGATTTCCATCTACTCCAAGGTCTATACCACAAGGACGTCCAAGTATCATAAACATGCTACCGTCTTGTGCAAAATCTTCCAGTATTACAGGTTTCCCTTCAGTATTTCTCAGTATTGAGCAAGATCTCTCACTCTACTTATTTGACAACATACCATTATTTGTAAGGCAAAATAAGAAGGATGAAAGAAGTGTTATTCATGACTTTGGAAAGCCGTATGATGATATTAGACAGCACAGGAATATGTTGTCACTAACCATAACATGTCCAGCAAGTGCAGCTCCTGGCTTTCCATCTGCACCAATCCATATTGAAAAAGTCCCGAATGTGGTCAGTCTACTTCCAACCTGTCCCACAACTTCAAAGATTGTTGGCATACCTTCAAAGTTGTTAGTCACTGAGCCAGATGTTAAACATTTGGACAGTGTAGTACTGTGGCAAAGACAACTGAAAAAAAAATATTGTGACATTCTTCTTATGTCTACATGTAATGTAGAAACAGCCAAATCAATGAGTCTTATAAGGTCAACATGTTCAACACAATCCAGGATTCCAGGATTCCCATCTGCCCCAAAGCATAGATCTCAGAAAGACCTAAATATTGTGAAGATGATGCCATGTTGCCCAAACAGTTCAAAGAATCTAGGCTTCCCATCCATAACAGTTATAAGCACAGATCAAGATACTCAACAATGGAGATTAAACAGTGAACATTTAATTCAAATGCCAAAAAAGAGAATGTCAGACATGCATATTATTTTAAGTCAAATTTTGGACACATTGAAAGAAAACATTGATTTTACTAAGACTATGGTGTCCTTGGTGCCATCATGCCCCCAAAAAGCACAATCTCCTGGCTTTCCATCCGTACCAATACAGGCTCTTGACTGCTCTCCATACATGATAAAACTTCTAACTACTTGTCCTAAAGCTTCTTGTGTCCCCGGAATCCCATCTGTGCTGAACATTGTGTCTGTTTCCAATAAATGGCTAGTGGACACCACCAAGCCGTTATGGATCAAGAGAGTTAGGAATCAATCATACTGTACCAATCTTTCATATCCACCTCAATATGAACATACAGATGTCAAAGACATGTTTTGTATACAAAACATAGTTTTATTGAAACCGTCTTGCCCAAGAAAAGCAACTATTCCTGGCTTCCCATTTGCACCAGCAACAAGTTCAGAGAAGCATTTCATGTTAACTCAAATATCACCCTGTGAAATAGTTGAAACATGTGACCCGTTGAGGATAGAGTCATTTCTCAGCTCAAGCTCTTCCATGACACATGATCCAATTACAGTTCTAACAGAGGAAAACAACCCGTCAAATGACTGTAATATTGTTAAGCAACATTTAACAAATAAACCAGCTTTAAAGGCATTGACTCATGTTGGTGCAAATAAGTTCAGTCCTATTTTGCTGGAAAAGACTAAGGAGGACATAGAATTTTGGCCAAGAAGTGATGATAGAGAAAAGGGAATTTTGGAGAATGGGTAAGTTTGGGAAAAATGCAGAATTTTTCACCCTTTAGTCAGTGTGCAGTGCATACTGTAGATTAATTTTCATAAACCCTTTGTTTAGCAAAATAGACTGCAGAATGTGGCACTCCCTACCTCCAGACGTGCCATTATTACTGACTGCTGGAGAGAGGTAAGATACAGTGGTAGCCTTTGTGCAGTTACTGAGTAACGGTGCTATACGTCTAAAACATGGTTTTGGTGTTAAAAAGTGTCTCACCTACTGTAAGTGAAAACACCATTTTTCAAAATACTTAAAGCGCCTTATCTTTTGAGACATGCTTTGTTTTTTTGTAAATATACATTCATTCATTCATTCCTCTTCTATACCGCTTTATCCTGTATTAGGGTCGCGGGGACCTGGAGCCTATCCCAGGAGACTCTGGGCACAAGGCAGGGTACACCCTGGACAGCGTGCCAATCTGTAAATATACATACACGTTTATATTTTTATCAGACAAAAAGAAACACATTTGTTAAATACAATTTCATGCCCATTTATTTAGTGTCTATAACTTTTTAAAATTGAAATCTTTCAATGATCTTAAATATCATTCAGACAAAACTTGACAAATTTAGATTTCACATGGAAAGACATAAACCTAAAAAAGTTCTAAAATTCAAAATTGCAAAGATATTGTGACAATAATTTGACATGGTTACGGACAGATTTTTTTGCTTTTACCAAAAAACATCTGTCACAGAAAGCAGTAAGGTCATATGGTTCCAGAAGCTTACATCAATTATTTGAAGCTAGTATAACACTGGAAAATGACTATTTTTGGGGCACATATAAAAATAATTTCTCCAAAACAGCTGAAGTTAGCAACTTGAAATTTTTAGGGAAGCAAGATTGGTCACTTCCATGTTGCAAAAACTTCAGAAGTAGCTTTTTTGGCACACGTGTTATGTATTATATTTATAACATAAAGAATTAAATCAGCACCAATACTGTGTTTTGGCGTATACTGACTGGTTTGTGATAACTACTTCATTTAAATTTCTATTTCACTAATCCAAACTAATCCAAGTCCAAATAAAAGGTATATGGCATTTTGTTTTGACACAATACATAAAACGTCCCCAAGTGTGAGTAAAAATACAAAAAATCACAGAGAACATGGTTTAATAGTGTAAAACATCATGATCATGTTCCAGATCACACATTATTTCTCTAGTGCCGCTTTGTCCTTTGGCTTGGATTGCACCATGTGGCTCATTTCATCAGCTTAAAACTATAGAAAAATATTTTCCTCAGCCCAACTTACATTACCAGTCAAAAGTTTGGGCACAAGTTTGGACCTATTTTCTACATTCTAGAACAGTACTAGATTATTATTATTATTTTTTAAAAACTATGAAATAACACATGACATTAAGCCATTAAGGAACAACAAAAACAACAGTCAGTTGTTATTTTAAGACATAAAGATAAGTTTAGTTCTTGCAAGAACAGTATTTTCAAGTGCATTTGCAAAACCAATCAAGCACCATGATGAAAGTGACTCTCATGAAGACCTTCCTAGGGAAGCAAGATCAAAACTTATCTCTACTGCAGAGGAAAAGTTCATTTAGAGTTACCAGCCTTAAAAATCACAAGTTAAAAGCGCCTCAGATTAGTGCCGTTATGAATCCTTTACAGAGCATAAGTAGCAGACACATCTCAAAGGAGATTGTTACATATTTGGGAAGCCTTCAGCATTATTTTACAATATAAAAAGAAATAGAAATTTAGAAGGAGTGTCCAAACTTTTGACTGGTAGTGTGCATTGTGGTACATTTCCAGTAGCTAGATAGATACAAGTTGCATCACTTTCTAACTGCAACTGAACAGCACTAGAATTGTTCCCTTTCAGTCAATTCACTAGGTACAACACATATTGTATTGTACCATTGTCACCACGGTTGACCCCCAGTTCTTACGCTCTTCACCTCGCTGTGAACACCTTTTCCGTAAAAGTTTTCTAGGTGCTGCTAGTCAACTATACATTTTACTTTACAAGACTGCGCTTAAAATCAAATTAACTGCTCTTGTTGGTGTTAGCGACAACAGCCTCATTTTGAGGAGCGCTGACTTTAAGTTCACTGCCAGTGGGAACATTAGCGACATCTCAGTTTGGTTGGCTTCTGTTTAGCTGTGCTAACAGTGCTAACTGGCATGAGCATGGAGGCTAATGTGGCAAAGAAGAAGTCCGCTGTTTGCACCTGTCCTCAAGAGTGCGGTTTCTCCTTGCACGAGAAGGACCAGCATGAAGGATGCCCCATCTGTCTGGGAATTGTCCACGCTAGGAGAGCGCTAGCTGAGCCATGTTCGCTTTTGTCGCCAGCTCCGGCGTTCAACGCTAGAAAGACGGGTCACGTTCGTGGAAAGAATCCTGGGAAAAAATACAGTTGCTCAGTAGGACCCACGCCTTTCCGAATTAGTAGTCCCACCTTTGCCTGTGTCTGCTGACGAAGAGTTTTCGTCAGAAGTCCCCGCGCTTAGCTGGGCAGACCAGATGGAGTATTTTGAGGGGTCGGAGGACCGTGAGCTCTCCTACTGGCCCGCAACCAGGCACCGAGCAGCTTACTTTCGAGGATGATGACGTGCTCGACATCGGCCTAGAAATGCATGGCTTGTCGGGGGACGAGCATGAATTTTTGCCGCCCGCTCAGAGCTCCGCTGCTACTTCGCTAGCCACTCGGGACGACATTTAATTTTTCACTCTCTACCGCCGAGCGGCCGAAAGGATGGAGGGGCTGTGGCCCTCCCCACAGCCGGCTCAAAAACCATCAAGGTTCGCAGGATTTTTTCTCCCTCTTGAACCGACGACAATTAAAAACTGCTTGCCTCTGGTTCGAGTGGTACTGAGTGGTAGTGGTAGCCTTAATGTGGGAGCCCCCCTAGCGACGGGGAGGAATTGGCCACGACTAAATTGGGGAGAAAAATTGGAAAAAACCCAAAAGAAAAAAAAAAAGGAAAAAA
Organism: Channallabes apus; assembly: GCA_030522415.1. NCBI lineage: Eukaryota > Metazoa > Chordata > Actinopteri > Siluriformes > Clariidae > Channallabes > Channallabes apus. The sequence goes on along the minus strand of CM060108.1, from coordinate 21,744,904 downwards.
AAAATGGCTTGCCTATGTTTCCTGACTTTGTCGGCGAGTTAACGTCGTCATGGAGCAAGCCACTGTCGACCCGTGTATCAGTGCCCGGTTACGGACAGTATTTGGAATTGGACGGAGCTGAGAAAGCAGGACAAGTTAGCCCACCATCAATGGAGCCATCGTCTGCTAAACGAGTAGGTGATCTCCACGCTTTGTCCGTGCATCCATCTTGTACGCAGTTTGCTGCTAATGGTTGAAAGGTTACTCTACGGCCGAAGAGTTGGTCTATGTACCCAAAGTGGTCTCCACTAATTATAGATATGATCCTTTTGCTTCCGAGGAGCAGGGAAAATTGCATAATTTGTGCCCTGTAAGTGCTCTACGGATCTACATAGACCGTAGAATGAATATGCGCTTATGTGATCAACTGTTTTTCTGCTTTGCCAGTCTAGTAAATGGTAAAGCGCTGTCTAAACAGTGGCTTTCCCATTGGATTGTGGAGGCGATTACATTAGCTTATAGCAGTAAGGGTGTCCCATTGCCTCAGGGTGTGAAAGCACAATCAACAAGTGCTATGGCATCATCATGGGCGCTGTTCAAAGGGATGTACGTGGGTGATATTTGCACAGCAGCCAGTTGGTCCTCACCACTTTTGTCCGGTTCTACCGACTCGATATAACGGCCCCCTCGGTGGCTCATTCTGTCCTCTCTGTGGGGTCCATGATGCAGTAGAGTAGCTATCAGGGTTCTTGTGCCTAACTTTGGTAGATGCTCGGCAGGGCGTGAATATATGTCCCCTACAATGTGTTGTCCCGAGTGAATTGACTGAAAGGGAACGAATGGTTATGACTATAACCTCTGTTCCCTGAAGGAGAGGAACGCGGTACAACACATTGCTGCCCCCCCTCACAGTTACGCTCGGCGAAGAGCGGCTGTCGAACTGGGGGTCAACCGTGGTGACGATGGTTTATAGGTGTAGGCGGGGCTACACTTACGTCACCACCTGCCTGCCTTTACAGCGTGAATAAAGGTGGCTTCAGTCAGGACACGAGAGGGTGTGATATCCCATACAATATGTGTTGTACCTCGTTCCTCTCCTTCAGGGAACAGAGGTTATAGTCATAACCATTCGTTTTTGTGACTGAGGTTAATTGTTGTGTTCTAACTTGCCTAATGAAAAAACATCAAAGAGAAAAAAAAACAGGATTCACACTGTGTATCTGAATGTACTCTCAGACACTAATATATTGAAAAGGAGTTGAATGAACCCTGTCTGTATTTTTGTAATGTCTTGTGTATGTTTTGATTATGGGGTTTGCTCAGTTATACCCCTATCTCACCTGTGCGGGTTGACTCACGGTGAGATGCGGTGTCGGGCACCGTGAGTTGCCGCGATTGCCCGCTGACGTTCTGCTGACATTCCGCGAAGTTCGCCAAGGTCCGCAAATTTCTGCGAGGCCCGCCAAAAAAATTAAACATGTTTATTTTTTTGCACGAAAAGATGGAAACGTACTTACAACGCCAACAACTCGCAGTGAATCATAATGAACCGTATTTACGGCCACCGCGCGAAACCGCATAGGTGAGATAGGGGTATTAATTTTTTTTTAACTGATAGTGCTATAGTACATACTGTAGGATATAATTGAATTATGACTTGTCTGTGAATAACTCCATCAAAAGGAAATATATCCTTGGAATGCAGACCCTTACAACAGTGTTTTACTTTCTTCAGAATTGACTGCACAAATGCCAAAATAGAGTTCCAGCATACAGCTGATGAAAAACACAACTCTGCTGGTGATGAGTACTCATTTGAGAACCAGACACAAACACCACTACATCCATATCCAGAATCCAGATATAAAGATGAAAAAGAGATGGTGGAAAACATATTTAACCTGGAGCCTTCCATGTGTAACTCTCAGTCCAAATTACAGCAGGCCCAGTGCGTACCCAACATGGCGGATCTTTTTCCATCATGTTCAAAAATTTGTAGAGTTCCTGGATTCCCATCTACAGCTATGATTAATACCTATGATACAGAGGGAACAGATCGGCCTAGAGATGTAAATACATTATGGAGAAAGAAAATGGGAGCAAAAACAATAGCACCCCTTCAGTATATGGCAATATCTAAATATGATGCAAAAATGTTTGCAAATATGGTATCTCTGACCTATTCATGTCCCAGTGAAACAAGTATAATTGGTTTTCCTTCTGCCTTTAGGGGGAAAATATTAGAAAAATCATCTCTAAGTACATCTTGCCCCAAAATATCCAGAGTAGCTGGTATACCATCATGCTCTCTAATTCAAGAGGACATGTCTCATGTGGAGTGGCTAAATAAGGAAGAATGTTTGTGGGAGAAGGAGTCAAAGGAAGAACTGGCCTTCATCATGAATAAACCAGTTCAATATACTGAGATTTCAAGTATGATGGTGGATATTGTCCCAACTTGCTCTGAGGTAGCACTTTTTCCTGGTTTTCCAGCTGCACCAGGTTTCAAAGGAAGATGGAAGGGTGGAACCATAGAAGCATTTTCTTCAACTTGCTCAACAGTATCTATAGAATCTGCAAGACTTTTCCCGACATGTCCAATGATGTCAAGAATTCCTGGATGTCCATCTAAACAAGAATCTAACAATTTGCAATGGGTCAGTTATCAGACGCTAATTTCAAGCAAACAGTTTAATGAAAAAGCAGTTAACTTTATAGGAACTGGTAAACATGCAGGGGATATAAATAAAAATATGACTTTATTGCCAACCTGCCCTCTTGCAACACAAATTCCAGGTTTTCCATCTGCACGGCAATGTAAAGGGCAGAAGCCAAACATGCAAAAAATCCGTCCTTCTTGCCCAATGCTCTCCCATATAGCTGGATGTCAGAGCATACAAATCTGCAGATCGTCAAATTGGCCAACCAATCAAATTATTCAGATGGGCAGGCAAACTAAGGATCTTGAAATCATTGTAATCATGTCAAAAGATAACAAAACAGAATTTAAAAACAATTTTGCTTTGTTACCAACTTGTCCTTACAAAACCTGCATTTCAGGTTTTCCATCTGTACCAGAACCAAAAATGCAAAATATTCTTCCCTCCTGCCCCAAAAGGTCTAACATTGTTGGATTTCCTTCTAAAGACCTTATTAAAGAAGGAACAATGCATTCAGACTACATTCTAAATGCAGTTCAGTTATGCTGTCGTGCACCAAACCTTTTTATTAAGGACAAATCAGACGGGACTAGAGACTCAGTTAAAAGAATGTTTGCCTTAGCTCCGACATGTCCAACACTGGCAATAATACCAGGATTCCCATTTGCACCAAAACCCAAAGTTTGTTTTAATATGGTAAATCTAACGCCATGTATTCCGAACACATCAAGAGTTGGTGGGCTCCAATCAAGACAGATGACACACACACATGTATGGCTTTCTGAGACAATGTATTCTTGGGAAAGTATATTAAAAATAAGATCAGATATTCATGATCAATGCTTCTTTGACCCTCAGTGTGTACAGTTAGACCATTACAGTATGAAGAAAATGATTGCTTTGGTGCCAGCCTGCTCAAGACAAGCTCAAACCGCTGGTTTTCCATCTATACCTTACATTAAAGTGGATAAAGTCTATTTACGAAAAGAGCCAGACATGAGAAGTATATTGAATTCTTGCCCAGGGTTTACTCTGGTTCCAGGCTTTCCTTCAGTAAATTCAGTTATCTCAGCATCATGTAAAGCTCAGGAGAAGCCAATGTGGGTTAAATCTATACAAGAGAAATCAGTTTCAATTTCAAGGACAACCAAAGATTATGAGGAAGATGTAAAAGTTGTCCTGCTTGTACCAACATGCACAGATAAGACTAGAGTCCCTGGATTTCCATCTCTAAGAAGCTTTACATATTCAATGACTGCTCTCCTACCAACTTGTTCATATGCATCAAGTATACCTGGAATGTCATTAAGGAAAGACATAACTCAAGATCTTACTCAAATAGACAGTGTGATTCCTGCTCTACCATTTTTTGTGGAAAAGCCTTTGAAGAAAAAGAGACATTTGATTCTTAACGATCTTCCCACAGTTGAGAATACAACTGTTATGTCTACTTTGGTGTATTGTTGCCCAAGAAAAACAAGGACTCCTGGATTCCCATCAAGGCCTACTACATCTTCCAGGCAAACCAGCATGTCTATAACAAATGCCAATCAAACCGAGATCCAAATGGAGTCTGAAACGTCCCTGTATGTTACCCCTCAAAAGATAGACAAATGGGATCTAACAGTGGATGACAATCAGTGTGGTAAGACATACTTTTTAGGGTGTGTTTTACTTAATATATCTCACGACAGTAGCATGAACAATATTGTCCTGTCTTTTTAAAGAGAAATTCACAGAAATAAAAAAGACCAAAGAAATTCATGAAGGGTGAGTTAATTGCTTGCCTGTGGCATGGGGTGGAATCTTTTTGTCATTACAAACAGTATACCTGTTTTTCTGTTAAATATGTGCCATTTGTGCTTACTTTTATATTTAAGTTTATTGGTCAATAACAGAATACTCTTTTTTTTTTTTTTAAGAACGTTATGTATTGGGAAATGTAAAATACATGATTTGAGTAGAACAGTATTTGAAATTTTAACTGCATGAGCGTGGATTATTTGGCATGGATATTGGATTTTATCCTGCAATCTTCGTAAGACATCCAATTATCAGCAGAAGTCCACCACAAGACAAGCAATCCCGGGAAGAACATAGCGTGGAGCAGTCACCTCCAAGTAAAACCTGTGACAGTACAGACAACTCAGAGAATGATGTAACATCTGGATGGGAGGTACTAGAGGCAGAGGATCCTTTTACAGAAAAAGAAGGATCGTTAGGTCTTGTTGAATCCATAGTTGGTGTTTTTCATAAAGGGTAAGCAAGAAACTACTTCTGCAGATAAAATATTATCTTACCAAGGAGCAACATACTGTACATACTGTACAACCTGCAATGTGTAACATCCACATTCTGTAGTAGAGAGCTCATTGTGCACAGGAACTGTGAATTTCCTTAAAAAAAATTAACAAAAAAGATTTTGAGCCCACAGTTGTACTGTAATGGTTATAAGTAATTCTAGTATTAAAAGTTCACAATTGAGATTGAATGACTGATTTGTAAATGTTGTAAAACACATTGTTGTAAGCATAATTGAAAAGAATTTTAGAAGAATATAAGTTATATTATTGCTATTTCTTTGTATTCCACTCAAGTTATGCATTGTGCTTAGATTTGAGACAGTGACTGCGATGTTGCAGCCCTCTGGTTTTGGAGCAGATGTGGATGGCCAGTTGACCTCTGATGACCCCTGTTGTTTGCAAGATCCTGAGAATAACATTAGCGTGAAACCCAAAAAGCCTCTGTGTGAACCTGCCAAGGGGGAAATCTTACAAAAAGTTTTACATGTTTCATCAACTGAACCGCAGGAGTTTAAATTCCCTGTACGTTTTGAACCACACATGCCGCGCATGGCTGACAGTCGATCTGAGACATCATTGTGTTCTAAAGATGTCGAAAGCTGGTTTGCTGGGAGTGGAAAACATAGCCAGATGAAGAAGTGGCCTCCACTAACAGAGGCAGACCTACATGATATTACCAAAGAACACGAAGAGAATGTCCCATATGATTTACTTCAGATTAGTGAAAAAAAGAAAATTTTCGATTTTGATGAGAATTCTAAAGAAGAGTTTTTAGATAAGCCATTCACAATAGTGAAGGGGTGAGTGTTTGCTGGAGTGTTTTCTGAGTGACAGCATGACATAAGCCAGATTACATGCATTTTGCTATTCATACTTTTGTGCATCAAAGTATTTCCTGAAGTCTTGTGTGTTTATTTCTTGAGGTTGTTATGGTTGAATTAGTCGATCTATAACACGTGCATGTTTGAAAATTTAAAAAAGCTTGATGTTGTTAATTGCTGGTTGAGGGGTTGTTTTGGAAACTGCTTGCCAATAGATATGGGCTTTGTTTAATTCATGAATGAGTTGCTTGTTTCCAGGACATTGTTAATGGGAATGCTCTTAAAATAATGAGAATGATTAGATAAAAAAATAATAAAATAAAACAATGATTTGTGTTGTCATTTTCAAGGACACAGAATCATAGTGCTCAAGAAATCACAGCACTTATTCATCCTACAAGCAGCAAGCCTCATGAAGAAGAGATAATGGCATCCTCTCTAACATCCACGCAAAAAGTTAGAAATGAAGAGACCTCTAGTCAACCAGCATTGCAGGAGTCAAGTAGTCAAGGAACCAAGCTCCAAGAATTTTCTTTGACAGCAGTTATGAAAGATGTAGAGCCAATGTCTCCTTGCCTCAATGTATCAATTGCTTCACCTTGTGGTAGCAAGATAAACAGCAATCTGACTGAGGAATCCTCACATACTGAAGAACGTGTATCAGTTGTAAACCAGACTGAGTGTATATCAGATTTATCCCAGAGCTTGCAGGATGCAATGTCAGAATATAATATTGATGATAAGAAGGTGAACAAATTTGCTGGTATGCCTACATCCTTTGGAACTGCCCTGACAACTACAAATGAAGATTCTTCTACTAAAACTATGGTGCAGAGTCCCACTGTTCTACCTGTCCCATTGCCTCGGGTAAAGAAACGCCTTAGTGCTTCTTTACCAGATGATTACCGAGTGGAAAGTTGTGTGCCTGAAATCAGCACTCCAGACATTAATGAGATGTCAAGTATTGCCAAAGTGTCTGGTAGTTCTAAAGATGATGATGTTGCAAAAAATAAAACTGAAACGCAGAAAACTAATCAAGTGTCTGACTCTGAAAGTGATATACAGTCAACTACTGATCAACACCCTGGCAAAGAGAAAAAAGCTGAAAGAGGGCGGGAGCAAATTGAATCTGAAGTCAAATTGAAGTCAGATGATCAAGTCAACCTCACAGAATCTCTACTGCCAATCCCTTATCTAAGGAAGCGGTTCAGTGCTTCTAATGAGGACATTCCAACTGTGCCACCCTCTTCTCCTGTTGTCCCTGATCAAGGACAGAAACAGACATGTCTACTTGTACCAGCTCCTCGTTCAAAGAAGCGCCTCAGTGCAACTTTTCCAGATGAAAATTCATCTGAAGCGAGTCAAGTTGTCTCCTTCATTGATGAAACTAAAAGTAACCCACCTCTCAGGTCTGGAAATGAGCCTTCATTAAAGGTTTCAGAAAAGACAGCCACAGCACTTGAACTAGAGAATAACAAGCTTGGTAGTAGCATATTTTCAGCCTGTCCAGAGATTTCTTTGAATAATCTTGAAGGCAGCATAAAGCCAGCGGAAAAGACTGTCAGGGAGAAAGATAGTGATTCTGCTAAAGCAGATATAAGCGGGTATAAGTGAGACTACAAGATGTGATGTTCCTCAAAGTATGGGTAAAATCCAAAGACAAGAAGAGACAGTCAGTGAGAAAAATCAGGATGTACAGTAGAAACAACTGTAATGGATACTAAGCAGGAAAAAAGAGAAGATAAGGTTATTTTGGCTTTTCTGTCTTTAGATGAAACCCTTTCTACATTAGCTTTAAAGAGGTATGTTATGAAGGACAGAGTATTGCAGACATGTTTGTGGGTAAATGATATGAAAAAAAAAATGTTGGTCTACTGTCTTTTTCTGTGTTTTTACCCAAGCACTTGTAATCCTGACCAGTTACAGTAAAACATGTGACCTGAATGTAAGAAATATTGAATTTTGCATTTTAATTTCATAGGATTTGTTTATCACTTTTTCCTAGACAAGCCACAGAAGATTCTTCAAGCTTGCCAGTGCCAAGGCCTCGTGTGAAGAAACGTCTAAGTGCCTCATTTCCAGATGATACCTCTGTCTCCACTGATGAAATCTTTGTGGAGACAGAGTCGAGTAAGAAGATCAATGAACGAGATCTAACCAAAAGAAAAACGAAGACTGATTCCACAGTCCATCCAGGAAGTTCTTCAGCAAACTCTGGTGCAAGCAGTGAAGCAGAGGTATACAAATAGTATTGTAGTATTAATTCATTTCGTTAGAAAATGTATTGTCATTTGCACAGTAAAGAAACATGTTTTCCCCCGTACAATGAAATACTTCCTTTGCTGTCCATAATGAATGCCACAAAAAAAGAAATATAGTAATAGAATAGATGATACAATAAAAAATATTTTAAAAGCAGCATATGAAAATAGTATTGTACTCCAAGTAGATTTTGGTCTGTTTTTAAAATGCTTTTACACTGTTTTCTTTCATCTCAGACAACAAGCCTTGTCGATTCCAGTCAGTCTCTTCTAGAATGGTGCCAAGGAGTAACACAAGGTCACAAAGGCGTGAAGATCATGAACTTCAGCACTTCTTGGCGAAATGGTCTTGCATTCTGTGCCATCCTGCATAATTTTCATCCTGAAAAAGTGTACGCACTTTGACATTTGAGGAATTATGTGTGTAAAATGAATTAATGTGTGATTATTTACATGATTTCAGAAATGTTTAAATTATCTTTCCATCTTTCTAGGAATTTTGAAATGTTGGATCCTTATGACATTAAGCAGAACAACAAAAAGGTTATATTTTTGTCATTTTACCATTTTTGTCATCATTTCTACAGTTTTGTATGGTGTTCCCAGGTGAAAATCAGTACTTTTACAGTAGTGATCTTCACCTGAGCACAATGCCTTAAAGCATCTTCAATATTTTTTAATTTTAATCTAATCTAGAAATTCTAATCAGAAGATATTAGATAGAAATCAGAAGATATTACCGTCACATTAAATCAGGTATTAAGGCGCATTTTATGTGATTTGACTCATACATATTTTCCGATTCTTGGTCCAATAAACTCCATTTTATAGCATGGCTTGTTTAAAATGAGGGAACTCTCAGCCTCAACAGGATTTCCATGCTAGCCCTAAAAATAACTTGTATATTTAAAAAAATGCACAAGTAACCAATTTGGCTAGTGTTCACTGAGATTCTTTAGAACAATGTAACAATGATCGAAACTTTTTCATTTGTTTTGAAAGATCAGGAAGTTTTATAAATTTAACCTATTGCATTCTTTTGGCCATAGAGCAAACCTGACTTATGCGACTTAATACCTGACTAGATATGACGGGTCACATTGTATAGTATGGCACTCTAATATGCCTTAAATTAGCAGAAGCATTTTATTCAAGCTTGGTGTGATCAAGGAAACATTTTTATACACATGCATTATTAACTTACTCATGGAATTTTGAATCTGCTGGAAGTAAGGTAAAACATATAGAAAGGTTGTTGTGGCATGTGGTGTCAATAATTGGAATATTTTATGTCTTTCATGCATTTAACATTTGAACAAAATAAATTGTAGCTTTTATGCATTTTTTGGTCAATGTGTTAACCGCTAGCACTGTGACAGATGCTGTGAAGATGCTGAGTTTATCCAGTGAAAAATCTAACTGAGTATTATCCATTTTTAAAATTATTAGATGTTTCCCTTGCCATTTAAATGTTTTAAGAGTACATTTAATGCATATCATAGATTGAGATCTAACTATAGACAGCATTTATTTATATTTAATCACAACTGCATGGATATCTTACAGGCATTTGATGGCTTTGCTGACCTGGGCATCTCCAAGCTGATCGAGCCTTCTGACATGGTGCTGCAGGCCGTACCTGACCGTCTCATTGTTATGACTTACCTCAGTCAAATACGAACGCACTTTACTGGCCAGCAGCTCAATGTGTTGCAAATTGAACAGAACAGCAGTGAGTCAAGCTATGCTGTGGGTGAGAAAATCCAGAACACAGACCCTGATGCTGCTGCCCGCTATTATGCTGAGAGATTCCAGACCAGCCACCTTGCTCAGGAGACAGAAGCGAATGCTGACGACAAAGGGACTAAAGAGAATCCAAATAGCAATGGTAGTTTAGTACCGCCGCCTCGAACCAAACGGACTCAAGGTGCAAGTCAGGCAGGAGCATCAGGAGGGGCTCAGGCTCCGGTTGTTCCTTTAAGGACTCACAGTTCATCCACCAAAGGTTTTTCTCATGTCAGGGATGCAGATTTAGTAAAGAAGCGACGTTCACAGCTGAGAGGGGAGTCTTTTGAAGAGAATGAGATGTCAGAAAAATCAACTGCAGCAGAGGTAATTTAGATACAGTACACTAAGAGTTACTAAGAGTTAATTTGACTAAAGTACCTAAATTCATATTGTTGGACATGCAAATACATGTTTACTACTAATGTTAGAAATCAGAATTTCAGAAAGATGAAGAGTATCATAGCATCAGCTTGAATCTGGTCAGTTCTCACTATATTATATTTGGTATTATGGCCAAGTCATGTCACATCGTATTATATACAGTAGTATGCCTATTTTATTACCACAGCTGAGTTAATGCTAAGCTTAATCCTTGAATCTGTTTAGTTTCTGGATCACATGACAATAGTACATATTTTCTCTTAATAATACAGTATGGAACAAAGAGATAAAAGGGAATCTCATGATGGAATTACTTGTTTATATTAATTTATAGTACATTATATTAGTTTCATATATATATATATATATATATATATATATATATATATATATATATATATATATATATAAAACCATATTTGGCTATACTTTGGTAAATAAGTCAAACAGTTGAAACTTGTGTTCATTTTATTAACACACATAGGCTGATTAAGGTGCTAAACACTGTTTATGTAACTGGAAACCAGTGTTTGTTAACAACTGAAAAATTAATTCACAGAATGTCACTACCAGGCTATGTTTCACTTACCAAATAGCTTGTTTATTGCTTTTACACAGATTGGACCAAGTCATGCTAAGAGTGGAGCAGCCAAGGCCCCCCCAGGTGCATGTAAGCACATTCATTTAATTTAAATCACAGTTCATTATGTTCAGATTACAAGCAGTGCTTTGTATTATAATAATGAGCCAAACTAAACCGACCATTTATCTCAAGGCTTTTTAGCTTAGACTTGTACACATAATATTTACATGAGGTCTTATTAGGGAACTAGATGTGTCCGCGACTTAGTTCACATGGAATTTAATTGCACACTCATAAGCGCAGTTTAAATATAGAATGCCATCTGTTGAATTTTGGCATTGACTAAAACTTCTACGTGTTACTGTGAAGTGTGCATAATGATGGTGTGAGATTGCGTTTATTTAGTAGATTTTGATTGCACACTCGAGTACATATTTAAAAAATGTACAGCACCTAATGATTTTTCCCATTTCTACAAATATGGCCACCAACACACATGCATCTATTTCCAACTCCCATTTATGACAGGCCCTTCTTATAATCAAGATATGAGCTTTCATTCAAAAAAAGAAAGAAAAAAAAAAAACAGAAAAATTGCTACATATTTGTCAGTTGCTGTAATGATATTTCTACAGCTAGTGCTGTTGTAAAAATAATTTGAACTGTTGATTAATTTTAAGAACTGCAGTTTTTGACTGTTTTAATGTGTTTATTTTTTTGTGCGTATGTGTAGTGGAGAGTGGTGAACAAGGAAAAGCAGGAGATGGACAGGTAAGTTTGTTCACCTCTGTGATGAAGATATTGTATTGTATCCATCCCAACTGAGCATAGGACATGATTGGCTACTCTTGGTATTCTATCTATCTATCTATCTATCTATCTATCTATCTATCTATCTATCTATCTATCTATCTATCTATCTATCTATCTATCTACATGTATCTATCTATCTACATGTATCTATCTATCTATCTACATGTATCTATCTATCTATCTACATGTATCTATCTATCTATCTATCCTATGCATATAAATATAATGTGTAATATAATTCAGACGTTTTGACTGTAAAAAAAAATGGCAATTACTAACCACAGCTGAATATTAAATATTTAAAGTAACATTCACATTAACTAATAAAATTGTTTTGTACATATAGTTGTACATTTGTTATGTATATGTTGAAAGGAAATATGTGTTTGTGTGTAGGATGTCAGTCAGTATGTTTTGAGTGAGATGCAGGCCTTGGAAGCAGAGCAGAAGCAGATAGATCAAAGGGCTGCCTTTGTGGAGAGGACACTAAGAAGACTTATGGAGTCTGGTAAGCCAGTATTTATTATTTACTACCTAGGCGTATTATCTTGAGCTAGTATTATAGTCGTTAGAACAGCACTAGATACACACTGGTTACTCAGTGCCAATTTCCCAAAACTGATCATATATAGGTGCATCTCAATAAATAAGAATATCATCGAAAAGTTGATTTATTTCAGTAATTCAATTCAAAGAGTGAAATGACCTAAAATATAGTATCTCAAAAATTTGAATATTACTTATGACCAATTAAAAATAGATTTTTATCACAGAAAAATGAAAAGTATGAATATTCACCACACTCAATGCTTGGTCTGGGCTCCCATTGAATGAATTACTGCAGCAATGCGGTGTGGCATGGAGGCAGGCAGTCTATAGCACTGCTGAGGTGTAATGGAAGCCCAGGTTGCTCTGGTAGCAGCTTTTAGATCTTCTGCATTGTTTCGTCTTGTGTCTCTCATCTTCCTCTTCATAATACCCCATAGATTCTCTATGGGGTTTAGGTCGGGTGAGTTTGCTGGCCAACCAAGCACAGGGTGGCCATGGTCCTTAAACCAGGAATTAGTATTTTTGCCAGTGTAGGCAGGTGCCAATGAAATCATCATCTCCATAAAGCTGGCCAGCAGAGGGAAACATGAAGTGCTCTAAAACCTCTTGGCAGACAGCTGTGCGGACCTTAGACCTGATAAAATACAGTGGACCAACACCAGCAGATGACATGGCTCACCAAACCACCACTGACTGTGCAAAATTTACACTGGACCTCAAGCAATTTTCTGTGCCTCTCCTCTCTTCGTCCAGACTCTGGGACCTTGATTTCCAAATGAAATGTAAAATTAACTTTAATCTGAAAAGAGGACTTTGAAGCACTGATCAACAGTCCAGACCTTTTTGGCCAGATGTACCAGATGTTGTAAAGACATTTAAATCTCTAGTGTAATAATAATGATATACTGTTATACTGTTTTCTGTAGGTAGTGATCGTGCAGAGGAAGAGAAACTCATTCAGGAGTGGTTCACGCTAGTTAACAAGAAGAATGCCTTAATCAGGAGACAAGACCGTCTACAATTATTGTAAGATTTTTCACATAGCATTTTATGTCATTCTATGAATATAAAGGACTTTGTTTGTACACTGCCTGGCAAAAAACAACAAAAAAACAAAAATGACACAAATTCGATGTGGTATGGTTTCGATAAGCTAATGCAAAGTCACAAAATATTATTTCCACCTAGAATCACATCACTAAGGCTGAATCCCATTTCTACCCCTTACCCCTACACATAGCCCTACCCCTCCGTTTGGTGCGTTCATGTGAAGGGGTAGGGGTGTCTCATTTCTCTTTTGGTTGGAGGGGTTGGGGGAAGGGGAAGGGCCAGATAGCCCTCCAAACGAAGATTTCTCGGGACCTCACTTCAAACAAAGGGCTAAGCGAAAATTTCAACATGGCTGCTCACTCGAGCAAGCAGAGGCATAAATGTTAAGTAATTTTTGCCATTAATAAAGATTTTTCTGACAAGTTTTCATTATATGTATATTGCCTTTAGTCTTGTGTTTGTGTTTACGGTGATGTTCTGTAAAGAAACGTTTGCAAAAAAATCGCTAAAGTTTGCTAGCGGATAGCACAGAATACACGATATTACAAATATATATTTTTATGTCACATACACTTTACTGCATGCTACAAACAAAAATGAAAGTTCAGTAACACGGCAGTTTGCCGAGCATTTGATAACGCATTGTTTGTTTTGCTTACGGCCATATGTGTACATGTAAATGAACGGTGCTTACACTATTCTTACTTATTGCAACGTGACCACAGTTTTGTAATTTATATTCTGTATATGGACGGCTGAGGAAACCCGAAGGCTCATCCGTGTTCGTGGTGAAAATGAGCAACTTTTTAAAAAATCGAAATACAGCACAAAAAAACTTTGGGAGTGAGTAATCTCTCTCTTATTGGAATGTGTGATAAACATCGGCGCATGTCCTCTGGCCTAACATTAGGAACCAGTATGATGACGTATAACAGTGTTGTAGTGGTGTCCCATTTCTTAGGGGAAATATTTATACCCTTCCCCTTTCCACTTCGTTTCAAGGGACAAGGGGAAGGGGCGAGGGGTAGGGGAAGGGGTAGGAAATAGAATTGGGATTCAGCCAAAGATACTCAATGGGGTTAAGCCCTGGGCCCATATATACTAAGCGTCTCAGAGTAGGAAATTGCTCCTAGGTAACCACAAATTTAAAAGTGACATAGATGTGGTCCTTCTTTTAGAAGTAAGAGCAAGTTATCAACATTCATAAAATAATCATATTTATATATACATTTTTATATTTAGCAGAAAAAAAGCAGACACACCACACAGGAATCTTCTTCTTCTCCTTTGTCTTTCGGCTGTTCCCTTTCAGGGGTCGCCACAGCAAATCATCTGCCTCCATCTAACCCTATCCTCTGCATCCTCTTCTCTCACACCAACTTCATGTCCTCTCTCACTGCATCCATAAATCTCCTCTTTGGTCTTCCTTTAGACCTCCTGCCTGGCAGTTCCAACCTCAGCATCCTTCTATCGATATATTCACACTCTCTCCTCTGAACATGTCCAAACCACCTCAATCTGGCCTCTCTGACTTTATCTCCAAAACATCTAACATGGGATGTCCCTCTGATGAAGTCATTCTTAATCCTATCCATCCTTGTCACTCCCAAGGAGAACCTCAACATCTTCAGCTCTGCTACCTCCAACTCTGCCTCCTGTCTTTTCTCCATTGCCTCATAAGCCGTAGAGCATCGCTGGTCTCAACACTGTGCTGTACACCTTTCCTTTCATTCTCACTGATACTCTTTCATCGCAAAACACACCTGACACTTTTCTCCACCCATTCCAACCTGCCTGTACCCGCCTCTTCACCTCCTTTCCACACTCTCCATTGCTCTGAACCGTTGATGCTAAGTACTTAAAGTCCTGCACCTTCTTTACCTCTGCTCCCTGTATCCTCACCGTTCCTCTTGGGTTCCTCTCATTCACACACATGTATTCCATCTTGCTGCAGCTAACCTTCATTCCTCTGCTTTCCAAAGCATACCTCCACCTCTCCAAATGTTCTTCCACCTGTTCCCTGCTCTCGCTACAAAGCACAATGTCATCTGCAAACATCATAGTCCATGAAGACTCCTGTCTAACCTCATCTGTCATCTTGTCCATCACCAGAGCAAACAAAAAGGGGCTTAGAGCCGATCCTTGATGCAGACCCCACTCCAACTCTTCTGTCACACCTACAGCACATCTCACCACTGTCTTACAACTCTCATACATGTCCTGCACCACTCTAACATACTTCTCTGCCACTCCAGACTTCCTCATACAACACCACAGCTCCTGTCTCACAAAGACACAATGCAACTCTTTATTACCTTCTCTGTAAGAGGAATGATACTCTTAATAACTTTAATCAGAAAAGTGCTGGAGATATGGATGAGCAGTGCTTAGTGTCACTTAGCCCGTGATACTGTACACCTGTATAGTAAAACATAGAACTGTACAGTAATTGGCATGGAGGCTAGAGGTGCAATTCGGAGTCAAAGCTCTGATGTTTTAAGGCAGTGAGATTCCACACACAGTTTTGGTGTGTGGAATCCGGAAGTGACAAACTATAGCGAGGGGCAAAGCGTGAGTCGTTGTCCGTGGAGCAATCAGTGCCAGGTCAAACAAATCTGAAGCCGCAAACGATAAGCGAAATCCGTAAACAAAGTACTTGGTCGAGGTACACGTGAATCATATAAAATAAATGCGAGAAAACTGGGTGGTCGAGCATGCAATAATCCGGCAGCGAGGAATTGTGCTGCGCTTCCTTAAATGCCGGGAGAAAGTATTTGTGAATGGGGGGGCAGGACGCAGGCGTGGGAAAAGGCATGACAGCCTGGGAAAACTTGACCATGTGTAGAAAGACATGACAGTGTGGGAAGTACAAGAAAAAAAAAAGAATAACGGGTTCGTGACAATAACGGGTTCACTACCTCCTCCGGAAGTCTCACCCTCTTTGACTTTCTTTTCAAAGTGATTTGATTAGATTGACAGTCCTGATTTTACCATTTCACTTTTCCACCATTTAAAACTACAAAATCCTTTAAAAACTACAAACCCACTATGAAATTCATAATACTTTGCACCTCTCGTTGTCGTGACCAGTGACATCACACGCATTTCTTGGCTCCGTCCTACTCCTCGCTGAAAGTAAGCAAGTATGGAGCTTCGTAAATTACTTATGTCCTACTCTCAGCTAGGAATATTTTGATTCTTTGAGCGCGATTCCTAGGAGTGAGACTCTGGACTCTGTGGTGGCAAATCATGTGTGAAAATGATGTCTCATGCTCCCTGAACCACTCTTTCACAATTTAAGCCTGATGAGTAATGGCATTGTCATCTTGTAATGTGCCTGTACCATCAGAGAAGAAAAAAAATACATTAGATGAAAAAACCTGTACATAATGTTGAGTCCCAATCCCTTGGCTTCTCTTCACATTGTGTTGAAAAATGCTCTTATTTCACTATAGCTATGAGTTCTACTGTAGTTTTTTTTTTCATGATGTGATTTTACCAAATGCCTAAATTATCTCCAATCATGATCATTCAAAAATGGGCAGTCCTTAACCCAATTTTAGTAGTCAACAATCTTTGTTTTTTCTTTGCATGATGGACTGTACATATTTGCTTAGTTCAATCCGGGTGGTGACTGTTTTTTTGGGCTGGGCAGTGTATAATACTCACTAATGACTGACTTTTTTACACATACTGTTTATATGCTTCTAATAATTCCAACCCTGTGACAGACTAGAAGAGCATGATTTGGAGAAGAGGTTTGAACTGCTCAAGGGAGAGCTTAGAGATCTTATGGCAGTAGAAGGTAAGAAAAACGTACAGTATAGAACAATCGAAACTCTGTCTTAGATCTGTACAGGAAAAGTTCTAGTAAAATTTATATACTTAATCATCTGTTTTTTTTTTGAGCATTCACTAGAAAAAAATCAATTGGAAAAGCACTTACTGGAAAAGCCATGACACAGTATTAGAGATATAAGATATATGATTTCTTTTTAATACAGAGAATGTGTGTCTCAAAGAAGCTACTTCTGAAATTTATGCAACATGGAAGTGACCAATCTTGCTTCCCTAAAAAGTTGCTAACGTCAGCTGTTTTGGAGAGATGATTTTATGCGTGAGGCGGCACGGTGGTTTAGTGGTTATCGCTGTTGCCTTGCACATCCAGGCTCCGTGTTACAGTAGATTCCCGGCCTGATTCGATTCCCACCTCTGTGTGCATGGAGTTTGCATGTTCTCCCCACACTTGCTGGGTTTGCTCCGGGTACTCCGTTTCCCCCCCCACAGTTTAAATACATGCAGATTAGGCTAACTGGATTTGCTAAATTGCCGATAGAGTGTGAATGAGTATGTGTATGTCTTTGTGCCCTGCGATGGGTTGGCACCCTGTCCACTGCGTACCCCGCCTCATGCTCTAGGTCTCCTAAAATGGCTTCAGGGCCCCGCATTCCAGGTTTTGATAAAAGCTTAAAAAGAAAAAAATGTAGAAAAAAAAAACCTGTACTGTCTGTAACCACATCAAATTGATGTTGCAACATCTGAACAATTTAGCATTTTACAATAATACACTTTTTCAGGTTTATGTCTTTTCATGTGAAATCTAAATCTTAATTGGCTAAGTTTCATCTGAATGACATTTTAGATAATTGAAAGTTACGAACACAACATAAAGGGGCATGAAATTGTATTTAGTAAATGTGTTTCTTTTTATCTGGTAAAAATATGAATGTGTATGCAAACAAAAAATAAAGCATTGATTGGGAGATAAGAAACATTAAGTATTATGAAAAATAGTGTTATATTATCCTATCTGAAAATTCACTTTTTCACCTACTGTAGGTGAGACACCTTTTAGCACCAATACCATGGTTTGGCCGCATTTACTTTTACATATCTAGTTATTAACTGTAAATACATTCTGATGGGCAGGAAATTGTTTCCTTTCCATTCGTGTCCTCTCTGTGGTCCTTCCATGACAACCTCTCACAATAATAATGAAGCAACGATATTGCTGACGCCGCAACATGAACAATGCAAAGGATTTTACAAGGAAGAGAATTCTTATTATATATTTATAGGATCTACATACTGTATCTATTAAGAGGTACAGCCATTAGCCATATTTTAGAACATGCTAGCTCATTGTAACACGTCCACCCGTGCAAAGTACAAATCTGCAGACAACTAGGCAGATTTATAGACAGGCAGAGCAGCGGACAGCCATTATGGTAGGCAATCCCGCCATGTTACCAATCAGAGGAGACATGCTACACCTGTCCGACAAGTTATTTAAACCCCCAGAAACCAGCACACTATGCGTGAACATTAGATAGCACCAGTTATTAGAGTGTTGCTCTGGTATAGGGGAAAAGAGAAAGAAAAGGGAAAAGTGAAAAGAAAAAGAGAGACCTAAAAAGATGGGAAAACAATCAGAAGTGAGGCAGCATGCGCAGACATAAGTGCACCTCTCTTCATAGTAACACATACCCCTTTATGAGAGACACAACACTGGTTTTGAGTTCAAGCACACTTGTAAATTAGCACATATTCACTCTCAACACGGTTATCTTTTCCAAGCGAATGTAACATCGTTCCCCATTTGCGTTCATCAGATAAAATTATTTGTTATATTTCACTTGCATTTTTGTGACAGAACACAGCTTTGGAAGTGACTGACAAACAAACAAGACACTGACAGACCAAGAGATGCATTGCTAAGCATTGTTACTGTAGCATTACAGACTAGACAAATGCATTGCTACTGTATGCTAGCACATGAAATTTAACTTTAACTTGCTGAAATTAAAGCCCGCCTCCTTGAACCATCACTTTATCGTGGTGGAGGGGTTTGCGTGTCCCAATGATCCTGGGAGCTATGTTGTCGGGGGCTTCATGCCCCTGGTAGGGTCACCCATGGCAATCTGGTCCTAGGTGAGGGAACAAACAAAGAGTGGTTCAAAAGACCTCTTATGATGAATTCACACTTTGGTAAACGTTTTCCCTCGCCCGGACGTGGGTCACCGGGGCCTCCCTCTGGAGCCAGGCCTGGAGGTGGGGCCCGATGGCGAGCGCCTGGTGGTCGGGCCTGCACCCATGGGGCCCGACCGGGCACAGCCCGAAGAGGCAACGTGGGTCCCCCTTCCCATAGGCTCACCACCTGTAGGAGGGGCCAAAGAGGTTGGGTGCAGTGTGAGTTGGGCGGTGGCCAAAGAAAGGGGCCTTGGCGGTCTGATCCTCGGCTACAGAAGCTGGCTCTAGGGACGTGGAATGTCACCTCTCTGGCGGGGAAGGAGCCTGAGCTAGTGCGTGAGGTTGAGTAGTTCCGG
Organism: Channallabes apus; assembly: GCA_030522415.1. NCBI lineage: Eukaryota > Metazoa > Chordata > Actinopteri > Siluriformes > Clariidae > Channallabes > Channallabes apus. The sequence goes on along the minus strand of CM060108.1, from coordinate 21,725,390 downwards.
CTAGATATAGTTGGACTCACCTCGACGCACAGCTTGGACTCTGGAAACAGTCTCCTTGAAAGGGGCTGGACTCTCTTCTACTCTGGAGTTGCCCCTGGTGAGAGGCGCCGAGCAGGTGTGGGCATACTTATTGCCCCCCGGCTCGGGGCCTGTACATTGTGGTTCACCGCAGTGGACGAGAGGGTGGCCTCCCTCCGCCTTCGGGTGGGGGGACGAATCCTTACTGTTGTTTGCGCTTATGCGCCGAACAGCAATTTGGAGTACCCGCCCTTTTTGGGGTCTCTAGAGGGGGCGCTAGAGAGCGTCCTTCCTGGGGAATCCATCGTTCTGTTGGGGGACTTCAATGCTCACGTGGGCAATGACAGTGAGACCTGGAAGGGCGTGATTGGGATGAACGGCCCCCCCGATCTGAACCAGAGCGGTGTTTTGTTATTGGACTTCTGTGCTCGTCACGGATTGTCCATAACGAACACCATGTTCAGGCATAAGGGTGTCCATATGTGCACCTGGCACCAGGACACCCTAGGCCGCAGTTCGATGATCGACTTTGTGGTCGTGTCGTCGGACTTGCGGCCACATGTCTTGGACACTCGGGTGAAGAGAGGGGCGGAGTTGTCAACTGATCACCACCTGGTGGTGAGTTGGCTCCGTTGGCAGGGTAGGATGCTGGTCAGGCCTGGTAGACCCAAACGTATTGTGAGGGTCTGCTGGGAACGTCTGGCTGAGTCCCCTGTCAGGACGAGCTTCAACTCCCACCTCCGGCAGAGCTTCAACCACGTCCTGGGGGAGGTGGGGGACATTGAGTCCGAATGGACTATGTTCCACGCCTCCATTGTCGAGGAGGCCGACCGTAGCTGTGGCCGTAAGGTGATCGGTGCCTGTCGCGGTGGCAACCCAAGAACCCGTTGGTGGACACCGGCGGTGAGGGATGCCATCAAGCTGAAGAAGGAGTCTTACCGGGCCTTTTTGGCTGGTGGCACTCCGGAGGCAGCTGATAGGTACCGGCAGGCCAAGCGGAACGCGGCTTCGGTGGTTACTGAGGCAAAAACCCGGGCGTGGGAGGAGTTTGGGGAGGCCATGGAGAATGACTTCCAGACGGCTTCGAAGAGATTCTGGTCCACCATCCGGCATCTCAGGAGGGGAAAGCAGTGCACGGTCAACACAGTGTATAGTGGGGATGGTGCGCTGCTGACCTCGACTCGGGACGTTCTGGGTCGGTGGGGGGAGTACTCCGAAGACCTCCTTAATTCCACCAACATGCCTTCCGATGAGGAAGCAGAGTCTGGGGACATAGAGGTGGACTCTTTCATCTCTGGGGCCGAGGTCGCCGAGGTAGTCAAAAAGCTCCGTGGTGGCGGGGCCCCGGGGGTGGATGAGATCCGCCCTGAGTTCCTCAAGGCTCTGGATGTTGTAGGGCTGTCATGGTTGACACGTCTCTGCAACATTGCATGGACATCGGGGACAGTGCCTCTGGACTGGCAAACCAGGGTGGTGGTCCCCCTCTTCAAGACGGGGGACCGGAGAGTGTGTTCCAACTACAGAGGGATCACACTTCTCAGCCTCCCCGGGGAAGTCTATTCAGGGGTCCTGGAAAGGAGGGTCCGTCGGATAGTCGAACCTCGGATTCAGGAGGAGCAGTGTGGTTTTTGTCCGGGTCGCGGAACAGTGGACCAGCTCTTCACCCTTAGCAGGGTCCTGGAGGGGGCATGGGAGTTTGCCCAACCAGTCTACATGTGCTTTGTGGACTTGGAGAAGGCATTCGACCGTGTCCCTCTGGGAGTCCTGTAGGGGGTACTCCAGGAGTATGGGATATCGGATTCCCTGTTAAGGGCTGTCCATTCCCTGTACAACCGGTGTCGGAGCTTGGTCCGCATTGCCGGTAGTAAGTCGGACCTGTTTCCGGTGAGAGTAGGACTCCGACAGGGCTGCCCTTTGTCACCGATCCTGTTCATAATTTTTATGGACAGGATTTCTAGGCGCAGCCAGGGCGTTGGGGGGTGCAGTTTAGTGGGCTCACGATTGGGTCACTGCTTTTTGCAGATGACATTGTTCTGTTGGCCTCATCACCCTGTGACATACAGCTCTCACTGGATAGGTTCGCAGCCGAGTGTGAAGCGGCTGGAATGAGAATCAGCACCTCCAAATCTGAGGCCATGGTCCTCAGCCGGAAAAGGGTGGAGTGCCCTCTCAGGGTTGGGAGTGAGATCCTGCCCCAAGTGGAGGAGTTTAAGTATCTCGGGGTCTTGTTCACGAGTGAGGGTAAAATGGAGCGGGAGATTGACAGGCGGATCGGGTCAGCGTCAGCAGTAATGCGGGCTCTGTATCGGTCCGTCGTGGTGAAGAAGGAGCTGAGCCAAAAGGCAAAGCTCTCAATTTACTGGTCGATCTATGTTCCTACCCTCACCTATGGTCATGAGCTGTGGGTAGTGACCGAAAGAACAAGATCGCGAATACAAGCGGCCGAAATGGGTTTCCTCCGCAGGGTGTCTGGGCTCTCCCTTAGAGATAGGGTGAGAAGCTCAGTCATCCGGGAGGGGCTCAGAGTAGAGCCGCTGCTCCTCCACATCGAGAGGAGCCAGATGAGGTGGCTTGGGCATCTATTTTGGATACCCCCTGGACGCCTCCCTTGTGAGGTGTTCCGGACACGACCCACCGGAAAGAGACCCCGGGGAAGACCCAGGACATGCTGGAGGGACTATGTCTCTCGGCTGGCCTGGGAACGCCTTGGGATCCCCCCGGAAGAGCTGGAAGAAGTGGCCAGAGAGAGGGAAGTCTGGGCATCCCTGCTGAAGCTGCTGCCCCCGCGACCCGACCTCGGATAAGCAGAAGAAAATGGATGGATGGATGGATGGAAATTAAAGCCAATCCAAGCTGACCTGATTGTTCCCACAGTTCTCTCTCATGGTGTTTTGTCATCATTGTTGACCAGAAATATAGTTCTCCTTCAGTCTCTCAACATTGACCCCACTTTGACACGAGGGGGAGGAGGGGCAGTTTGTGTAGTGAGTGCCGACTCTGCCATGAAGTGGTATCGGTGCGGGTGGTACAGTATGAGTAGATATGCCCAGTATTCCCCAGTATTTTATGCTTACATCCTCCATAAATCATTCATGCATTCATTTGTTCATGGTCAAGGTCACTGCATGAGCACACATCAGCATAGACACAGACACCAACACACACATTCATACCCAGGGACATTTCCTAGGGCCTTGGGAGAAACAAATTTATATTGTCTGCTTATCCTAATTTGTTAACATTTGACACTTTCAGAAATTACAAAGTTTCCCAGTAATATTTGGCTTTTCTTTCATTTTCTCCTACTGTCAACATAACCTTTAACATAAAAGGAGAATTATTAAAATCAGTTCTCCTGTTCTTATCCATTAAAACCAGGGCCGGGACTCGATTAAAAAAAATCTTTGTAATTAGAGGCTTTGTAATTAATTAATCGAAATTAATCACATTTTAATCGCATATAAATATTTGACCTGAGAACAGTGAGAAGTAAGTTTTTTCATATGGATTTTTAGTATACCATTGAATAATGACTGAATACATAAGCTTAAGCAACAAAATATTGATTATTTTTGTTCAACCAAGTCCAACAGACCAGTGCAATATTGCCGTTAAGTGTAGCAATAGAATATTTAGAAATATAGTAGCCTACATTTCAGAAATTCAGGTACCCTTATAGGTAGGTAGACCTTCTGTAAACTGTTTTTTTTTTTTTAAAGTAAAACACAATACTTTCAAGTACATTCAGAACATTGGAAACCCTGACTATTAAACCCTGACGCTTCCATCCATTCGTTTTTTATAACAAAATTTCCCATCCACAGGGCCAACCAAAGCAGTCTCATCAGCTTCTTTGTCCATGTTCACTGTGGTTTGTTTTTGTCTTAACGCTAGTTGGTGCTCCAGAATAATCGGTCCGCCGAAACTCATCCAGTGAGAAACATTCCGCGGTGCAAAAATAAGTGCGATTAAAATGCATTAAAAAAAAATGTACGCGTTATTTTTGTGTAATTAATTAATCTAAATTAACGCGTTAAAGTCCCGGCCCTAATTAAAACACTCATTTTAGTATTTGGTCTGTCTCACAAGCATACCTGTTGATGCACACACTCTCAAACAAATACATAGGCTTCAGAGGCAATATCCACTCCTACATTTCCTCTTCCCAATTCCTTATGCTTCTTTTTTTAGAATGGCAAAAGACTCAGGCCCATAAAACCAGAGAGCATTTGCTGCTGCAAGAGTTGGTGTCTCTTGTAAACCAGAGGGATGAGCTGGTCCATGACATGGATGCCAAAGAGCGAGTGTGAGCTCTGTTTCTTACAGATTACTGTTATATTCCTAATAGGTTTTTGTTGGTCCTATAATAATGGATCATAGGCTATAAATATACAGTGGATGATGGCTGCAGTATGCTGTGTATACAGTATGTACAAGGCTTCTTTTGGTAATTTTTTATTGTCACCTTCATTTCCTTTTGCCTCCCCATATGCTGCAGGGCTCTGGAAGAAGATGCAAGGATAGAAAGAGGTCTGGAGCAGAGACGAAGGAAGTACGGAAGTCAGAAAGAGAAATGCATATTGCAGTAAGGAAGCAAGATGGTACAAGGTGACGTTAACATTAACAGCCTGTCGGCAAACACCAAACGTCACACTTTATATATAACAAGTGAAGAAAATTTACGGTGGAAAAATTAAAACATGCCATAAGAACTCTTAACAGGTTTGTTTCAACTGTATGGGTTGCAAGTGGAGGTGTTTTATTACTTTTGCACTTCAGTAAGAGAAACAGGTCTTTTTTAAGGATTGAGATTGTGCTCAGTTGTACAATTTAAGTGGATACGTCTACTTGTTCATCTTCAATATTTGTTTATAAATGGTGTCAGTGTCAGACAAGAATCTGTATATTATATACAGTATAGGAAGAGTTCTGTATGGACTGAAAAATTCAAAAACGCAGTGAAGGATGCAGTATATTGAGACACATCTTGATTCTGTACAATTTGAATTTTCACACAAAGTAAAATCTAAAGCCAAGCCTGCTTTCTACAAAAGTCTATAATTACATTAAACAGCTCTTTCTCTATTATACAGCCACTACAGTTCTAGCCATTTGGTCTTTAGTATCAGGTAGGCCTTTAGCGCCATTATCAAGACTTATTATTTTTAATATTTTGTGTTACATTGTTCAAATATAGGATAGAAATATACAGTACACCACAGGAAAATGCCGAGAACAGTTAAGCTGCCTTTATTATGTTCAAGGAAAGAGATTTAATCACAGATACTGAATTACAGGGAAACACACAATGATGTCAGTCTATAATGTTTTTTACAGTGTTTCCACAGAGATGTATAATTTTATAATAGAAAATAATCCTAATGCACCGGTCAGATCTGTCATGCTTACCTACTTCCAGCCCACAATTATCCCCCAAGGTTGCAGTTAAAGTTTGCAGTGTAAGAGATGATTTGTGATGACTCCAACACAAACGTGTATTTCTGAGAAACTTTCAAAACAGTATTAATCTTGAAACTCTTTTTTTCTTGTATGATTGATTATTTATTTATAATCAACCTACAGTATCGGCGTCTGAGTGTGTTTGCGTTTTTTTATCGTGTTCTATTTATGTGTTTTACTGCTGGCTGAAAGCTTTGGACTCTACCTTGCAATGTCACTTTTATGTTTGGGAATAAAGGAATTCTTGTTACATGACATCCTGCACATTTAAAACTGCACTGTTTTAAAAAAAAAACGTTTTTGGGAAAATAAAAGTTGCTTAATATGTGTCTCAGACAACCTCATTTGTTTTTATTGCTTTTAGAATTCTGTGTAATGTTTCATGGGTGTTCATGAGTTTTTGGCACTAGGTTGCTTATGAAGGAAAGGTCTACCATCAGAACATCTCAAATTGATCAACACAAATATTGGACATGCTTTTAACAAAACTGTGTTTTAGTTATATACCATGTACTTAACCTACTTCATTTAACATGCTGTTCCTTTGCTTATTTTCTTCTTTATGTAAATTGCGTTCTAATTAGATTTTAGTTTATAAGCGACACTGTTGGGATGTGATGATACTCATCTAATCATGGTTTTTCCCTAAAATTCTTTCATAAAACAACTCACAGACCCTTATTAACTCATTAATAAAGATGTTATCAAAATTCTAAACTTTTCAACAACTTATCTGAGACAAAACAGACAGTAAGAGATTATGTAAAAAAAAATGTAAAAATTGAGGTAGGTTGAGGAAAGTTATTCATATTTTACTTGTTGAGTTATTATTAATATTATGTAAGTTAATATTATATAATATAATTAATCTTTTTGGGTACACCCTGGACAGGGCACACACAAATACACACACTCACATGCTCATTCACTATAGGCAATTTAAGAATTTCAGTTAACCCTGCATGTTTTTGGACTGTAGGTCGAAACCAGAGGACCCAGAGGAACTAAGCACGGGGAGAACCTGTAAACCCCATACATACAGCGACCCCTCCAGGGTCGAGGGGCCGGTTTTTGCCTTGTAAAAAGGCAAATAATATAATATAATATAATATAATATAATATAATATAATATAATATTCATTCATTCATTTTCTATACCGCTTAATCCTGTGTTCAGGGTCGCAGGGGACCTGGAGCCTATCCCAGGAGACTTCGGGTACACCCTGGACAGGGTGCCAATCCATCGCAGGGCACACACACATACACACACTCACACACCCAATGACACACTACGGGCAATTTAGGAACGCCAATTAGCCTAACCTGCATGTCTTTGGACTGTGGGAGGAAACCGGAGTACCCGGAGGAAACCCACCGAGCACGGGGAGAACATGCAAACTCCATGCACACATAGACGGGAATCGAGCCTGGCTGGGGAATCAAACCCAGACCCTGGAGGTGCAAGGCGACAGTGCTAACCACTACACCATAATATAATATAATAATTACCAGTAGTTACCCAGAAGGCTTTGAGTTATGGACACCATTTTGCTGTTTTCGTTAGCTGTTGTTTCACATTTCTACTTTTTCTAAAAAGGTTTGGTTGAATTTCTCAAATACAATAGAAATAAAAAGTCAAAGTTGTAATAAGAATTAGATTACATTCTATTGCTATTAAATATAATAAATCTGAGTTCAATAGAATATCCTTTGCTTAGTAGTGAATAAAAATGTTTTTGTCAATAATTATACTACTACTAAATACTAAGTATTATTATTTTTTTAATTATTATTATTATGATTGTTATTATTATTATTATTTCTTACCACTTATTGACAGTTGCTGATAAATTCAGATCTCGACAAAAGTTTACTTGAAGGTTTACTGAGGTTTACTTGAATACATTTTGAAGGATATGTGCAGTGTCTGTAAGTGCAAACTCATGCACTTCACTAGCTGATGGATGAACTGAGAGCATTTTTATACCTCTGCTACAAAGAAGTTCATTTAGAACTTCACCAATTAACAGCACTTTAGATTAGATCTGTTATGAAAGTTTTACAGTAACAAAAACATCTCGATATCAACTGTCCAAAAGAGATTATTGTACTGTATATCTGGCATTCAATATTGTTTTACAATGTAGAAGGAAATTTAAATCAGAAAGGACCACTGAATTAGAAGGTGTGTCCAAACTATTAAGGTGGTGTACATGTAGGACGCATACATGTTAAGTGTCACATTGAATAATTAAATGCTACATATTATAACCATTTATTTCAAGGAGTGCCAGATTCAGGCGAACATTGTGACAGTATCATCTATATCACACTATGGAGCTTAAGATGTTATAGTTTTACAATATGAGGGATTCAACCCCAGTGAGTGAGTCATGTACTATTGGAACTGTATGCTCTTTGCTGTTAGTTTCACTGCAGAATAATTGCGGTGCAGAATAACTGCGGACAATGCTGGTGGCTGATCGGACACCCTCTCACTTACTCTTCACCCTCCTGCCATCTGGAAAAAGGTACAAAAGCAAACCATCCATCTCCTCAACAAAAAGGGACTGGACTGATAAACACACACACACACACAAAAAATCACACAGATTAACTCAACTACCTCAAAACTTTAAGACTGGACTGACAAAATCACCACACATTCAAACACTTTGATCAACAACCATCAAAAAATTGTACACACCAACCTGCAAATGCTCTTTTGCACAGTATTCAGTATTCGTCAATTTGCACAAACTATGTTTATAAGGAACAGTACTGCTTACAGTGTTTACTCCCACTACGTCGCATTGTCACGAAGTCACTCTTGTTTGAACATTTGCATGTGCACTTGAAGTTGTCTCTTTTGTATAAAACTTAAATAGTTTTTCTGTTAACTCAAAATGTCAATTTGTCTTGTCTCAGCTAGTCAGCTAAATAGGTTTCTTAGTTAGCTAGTTAGTTTTTTGTTAATTCATGTTCTTAATTTATGTTGTATGTATCACCTTGGTCCTGGAGGAACATACAGTAGTGTCATTTCACTGTGTACTAAACTGTTTAAGGTTGAAATGACAAATAAAGCCTACTGTACTTGAAACTTGAATTGATGGGAATTACTGAATAATATGTTTTAACCTGAATAACTGAATAGGAAGGTTGAGACTAAAGGGTTAAGATGTGTGCACTCCCTGTACTTGTCAGTGTGCAACAAAAAGTAGCCACCATTATTTCTCAACAATAAATGAGTGCATGCATTAAAAAAAAAATTATAGGCTGCAATTCAATCTCCGGGAAGATGGCTTTTTACATATATATATATATATATATATATATATATATATATATATATATATATATATATTTAAAACTAATAGTAACCATTTTTGTATAATTTTGCAATTTGTACCCCATTTCTTATCTGCAGTCTTTTAGTATTTCTTTCTGTAGAAGTGGAACTTGTATCATGTGCCAATGACTAAGTGAACAGAAGAGAACAAGAAGTGAAAGAGGCAGAGATGGGGAAAAAAAACATTTGTCAGCAAAATAAAGATGAAAGGTTAATGATTGTGTAGTGGACTGAGAAACTTTTGCGATGCCATATACAGTATATAGTTCTGCCATATAGTTCTAAAAGTTCTTGAAGGGAAATGTTAACCACCTACGTAACGCATTTCACCTTTTTTTTTAATAAACAAAAAGATATACACAATCCTAAATGACTTCATTGGACATTTTAGTCTTCAGTCAACATTTCTTAATGTTTTATGATCCTGGCTACCTGTTCATTTATTACGTAATCTTCTGGACAAATCACATTAGTGATTCTAATCTAGAAAACCCAAGTTTACAATGAAATAATACTGTATATGTACTGTGTAATAATATCTAATCACTTCATCGATCTCGTCATCTGTATTTGCAGTAATCTTTCTCACACTTAAAATCATGCTGAAGATTTTTTAAATATATTCTGTTCATTTCCAATATTTTTACTAACATGTTTAAACATTCCAAAACTCATTCTACTTTCATCTGTTCAGAGGATGTACTGTAAGCATGAGTGTTTGTTCTGATAATAATGCATCAGTGACTGAAGGACTGTAGACATTTTAAGAACATACAGTATGCCAGAGTGTTAATGAATCAATGACTCTACACAGTTTATATACCTGTCACTCCAAGCCATTTAATAAGTACTAATGAAGTCTTAAATATACAGTACATACACTGTTTATTCATTCTAACTCAAAGTTCAATAAAATTCTTTTTATATAGCGTTCTAACAATGGTCAGCAGGCAGCAGATGGTCTTTACAGAATCAAAAGGAAATGATTACGAAATGTGTGAGAAACTATGTATAAATCAAAATGATCAGATTGTGATCTTTGCAGAAAACTTACTGTATGTGAGTTTCTGCATTTCTTTTCTTAAATTTCACCTTATTTTAGTGACATTTATTTAGAAATTACTTTCTTGTTTAGAAATGTTATATGCAGAAAAAACTAATTTTGGTCATAATCTACTGTATATTATGATTTTTTTTTCATATTTGTTTTTTATTTTTCATGTTAAATGGTTTTCTGTTTCTGTGAAAAACATTTAACGCAAATTTAGTTGAGTTCAAGAAACATGGGAGTCCATGCTGGTTTTTCATTTTTTTTAAAGTGACTTTTATGTATTAAATTGTATTATTGTAAATGTATTATGTTTTCTTGATATCTTTAGCAAATGATAAACACTTAATATTATTCAAATAGATATTCAAATCTTTTTGTGGTTTTGAGCAATGCAGGGAATAGTTTAAAAACATCCCAAGAATGACATGGAAATCTTTTAACCTAGTGTATTCATTTGTACCTACAAGTTGAGGTAAAAAAAAAACTTTAATAATAATAATAATAATAATAATAATAATAATAAAACGTGTGAAGTGAACATCCTGCCCAACCACATGAAATAAAACAAACCCATATTACACCCAAATCATTACATTTTCAGCCGAAGTATTTTGAGAGTGTCATAAAAATATACATTTATATTACTTGTTTTATATTTTGAGAGACTAAAATTGTTATAAATGTGGTTCTTTTTTTACTTTTTAAAAATAGTAAAATGTTCATTAAATCCACAGATTGTACTACTGTGCAGTGTTTTATGTTATTTGGCTTGCCTGGCAGGAAATAAAGATTGTGAATTAAAACATTTGATTAAATTGATTAAAACTTTTGATTGATTAAAACTCACAGCTCCAGTTCACTAACAGTAGTCTTGTTTTGTTCCAAGAGTTATTGGGGGGCAAAGTATGTTCTTCAAGGTTTTTTTTTTTTAGTTTTTTTATCTGACTTAAATAACCATTTTGTAGTCTCAAATTTGTGTTTTCTGAGCTATTTGAATTGCTGTTGCTTGAACCAGTCTGACCATTCTCCTGTGACCTCCCATCAACAGGGTGTCTTCACTCACAATATTGCAGCTTACTGGATTTGTTTTTGCATCACTTAACTTAGAACCTATTGTGAAATCTCAAAAGAATTCCCAGGAGATCAGCACTTCTTAAAATACTCAAACCAGACCAACTGGCAACATAGTTAAAGTCACTGAGATCAAGTGTTCCCTCTATTCTTATGTTTTATCTGAACATTAACTGAAGTTCTTAACCTGTATCTGCATGATTTTATGCAGTGTTTATGCAACTACATGATTGTCTGATTGAATAATTACATGAATGAGAAGATATACAGTACAGAATATCCTATTAAAGTGGCCCTTGAGTGATTACGTATAAAAAGCTTTGCAGGTGTAAAAAATTAAATTCCAGGGCAAGACTCGATCACTGTATTTAGTTCCTGTTTTTTTTAGTTTCTTGCTTGCACAGTTACCTCTTTTTGTCTAGCTTATTATTTTCTAGTTCATTGTGTTCTTTTTTAAGAAACCCTGAAATTCTTGAGTAAAAATGACTGCGCATTCCAAAAAAGTTAACACTTCACAGTCACACGTTCTGACTTCAATTTATATTTTCAGATTATGTTTTTGATACTTGATAAAAAGTTAATTGTTTGCCCTATTTTGAACTTTACCGTCACAAAATAATCGCAGACATATTGTGGTTCCTAACCAATTTTTAAAAGGACTTTAAAACTTTTGCTATTGACCATTTTATCATTATATGCAGTAAAAATATGAAATCATCAGCATGGGAGAAACCAAAGAGATGTGAGCACAAAGAAAAATTTTAACAGAAGTAAATAAACCTCACCATGTCAAAAATTATAATAATAATAATTATTATTAATGTTTCTGTGTCAGATGACATGTAATGTCCTGGATTTATTCTGGATTTCAGAGTACATAAAATAGTACATACTGTAGAGTACAAGTGAGAAACGGACAACCCAGTGAAATTCAATTTAGTTCAATGTTATACTGTATATAGTGTTATATATAGTGTTTTTAGCAATGGTCTATGTTGCAAAACATATAAAGAATCCAAAAAAAGGAAATAAGCTCAGAAAGTGTAATGAAATATGTTTAAATTAAAACCATATGTTTGTCCATGATAAGGGAGACAGTGGTAAGGAAAATCTCAGTTGACAATAGGAAGAAGCCATAGGACTCAACACAGTGAACCCATTCTCATTTGGGTGACATCATATACTGTACAATACTGTAGCAGATATTGATTTGCAGTCATACTGTGTTTTAGGAGCCTGAAACTGTAGTATAACAGTAAAGGTGTTTAAGTTAATACGAAGTTCACTATTGTTGTTGGAGAGTCAGGTAAAAAGGTTTGTGGCTATTTCAGTCCTAAACTATTAAGCGACTGTAGTGTCAAGCTATCCGAGAAAAACTGCCTGGATCAGCTGAGTCCATGGTCAAGTGAAACCATCCACAGTGGTACCACTGTGTGAGATCATTTAATGATTTATACAGTAGGTCAATAGAAGTATGTGAAATTTTACTGTGTGACAATGTAATGTGAATACCGTAAGATGGGGTGATGTGCTCATATCTTCTGGTTATGGTAAGGACCGCTGGACTAACTGGAACTTGTTTATGTGCTTAGTGGAACACCCAGAAGGTACTGTAAGGTGAACTAGTTTTTCTGCAACCCAGTGAAAAACCGATTGCAAAATAAAGAAATGTTTCCCATGTAACATGTTTCGCAGGATATTGTTAAATCCTTACAAGAAACTGTAGGATGTTTTGAAATTCTGTGAAAAAAAAATACAACTTTCCTAAATAGGTTTTTTTCTCTTCCGAGTTCACACGTTAACTGCATCCAGAGGGATTCTGAAAAAAATTATGCTGATTTATACCTGATACCTTAGGGCCATGGTTTTCTATTGGGTCTTGCTAGTCCAAGGAGTCAGTAAAGACTGACAGGGACCTGCATCCAGTTTTGTTTAGTGTATCATTATTATTATTATTATTATTATTAATAATGTGCATTATTATGAAGTGCTTTGAGCGATTGGTCCTGACACATCTGAAAGACTCTTTCCAACCCTCACTAGATCCACACCAGTTTGCTTACCGTGCCAACAGGAGCACAGATGATGCAGTCTCCATAGCGCTGCACTCTGTACTCACACACTTGGACAATGCAAACACCTATGCACGACTACTGTTTGTTGACTTTAGCTCAGCTTTTAATACTGTTCTACCCTCTAAGTTAATCACCAAACTTAGAGAGCTGGATATTAACATCTCACTTTGTAATTGGATTACGGACTTTTTGACCAACAGACCCCAGCATGTCAGGTCAGGCCACATCTGCTCCACTACCGTCACACTCAACACTGGTGTACCACAGGGTTGTGTGCTAAGCCCCTTCCTTTACTCCCTCTTCACCCACGACTGCAGACCGGTGTATGGATCCAACAACATCATCAAGTTTGCAGACGATACTACGGTGATCGGCCTCATCAGCAACAACGATGAGTCTGCCTACAGGGAGGAGATCAAGCACCTGGCCACTTGGTGCACGGACAATAATCTGCTCCTTAACACCAAGAAGACCAAGGAGCTCATCGTAGATTTTAGAAAAGGAGGAAGAGCTTCACATGAACCCGTTCACATCAACGGAATGGTTGTTGAACCTGTCCCATCCTTCAAGTTCCTGGGGACCCACATTTCAGAGAACCTATCCTGGTCCACCAACACCTCTAGCCTGGTCAAGAAGGCTCACCAGCGCCTATTCTTCTTAAGAACACTTAAGAAGAACCAGCTGTCATCATCTACTCTGGTGAACTTCTATCGCTGCACAATAGAAAGCATCCTAACCAACTGTGTCACAGTTTGGTATGGAAGCTGCTCTGTTGCTGAGCGCAAGGCACTGCAGCGGGTGGTGAAAACTGCCCAGCGTATTATAGGGACTCCACTTCCAGTCATCGAGGACATTCAAAGGAAGCACTGTGTGCGTCGAGCACGCAGTATTCTTAAGGATTACTCCCACCCCGCCCACAAACTGTTTTCTCTTATGCCTTCTGGTCGGCGCTTCAGGTGTCCCAGGTCAAGAACTAGCAGACTGAGGAATAGCTTCTTTCCCAGAGCTATCTCCTTATTGAACTCTGCCCCCCACTGACACCTGCCCACCCCTCACACACCCCTATACACTTCCCATTACTCTATTTACACTTTACACTATTTAATATGGACTGCACTACAATGTACACACCTATTTTGAAAACACAAATATCCATGCACAACATATTTGTAAACTTCTGGTTGAATATACATTCACACATGTCTATTGATAAATTCCTGTACATTATGTTCATATGTACATTATGTTCATATCATATGTACTGTAAATTCCTGTCTATAGAAAATAGCAACTTGTACATTATGCCCATATCTATTTGAAAATTCCCAGTAACAGTAACTTGTATATATTGTTCATACACTGTAAATTTATAATTATAGTCACTTGCAATCTGTATACTATGATCATATAGTATCCTGTTCATTATGTTAATATCTATTTGCAAATTCCTGCCTACAGTTAATAGCAACTGTACATACGGTTCATCCATTGTAAATTTATAACTATAGTTACTAGTAATCTGTATATTATACTCACATAATATCTTTCTTTAATAGCTACCCATAGCTTCTCCCTGCACATATCCCTTTTTTTCTAAATGTATACCTTTATCCTGCACTTTCTGCTAATTGCACTTCTGGTTAGACCTAAACTGCATTTCGTTGCCTTGTACTTGTACATGTGTAATGACAATAAAGTTGAATCTAATCTAATCTAATCTAAATTATTATTTGTTACAGAAAGAGGGCATTTAGGTAGAAAGAAAAAACAAGTGTGTATGGATAAAAGTATGAATAAACCAAATTGAAATTACATTTTAAATGTTGTTTATGACTGAAAAAACATTCTACCTGAGGTGGTAAAACAAAATAAATAAATAAAACCTGTTAAGTCAGTTCATTTAAATGGGAACTCATTGGGTGAACTCAGAGGAAAAGGCGTCAGAACGTCAGAAATGTCACAGCTTGAGTTTTTTTTTTATGTATGAAAACTCATGACTAGTTAAACCAACTTCTCTATGTCATGTGACACAGTATGTGATGTACAGGGCTTAGACTGGTGTGGGTACATGGTTACTAGGCTAGGTTACTTCAGCATTCACATGAGAGGACGAAGTCACTACACACACTTGTAAAGGCTGTGTGTGTGTGTGTGTGTGAAACCGAGAGTGAGGGTTCAGAGTGATGTGGAGAGGAGAATAGCTCAGTGTACAGGTGTGTGTGTGTGTGTGTGTGGTTATATAGGATTCGTTTAGCGGAGAGGTTGTGTTATTTTGACTCCGAGCTCTTCTCACACACTGACTGATGGATGTGGAAGTCTTTCTCTGGTGTCTCTCTTTACACTGCTGCTTCTGTGCGGTGACACTAGTGCGCATGTCCGCGCAGCTCACCGCGACTGGAGGTAAGACAATGAACTTTATCAACTGTTACAACTGTTTGTAGCTTAAACTGTTCTGATTCTGCCGATAGATGCGCGCGCATTTCATATGTAGTTGGTTGAGCAGTCAGTAGTATACTGTATGTGTGACTGTTTCATATACTGTATGTGTATGCAAGTGTTTTATGTATGTGTGCAGGAGTGAAGTTTGATTTAAGCCCTATTATTACAATTTATTACTATAAATTCACAAGTAGACAAGAACAAGTGCTATACATTATACAGCTAATTTACATGTATCTAGATATACTGTATACAGCTAATTTATATATATATATATATATATATATATATATATATATATATATATATATATATATATATATACTATATATAATACTATATACAGTATTAATTAGCTGTATATATCTAGATACATGTTAATTTGTTAATTTATATATATATATATATATATATATATATATATATATATATATATATATATATATATAACTTATTTAAAAAAAAAAAAAAAAAAAAAAATATATATATATATATATATATATATATATATATATATATAAATATTCTGTTAAACTGGGTTTACATTTTGCGCCCCTCTATCTGTGTGTGTGTGTGTGTGTGTGTGTGTGCGCGCGTATATATATAGTTTAATACGTTTTATTTATTTATATGTTATAAAAACACAGGGGCAAGACTTTTGCACACCTCTCTCTCTCTTATACAGTAGATAGATAGATAGATAGATAGATAGATAGATAGATAGATAGATAGATAGATAGATAGATAGATAGATGCGAAAAAGTCTTGCCCCCTGCACCCTGTGTTTTTATAACTTTTCTTATAAATTTTTCTTTTATAACATTATTAAGTCTGAACTTAAAACATTTCTGATTCCAGCAAAACAAAAAAACATTATGTAAAAGAGCAATTTTCAGATTTCAAAGCTTTTGGGTTTTGCATGCATAAAAAAGAAGCAGGTGTGACATGTCCTCAGAAGTAAAACTAAGCAGGTAATTTCATTATAAAACTACACAAATTATACCCGAGACTTCATTAAAAAATTGTTACACGAATAATTGGCTTTCTTTCATTAATTGCTATTTACTGCTTTTTATGGTATTTTTTATGTATAAACTTTTGAAAGACATCTTTGCTCTACAGCGGTTATTTGAATGTTCCTAAGACTTTTTCACAGTACTGTGTGTGTGTGTGTGTGTTTGTGTGTGTGTGTGTGTGTGTGTAAAACCTAACCCCACATGTGAAGAAAGCATATGTTCATGTTTTAACAATAATATCTTAAATCAACAAATTGCAGAGGACATTTTGAGCTCTTCTTCAATGACAAGTCTGGAGTGGATATCTGTCCCCCCTAAAGCTGTACGTTCCTCATTTCAATCTTTGTACTGAATCTTACTGTCATTCATTAAACATTATACTTATTTACATTACAATACATTTATTTTTAAATTGTTAATTTTATATGTTGCTTATCATTCATTTCAGTGGGAAAAAATTCCGCTAAAGCTGGGACTAGCTTCGGTCCATCCTGTCTACCAAGGCTGTAATTCAAAATATCAAAACCAACCAAAAACATTGTGGACTAATTGGATTGCGAAGAAAGATGGCAACAAGCTTCAACTGGACCTGCTTTTTGCTCAAAATGACCAATCACCTGTCACTATTCTGTTACTGGAGTCTGATGAACCAGTGAAAAGTCCTCTCAATGGAATAGAGCAACAACAGGTTGTTGCTCCACAGACATTTACTCAGCCTATTAAACCTCAGGATTTGGATACATACCTACATCATGCACAGGATCTAGATTTGGGAAAAGTCACAAAAAATGGATTTCATTTAGGGTTCTCTTACAATGGATCATGCATGTTAATTTCCTCTGTGCGGGTCTTCTACCTGAAATGTCCAGAGCTTACAGTTAACCAGACTATTTTTGGAGAGGCATCAGCAGGTTCAATGTGGATCAGTGGCCGCTGTGTGGATGGAGCTGAAGCAATGTCGACTCCACAGATTGAGTGCGAGTCGAATGGACAGTGGGGTGTAATGAAAGGATTGTGCATCTGTGGAGCTGGTTATCAAACAGAAGGGCACATGTGTAAAGGTCAGAGGATGCTTTTCATTTTTATTTCTTGAATAGTGACACCCATGAAAGCATTACATGTGATAATGAGACATACTGCATACAGTACACCAAAATCAGATAAATCATTTTATTTCAGCTTTATTTATTTATTTATTTATTTATTTATTGCATCACACTACTGAATCTGGTGTGCTAGTTTTCACAGTTGCTCAACAGTATAATCGGTTCCTACTTTTTCAACTAGCACACATACAGTACAGTATGATTAATAATTAGAATTGGTAAATGTTAGTAAGCCTTTAACAGTAAATCATATTCCTTTCTGTCAAGATTATTCCAAGTAGAATCCAATTGTATCATCTATGGATTCAGTCATCTTCCACAGCATTATAAATGACAAATGATCTCACTAATCCTGGCTATAGTTAAATCTTTATAGTAACTAGTGCATTCAGAATGGCAACCTGACACCCACAATCTGTTAGTCAGAGAATTATCATTAAAAAATATATATTCTTGAAAATTAGATTCACAGTAGCCTTGCACAACCCTTATTTGTTCCTCTATTTCATTCTTACTTGACCTCATGTGCTCACTCTCTCCAATGGAAATGGCCTACAGTAGCTGTTTGGTACACATGAGCAATGTAATCCCATAATGATGAATATGAAGTGCATATATAATTAATAGAAGAAAGAGGTAACATGTGGCATGGGGCTAATAAATAGCAAGTTGATCAACTCGATGAGTTTTAGACGAGCCCACACTGCACTGTAAAAAATAAAAAGTTGACTTAACTTAAAACGTTAAGGCAACCGGCTGCAAAGCAATTTTGAGTTCATTCAACTTCAGTGGTTGAAGTTGTCCCAAATCATTTAAAAAAGTTAATTGAAGCTGCTGTTTTAAGTTAGTTATACCTTCCTAAAAAAAGTACATCTAACTAATCATTATGAGTTTGTTTAAAGCCGAAAAAGGGGTTGAGTGAATTTTACGAAATTAGTAGTTTCAGTCAGCAGACACTCTTATCCAGAGCAACTTACATTTTTATCTCATTATACATCTGAGCAGTTGAGGGTTAAGGGCCCAACAGTGGCAACTTGGTGGTTGTGGGGTTTGAACCTGTGAGCTTCTGAACTGTAGTCCTATGCCTTAACCACTGAGCTACCCACAGCAATTTCAATGAACTTTTTAAAATGATTTGGCACAACTTCAACCACTGAAGTTGAGTGAACTCAAAATTGCTTTGCAACCAACCGGTTGCCTTAACTTTTTAAGTTAAGTCAACTTTTTATTTTTTACAGTGCAGGATGTGAAACCATTGAATAAAGAAATCAAAATATTAAGTTTCCTCAACTTGATTGTTTATATTTGTTGGACAAAATAGTAGTAAAATCCAGTTAAATAGATTTATAAGTAAATTCAACACTGTGCTCAAAAATATGTTCACCTAACTTGGAATTTTAAAATGAGTTAACAATTTGCAAGTTGGATTTTTTACAGTGTGTGCAAAGCAATGCACCGCAATCATATAAATTTGGTGTTGAAGACCCTGAAAACAAAAACACTTTTAAGACAATTCTGCAATAGACTGAGAACCTATTATGAGCTCCAAAAGGGTCCACATAACCAGTTCTGCCATACACTCATTTCTGCTATATTTTGTTAAACAGGTGTTCTCTTATGGAGAAGACTTGGTGATCACTGTTGAGATGAACTTTACAGGACTGAGAAAACTTGAACTGCAAGTTTTGCATTAGTGTGTTGACAATTTGATAAAAGAGAATCCATTGCTCATTGAAAAACTGTTGTCTAGGGAGCATGCATGTACTTACAGTAGCTACTTACGTAGCTTGTTTATAAGAGACAGATATCATCATGATTCCTCACAGGAAGGGTAAAGTAGAATGTTTTTCATTCTAGTAATGCTTCAAAATATGTTATCAACCAAAGTGTTTTTTCTTTTAATATTTGTGGTATGCGATGCTATAGAGCTATTATTGGTGAAGGTGTAATAACATAACAGAAACACATAGAAACCCAACCCGGGTGTCCATCTACTGAAGGTCAGAAATCTAGAAGTTTTCTGACGTTTGATGATTTCTCTTTAAAACACAACTACTGTACAAACAGTATGAATGTGGCAATGAATGGCAATTAATAAAACACTTTTCATCTCGTTCATTTTGTACACAGCTTGTGGTATGGGGAGCTACAAGCCTGCCAGTGATAGTGGAGAATGCCAGCTTTGCCCGTTCAATAGCAGAACATCCTCGGAAGGGGCTTCACAGTGTGATTGTGACGAGGGATATGCCCGACTGGAGAATGACCCACCGCAACTAGGCTGTACAAGTGTGTACTGTAACATATCTTTAACTTCTTCATTTATGTCACAGCAGTAATACATATACATACATTAGTTCTACTACATTTGTACATTTCTATTCATAGAAATGTATAGGCATATAAATTTGATGTAACTATTTTTGTGAAAAATGTAAATAATTTTTAAAATAACTAACAAGTTTTAATGCATGCAAAAAGAAAAACAAATACTCAGTATGTCACAGGAATATATATTGTCATCTCTACCCAGGGTGAACTTTGGTTCTTCATGTTCATGTGACTTAGAGGCAAGATTCATGATTCATGGCTGCTGTTTACTTCACTTACTTCACCATAAGCAAAGATAAAAGATAACGCAATGGTTTCAACCCTCCCATTTATCCGGGCTTGGGACCGGCATTGCATCTACTGGTTGGGATTCAAACCCGGGCCTTCCGCATGGTAGGCAAGAAACCTACCACTGAGCCAGAAATTGCATACATAAAAAGTTTAGGTATCATAACCTGGGCGAGACTCCCTCCCGGCGCCCCCTACACATCCACCCCCCGGCATCGCCTCTCCTCTCCGCTTGCTCAGCTTCTGTGCGGCTCCTTCAGCAGCAGGGGCGGCGCGGGCGCAGCGCAGGTATCATAGATGATAGAAAACCGCTTAGCGACACAGATTATTATTTTTTCCTCCAGGTTCGTGTGCCGCCCCCCACGTGACATGAAAAAAATGCCGCCCTGGGTGGCTGCCTAGTTCGCCCTACCCTAAAACCGCCACTGAGAGTAATAATTAACCAAATGATTAATCACCAAAAGGAGGATTCCACTCTTCCACTCTGTCTCTTGTTCAGTAAGATCATTCACAGACAACGGTGGAGTGTATCCTCAAGTCACATGGCTAGATATCATTCAATTCAGTTTTATTTGTATAGCGCTTTTAACAATTGACATTGTCTCAAAACAGCTTTACACAATCAAAAGAATTATTTAAGTTTGTATGGAATGTGAATGTGTATGAATCAAAATGTTCAGATATTCCCTGGTGAGCAAGCCCGAGGGCGACAGTGGCAAGGAAAAACTCCCTGAGACGGTAATAGGAAGAAACCTTGAGAGGAACCAGACTCGACAGGGAACCCATCCTCATCTGGGTGAAACAGATAGCAGGAAATGATCTGCATTTATACAGTGTTAAGTGTTAGGTTCAGCTATAATAGTTGATGTTAATTGATGTTATAATAGTTGATGTAAAATGGAGTCCAGTAGTTATTCGAGACTCCAGTAGAAGTTCCAGTCCTGAACTATCGAATTGTCAAGTCCTCATAGAAACAGCTGACCACACCAGTCGAGGCCAGAACCATCTTCTAAGTAGATAGAATCATCCCCAGACACCAGGCGCATCCTAAAGAGACACACGGGGCATCCATGTGATGAGACCTCCAACCAGAAACCGGGCACCAGGATGGATCAGACAGGTCCGGAGGGCAGAGGGAGTCTGGATCACTGGCAGCTCAGGAACCACATGTGTAGCTCGACAGAGAGAGAGAGAGAAAGAGTGAAAGGGGGAGACAGGGGGAGAGAGGAAAGAGAAAGAGGGGGAGGAAGAGAAGAGGAGGAGAGATTGCAATTAGGTATGGTCACAGTCACAATGTCTAATGTGAATGTATATTTACTGTAGAGTGCAAGCAGGGACTCCGGCAGGACTAACTATGACAGCATAACTAAAAGGGAGAGCCAGAAGGAAACACAAACATGAGGGCTCCCTGAGATGTAAAGCAAACA
The DNA here is from genome assembly GCA_030522415.1 of Channallabes apus. Lineage (NCBI taxonomy): Eukaryota > Metazoa > Chordata > Actinopteri > Siluriformes > Clariidae > Channallabes > Channallabes apus. The sequence continues at coordinate 21,703,762 of CM060108.1, read as the reverse complement.
ATCACCTCACCGTCAACAAACCTGAGTGATCAAATGAGACTGAGGAAGACAGCATCTAAACATACCAGTTCACCATAATACTCTACGTCCATGAGTCCCCCAGATCTGCTCCTTTACCTTATGGCAAATCTATTTACAAAAATGCTTGGCTAAATAAATAGGTTTTTAGCCTAGACTTAAACACTGAGACTGTGTCTGAGTCCCGAACACTATTTGGAAGACTATTCCATAATTTTGGGGCTTTGTAAGAAAAAGCTCTGCCCCCAGCTGTAGTTTTCATAATACGCGGTACTGATAAGCAGCCTGCATCCTTTGACCGAAGTAGGCGTGGCGGATCGTAAGACACTAGCAGTTCGCTCAGATACTGCGGCGCGAGACCATTTAATGCCTTATATGTCAAGAGTAGTATTTTAAAATCAATGCGAAATTTCACAGGGAGCCAATGTAGTGAAGATAGGATAGGGGTGATGTGCTCATATCTTCTGGTTCTAGTGAGGACTCTCGCTGCTGCATTTTGGACTAGCTGAAGCTTGTTTATGCACCTAACTGAACAACCAGACAGTAAGGCATTACAATAGTCCAACCTAGAAGTGATAAAAGCATGAACTAGTTTTTCTGCATCATTTAGCGACAATATATTTCTTATTTTGGCGATATTTCTAAGGTGAAAGAATGCTATCCTGGTGATATTATCTACATGAGCTTCAAATGAAAGGCTGGAATCTATAATCACGCCAAGGTCTTTTACTGTTGCACTTGATATCATCCATGTCAACTTTGTCTGTACAGTATACAGTTGAACTGACAGGGTTCAAAAAAGGTAGATAAGCACAAAGATTACCAACACAGGTAAATCCTCAACCATGTATTATACCATGTTCATGCATCCTTAATTGTTTTGCAATTTCATTCATCTTCTCTAACACCTTAGAGATTGACCTATGGTCATCACTGTGTAACACTGATCTCCTACTATATCACACAGATGAATTCAAAATTGATTACAAAGGCTAGCATTAAGGAGAATCTCTTGTATGTATGAAGTTCCTCTGCTGTGAGTAGCCCACAAATTATTTATTATAAAAAGTTAAAGGTTAAAATGAACCTGAGCACTGGACCAAACAACATTCACCCCAAAGTGCATTTCCATTTTTCTGACAACTCGACATTACATATATATCGCAAATAAAGAATTGTATTTGCAAATGGAGATGACAGCTGGTGATATGTAAGTTTAGCTCTCAAAGACATGAATTGACCATCAACAATTACGTACAGATTGTTATATAGATACAGGCCTTTTACAGGTCATTTAAACCAGTTCTGTCTATGCACTCCAGACGCCGTTGGAGACATCAGAAAAACTTGGTATGGCTCCAGCGACCTAGGAGATTTCTAGCTTTTCCATCCCATTGAGACCATGCCTTTATGATTCCCAAACAGTGGTTCTGCTAATGCCAGAAACTCATTCAGAAGGATAAATCGGGATAAATCAGGTTATTATGTGATAAATATACAGTAGGCATGACATTTTTAGTAATTTTTCCTTTAATGCATGTCTTGTTATTTCTTCAATTGCCTCAGGTTTTAATGTTTAAGTGTAACAACTAAACACCAGGTCATTAATTCCCAATCTGTTTTATCTTTTGCACAATATATCAGGTGTACAGTACCTGCTAGCAATGATTTTTCTCTTTACACAAACATCACTGTATCACTCCTTAATCACCTTAGTCGGATGTTTTGCATGCTGAATGTATTCTTCTTGCATATGCTTTAGCAATTGGTAAAGAAAAAAAATCCCACAATTCCTTTACTCACTACTTTCTTTTTGGCGTGTGATATATATGTTATTTCTCTGCATAGTTAAACTGCCGCACCAGACACGAGTCTAAAATACATTTTGTTGTTCTGTTTTTGCAAATGTGATGCGACCTGTTGCCCCACCTCCTATAATCTATAAGTCAATGAAGGGTGACCTGCTCTAATCAGATCCGAAGCATAATAAAAATTTGCTTCCCCTCCCACTTTGAGAATAAACATGTTTTTAGTTTTTCAAAAAAAAGCGGCAACAGTGTTTTGTATGATAAGTAAGTGCATACCTCTTATACCAGAAATCTATGCTCTACACAGTTTCTCCAGTTTCACTGTCTTGTACAGACACAGACTTGGAAATTTAGGCTTTTTCTTTTTTTTGACAGTTAGCAGCCTGTGTCACAACATATATGCTGATCTTAATGTCATGAGGCTAGAAGGAGCAGCAGTCTGAGTGAGATGCTCCCGTGTCAGCAACTAGTGAAACTACATTACATTTCAAATGAAACTGCCGTTTCATTACCCTGTAATAATGCTAATAAAATATTTAGCTTAAATGGTTCAACTGCTATAGTAGTAGCATTAGTACAGTAAGTATGCACAAACACAACGTCGTTGCTAGGCACAGAGTGAGGAAATATGGTCTGGATTGCTGTACTCACCCTGTCCAATCACTTAGCTTTTCCATTTTCAGCTTCATTTTCAGCTTTCTGTTGACAATTTTTGGCAAAATGTTCTTGGCAGAATTTCCATCTCTCAGTTAGACTCTAATCTTTTCCTCGCCCTTCCTCTATAGTTTCCTCTCTGGTGCCAGGGCCTCGCCTCTTTGAAGTAGAGAAACTAAATTAGACTGACCTGATTTGTTCCTTAATCGTTGATCTTCAATGGCCCTTTTTTTTATTTATCCTGTCACCCTGATTGTCCTCGCCAGTCCCACTGGCCTCACAAACATGCAAACCTGTGGGGTAAGCTTGGAGGGGCAGAGGACTTTTCCAGAAATGCCAGACACTCCCTTTCACAGTTTTTAGTGGTTCCGTCATCGAAAAAGATAATAGATATCAGGATCTGTATTACAGCACCAAAAAATTTAAATGACACATTTAGACATAGAGCACTCAGACTAACATAGGTTTTAATCACTTGTGTGCCGGTCTGTACTAAAAAGAAAGACCTATAGTATATATGACACACTATGTCACATACTGTAGGTCCTCTCTACTCATGGTGAAGTTAGATCATGTTCACGTACCTTAGAGCCAAGAATTGAACCGATCGTTCATTACTGTTGTTTATTTTGCTTGTAGACATAAGGAAAGATAAAACATAATTCTGACCTTGAAACATGCCGATCTTCTCATGGTTCAAAGTGTCAATAAAAAAAGCAGTGGTTTCACCATTCACAGCAGACAAAGGCATACATACTGTAACAGAACTTTAGCCGAACCTAAATTTACAACACCTATAAAAATATAAATAATATATAAAGATAAAAAATGCTTAAAACTTCTCCGACATGTATAACACACCATCTTTCCTTACTTATTATTTATTTTCAGGATCTCCATCTGCACCACTCAACTTAACCATCCATGAATTGAGTAACACTGCCCTGATTGTGAACTGGGAAACGCCTGCAGACCTGGGGGGAAGAAAGGAAGTGATGTACGATGTAGAGTGTAGACAAAAAGTAGGAGAGCCTCATACTTCCTGGGTTCCATGCACCAGTACCATATTAATAAGTCCACAATCCACGGGACTAACAGAGACAGTCGTCAACATTACTAGGCTACAACCACATGTGAGCTACCAGATATCTGTCAGAGCATACAATGGGATATCTCAGACACTGGGCACATCTGGATCTGCACAGTCCATTTCTATACGTAAGTGATGATCTGGGCAATAACGACTGATTCATTTATTAGTACGGATGATGGCAATATATGACCCTATATACATTTTAAAGGGAAAAGATCTCAAAGATTAATATGGATTTCTTTTTATGTGCCTGACAGTGAAGACTCAAGTAGTGGTTACTGTTCCTCCTGTTCCTACACCAAGACCTGCTGTTCAGACACAGCTTGAAATTCCAGTCATTGCCGGTGTGCTGTGTGGAATACTGCTCCTCCTGGCTCTGCCAGCAGTTATACTTTGCTTTACACGCAGAGGTTATAGTAAATTCAGGTAAGGAAACTAGTATTTGCTTTTTATTATTATTATTTTAACTAAACACATTAATTAAAATTTATGTAAAAATGTAGAAATGTAGAATGTGTACAGTACATGATTATTGTATTTACTAATATTCTAATTTGTAATCTTTATTAGGTTTAGAGAAGATCATGAAGTGGACCTTGTTCCTTTACAGGACGTTGGCACGGCGTACCGACGCACTGGAGAACCACCAGCTACACCTTCTCAACAATTTGCCAGTAAGACTTTATCTCAAAATGATTGCAGTGAATACTGGTGGTGGAAGTGCCATTATATGACTGGAGCACGTTCCATTGTTCACATTTCATTTCCACAGTGTGAGTGAATGTGAATATGATCGTAGGGTATTTAATCATATACAGTACACGCGAGGTATACCGCACATCTGTCTCTGCCACTGTTTCCTTTAGGTTCTGTTCAGGTTTTGGACCGCGTGAATGTAAGACTGTTATCTGGTATTAAAGACGTGTTGGTAGACCGTAGCCGAGTCACACTGGGCAAAGAGCTCGGAAAAGGTAAACATACAGTATCTCCCACATATCTCCAGCGACAAAAAGACCAAACAAAATGAAATAGTCTTTAGTTGATTCTTTGTACTTCATTAGAATATTACATTTCATTGCTTTTTTGATATTCATAGTTCATTAAGTCATTTTAGTACTTGCTTACATTGTGTATTTAATAAATCAAATCTTACGAGGATTGGCATTTTCATCTCTTTTAGGAGAATTTGGGGCTGTCTATGAGGGCATCTTCTTAACAGAAGATGATCAGAACATTCAAGTAGCAGTGAAGACCATGAGAGGCAAGTATACGATTAGAACAGCTTCTAATACAGTTACACTATTTACACCAATCATTTTTAATTAGCTGCTGTTTTTTGTCAAGTAGCAAGTAAGCAATTTTTACCTCATTAATGCACCTTAACTGTAACCTTTTTTCCCCTCATTGCAATTCTTGTTTGCTGCTTACTTGTGTATTATGTGAACTGGCTGCTGTAACAATACAATTTCCCGTTGGGATTAATAAAGTACTCCATCCATCCATCCGTCCATCCATCCATCCATCCATCCATCCATCCATCTATCTAGAATATACTGTAAAAACAATTCAATTCCATTAAGCTACCCTTGACATTTTAACTTTGAGTTCTTGACATGACTGTGCTCCTGCAATTCAGGTCTGTTCATGTTCATGTTCATGTGCATCATATACCATGTGGCCACAGGTTTGTGGATACCTGACCATCACAGTTTATTCTTAATATAGATCTTAGTTTTGCACTTTTACTCACATTATAACTTTGTATTGGTCAGGTCTGCACTGTGCTTAAATGTTCCCGCTGTCTTGCACATTGCCTGGCGCTGTTAGACACATGCCTTCACTTGTGTACTTTAGTAGTTGTGAGTCTTCCCCAAAGTGCACACGGAATTAAGAGACCCAAACCTGTTCCAGCATGCCACAGCCTCTTAAGTCCATTAAGACATAGTTTGTCAAGGCTGGAGTGGAAGAATTTGAGTTGCCTGTCTTGAGCCCTGACCTCAAACGCGATGAACTGGAATGCTGAATTCGCTCAACATCAATCCCTGACCTCACTAATGATCTTGTGGCTGAATGAGGACATCCTCAAAGAAACGCTCCAAACTTTAATGGAAAGCATTACTAAAAGAATAAATGCTGTTGATGTTTGGTTAAATCAAACATTTCAATGTTATTTAAGAATATTTTCTTTCTAATTCTTATTATACAGTAGTTGAAATTTACAGCCAGGATGATCTCCAGTCATTTCTTAAGGAGGCTGAAATCATGCAGCACTTTGACCATGATAACATAGTGAAACTTCTAGGTAAAGTACAAATCCTGTATGTTTTATACTCGGTGTTGTGTATTTATTTGTGTATGTGTATATTTCATATAAGTCTTTTTCTGTAACTACAAAAAAAACAACACCACTCTTGTTGTTCACTTATCTTTGGAATTGAAATTAGACAAGTTTCTTACACATTCTCTCTCTGACTCATGCAGTTAATGTGCTACTCCGATAATAGGAACCAACCCAAACATAACATTAAGGCTGTTTTACAGTATATATTATCACAACTTATAAATGCATTTTGGTGCACTCAAAGGAAAGATAATGTTTAGCCAGTTTCATGGTGGATGGGACACATACAGTACAGTATTTTGCCTTGATAATGCTGTTGCAGAGAAAAAAAAACTGGACTAATTTGTTGGTCACACCCTGAGTACATTTGTGACCAAGACAGTTTACTGCAAAGTTAAAAGTTATGTAGACATAGCTAGGATACAGAATGCCGGAATACAAAGGCCACTTATGCACTAATACTGGGTAGGGCTTTCCATTGCTCTCAATGGTGCAAATGTGTCTTTAAGCTGCTGTACTCTTTCTGACCCATCTGGTCAGCGACCTCATCCAGCTGCATTTACTTTTTGTCTTTCTTCTCTTTTTATAAATATCATAATTAATACAATGCTCTGCTATGGATTGGCACCCATTCATGGTGTACTCTGCCTTGTGCCAGGGCTCCAGGCCCCCCGTGACCCTGTATACAGAATAAAGTGGTATAGATGATGAGTGAGAGTGAGTGAGTCATTTATACCCACATTTAAAACTGTGCACATTTATTCTTGAATAATTAATGGCACAAATAGTTCTATATTAAAACAAAAAGGGGGTTTATTAAAGATATTCAGAAACAAGGTGCCTGTTAAAACACACTTATATTTTCCCTAGTATACACAAAGTACACATTTTACTGCTGCACACCCCACTTACTGGCAGATAAAGTTTCTAATTAGTATTTCCTTGAAAAATAATATGAGAGTTTCTCCTGTTGAGTGTCTGCCTTTCAGTGTCACGGCAATTCCGTTAGGCAGGGCACATCACAAAAAGATTAAAAGTCATTGTGTGATGTGAACTGACTGACAGCAGCCAGATAACTTTATTAATAGGTAGGACAAAACGAAAATAAATAGGAAAATAAAAATTTTAAATGCCTTATGCATTTTGGACATAAAGGGCAGGTGTATAAGCACCCTTGGCCCCGCCTCCTGGACACCTACTGCTTAACTATGGCTCTTTACAGAATCTCTCAGTGCCAAGTTGAAAATAAAAGTGACTAAAGCTGGAGGGGCAAACAGATTATAGTGAGTACAAGTGAGTGATGAAAGCTGAAGTTGATTTGTACACTCATGTGCCATGTCTGTCCACCAGGTGTCACACTGGAGACAGTACAGGACTCTTCCATCCCTGTTCCACTTGTCATCCTGCCATACTTAAAACATGGAGATCTGAGACGGTTTCTTATAGCCACTCGCTATGGCGACATTCCAATGGTGAATATCAAAGACACGCACATAAACAAGTAGAAATTTCCAGATGATTATTTAGAACTGATTACTTGCAGTCTGATGAAGTAAATTTTCTCTAACTGTATACTGTATGTACAGAAGGGTTTTGTCTGCAACTTTGTGAGATTGTTATTGTTGTTATTATGTTCATAGTGAGTGTATTTTGTATTGTCTGTAATGTATTTTTGTCCTGTTAATCATATTTTTCAGGGGTTTTTTTTAACATAAAAAGCATTTTTGTTCACTTAAATTTGGAATTGAAAGTTGACACCTGAGTGTTTTCAACTTGTTTTTTTGCACCCAACCCACTCATAGCTTAACATTTAATGGTGTTCGTTACCATAGCGACAATCCACTTCAGACTTAAACTTTTACACAACTTACCATGCATTGTTCTTTTATCTTGTGACACTCAAAGAAAAGATTTACAGTAGGCAAACACACACATACTTCACATTCCTTATGGTATCTGTAACTGATTACTTTATTCCAGTTTGTGCCACATCAGAGTCTGCTACGCTTTATGATTGACATATCTTCCGGGATGGACTATCTCAGCTCTAAGGGCTTTTTGCATAGAGATTTGGCAGCACGTAACTGCATGTAAGTCCATGGTGACATTTCCGAACATTTTATATTACAATAAACCAGTGCATTTGAATATTTCTCTCCCACTCATCGCCCACGCATCCAGGTTGGGAGATGATCTGCGTGTACGTGTGGCTGACTTCGGCCTATCCAAACAGATCTTCAGCAGTATCTATTACAGACAGAGTGTTGCTATCCGAATGCCAATCAAGTGGATGGCTATCGAGAGCCTTTCTGAATCCATCTACACCAGCAAGAGCGATGTGGTCAGTCCTGTAAATTACTGTCAAGATACTTTTTTATTTTTTGGAAACAGTTTGTCGAATCATTCACTGTTTTTAACTGTATTCAGTGGTCCTTTGGAGTGACCATGTGGGAGATTGTGACCAGAGGAAAGAATCCATATCCTGGGATCCCCAACCATGAGCTTTTGGGAATGCTGGAGAGCGGACATCGCCTCAACCCAGGGGACTGTGAAAGTAAACTGTGAGTGCTTTCCATTTGTTTTCACACAAATCTAAACAGCAAAGATGTTGGTGCACAATTTGAGGACAACCATTTTTATTTACAAGTACTTTACAAACTGAAATAATTCTTTAGAGTGTGTAAAGCTGCTTTGCGACAATGTCAATTGTTAAAAGCGTTATACAAATAAAATTTAATTTAATTTACACTACAGATGTAATGACAAGTTGAAAATAAAACTGTATTTCCTGTCATTTAACATTCCCTACCTTGGTTTTCTGATATTTCATTTTAAAGGGCCTTTTTCAAAGGTGGGTTAAGCATGTACAGTACCGTGCAAATGTTTTAGGCAAGTGTGAAGAAATGCTATAAACTAATAATGCTTTCAAATATATATATATTTTAAATGTTTATTATTATTATTATTATTATTATATTTTTTAACAATTTTCAAAATGCTAAGTGAGCGAAGAAGAAACATCTCAATGAAATCAATATTTGGTGTGAGTACCGAGCTGCACAATTGTGCGAAAGTCAAAATCAGGAATTTTATAGGATCAGAGTCAGGTGTATGATTAACCAGTTACACCAAGCAGGTGCTAATGATCAATAATCAGCTGTGTATGAAGCTTTAAACTAAGTGAGGAACAACCAAATTCTGCTACTACAGTGAGGTTGTGGATAATGAGGACTGTAGACACCGTGGTCAGCCAAGGAAACTTAATGCAGCAGATGAAAGACACATCATACTTACTTCCCCTTCGACATTGGAAGATGTCCAGCATTGCCATCTGCAAAGAACTGGCGGGAAACCAGAGTAACCAGAGTGCACCCGTCTACTGTCTGGAAAGGTCTGGCAACTCAACTATACCAAACATAGAAACCATTGTGCAGAAAAATGCCATGTTTTGCTGGCGAAGGGGGGTCATCAAATACTGATGTCTTTTGGATTTTTCTTTTGTTCATTTACTTTCCATTTTGTTGCTTAATAAAAACAACAATAAACTATTAACACTTCTATTTTTTGAAAGCATTTTTACTTTAGAATATTTTTTCACACCTGCTTAAAACTTTTCCATAGTACTGTATATTAAAGAGTTAAAAACAGACTTTGTGAACATCAGCATCTTGGTGGGTTTCCCCCATCTTCCTCCCACAGTCCAAACACATGCGGAGTAAGCTAATGGGCATTTCCAAAATGGTGTACCCTGCCACAAGCCCCAGAGGCCCCTGGGATAGGTTTTAGGCCTCCTATGACCCTGTACAGAATAAGTAATGTAGAGAATGAGTGAGTGAGTATTTTGACCCCAGATGCAATTGTGAACTATGGCACATGGTCATGACTCTTATACTGTGGGTTTTCCCCAAACGGTTGCCACAAATCTTCTAGAAAATGACTGCATGCGATACCTTTTCCTTCACTGCATCTAAGGAGTTTCCAAAAGAAGTTCCAACCCTGTTCCATCAAAACCTCACGCGCAAATTATGGTCTAAAAAGACTTGGTAGGTTTGGAAGCACTCAAGTGTCCTCCACAGAGACTTGACCTCATCTCAGCTGAAAAACTAGGGGATGAACTGGAACACTGACGATGCTCTGGGTCTTCTGGCTCCAACATCAGTTCCTGGTGGCACTGATGCTCTTGTGGCTGAATGGGCACCACTAAGCAACACTAGAACAGGAAGTAGCTTTTAGAATGGGATCTTCAGCAAGCACGTACATATGGCCATATAGTGTTAAACAGTTGGCTGGTAAGTTCTGTTCTTTAAAAGAGGTTGTCTTAAATTCCATTACATATTTGGAAGATAAAGATTTGGGTAATATTCACTAAAAGTTACAATCGAAAGGTGTACCTCGTAAACAATATGAACACATAAATGAAATAGCAATAATAGTTTTTTCTCCAGAATAATCCCCCAAATTGTGAATATGGCATGAGGCACTAAGATCCTTATATGGATCCTTACTGTATATAGAGCCTGTTTACTTCATCAAAAAAAAACTGTTGAGAATCAGCTTTAAAATTGCTCTAGTAGTGTCTAAACCTTCTTGTGTTTTCCTCTTTTTCCTTCCTCTATCACCCTTCCAGCTATGAGGTGATGCTAAGCTGCTGGCACAAAGAGCCCTCTCAGCGGCCTTGTTTTGCGGAGCTGGCGCAGAATCTCAAAGCTCTACTGTGTGAGCTTCCGCCCTTGGAGCCCACTAAAGAGAGCTACTACATCAACCAGGGCCTGGAGGCAGCCAACGCCAGCCAGAGCAATGCTGCAGAGCCTGACACCGAGGGAGCTGTAGGAAACATTTACTTACCCTCGCCACTGGCCAAAACAACCTGTGCTAAAGAGAAAGAAGAGGAGAAGGAAGACTTGGAAGAAGGATATCTGCTCTGTAATGGTGTAGATTTGAAAGTTCACAATAAACTGTCGAAATAAATTAGGTACAAAATGTTGCTGTTTCTTTTTGCAGTGTTACAGTATGTTTGTACAGTAATGTATACTTTGTTTATAATGTGTACACAGTGCAAATTCAGAGTGATATATATATTTTTTACATTTTTGTAGCTTTTTAATAAAAATATAATAAAAGCAGGACAAGTTGCCAAATTTCTTTTAAGTATAATCTAAGTCTACTTTTGTAAATCGATTATGTGGTCAACATTATCCTAAATAACTAATAGATCTGTCTAAAGGCCAGTGTTAATGCTTTCTATTTAGTACCTACTGTACAGTATATATAAATCAGATGGTAGAGTTTTCACCATGGGTCTAAATATGACTCTTGTCAACACCATAAAGCCAGAATAAGATTTGTGAGATCACCAGTGATTACAGATTTTTCATACAGCCAGACATGAAAAGAAAATAATTTTCTTACTTGTATAGTAAAAGATAACACACTAAGTTCCACCGAAATAGTGACCTATTGGTAAATCATCTTGACATCAGGTACAGAGGAGCATTTCTTTTAAAGCCTGTTATGTAAAGCCCATGACATGCAATGCAAAAGTTGCAATGAGTTCTAAATATGTACCAGGTTTCACATGTATACATACAAGTGTGTATCAGATATGCAGCAAAATCTGGTATGCATGCCCCATGCCACACCCAGGGCTTAGCCAATCAGACATCCTAATTCCTAAGACTTCAACCTGTCAGCTGATTTTCATGACTTTTTGAACACGTTAAGACCTCAAAAAACAAAAGGGTTCTTCACACACTATGACATCAGTACTTTCAGACATCAGCTCTATCGTAGCGATGACGATGACATCATAACCATGATGTCATTGTGGTGATGTCCTAGTGCTTGGGCCCTAATAATAATAATCAAATTGATTAACATAATCTTTGCCAAAGTCCTTAGCCCCTTAAACCTTACACATGACACTCTACTCTTAATGATCTGTGCTAGCAGTCACATTTTCTCTTTTTTATCAAATTTCTCCTCTCAGCCTTTGCTTCAGCTACTTCACTTCATTTTGAGTTGTTCTTGCAGATCTACTGAAATGTATCCCAGAATGATTAACACTGACAGTGTGGATCATAAATCACTTAAACACTTAGTCAGCATTGATGGCAGCTTGTGAAACTCTACATCAACTTTTGTATTGTACAATCTTGCCAGACCTTAGTTGGTACAATATTATACATCATGTCTCACAAACAAATCAAATTGTACAAGGGGCGTTCAAGTGAAACCCGGACCTGTAATGGAATTTCTCATGAATGAAGGAGTAAAACTGATTGACAGTTACAGTATAGAAGACTTAAAGCACTGTACTGTGACAAGACTCTTACTGTAGCTGCAGTGAAACATTTTGAATGGCGCAAACCTTACAATGAATGCCAATGATGATCACAGCCAAGGTTGGCTCTGAACCCACTACAGTCGTTCACTTGAAAATTCAGCAAATGAAATGTCTGATCCTTTAAAAATCAACAGATAACTTTCAGAAAAGTTGATTCTGTCTGTAGGGACATTCACAGACACCATTTGCACATTACAGGAAGCTGGTTAGGAGTTATTGCCACATCCTCCATATAGTCCTGACCTCATTTCCACATGTTTGGACCATTAAAGGAGTTCTTGGGAGGCCAGGATTTCAAACGTGACGCAAGCAGTCCGATCATGGTCCAGTGTACTGAGAAAACTTTCTACCATCATGGTATCCAAACACCAGTGAAATGCTCTGATAAGTGCATAAGTGTAGCAGGGGATTATCCCAGCATGAAATTATATAGGACAGAGATCTTCAACTCCATGATTGGAGTTGAAGAGTCCTGATATAGAAAAATAAAGATCAAATATCCTGGTTTGACTTGAACACCCCTCGTATATGTTATAAGGCAAGGACTTTATTCTGTACAGTATATTAACATCTACTGCATCTATTTAAAGGTACATAAATATTCAATTGAGTGATTCCATTGGATTTGATCCATTGGGTTGAATTTTTCTATTTACTCATAATGGTAGCATGACAGTGTTTGAGAAAGTTCATTCATTCATCTTCAGTAACTGTTCTAAACTACTCATGGGGATGATATGTGGCACCTGGAGGAAACACCTGCAAATGCTGAGAAGAACATATGAAACTCACAGACAGTAACCTGAGCTGAATGGGGATCCTGGAGCTGTAAGGTGACAATGCTGCACCATCATTCTGCTATCCCATATTCAATTTAGCATTTTGCACAGGCTAGTATGGAGAGGCCTTGGAACTCCAGCACAAGGTAGAGCTCATTGTGGTCAGTTACAATTCAAGTCAATTTACATTGAGTGTTCAAAAAAATTTTTTTTACAGAAAAGCACATTGGAATAGTAAAGCCTGTCCTGGACAAGCACCAGTACATCTATTTACATAAACCATATTCTGCACATCCCAGCCTGGTAAAATCTGATAACAAGCATAAACGTGTTATAGGGTACCAGCATGGATAGCAATCTAGCCTAAATCTGATACTGTTCATTTTTAGACCTGATTTGGTGTTGGCAACCTTTATTTTGAATTGATTGTGAGCCCAAGCTTCATAATGTGTACAAGAACGTTCTGCTTCTTGGTAGGATCACAAGTCATCCAAATCTGTGAGTACACCTTGGCAAGAATCGTGGAGCTAAAACAAGCTGAGGCGTAGGACTATGAACCGATAAAAAGTATGTACTGTAGGTGTACAATCATCCCAGGACTTGCTTCCACAGGTACTAACACTGATGAGCCATAACAACTCTCTGTGCAATATTGTGTAGGTCCCCATCGTGTCACCAAAACTGCTACCATGAAACAGTGTACTTAGTCTGTAACAATGTTTAGGTAAATTGTACATTAATTAATTCATCTTCTTATTCTGTACAGGGTCACATGGTCCTGGAGCCTATCTCAGGAGACTTGGCGCATAGGGGAGGGGGTACACCTCAGTGCCTGTCTCAGGGTACACGCATGTACACAAATGTACACAAATGTACACACACACACACACACACACAGCCATCCACATGATGTAAAAGAAGTTGTGACTCATCACACCAGGCCACTTGACTGGTCTGTTGCTACGCAGCCACATGTAACAAGCTGTGGTTCACTGTTTGTAGCCAGTGTTAACTTTTTCATGAATTTGTGATACTTCAGATATAACTCTTATTTGGGATCAGACAAGACAGGCTGACCTTTGTCCTGTTGTGTATCAGCAAGCCTTGGGTCCGTGAACCTGGTCACCAGTTCACTGGTTGTCCTCCTTCCTGGGACCACTGTAGTGGGAACGCACCACAAGATTTGCAGTTTTTCTGCGTGCAGATATCGAGCACGTTGTGTTCTATGTAATGGTCCTTGACGCTCAGCTAAAGACTTTACAAAGCTTTTTGTTTGGTCAATTACGCTAGTAACTAGGGTTGCCAGATGTCCCATAAAATATGGAATCTTCCTGTATTTTCCGTATTGAACAGATATGAGACACTATTTGTTTCGTAGTTTTGAGAATCAGTTTAGTGAAATCTATGGGAGAGAAATATCACAGGTCAGACTCCTAGGGCAGACTTATTTGTATGGGTTATAAGCATACAGTCAGTGGATAGAACCCCTAACCTTCTTCAGCCTATCTGCCATGGTCTCTACCAAAACACGGAACAGAGAATGTGCTTCTCATTGCTTGGGGCTCATGACCCTGGGCAGCATTTCACTGCGGGATGGCACTGGAAAAAAATAGGACATAGGGAAAAATAAGTGCAAAGTTCAGAATGGTGATAACATTTGTGAGATTGGTTTTCTATTACTCATTTGCACATCACGTCATGTCACAGTGTCGGTTACTTCACCTTGTTATTCACCTGATTCTAGTTTGTGAGTGAGGCAGGGGACTGATTGCGATGGTCTCTCACTTAGATGGGGAGGGAGGGGCTAGTGGACATCACCTCAGGTCTCCCCCTGGAAGCCAGACTTTGTACAGCAATGCAACTAATAAATCAATAGCACTATGAAGTGCTACTGAATAAATGACAGATCACTCATTAGACGGTCAATATATACTGTACTGTACAGTTTCATTCTTCTGTTTTATGTGTATAACCAGTCTACACATGCCAGAGGTGAAATGGTTTAGTCTTTAGTTTTAATTGGGGTATGTATGTCATGATGCTTGTCAAAAAAGGAATATATAATAAATAATAAAAGATCAAAGCCCCAATAGATGGTCAGTTTAGAAAAAAATAGAAAGAAAGGAAGAAAAGATAAAGGCATGCAGCTGTTATTGCTTTATGAGCTTAATATTATGTATGGGAGGGTTGCGTCAGGACGGGTATCCGAAAAATATTCACTTCTGATGTATGTTTGTTGACAGGTGAAAAGCAAGGAAATTATGTAAGAAAATGAAGCATTTGTTTTTCTAAAATTAACTAAAATAAATTCTACAGCCAGAGCATGGCTAAATTTTGACTGCTGAGTTTTTCTTTGCATATTTGGATTGTGACATTTCCACCACACTTGGGGGACCGTGATGTACAGTGACAAAATTAGCCAGTAATTGAACGTTGTGATGTTAAACAACAAATGTTTGCCAGCAGTCAAGTTTGCCATGGCAACGATGCCAAAGCTATTACATTTAGCCTTAATCTTGTGCTACGATCACCGTAACAATATTCAAATAGACTATAAAACTAACAAGATATTGAGGAGTGCAACACATTTCTATTTCAAGGAAAGAAACATACACTTTATTACTATTCATTATTACACTGTATTATTGCAGAGTCTGGATCCGGACTAAGAAAAAAAAAGTTCAACCCTCCTTTCAAAAAACAAACAAAAACAATAACAACACCCCCACCACATCTCACTCTTATTTCCATTTCTGGGAGTTGGCAAGCTCAGCTTTAATCAATGAAACACTATTTCCCACCATATTGTTATTTTCTTTTCTTTCTATTTTTATTATTTTTAAAGTTTCATTATTTCAGTTATTTATTGGTTCACATTTATTCATTTATTTACATTGTTTTGATAAGTTTGCTTATACTGTATATTCTGGGCGGCACGGTGGCTCGATGGTTAGGGTTCGAGTGCTGCATCGGGTCTGGGTGCATCGAGTTTGCATGTTTTTCCTGTGCTTGCTGGGTTCTTCTGGGCACTCCGGTTTCCTCCCACAGTCCTGCTTATTAGGCTAATTGGTGTTCCCAAATTGCCCGTACTGTGTGTGTGTATGCCCTGTGATTAATTGCCACTGTGTACACCGCCTCATGCCCTAAGTCACCTGGGATAGATAGGCTCCAGGACCCCGTATACAGGAAACAATAGAAACAATGAGTGAGTGAGAGAATATATATTTTATTTATTTTTGTTCTGTTAACTGTGGATTAATTAGTTAATTGTATAATTGAATCATGTATGCAATACAATATACTTTTATTCTTTCAATATTTTGTAACTGTAACTTTTGTTGATAATGAAAAGACAAAAAAAACGACAAATTCTTCTGGTAGTAAAACTAGTGTTAAAAGTGATTCGTTTGTCAAAACCTGATCTCTATAATCCTATGACTAAAGTCCAGGCTTTACTTAAAGTTAACGAAAGAGCCAGAAACTCTAACGGTTGGTGACGTCATGTCATTGTTGCCGAACTTGCTCTGCTTTTTTTTCTATAATCAAGTCTCTTTTGAACTCGCTCCGTACTGCCACGTCATCTGATGTCACTGCCGCACCTGCGCAGCCATCTTGTACTTCTGCGGCCAGAGAGGAAGGAAGAAAAGCAAGGATAAAACGGACCCGAGCTGTTATTCACTAGAGTAATGTCCGATAAGTGAGGGGACGTAACAGAAAGGCAGCGTGACAGCAGCGGAGGGGAATCAGACACGGCGGAGTTCGTCACAGAGCCTGAGAATTACACACGCAGAGGAGGCATCTGTTCTCTAGGAGTGAAAAGAGGAAGGAAGAGTGTCCGTCAGCGTTCCACCTAAAATAATACACACCGGCCTTCACCCACCATGAATCCTGAATAGTAAGTATCACTCTTCCTTCACTACACCTGATGTACTAATGGATCGTTTTCACTAGTTTCACATCCACTAATGAGTGATTAATCCATGGCGTCGTTAGCGGACAAGCTTTGTCACCTCCTCCCATAGTAGTTAGCAGCCACCGTCAGCTGGCAGGCTGCTTTGCTAACCTAACTATTATGTTCTGCACCCGTTTTACAATGCAATCCACTTCCTGTATTATTATTGGCTGCGGTCTAAGACTGACCGGAATGTGAGCCAATCGAAACGTAGAATCGAGCGTCCTCGCAGCCGTTTGTAGCGTTTGAGGCGGGATGTCACGGAATACAGGTTCGTTATGCTAATTTAACGGATATAACCAAACTAGCTAGCTAGCCAAAATAATATTAGCCGTATGAAGTGGATTATTAAATTTGTGCCAGGACTAATGGACGCACACAAGGAGTCTTTTCAGGGTCCCCCCCATGTAGATAAGCAGCTTTTAAAACAATTTACGGTGGGTTGCTAATCGAAAGTGACGCCAGTGGTTTACGCCGCAGCCGGTTTCCTGTCGTTTTATTTGGCCTCATTTGGTGAAATGAGTGCGTTTTATACAGACACTGTGTTGTATAGAGAGGGACCAAATCCGAAAACAATTGGCAATAAGTTTGTCAGGTTGTGTGTCATGTGTGACTGGGTTTTAGGCCTGTGTGAGGACTCGGGGCTGTGGCTGGAGGAGGAGGAGGAGGAGCGGGCTTTAGTGTAAAGGTGGCCGATATGACAAATCAAACTCTCATCACGATATGTGCACACTTTTTCACCATTCACGATAATCGTGTTGGTAACTGGTCATTATAAAAAAGTATGTCAATACTTTGAAAATATTATTTATAAAATAAATGGCTTTTAATGGAAAGATGATCACAATACTATAGTAAAGCCTGGATTCACACACACCTTTCTCTTTCTTAGTTTGACCTAATTTCTTCTCAAATTTCTACAATGGCCACTAGTACAAATGTAATACGAGCAGCGTGGCAGAAACCTACTACCATGATAAGGAATGTCATGCAACAAAATGTTTCCTTTTCCCTGAGGTTTTCTTGCAGCAGGATTTCCTGGGCTGTCTGATTAAAAAAAAAAAACAACAGGTTGATGATCAATACAAATAGGAACTAAAACAATTCCCTATGTGCTTCTACATTTAAAAAAAAAACATAAATAAAGAATAAAGCTTTGTGCAAGTGGAGAGGCTTGGGAATGTGTTAGGCGTTTCCATGGCAACGATCTTTGATTGGGACGGGTGAGGGTAGGCTAGGTATCGGGTTAGGGTGTATGTAAATTAGTACCTATTATTTCATGTGAGTTTTAATGTTTTATTAAGGAAACTTTTAATCCAACCATGAAAAGAGATTAAAAAAAAAAAGCATCATTTAAATGCGGTTCCACATGTCATCACGTTTACAGGCGAAATGGCTAAAAGTCAAGACCTATCAGACCATGTGTGACATTTACAATGAAGCCGAACTTACCAGTTAAGTATTTGTCAGGGTATAGTGCAAAAACCAACTGCAGGTTTAATTTGACCTTTTTCTGTTTCCTGGCTCTTTCGTGTGTTTACAACATGAACATACTCATTACTGATACATGCAGTATGATCAGAAAAGCATTATTATTGCATTCTCTCATGACCGCACACCTTTTTGTCCTGATCTATGTGGTCTTCAGACATAGCCACGTCACACCATATGACATGCTGCATGCACAAAGTGCTGATTGCTTCACAGCAGATGTGATGCAACACATAGTTGCATATGTAACGTAAGTCCTTGGCAGTGCCTTCTGCTCAGAAATCAGAAGGCACCAGAACAGCAAGTCTGTTGAAACATTTAGATGGTCAGGAGTTGGTTTAAATGGCACGGTGGTGTTTATCAAGGGCAAGGGCCCTGTTTCTGTTTACCACTTTACCCAGGTTATTTACATTTGTGTAATAATGTAATTATGTTGAGTTATTGTGTATAGTAATAGCAACTGTTTACGTCCACAGCTGCTAAAATGTTGCTTTCCAAAGGGATTAGGTTTTTTTTTAAATATAGGTTGAATTATTTGGTTGGCACAGTGGGCATTTTATATGCCGGTCCTTATGAAGAGTGTTTGCTTCAACTCTTGTGAGCTGTTGTGAAATAGTGAAGCGCAATACAGATGCACTAGGAAATGCTAACAGATGTGTGAAAGAATGTTATTTAAAGCATGACATATTTTACTCAAACAAGCTCCTCCTGCCTTTATACAGTTTCCTTGTTTTTCTGCTTTTGATCTGTAATCCCCCCAGTGGTGCAGTTTTTATGTATTTATTTATTTAACCTGCCATGTGACTTGTGCTTTTCAGTGACTACCTGTTCAAACTGCTCCTCATCGGTGACTCTGGAGTGGGCAAGTCATGTCTCCTGTTGAGATTTGCAGTAAGTACACAGCCTGGTCAGTCGGCTTTAAACTAAGCGAAATAAGACGATGAAACTAATATTTTTCTGGTAATTAAGCTCTTTAGCTGTTATGTCCTGTGGATGGATACATTCAAAGTGGAAAATGTTCCACAAGGCTTACCCTAGTAAGATGTACATAGACAGGGTGTTTATTATTAGTTTTTTTTAATCAGAGGCAGGAAGTGAGTGGCATTTTCCACACCCATCAAGGATTATCACAATAACTCTTAACATTATTTAATATATACAGTAGAGATCGGAGAGAGGGAAATTATTTTGTGTGCCGATTTATTGTATTTTTTCCATTAATTTTTCATTCATTTATAATAGAGATGCACCAGTCGATTAGTTAGCACCTGGAATTGGCTGTTTTTCAGCTTGGTCAGCCTGGGGAAATAACTGATTCTGTGCCGACTGCACAAGCTTCAAAATGGCGCAAAAGTAATACCCTTATTTTTAGAGTTACATTATCAAAAGTTGCGTGCATTTACCAGCCTACAGCCTTTTTCTCCGAACTCTGTTTGTGAATTGGTTTCTCAAACATTCATCACACATGCTTACACCAATATCAAAACAACAAGAGTGCTAATTAGTCTAGAAACTAGCGTTAGATGCCGCGTATGCCCAAGTTAAATGCTGTGCGCATCTGCGTGCTCACAACTGGTCAACACACGCTCAAGATTTTGTAGGCATTTGAGGCGGTAAAGCATCATCGTTTCTTTGTAATCCTATAGGCAGTACACTATAAACTATTTTCACACTGCCATCCCCTGCGGTACGAGTGAATTATTTAGTTGTTTAGAAATAATAATTATTGCAGATGACAGATACATCCTGCTCAATTAAGTGTGGCATTTTGTTTCATTTTAGGTTAAATGCTGAACTCTTGTATTTGAAGTAGTTTATATTGTTTAAATGATGCCTGTGGTTTTTAAGTGAGAAAACTAATATAAGGATTGGGCTACATTTAATTACTCCTGTTCAATACGTTCAAAGCCTTGTTTATAAAATTGTAATACTTTGAATCACATTGGTTAATCGAATTAGCACCCAGGTATCAGGATAATATTGTATTGGGTGGTGACTGGTGATTCCCATCCCTCATATACCATATTTCTTGAGGTCCTTTTTTTACTAGGCATAGCTATAAAATATAATTAATTCAATCAGTAAGTAACTGACTTTAAACGATGCCTATAATTTGTTTAATATGCAACTAATTGTGAAAATGCATGCTTGTTTTCTAGGATGACACGTACACAGAGAGCTACATCAGCACCATCGGAGTGGACTTCAAGATCCGCACCATTGAACTGGATGGCAAAACTATTAAGCTTCAGATTGTGAGTGATGTCTAAACTTTCAGTTTGAATGTCTGCAAACCCTGGCAAAAAAGTATGGATTCGCCATATGTAAAGAATGTTCACCCAGATCTTTCTTTATTTTGTAACAAATTACAGATTTGACACAAAACAATTTTGTTTATTAGTTGAAAGTTCTGGGAAACGAATATCAAGCAAATTAAATTAGTTTGAGATAATAAAAAAAAAAAAAGTGATTGAGATGTTAGCTTTGCAAGATGATTGGGACCTGGACTGTTGCCTGACCATGTTATTAAGATGATGTTTTTCTTCAAGAAAAAAAAAACACTTTTTTTGCTTTTATATTCCTGGGGAAATAAGAAGTGTCATTCATAACTAAATATTCATTTATCTAATAGAGATGGGCAATTCATGTATGGCCTTACTGGCCTCAAAAAAAAAAAAAAAAAAAAAGTTTAATTTAGATATATTTGCATTTGAAGTGGTAAAGTGTTGATGGTCCTTTATGTTCCTGCATGTAGTGTGCTGTAAACTATTCACACAGCACGGCAACCTGTGTGATGAGACCAATTGGTCAGAACTGTAACAAAATCTGGAAAAAGAATTCACAATATAAAAAGAATTGGCACCTAAGTATCGTGATATCGGATCGGGAGGTCCCTGGTAATTTCCCGCGTGCCGTTTCTATAATTTCTATATGTATATCCCATTTTATTCAGATGATTTCTTACAGTTGTCACAAACATTAACTCTGGTTAGGCTCACCCCCCCCCCCCCCACACACACAGTTATGTTATGTATGTTTATTTTGACATTTTCCTTTGTCTACCCACATTTTTCACTTTATAACCTTTTCATTTTTTTCATACTTGTATTATGTTTTAGACACAGCTGAATGTGATGAACCAACACCTTTTAGCCACACCCTGAGCTGGATTTCCTTTTTTAATTTGTTTTATGTGTGATGTGGAAAAGTAATTATTTCGTTGTTTCAACGGACCACTTCTCTTTATGTGGCCATGTTTTTATTAATTAGATACGTCCAACACCATTATAGTCTATAAGCTGTTGCTATATAACTCTATAAGCCTTATAGTCTGTTTTAACTGGAGATTCATTTGCATTTTTGGACCTCTGCAGGTATTTGTTTATAGAAATGCAAAGTAGAATGTGAGTCCATAATTATTTCCTTTTATAAATTTCTCTGGAAAAAAAAATACAATTAATAAAAAAAAATTTATTTAGTTTGAGGCATGTTTCACAGAGCCTGAATGTTCAGCTAAAAAAATTGAAATTGTGTTATAGCCATGATTTGTTTATTTCCTACGAAGTTGTTTGAGTTAATGTTTAAGTCTGGTGATTCCATAATTTCTGCCCTGGGTTGTCAGTTCAAACCTTAAGATTGAGTTATTACATACAAACATTGTCCACAGAAATTCTAGGAGTTGGTTTAGAAGACAATACAAACATTTCATTTTTTTTTATCCCATTGTTTTGTACTCATTGCTTTATTTCTTTTATAAAATAAATTCTTGCAAAAGATACAACTAGTTTTACAGGTGTTCCTTGTAGTCGATATGATGACAGAGTACTGATTAACAATTGTTTATGCTTTCCTGAATATACACTTATTTATTTATTTTTAATCTTGCCATATTCTCCGGTCTGTTTCGCCCTCTCAGTGGGATACTGCTGGTCAGGAAAGGTTTCGCACCATCACTTCGAGTTACTACAGAGGAGCGCATGGCATCATTGTGGTGTATGATGTTACTGATCAGGTAATACAACATGCAGTATTAAGCTCATAAGATTAACCAAGTGTACTGTACCATATGTGTTATTTAACAGTTTTATTTTATATTCTGTATTATTCAAGAAAATAAATCCAAACTTTTTGACTGGCACTGTATATTGTTAGAATTAGTATTTTTTGCTTATTACTTGAATAAATAAAAGCCTTTTATTAAAAAAAAAAACATTTATGAAATAATCAGTACATGCTAGGCTTACATTTTTATTAGAACTATGAGCACACCTGACTTCTCAGGCAGAGAGTCAAGGTAAAGGATGAACTTTTTCAAGATTGATGATTGCTAATGATTATTAATGATAAGTTGAGGTTAAAATGGCTAATATTTCTGAAGGTTTTCTTGAAATTAGCTGGGATTAAAGTTTTGCACACCGGTATACTGTTTGATCCAGTTAGGGGGAGGTGATGTGCCACCTACTGGCATGGTGACAAAAGTTGAGGTAGCTGTGTGCAGTATCCTTACAACGCAGCTAATTGGCCACTTAATCTTATATGTCAGGGGGCAGTTTAAAGCATACATTCATTTTGTGCACTTTACTGTTGTGTAAGTCAATTTTTTGATTGTACATTACTGTGTAAATCTGTTGGTGCGGTATCAGCATTGTACAGTTTATTTAGTCTCGTTACTCTCTCTGTAGGAATCTTACAACAACGTAAAGCAGTGGCTCCAGGAGATCGATCGCTATGCCAGCGAGAACGTCAACAAGCTGCTGGTTGGAAACAAGTGCGACCTCACCACTAAGAAAGTAGTGGACTACACAACAGCCAAAGTATGAAGCTCTAGTGATCTCATGCTATAAAATACTAATGATAAATAATTTAATGGCGCACAGTTTAATTTGTTACTTGCCCATTTTAATCAGAAGGTGTCCTTTGATGTTTTCGTAGGAATTCGCCGATTCTCTCGCCATCCCTTTCCTTGAAACGAGCGCTAAGAACGCCACCAACGTGGAGCAGGCCTTCATGACCATGGCTGCCGAGATCAAGAAACGCATGGGCCCGGGAGCTACAGCTGGAGGAGACAAACCCAACCTGAAGATCGAGAGCACTCCAGTTCGACAGTCTGGTGGTGGCTGCTGTTGAAGAGCATCTCTCTCGCACATACGCCCACAAAAACATGCCCTTTCTGTCCTCCCATAAATACATACATACACACACACACACTTGCATACATCTAGGAGCATAAGAACAGAAGGTGAAGATGTTCTAACATTCGCATGGGAGTAACCACTGCATTCGAAGCCAGCTTTCTAATGGTTTCCTTGCAAGAAGTTTGTAGCTTCCTCTGTGAGATCCCAGTCCTCTCCTTGGTTTTATACTCTTAGACTTCCACCCTATCTCTCTTTCAATATTTGTCTTCTCAAACCTTGACCTATTCTTCAAATTTAGTCTCACCTGCATTAAAATTTCCACCCACAATCCAAACCCTATACAGACACAGTGATTTCTGGGTCTTTAGAAAGTTACCTGTCTTCTGACCGACTGGTGGCGATTAGGAAGTAAATTTGGCTTCTGGAGGATTCCCTATTTATTATATGCAGAGCTGAGGGATGCGAGTGAGGAGAGAAAGTTACATAATGTTTGTCATGATGTCTCTCCCCAGTCTTGCGTTCACAGATCCAACACACGAACCACAGATCACATACTTGTTAAATGTATAAAGAATGAAAAATCTAAAATTTGGCAATATTATACGTCTCATTTTCCGATCTTACTAGGATTGTTATTCATTTTAAGACTTTTTTTTTTTTTTTTCCCCCTAATCAGAATTATTGTATAAAGGCTTACTGCTGTCAAATGAAGGTGTTTGGCGGGGAGGGGGTGGAAAGCTTGATGTCTGGGGTTTAGGCTGAGTGACTAAAGCTACTGTTCCCTGTTACCTCATTTAGCCCCTCCCCTGTCATTTGTTTTGAGTGTATTCAGGAGCAGGGAAAAAAAAAAAGCCAGACTGGAACTGAAAGGCCTAGCGGTGGCACAATTTTCTCTTCTGTATTTTAAGTGAGCGTCAGTTGTTGTCCTTAATCACTGGACGCTTGGTGCAGTAAGGCAGTCGTATACGTAAAGAAAGTAATGCAAGCTTTTGTTGCAGAGTAAGATGTTTTTGGATTGCGATTTGATTTTTTTTTTTATATATATATATAAAGTTTTTCTGCTGTGATGGATTTCACATATTCCACTCCGCGTAGGCCGTTATGTCTTTTTGCATAATTACTGTAGCTTTTCCTCCAAGATGTCTTAAGTTTTACATGTGCGTCAACATCTTAGCGTTGCGACGAGTTAGTCTTCTACAGAATCTGTATAGGCGTTGCGGATGTTCCATTGTACCAGATGTGTGTCTGACTCAACCCATCACTCCTGCAGAACTGTGTGGTCTTTGTATGTGTACATAAAGTGTAAACATACATGTAGAGGGATTTAATTTAAAGTACTCATAAAGGTGTGTGAAGTCAGTTAGATGTTTGTACTGTTGTCTTATCAATATAGAGGATCTTGGGACTGACTGGTCTTGGCTAAGAGACCGGATATGACTTCCCACATCCTCTTGCAAAGTGCAACATCCCCCCCCCCCCCCCAAACATTTGGTTTGAAAAGAAGAAGAAAAAAACAATAATCTGACCCCTTTCTTCATTTGGCCCAGAACAGCACAAAAATATTCTCAATAAAATCAATTTTTGGCAATATTAAAGGCTTTATTATGTGTGTCATCAAATTAAAGCCCCTTTACTCCATTCAGTGTGGTTTAAACTTCTGATAACAGAACGGTGTCCCTGTACTGACTGTTTTAGCTTCAAAGCCCATGAGCCAGTGTCAGCCTCTGGTGGACAATGTTTTCCTCATAATATATAGATTGTGGTTCTAGGAGAAAAAAAACGAAATATAAAAACCGCATAGATGCTTGTAGAATCCATTGTTTAATTGTTGACCTATCTTAAATGAGTTGCACCAGTGTCCTTCATTTTGTAATATTCGATTACTAATAAACTGAGCCATTTAAAACTACTTTTAATGCCACTTCAGCCATTGCTAACCTCAGATTAACCGTGTTTCTTGGGAGATTAGAGACAACGTTTAGCGAGTGATGGGATCGGTGGAATAAGGGTGGAGGGAGCAGTAGCAGGCTGGTGGGGGGTGTACAGGGTGGGGTTGGGTTTAGTGTATTTAGGAACATTCCTTCTATTTCGATTACATGTGACATCTGCAAAGGAAAATATACGTCTCGCTTCAGACTCCATCACACTTTAAATCTGAGTGCACCCAGTTTATGTCCATAATGCATTTTTTTTTTCCTCCACAAAGCTTGCTGTTCTACTGATTTTAACCTATGAAATGAGCTATTACATTGTGATGCTGTGTGTCTGATTCATGGATGTGGGCCTAGGGGCGCAATATCGTAGAGGGGCGGGAGGTTATTGAACATGGGGAGGGTTACTTTTGAATGTGTTGAAACTTTGCCGCGTGCTTTTTTTTTTTTTTTTTTGCTTTTACTTTTTAACTTGTTTGTTCTGTCATTTGCACATCTCTGTGTTGCTTTGGGCGAGGCACGACGAAGGTACGGGCGACGGTTGCAGCGAGCACCAGGCCGGTAGTTCTTCCCCTCTCCCTCTGCTTGCTCACTCTGGTGCTCTCTTTCATAGCTCAGTTTGATCATGTGTTTCTTCTTTCTGTACATATTATTATAAATATATATAATAAAAATGATCAATGTCTTATGTCTGGCTTTTTTTGGGGTTCTTGTGCCTAGGACGTCATTAACGTAAATGTAGACAATAAGTCTTAGTATGAGGTTGTGCTCCAGCCAGATGCTGTAAAAGTATGAGACTGTAATGTCAACACTGCAAACACAGACCTTTGCCAGAAGATTGAAGTAATCTTCAAATTCATTTCATTACTTTAGTGTAAAAATGCCCATATTTTCCCCCCTGCCAGAACATCTAATATTTTTTGAATAACATTGTTTAATGGGGTGACCTAACCAAAAACATTATAGTCAACACAACAACTTATGGTCCTGGGTAACTTTAAAGCATAGATCACTGCTGTCATATTCTCAGCTTTTTAAAATGATTTAAAGTGTAGTTACTTTTAGTCAAGTCTAGTGACATTCAGAACATCAGTCTAAATTTGGTAAAATAATTGCAAACACTGCTCGTGTAGGCACTACTGTCACGTTAGTCTAGATCAACATAAAGCGATTATATAACTATGAATAAATCTTTCTGCTTTTGACCTACAGTATAAATAGCCTCTGTACTGTATATCTTGTTCTGCTCCTTCCATGCTAAAGGCAGTGTGCATCATGTTGGTGGGGAGGCAATGATGACCTTGAGTTATTTATAGTCAGGGAATGAGCTGCAGTTTGCAGACACGACTGTACCAGCCTGCTCAGACTTCCCTGAGAAAGAGATGAATAGACCGAGGGAGGGAGGAGGGAATAGAGTCTGCTTAACTTTTTCTTTCACTGAGATTTATTTAAAATTTGTATTGTTGGTCAGATTTTTTTTTTTTGCAAACACAAATTACTCATCGATCCTAATGTCTGTGTGTATTTTAAGATCCTGGTACCATTCACACAAATGGCTATCAGCATTTCAGGTTCAGGCACAACAACCACCAATCTGCAATAAAATTATCTTTCTTTGCTTTTCCACAATAATTTCACGAAAATCAAAGCAATTGTTTTGTAATTATTCCATCATCTTTATTTACATATTCTCTCAACATATTCTCAGCACATTGATCTCTTGGTGCAGTAACAGTTCAGTACTCCTCAAGTCCTTTTCTTTCACATGCAGTCCTGCTGTCTCAGTCAACGGGGCCTTGGAAGATGAGCTTGACATGGCCGTGCTGGCCAGTGAGCCACGTGCCACAGAACGGGCATGCTGCGTGGAAAGCGTGTGTTCCGTGGGGCAGTGGGATCTGGCTCCAGCCTTGCGCTGTTTTTTCTGAGCACACGTGGCCACAGGGGCAGAAAGCGTGTGTCGGGGGACCCGCGTCCAGATACAGGCCACCCTCGCAGCCCAGCCACAGCGGCACGTAAGGGCCCACTTTCCTGCACATGGGGCACTCGCGCTCGGCTGCCCCCACCGCCTTATCTTTCTCCCTGCGGAAGCCCCAGTTGTGGTAGCCATGCACGTGACCGCAGTTCATGTAGACCCATGGCTGCTTCTTGTCCACGGTGGCACGTTGCGCCAGGCTGGGGAAGGCCAGCGTGTTGAAGCCCACAGGACACTGAGGACGTGCAGCATTCAACTCCTGGCGCAGCGACTCAAGCTGCTTGAGCGTAGGCGTACGCCGTAGGCCACTCGGGCTCCGCCACAGCAGCGTGGCACCACACAGGTCAATCAGAGAGCCGTCCTGCAGTGTGTTTGACTCATTCTCGACCTGCGGGAGTGCAAAGCCCACACACTAGTAAGGATTTGGACAGATCCAGGGATTTCTAGGCTTAGTATGTTCAGATAACTAGCATTTTTCCAGACTCTTGCATTTTTTTTTTTTTTTGCATCCGCTACAAAGCACATCATATTTTGTTATACTGTGAATCGCTGCCAGGGAATCAGCTTGAATTTTAACCAGGATCAAGATGGTTTAGTTTTGAGCAATTATGTTCTCTGTTTGGTTGACCAGTTGGTCTGTTTTTTACCCTTGTAGCAAATTCCAAGCATGATACCCTACTCACCAGTTTGCCTCTCTGTTGAGCCGAGCGTGTCTCTCTCAGTGCGAAGACGTTCCCACACACTGATATCTCCCGCCACACCCCGGGAGTAGGCTCAGACACGAATTCCCCCGCAGGATGCATCACTAACACCCCGTTGGTGGTCAGCCCATCCATCAAGCCGTCCGAGGTCCGCCATTTAGCCGCCCGCTCCTATCACAATGCCACAGAGCGAAATTATTTAGCCCATGAAGTCGGATTAACCATTTCAAACATCCGATTTTAGTCAATAAGGTGTAAATCACATACAGTGCTCTCAGGTCTTTTTATAATACAATATTTCTGTCCTCATGTACATACAGTACATTTCTCAGGCTTCTTCTCCACCTCCCTATTACTCTCCACCTCCACAGATCGGCAGTGGGCAGAGGGAGTCTGTTGTGTGCCAAGGACATTAGTGTGTGTCAGGACTCATGCTGTGGTAAATCTGAACATGAATCACTTACTGCAACAAAACCAACACTGTTCTTTGTTCAACTGCCTCTTAGTTCCATTTCTGTTTAGCATTAATGCCTTTTTCATAATGACGAAGACATTTTTCGCTTCCACTGCACTCTAGCAGGGCCTCCTGTGTAAAATGCCCTGTTAGGTAAAATTCTAAATGGTATTATGAAAAATGAGTCCTGGATCAGTGATGAATCTGGACAACTGAAATTCTTTGCAATTATTTAAATAAATTCACAGTGTAGATTCCTTTTTGCAATAATACATATTCTAATATTAAAAGGAACATATTGGGCAAAATCCATGTTTTAGTATTTATTTATTTATTTTTACATTTAAATAGTTTTCCAATGTGTGTCTACAAAATAACAACAACAACAATAATAATAATAATAATACATTTTTTAAAAAGTGAAAAATAATCCTGCTCTTTGTTCTTTTCCATTTTCATGGAATTTTAATGGCTGAGGCTTAAACAAGTCAATTAGACTTTCCGCTTAATGTGACCTCATAAGAAGATGCCCTCCATCCAGATTTGCTGTTTTCCGTGTGTGTGTGTGTGTGTGTGTGTGTGTGTGTGTGTGTGTGTGTGTGTGTGTGTGTGTGAGACTGTAGTACTTCTAGACACTCAACCTGTGTTTTTGGAGAAGGTGTGAAACACAGGGATTATATAAAAATGCATTATCTGCGAGATATTGTTATTTCAGCTGGAGCATTAACAGACACATTTTGGGGAGCTCGGAGACTAGAGTTACTTGTGCTAAAGAAATAGTAAAATACAGGACCTTTAAATCTGTTTGGAAAAGCAATGATTGTTTATCGGGCCATTGTAAAATATTAGGACACAAACATTATCTGAAGATGCGATTAATAAAACTGAAAATAGAAAATTAACTGAAGCAAATGTTTCCTCAAACAACCTTTGACAAACTCACTGGGTTGTTGTTCATCATCTTCTTTGTCTTTCAGCTGTTCCCTTTCAGCGGTCGCCACAGTGAATCATCTGCCTCCATCTAACCCTATCCTCTGCATCCTCTTCTCTCACACCAACTAACTTCATGTCCTCTCTCACTGCATCCATAAATCTCCTCTTTGGTCTTCCTCTAGACCTCCTGCCTGGCAGTTCCAACCTCAGCATCCTTCTACCGATATATTCACACTCTCTCCTCTGAACCACCTCAATCTGGCCTCTCTGACTTTATCTCCAAAACATCTCACATGGGTTGTCCCTCTGATGAACTCATTCTTGATCCTATCCATGCTTGTCACTCCCAAAGAGAACCTCAACATCTTCAGCTCTGCTACCTCCAACTCTGCCTCCTGTCTTTTCCTCAGTGCCACTGTCTCTAAGCCGTAGAGCATCGCTGGTCTCACCACTGTCCTGTACACCTTTCCACCATGTTATTCATCATCAGTTACTCAAATAATCTTAACCACACATTTTTAACCAGTTTCATCAGCAATTTTTGTTTAGAAATGTAATACTGAAATACTCTTCCCAAGCAGAAATGCTCCTTAACACACTTGTAGACAAAAGGCCAACTGTTGATTTTTTATTGTTTTTAACCAGACTGGAAACTGACAGAATCCAACTCTCCTACAAATATTGCGTTATCTGAGCGAGAAGCTTGAGAACTGTTCAAAACTCAGACTATTTCCATCAGTCATTTTAATCGGAGACAAATCCAGTTGTGCCAGTGGCTTCCCATTTTTATTTTTGCTCATCGCTACTATGACTCACCCCGAGGAAGATGTTTTTGGAGGAGTCGAATCCAGCAGCGTAGATGCGGGCTGTGTAGGGGGCACTACGCTCACACATGATGCGGCAAGCGTAGCGAGAGATGGTGCTCTGTGCTGACTGGCCCCCGTCTCCTCCCGCACCCCCCTGACTCTGACCTTGGCACTGCCCGCTGCTGCCTGCCATATCCGTCACCACGAAGTCGATCATGCTCTCTGTGGAACGGCCAATCTTGTACGAAAACAAAGGCATTTACATGAGATGATCTGACACACTTCACCATAACAAAGTACGGTGCTTTGCTCTGCCCTGATGTGGACTTTTTTTTACAGTAAAGTACAGCTTTACTTCTTGATTTGAATTTAATTTGGTGGTTGGGTGATTATCACACTTGACCTCGTGCTGCTGTACTGAATATCAGCACGGTATGCAATATCTTCATCACTTAGACTGCGGCCTTGTGCATCACAGCCGTGCTGCTATTCAGTACAACAGCACTTCCTCTTGTGCGATATTGCTTAATCATTTCACTTTTAGGTGCATTACAGAAAGGGTGATGGAATTTTACTGAGGTGTAGGCAGGAAGAGGTACTGCTATCACATATATATACAGTATAAACTGTGTTTACCTGAAACATATCCGTGTTGGAGTCATGTGTGTACTCTACTATAACAGAATGACTCCTTGACAGTGTGTAGGAGATGCTGTGCTGACTTTTGTTGCTCAGTGCCTAAAACACACACACAGAAATACACCACTCCATCAGATTTTCGTCATTTGTTAGCACTTTCATTACACCAGTATATGCAACAGTACAGAGGCTGCTCTCAAAATCTCAAATCTTATGCAATGGCCACTGCAATGTTATATAATGGGTTTTTTACTCATGACATTTAGTGGGAGAACCAGGAGATATGCAGGTGGATATGTAGGACGTAAGGGAAGTAAAGGTTTTCTATAAACAAACAAACAAACAAAAAAAAACCCCGATAAAGTTCTGGAACGGCATCCTTTG
The DNA here is from genome assembly GCA_030522415.1 of Channallabes apus. NCBI lineage: Eukaryota > Metazoa > Chordata > Actinopteri > Siluriformes > Clariidae > Channallabes > Channallabes apus. Next base: position 21,672,328 of record CM060108.1, on the reverse strand, counting down.
GACCGATAAGACAAAGATCAACTTGGACCAGAAAGAAGAAGGAACTATTAATTATCCGAAGCATATCACCTTATCTTATGTCGTGGGAATGGGGAACTGTTTTTTTTTTTTTTACAAAGGGTGTTCAAGTCAAACTGGACCTTTTGATTGTGCAGAATAACAGAACACAGATATGAGATTAAAAACTACATTTATTTCACTATACAATCTCCTGCTACATTAATGCACTTATCCCGAACGTAGAAAGTTCTCGATATGCCAGAACCATTATCGGACTGCTTCACATTTGAAACTCTGGCCTCCCAGGAACTCCGTTTATGGACCAAAAAGTGAAAATGCTTAAAGTGAGGTTTAGGATTGTACAGGGAATGTGGTAATAACTCTAAGCCAATGAATGTTCTTAGGAACAACTGCAGAGCTGCAGGCTCTGAGCCTCCTCGGGTGGGATCATCATTCATGAATGTATGGATTTCTTTAAAACGTTTTTAAACCATTTTTTTATGGTTTCCTGCTGCTAAGAGTCTCATCACTGTACTGTGCTGGAAGTGCAAATGTCAATGTTTTATGCCTTCATTCATAAGAAATTTTATCAGAAGGCCCGGTTTGACTCGACTTGAATGCTCCATCGTATTTATTGATGATGTGACTGCCGAGAAAAGCAGCAGGACAGATCCTAAAGTATATAAGGCTATAATATCTACTCAGATTCAGTCAAATTCTCATGAGAAAACTCATTGGGAAGCACTTCACAGAATAGATGAACTCAAAGCATACTTCGAAAGCAACTCAGGATTTTTCCCTTAAAAATATAAAGTTCTACACCGGCCAAATCAATGCATTTCACTTAGAAAAGACTTTGTGCTGTCACAGACTGCAAATGATTTAAAGCCCAGTAGTTTATGATTATCTTAGTGTGTCTAAATAATTTTGGTCTCTTATAAAACTGTAAGGAAAGTTCACCTGATTTCTTAAAGTATTGTTGAAAGTCTGTACTTTGATCTTATATTCATCACCTATTTTCCGATATACTGCTGTAGACAGCTCGACTAACAAGAGGGAAGTTAAGGTCAAATATTTAGGCCCTGACTGTGCATCTTACTGTGCAAAGTGCATAGGCAGCTGGTTATTGTGTATACATGTTATGAACAGCCAAACAGGTCACGTCTTTAAAGATACATAAATGTTAAACGTGATAAACATGTATAATTATTTTCCATCTTCCTAAAACATATCACGCGCATCCACACCTTCCTTCCTTCCTTCCAAGCTCATCCATTTAACATACCAGCTCTCTTGTGATACACTTTAAATGTGACTATGTGTGTAATATTTACATTCTACGTATTGCTTATGAACATAGCATCCTTTACAACAATCTCTTATATTAGCTTAACATCACAAAGATTTACGGGATTATCACTTTTTCTTCTAGAAAGTCAGGCAGAAAGCTATTTATGACGGAGAATGATTTGGCCAGTTGTTACACTCAGTACGTAATGATACTCGACTTGACTTAAGTGTCGCTATCAATAGATTTGCTTTCCTGTTGCTATTCCTACTGGGCACAAGGATCAATATTAGTAGCGTAGCCAGGCTAAGCAATCTAACATTCTGGTCATAAAATATTCTTTTTAGAATGATTCTTACTTGCTAATTAATTTTTTGACAGTAATGTTTTCTCTGATATATCACAGGGGCTGTAAACAGCTTCCTATTTACTAAAGACTAAAGTTGGATATGGCACACTCAGTTTTGTTTAACTCTACCTACTACCATTACTGCTGGCCAGGAAATCTGCTGTGTCATGTTTAACAGGAATGCTAAGCGGTAGGTAAGTGAGATAGCAAACCAAAATTTAACTATAGGCTTAGTACCCTCATGTGAACTCCTCCATACACATGTAATTTTGTGCAGTTGGAATTTATATGATTCGCATAAGCTTACTATGAAGTAATACTATTGAATTATTCTCACCTTTGACACCAGAGGTGTGGATACGTTGTGAATGACATCAGGTTTGACGCCATTGGCTTTGGGTCTCTTGTAAAGGGCTAGTCGACTCCTCCTGCGCCCTTTATCACCACCAGCTAGTGAACCGTTATGTCTGTGTATAACAGAATTGAAGGAATTAGCTAGAGAAGTCATGACAAATAGGCTCATTTGACAGGAATTCTTAATTAAATAATTGTTTCTCCAATACACATTATATGAGCAGTATACACTGGTGATAATATTAGCCACAAACTGTCCCTTGCTATCACAGAATTTGGTTAGTTAGTGTTGTCAGTAACATCCACACGAATGCCTGGACTCGAGGCCTCCCAGAAGAACATTGCCCAGTGCGTCACGCTGCCTCCGCCAACATGCCTTCGTGCCATAGTGTATCCTGTTGCCATCTCTACACCAAGCCACATTATGTAAAAAATAAAAATATGATTCATCAGACCAGGCCTCCTTCTTCCATTGTACCATGGTCCAGTTCTGACGCTCACATACTCATTGTAGGCACTTTCAGTGGTGGACACGGGTCAGCATGGGCATTCTGAGCACTGTGTGTTCTGTCACCTTTGTATCAAAGCCAGCATTAACTTTTTAAGAGTAGAGTACTGTAGCTCTCCTGTGGGATCAGAATAGACGGATTTGCCTTGTACCAATGAGCCTGGGTTGTCCTGTTCCTTGAAACACTTTTGGTTATGTACTAACCAGTGGTGTAAAGTATTTGAGTAAATGGACTTCGTTACTGTACTTAAGTGTTTATTTGGCTACTTCGTACTTGTACTGAGTATCAAAAATATAAGTAACTTTTTTTTTTTTTTTTAACTTTTTATTTTTTTTTTAAGTAACAGAACAAACAGATCACCAGAGGCATCACATACGACTATCACGTTTTTCTTATACAGTCGTTATTATAGTGCAGGTTACTCTACCATTATCCCTCCACCCCACCCCGCCCCGCAAAGGGTACAGTATTATAAGCATAAACACCAACATAGGTTCCTTCAAGTCAAAAATATAAGTAACTTTTACTCTCTACTCGATTACATTTTTGATTGAATTTATGTACTCTTTACTCTAGTACATTACATTGTGATTGTGTGCGACAAGTCAGCATCTTTATCTGCCATGGCTAATTGCTTGGGCGAAAGAGGCAATATCGCCATCTGCAGGATGCTGAAGGTACTCAATGCTATTCACCTATACAGTGGAACCTCGGATTACGAGTAACGCGGTTTTTACAAGTGTTCCGCAAGACGAGTATTGTCTTGGTTTACGAGCACCGAGTATCATGTATAACGCATGCACTTCTTGTTTTGACACCGAGCGTCACATCATCACAACTGAGCCAACGGTTTTTCTCTCTCTTGCGCTGCGGAATTGTAGGTAATCGTCTCCCCTGCTGGGTGAACACACACACACACACACACACACACACACACACACACACACACACACACACACACACACACACACACAGAAACTCTGCAGGCACTAAGACCCAGCAGGGGAGACGATAGGTAATCGTCTCCCCTGCTGGGTCTTAGTGCTTACAGCGTTTCTGAGTGTGCATGTGTGTGTCTGTGTAAGGCAGAGTGTGTGAGTGTGTGTGTGTGTGTGTGTGTGTGTGCGCTCATTCGCTTACACCAACACACACACACTCTCTCTCGGCTTTAGAGCCCCCCTCCTCTCAGGTTCCCAAACAAACACACAGAAACTCTGCAGAATTTCTTTTCAAAAGTAAGGTGGTGGTTAATTTGTTTTTTTGTTGTTGTTTTACTTTACAGAAGTGATTCCGTTAGTATGCGCTCACGTGAGTGTGACTAGCGATGTTCTTTGCTAATTTTTAAACGTTTAAATTTTAAACAGTTTTAAAAACGGTCTCTCCGTTAATGTGTGTGTATGCAGGCACATTACACACACACACACACACACACACACACACACACACACACAGTGCCTGCGTGCACAAACGGAAACACTTATCTGTCTGGATTTATTTTTACGTTTTGGTCTTGAACTTGTAATGGGGTAATTCTTACAGTAAGGAATCTGTACTTTTACTCAAGTATGGTTTTCAGGTACTCTTTACACCTCTGGTATTAACCACTGCATACTGAGATCGCCCAACATGACTTGCCACAATTTGGCCTTTGTTAAATGACCTGACACTATAAGCATCAAATGCTACGGTTTTGTTATGATTTTGTTACAAATACAGTTTTGCCTTTTTAAAGTTTCTTTACTTAACTTATACATTACCTGCACTCTCTTCTTCGTCCTTATACTGATTATGAATGGATTAGAAAAGCCATCTCTCCTTTTCTCTCCCTCAATAATGGCTAATGTGGTCTCTGCTTTCATTACTCTGCTATGTCTGGTAGTTGGGAGATTTGAATGATGTCTTTGTCTGCATTCAAATGAGGTGTTTTACATTCGGAGCTGAAATCTGACGATAAGTGAATGGAGCAGCTGTATCTGTGCAGCACTAGTCGAGCCTAAACAATGTTACGTTCATTCATCCAAAAGAAAGGATCATAACAGGAGGCCTATTTATCTCAAGGTAATTTTACCCTTGAACTCCTTCTTAGATATATTCAGCAGAATATTGGTGGCGTGTAGTGTTGTAGAAATGTTTTAGCAAAAAGAGTGCTCTATGTGTGAAAAAAACAGAGCTGACTAAATTGTTATAACTGTGGCTGATATTACCACAAATTACCAAATTATCTTGAATCCTTTACTTTATTATAACATGATAATATATATTTTTCTCAGAATCATTAAAAAACACAACACAATAACATGTATACAATTGTTGGCATATAATTATTACAATTGAAATGGTTTATACACAGCAAAGATGGACCTACAGTGGGTGCACAAGCAGTATGTGACTTCTACCGTCATGGCCTATGGCGATAGCATTTGGGTTTGTGTGTTTCCTGGCTTTTACCGCTGAGTGGCGCTATATAACTATAGACTGACGCCTCAGGCATCAGTTCGTTCTCTCCAGGCTTAATGAGGCGCAGGTCGTCCACAGCCGCACTTCGTTGCAGATAAAATAAAGTGAAACATTGTAATTAAACGAATTCATAAATCATAGTAGTAACATTACAGTACAAATTTATAATTAAAATTAAATTCAGTTTTTTTTAGGATCGAATTTAAGCAACGTAAACGTTAACACACAGCCTTTAGATTTAATTATGTATAATTAGAAAAGCTACTGTGCGTCTTGTGTCATCTTATATTTTGTGTTCTTTAAATTTGTAGCTTTTATAAGACTCTACTTTTATTTAGGTGCACTCACAATGACGAAAAAAACTTTATGATTTTGTTAAATAAATCAAGTAAACGGGGTTCTGTATTGTTTTTGGTGAACTTGAGCGCGTCAGAAAATGAACCGAAACGACGAGATGACAAGATCACCATCAGCACAGCCGAAACCAAAGGAATCACCAATTTATCAATGAATTATTAAAATGGTCAGAGTGAGTTTCCTGGCTGTTTTAACAAATATTTGAAGTAGATAACAGTAGCCCACATTTATAAAAGCATTTTTATTTAGACTATAAAAAATAATCCTGCATTTATTTTTAGGTGTGCCCGCTGCCACAGTTCTTATATGGCTCTTTATCGGAGTAAATTCAGTAACAAACCTGTAAAACAGGTACATCTGTATGAATAAATTGTTTAAATGTGATCAGTGATTTATGTAAACGACTCAGTTTAGATGTAAGTAAATGCTCTTTGCTGCGCTGTTTGGGGGAGGGACGCGCTAATGACGATTTGGTCTGCTGTGTGGAGGCTCGCCCGTGAGAGGTTGCGCGCACGCGGTCCATTACACAGCAAAAATATGTTAGTATATCATGACTGAAATACAGCGGCTCACATCGACGTGCCTTTCTCACAGCGCCGCATGGACAGCGCTTATTTAACACCTATACATATGTGTTTGTTGTATTTCTGGGAAAGAGATATCTAATCTCTCATATCGGCGTGCGCGTTCATCTGACTTTAGATCAAAACTCGGCAAAGTTAAAGAGCGCACACGCGAGCCGCGGGATCACGCAAACATTTTACATTCACTAAAAGATTTATTCACAACCACATTTCAGCCATTCACACACATGCATTGTGCAGTTGTTTGTACACACTTTCAGTTTTCCCCTTCTACTCTCCTCTTTGATCAAAAATGCTCCCGATATGGGCCGACACGAGCAGATTTGTTTCAGTCAGAATATTTATCAAACATAAAGAGAGGCGACATATACTTGCTGATTAAACACTACATTTTTTTAAGTGAAAGCGCGCGATGTGAGCAGCTTTAATTATTGATTATGTCCACCAATGATTTAATTAACAGCAAAAAGAATAATATTATTATTTAGATTATTATTATCATGTTCTTTTGCTGTTTGAGCGTCTGTGGATTTCAAAATTGACATTTTTACCGTTTTTTAATCACTGGAATGGAAGAGATAGAAAGTTTCCTTATCATAACGTGCCTTGTATTGTTTTTAATCGCTCGATACACGACCCATCATTTTTAATGCTATTTTACAAAGGGTAAATACACATAATTTTATTTGGTTTGTTTATTTATAAATAAAATCTTTAAAATTAAAGCATTGTAGAGTAATTAAAAACAGTGTAGAGTGATTAAGAACACTACGTGTTATGGAAAGAAAAATCTCATTCCAGGGATTACAAACTGTAACAATGTCAATTTTAGAATTCAGAAGATTTAAAATTTACACAAATTTAAGAAGAGGCTGAAACCAAGAACAGTGGTGATTTTAGTTTCTCCGAGTGTATACTGTAGGTGAGAACAGCTATTCACACTTGGGGAGGTGTATTTGCATTTTAATGTGTCTGACATTGCAAAGCACACACAGTAACACAACAAGTAAGAACAACAACCCCGTAATTAGAAAAGCGACACGTGTAGGGTCTTGTGTCATCTTGTTCTTTAAATTTGTAGTAGATTTATAAACTGAAATAAATTACACTAAACGGGGTTCTGTATTGTTTTCGGTAAACTTGAGCTCGTCAGAAAATTAACCGATACTCCGTGTATACTCGCCTCACAGACGTGAAAAATATATACTTACAGAAAGCAAAATGTCTGCTTTTATATAAACTAATGGGGGGGAAATCAGCTTATGTAATTTGTATAAAACGTGGATTACTACAGCGCATCCACTCACAGCCGAAACCAAAGACATCAACGTATCAATGAATTATTAAAATGGCCAGTCAGTTTCCCTGCTGTTTTCTTATCCCCACCCCCGTTAAAACGGCGTACTGTATTCAGAGGCTCTGCGCCTGCTAGAGGTTGACTACACAGTAAAAACATGTTAGTATATTAAGACTGAAATAAAGCGGCTCGCAAAGACAGCGCCTATTTAACACGTATAAATTTGTGTTTGTTATATTTCTGGGAAATAGAAATCAATTATAAATCTCTCATATCGGCGCGCGCGTTTATCTGAACTCGGCAAAGTGAAAGAGCGCACACGCTGCGGGTTCACGCGAACATTTTATATTCACTAAAAGGCTTATTCACAACCACATTCCGGCCATGCACACACATACATAAAGTAAATAGAAATAAGAGGCCCTGCTTATGCTGCTTAAATATTATTTAGTAAAAAAATTAATTCCTCCGTGCCCTCGAAGACTTTGTGCGTATGGTTGAGCGCTGATTAGACTGTTATAGAGGAGAATTATGATGCCGGATCAAACTTTATAAAAATATTATTGCTTAAATGTGTGCCGAAAAAACTGTTGTCACCAAAAATGTAACAGATGCGGACTCATGTCCATCAATCTGATATACAGTATGCTGGAGATGCAGGTGGGAAGACACTGCTTTGTGTAGTTAACATCAAAGACAAAAATAAAAAAAATAAAATAAACACCATAAATGACCAAATGACCATAAAATTTGTGTTATAGATGTTATACAGCAGCGCTTGTGTTTTTGTGTTAGTATAAGAATGAAATGCAATAGGCTGGTATGCATGATTTTCATAAATAAATAAATTTAATAAATAATGAAACCATTTTAACAAACTACAATTTTACAACCCAGTAGCACCCCCGCTGCGCTGTACCACCGCCGGCAAAACCTTCTGCAGATGATCAATATATTTACTGCATGCAGTTTAGGTCAAGCGATCCTTCCAGAAAGTCACAATGGCCTGAAGAAGCTCATCTTTGTTGCGTGGCTTAGCCTCACGTCTGACGAACTCCTTCAGCGCGTACTCGATTGGTGTTGATATTAGGGCAATTAAACCCTGATAGAACAAACAATAGATTATCAAGTACGGGCTAATGCATAACGGTTGCGCGATTATATTTCTATTCATTAAAGATAAACACTATTGTTATTATTTCAATACATACTGTGCAGCTGTGAGAATTGTGGCAGGAATATAATGCCCTACGATTCACATTCATTTACAATATGTGCGTCAATGTCCAACTTAAACCAAGCATGCGTTGCCACGCTTGGATGCTCAGTAGTGTGCAATGCAGCAAGTGCAAGCCAAGGTGCGAACAAATAACGAAATAAGAGGGCTTGATTATACTGCATAAACATCATTCAGTACAACTGAGTCGCAGAAAAATGAATTAACGAATTAAGATGGTTATACAGCAAAAATAGTATTTAGTACAACGAAATCTCTGGATCCTTGATGAGACGGCATAAATATTTAATACAACAAATTAAATATTTTGGTTTATATTATATGGTTAATGTATTTTGGTTTATATTGCAAACGAATAAAGAATCAAGAGCCTGTAATTATATTGCATAAATATTATTTTGCACAAATAAATCTCAGAAAAAAACAATATTTTATTTACAAATGTAAGACAATATATTTTGGTTCAGTGCCAGACGAAGTGCGAGCGAATAATGAAATGAGAGGCCCCGATTATACTGCATACATCTTTTTTATTTATTTGTTTTATTTATTTCTATATTTAAATCTTGATGTCTTAAACTCTAACAATTGTAAGTATTGTCGAAATAAAATTTTTTAAAAAGCCCTAGTGCTGTTGTTTGTGCTGTTTTCTTTAATAATAAGACTAAACAGATAAAAACAGAGAGTCTGTCTAAACAAAATAAAACCAATGTTTTCTAACTAATATTTTTTTATATTTATGGTTTTTCATGTTTGTTGGACACAGTACTTGGATGTGGAAATTATCATAATTGTAGTATTTCTTCGCTACAACATATTGTTATGACTTTATGGCTTAAGCTCTAAATATATTTAAAAACCGAGACGACGGAAAATGTCAATTTGCGCCACCTGGCGGTCATTTCACAAATTATTTTGAAATGCTACTGCTTTATTTTGGCCGCTGCCGCTTTTCCACGGCGGTGAGCGCGACGGTGATGAGCAGTCTGGTTGTCCACCTACTGTATACACTTTTTTGAAGTGGATTCCAATACTGTAAGTCACTTGTAATTCCCAAGACTCTATACTTTCCTAAAGTGAAGTATTATTTAATATACACCCATTGTTCCATGTTCATTATTTTCATGCTGTACTAATACACTACCTGCCAAAAAAAAAGTCACACTTTTAGATTTCGTTGCACCACTTTTTGCTTTGATTACGGCTGGGGCATATTTTCGATAAGCTTATGCAATCTCACAGCATTTATTTTGCATTCATTTCTATATTGATGATGGAAGATGCAGACCGCTGCATAAATTCTTCTCTCGCACATGTCAAAGATTCTCAATGAAGTTAAGGTCTAGATTCTGTGGTGGCCAATCCTTGTGTGGAAACATATCAAACCTGGCAGGCATCTTAGAATATGCATGTCCCATCAGAAAAGAAAAAAAATCCTTTGAGGGAAAAACCTGGTCATTCAATATATTCAGGTCATTAGCGGACCTTTTTTGGGCACATACCGCTACTAAACCTAGACCTGTCCAACAGAAGCAACCCCAGAACACAGGCTTGTACAGTAGGCACTAGACATGACGGTTACATCACTTCATCTGCCTCTCCTCTTGCCCTGATGCACCCATCACTCTGAAACAGTAGTAGATCTAGACTAAATGACCACGGATAGTGGTTTCCCTACGGCTACACAACTGTTTAGTCCTTCGTATTGTGGGTGGGGAAATTATCTTACTTTACCTATTAAACATAGCTGTGAGTTTTTTCCCCATTATGCTCATTTGGGATGTTTTTCAAACCACATTTCTTCTCTACCTTTATCCTTACAGGTTTTCATAATGTGTTGAGCAGTTCTTAACTTAATTTTAGTAGTTTTAGCAACCTCTTTATTTGCTTCCTTTGCTTGATGGAGGAGATTAATTTGATGCTTCTTAAGCAGAGCAAAATTGACCACAGTCTTCTGACATGGCTGTTTAAATGAGAATTTACTCACTGCATCAGTTATGGTTAAATAACTTGTTACCAACTGAAAAATATTAATCACTGCATTAATTATCCAATGGAAGGCTTTAACTCTTTGCATATTTAAATCTAGGTGGTGAGGTAGGGGTGGGCGATATACACAGTTAACCGGTAGAAATTTGTCAACCGATAGTTTTGGTCTATCGTCTTAATCGCGGTTGAGATCACGTGACGTTGCACGTTACGTAACCACGCAATACACATTCACTTCTATGGGAAGCCAAACACATCTAAAGTGGGATGAAATCGTGGCACCCGATCGAGCCGGCGTGGGCAGAACAAATATCCAGACAAGGTGGATCACGCATGCGCGGACCAACTTGAGCAGCGCTGCTCGAATCACAAAACCTGCGCAACGCTGAAATAGACCTCGCCGACCATCAAAATACATTTTATGCGCATGTACAAACCAGGCATGGCAAGGTGGAAACAATATTAAACAGTCCTGACATTTTAAATAAATTGTTTTTAAATAAAAAACAGTGGGTTGCGCAGGTTTGTGATTCATGCAGCGCTGCTCAAGTCGGTCCACGCTGCGCGATCCACCGGAAATGCACAAATAAATGCGCAAATAAACCAGATCATCTCTGCACTTTTCAGATAGTCGCGCTGCGCTGTCCACTGGGCCGCGCAGATATTTGGTTCAATCGGGTGCCACGGTTTCATCCCACTTTTGATTTGTTTGGCTTCACATACACATCGACAATGGAAGAAGACGGTGCAGCAGCAGTGAGTTTGCTTACATGTGACAAAACCGACAACGAGGAGATTGTAAAGAAAAAAGGTGCATCGTCTGTGTTGTGGAATTGGTTGGGTAGAAGAAAAGTGATACGAATGAGATGAACGTGATTTGCAAGGTATGCAAGTGCACTGTTTTAACAAGTGGTGGAAACACGTCAAACCTTTTCTATCATCTGAAATCCAAGCATCCAAATGAATATTGCCAAAGTAAAAAAATGCGGCAAACCTCAGCAATTCACAGTTTAAATAAAATTACATTATGTAAAACAGTTTCTTTGTGTTTGAATTTTTATTTATGCATTTTCAGATACAAATTGCTATATTACGATATATATCGTTATCGAGGTAGAAAATTGCTTCTACCGTGATAGAAGATTTTGGTTATATCGCCCACCCCTATGGTGAGGGTCAGAAATGTGTAAGTGTGAATTTTCTCAGTTAGCTGTAAACAATGTGCCATAAAAAACATTTTTTGGGGGAATTTTCCTACATTTTCCATACATTTGATTATTTCCCAACTGCCGCACACTACTGTAGCTAGTTCTTCTCTATCGCATGACAGCTAACAAGCAGGAAGGATGAAGGTTGAAGGCGAATTGAGTCCTTCCTCAGAACATATGGAGCCAGCCAAATGCATCTTCTCAAGATGCAATGCAATGCTGCTCAAGTTATTTCACAGGGCATCAGAACACAGTCAGAGAAAGGCAATACCTGCCCTCTACTGCATACATACAAGAAATCACACTTACCAATAATTAGTAAATATAGTACAGTAGTATGATTGATTGTCAGGTTTTAAACACTTAACTAAATGCATTTTTGCAAATGTACTTGCAACAATTTATGCCCGTCATCCTGGACAGATATTATTTTCTGCAACAACTTATAGCATCAACCTGTTGCTACTGTCTAGCCCAGTATTAGTTGTGTCAAATCCGAAAAAGCAAATATTTCTCCTTTACAGAGAGTACAGTGAACAACAAACACATCACATTAACGTGTTAGCATTAAAAGGTTCCCAGAGACACTTTCCTATATTTGTTTTATTTTTACTTTAGATTTTGTGTTAATTATTTACTTAATTATAAACGTCACAAGAAGAGTGGGCAAGTATACTCCTTTCCAAACTATATATTTATTTATTTAGCTTTATGTTTGAAAAATTGCTCAATATAAATTATCTGATTTACCAGTATAGTATAGTATAGTATAGTATAGTTAGTTTATTAAAAATAAAAATCATCATTTTTAAATTTAGTTGCAGTAGACAGATAAAGCTCAATTATTGATCCAAAAAATTTACATGTACCAATCACATGTGACTCAGTTTGGCAGTGTAAGAACCTTATCACTTTAACTACCTTACAGGTGGAAAGTGATGAATTTTTCAGTTTGAATTGATACTTCATTCAGCCAATGGACATAATAATTAAACAAAATTGCTGTGATGTGATGTTCTTACCCCAGCACGATCAGCTCTCCATACTTGATGGGTTCCTTGTCACCTGGGAATATGGCATCATGGGATTGTGAGCCAGAGTCTAGAGGGGGTGATGGTTGGCTCTTGTTGCATGATGGGCGCAACTCCAGGGACGGAGGAGGGCACAGGGCCTCCGAGCTTCCTTCTAAAACCATATCTGATGGCCACGTGCAGGAACTTGCAGCTGAGAAAGGAAAAGGCCTTCGTTCGTTAGGTTCTAACAATTTAAGACCAAGTGGTGTTATCAGTGGCTATCGGATATCATTATTATACTGCATATGTTATGCATGTTTCTCAAAATGACCTTGTACATTAACATTAATTTCCTGCTTTCCCCCCTAATGGCTGTTTTAGTGGCAATAGTAGGTGGTTGTCGTATGCTAGACCTCTTTATCCCCCATTACATCACTTCCCCAAGGATCCCTAGTCCTTAACAAGCCAACAGTGAGAGCCTGAATCTCCAGTGAAACATGAATGTTACTCCTTCACCTGAGCAAACCATTGGGTGTCTTTGTAAGGTGCCTGAACTTCATTAACTAGCCAGCAGTTCTACACTGAAAATCTGGATCATCAGGTTCTTCATAAAGATCAAGCATAGAATCCCTGTGGTGGAACCTCAGTAATACTGCCTCTAGTCACCACTTTATTCTTGTGGCCACTACCCATAGTTGGTGATCTAGGTCCTAGATCGCCCTGGTGAATGGATATATAAAAACACCACATAACATGCATTGAATCATGCCACCATTTTCTACAAAACCTTACGAACAGAAGCTTGAAGGCCTTAAATATTTTGGAAAATATTGGTGAGATACTGACAAGCTGATACATGAAACAGTGAGTTTTCTGTTAACGACCAGTTAACAACCAGTTAACCATCAATGAACAATGTGCCAGACTGACTGATGGAACAAAGTGCCAGAGTCGCCACACAGACCACACTTTCAAGACTTGGTCATTCACATGCCTTAAGATTATCCAAGCTATTCCTCTGCTTATAATTAATCTCTTAATTGCGAGTAACGCGGTTTGCGAGTGTTCCGCAGGACGAGCAAAGAATTTGAATAAATCTTTACTTGAAAAACGAACAAGTTTTGGTTTACGAGTCCCGAGTATCATGTATGCGCTTCTTGTTTTGATGCCGAGTGTCACGTGATCACAACTGAGCCAACGGTTTTTCTCTCTTGCACTGCGGAATTGTGGGTAATTGTCTCCCCTGCTGGGTCGTAGTGCCCGTCTCTTACTGGTATAATCAACATCCGTGCATGCGTGTACTGTTTACTATAACACTGTGACCACGTGTGTGTGTGTAAAACATATTTTGTGTTTGTATGCGTGTGTGTACAGCGCGCACACACACACTCTGCTCTACACAGAAACACTGCTCTTTCGCGATTCTTTTCAAAGGTAAAATGCAGGTTAATTTGTTTTTGCAGCTGTTTGTTTGATTGTTTTACGAAAGGTTTACTGTGTATGATGAAAAGGGGGAGACGGGAGGGGCTGACTCCTCCTTTCCTGTTACATTAGATTCACACACAAACACACACACACAAATATATACACATATCCACACACAGAGCCTGCGCACATGAACAGAAACACTTATCTGTCGGGATTTATTTGTACTTTTTTTTAAAGGTAAAGTGCAGGTTAATTTGTAATTTACAATAATTTTTATGCATTTATTTTTTGGGCTGTGGAACGAATAATTTGAATTTCCATTATTTCCTATGGGAAAATCTGCTTTGGGCTTGGTTTGAATATTTCAGATAATGTTGATCTCACACAACAGTCTACAGAAAATGGATAACATTTTAAACCTAAAAAAATTACAATTGGAAAGGACAACAAATCATCCAAGAACAGGAGACTGAGGCTACCACGGGTATAGGTTCAGTCAAACTGGACAAATGAAGATTGAAAATAGACTAGGCAATGTTTTGGTTTAGCCTGTACCCAATGAGTCTACCCATCCTAGTAATGATGAACAGCACAAATCAACCGGCTGCAGTTCTGCTACGGTGCAGCGTGGTTGTGGTGGGATAGAACAGACAGAGGGGAAGGGGCAGGAGAGAGAGATGAATGGCAAGAAGACAAAAATAGATCAGGCATGCCAGTGCAGGTGATGGAGGGCAGACGCATGGCTAAAGAGAAAGCCACACAGTGCACAATGTGTCAGAGAGCTGAAGGTCTACGCTAAAACATGCACACAGGGCTGTAACAAAGGTGTGTGTATGTGCGTTCTTGTGTGTCTGTATGTGTTTATACATGCTTGTGCATGAGCTTGGCAGAGTGATGGATTGCCTGCTCTGTGCCATGTACCTTCTAATCATCGTTACAACCTGGAGTAGGAGACCAGGTGAGAGAGTAAAGGAGAGCGAAAGAAAGAAAGAAAGAAAGAGAGAGAGAGAGAGAGGGGGAGAGGGAGAGAAGGCAGGACGGACAGGAGGAAAAATAGAGAACAGCAAAAAAGAATGTGACAATCGAGTAATAAGGATGCAAAGAAAATTCTGTACGATATAACAAAGGACAAGAAGGGGGGACTAGTGGGATGGTTAGTGCGTTTTATTTCCTACACCCTGTTTTACTCTACGCCTTTGCCTTTATTAACAACAACCCCCTCACTCCAGACACCATCTGCCATCTTCTTTTCTTCACGGGCTCCTTTTCTTCTTTTTTGTCTTTTCTAAACCACGTCTTTCCTCTTCATCTATTCCTTTCAACTCCTGTCTTCCAAAACATGCCCCATGCAATCTCACTTCCCTCACACAATCCTCTGCGCTGCCTCTGCAGCGTGGTATGTGTGTGTGTGTGTGTGTGGGAGAAAAAGGGAGACTGTGAGGGAGAGTGAGAGAGGGAGAGAGTCTGCATCATCTATCTCCATCATGAAACTGATGAAGGGGGCTGCTAAATATACACATGTACGGAAATGATCTCCAAAATAACTTAGCCTATTCCAGTCTGATCTCACCGAACTTAATTCTTCATCGTCTGTGCACGCTTTTTTCGCAGCAAAACCATTAGTAAGCTCTCAGTTTTATGTCGGCGCTGCAGTCTCCATGCATGGCATATATCTTCTATGCTAGTACTGTAGTAAGGCCAGACACACCAAAGGAGTCCGTGGCTACAAGTGTGTTTGCATTTAATATAATGATCAGAGTTAAATGCCTGTAATGACCTTGAATTTGCTGTGCTAATGTTCTGTACACAATAGCGTCTGGTATATGTTAGCAAATTAAGTATTTATAACAGACTTATCTGTAGGCAGGAGTGGAGAAGCATTTATGTTTTTTTTTTTAATGATGATGGTAATAGTTTTATATTTCTGTATTATTATTATACTGTCTAATCATATGGGTGTTTACAGTAGCCTGACATCATTATTTCCTCGTATAACTATTATGCATTACGCTGTCAAGATAATCGAGTAGAGCTGCATAATGTGGACAAAAATAGATTCGTGCTACACGCTGTGTTGTGCAACACATGGTGGTGAATCCATGATAGAGCATGGTTATAGAACAACAAGAATTTTTACCTCACCACATTTCCCCCCATATTTAAAAACAGCCAGAAAACAGATTGGCAAAATGCTAAACGTTCAGAGGATAGAAAAAATACAGGCTATGAGCATTCTTATTTGTATATTGCAAACATGGTAATAATTAATACATTTATATTAAAATATATTGCACATTGCTATAATAAAGACATATATGTGTTGTAATGGTGCAGATTGTTCAGTGTAATGGTGAACTGTGGGTGTTTAACCATCCTGCCTGTGCTGACGGATGATTCCTGGACCTGCCAAAGGATCTCGGAGCACAGAAAGAAGATATTTAATTGATCTTTCTTCTCTCTCTCTATCTCGATTTCATTCATTCTGATCATATAAGAAAAATAACAAGAAGGGTCGTTACTCTTCATTGTACACCTTACGCAGGGTTGTATTTTTTGTCACATACCTAATTTTCCTTTTCTATTTTTGTCACTTAAAGGGACAAACTTCCTTATCAGCATGTCAATTCAATGCCATACGTTTCCTACAGTAAAGGTTGTAATATACCAGAGAGACTGGGATCTGCTAATTCTGCAGGGATGAAAAACAAACATCACCATCTTTCAGAAAGCCCTGCATGCACAGATATCTGCATTTAAAGCCTGAGCCAAGAAATGAGCAGGAAAATAAATAAATAATTTTTGAAAAATCACCGAACCCTTGCACCAGGGACAGTGTATGTTTTAACTCGATCAGCAGCTTCAAAACAATTTGCATGATATTTACTACACAGCTTCTTTCTACATGCAATAAGACTTATGAACACTCCCAGACTTGTAACTTTTCCATGTGTTATGTATCTATGCAACATAATATTCTGTGCAGTGTTCCTTGTAGATAAATTTGAAACTGTTGTACTTACTTCACACATTCTGTCATCTTATTGCAATACATAACGTCTATTGTACATTCACAACAAAAGCTCAACAACTGAGATGAATACTTTGTATATTGTACTGTATGTGCAACAACTTATATGAGCACCTCGACAAATCAAGGTCTTCGAAACCTTCTATAATGCTTCATAGTAGATGATGTATCCGAGAAGCGCTGATCCTAATAGTCCTATTAGGCCTTCTTCGCTGTCTACACAGACATGCATTTAATCCTATAAGCTACAACGTGAGCAAATCTTTTCTCAACTGTCACAGGTGGATCTCACAACCACATCCCCACCCAGACACCCACACCACCACCACCCCCTCACACACACATCGCAGATGTTGAAACCTGTAAGAGTACCAGTAGAAAAAGGAAAAAGAAGGGGGAAAAAAATCACAACAGGCTGTGCTGAGTCATTGTGCCGAACATATAGACATATTTCAGCCACCATGCCGTGTCTGGGTGCCTTAATGTCCTTTATGGGTTTGCTACAGCTAAGTGATTTGACATCTTGTGGAAATACAAATCTGACACTGACACAATTATCATAATTATAGTGACACACTGCAAATGCATGCACTGTAAATAGGCATGTGATCTTTCTGTCATGTTCAGCCTTGGAAACAAACTTCCCTCAATTTCAAGACATCATTATGCAATGGCATTTGTGGCTTTACAGCCCTGCTTGTAAATCCTACGCTTTCACATGCTGGACTGCAGGGGGTTATGCGTCTACACTAATACACACACACACACACACACACACACACTGTTGATTGTAGATAAACAATCCAGAAAGCAGAAAGCACCCATTGCAGGGGGAAAATCATCCTAAAATGCTATCAGGGTATGATGCTCGAAATATTGATCAGTGATGGGAGACACACACACACACACACACACACTCACTGCGCACAAACAGTAAACAGTCTAATGTAGGATCACTACAGATCTATCTAAAGACAGTCAGAAAGCATGTCCACACACACACACCCGCTGATGTTTGCGTCCTCAGTCCTGATGGCTGCTTTAATCCGCGCGTGGCATCAGAAGGGCGCGTGCTGCTGCTGCTGCTGCTGTCCTCGCGCTACGATGATGGTGATGATGATGATGATGATAATAATAACAAAACAGACGGCGCGCGCGCTCATTGCCACCCAGACAGCCCGGGGTCATTACGCTACACTGTGAGGGTAAATGTTAATCCGACTCAGGAATTTCGCTCCGCGGACACGACATTCAGCTGACACGCCCATCACTCCTATGCGTCCTCCGTCTTCCAAAGAGGTACAACACAGAAGGTGTTTCTCCGTCGCCTCCGGAGAGGGTGTGTTTGCTCGCTCTGGACGCCGTGACTCGGTTTAAGACACGCCTTACGTTCTACAGATAGCGGGGTAGCACAGGCTCCGCCCACCCGCGGCTCCACCCCACGCGCTCAACCGAGAACACGCGAGGAAACACCGCGAGAGCCTGGTCTTTAAATCTTAGTATTTTTTATTAAACAAAATGCCTCAAACTTTTCTTCTTTTTTCTTTCTTTCTTTTTTTATTAAATCTATTTTTCTTTGTTTAAACTAACGCACAACCACACAACCACTGTTTATACAGAGATAATAATAAAATGAAAAATTATTACTATTTTCATACTATTCTACTTTTCCTGAACGGTGTATATACTTATTGGCTGACTCTGTACACACACACACATATAGGAGACTTAGGGCACGAGGTAGAGTACACCTTAGACAGGGTACCATCGCAGGGGGCTTTACACATACAGTGGTACCTCGGCATACGAATTCCATCTGAGGCAAGTGTTCTTAAGGTGAACATTCGAATTGCAAAATGCTGAAATAATGTAAAGGTAATGCTTGTAATCCATTCCAGCCACCAAACAAAACAAAACTTAAACCAATATTACCATTTTCCAATACTATAGTCATATTTTTGCATATAAAAACAATTAAAGTATTTGAGACAAATATAAGTATATAAAATACATATACATTCAATAAAATACCCATGGAGGAATGACTCCAATAAATTTTGCACAAAATGCAAAAAACAAACAAACAAATAAAAAAGCCAAAAATACCAAGAAGGAACCAAACATGATATAGATAATATTAACAAAAAAAGATAATATTATTAATATTATATTAATATAGTAATTTCTTTCTCTAAAGTGCGTAGAATTTTTTTGCTGATTCTGTATATGGACAGCATATATTTATATAACTAATATATATATATATATATATATATATATATATATCATTTATATATATAGGGGCAAAGGTGGCTCAGTGGTTTCTTGCCTGCCATGCGGAATGCCCGTGTTCAAATTCCAACCAGTGCCCAAACCACAACCACTGGATGCAGTGCTGGTCCCAAGTAGCAGATAAAATGGGAGGGTTGCGTCAGGAAGGGCACCTGGCGTAAAACCTGTGCCAAGTTTGTGTGCAGATTGGCTGGTCCAACCCCTTGCTGGGAGCAGCCGAAAAACAAACACGATGACATAATTTATACATAATGTATAAATATATATATACTAGAGGGAACCAGCTCCAGATCCTTACACACGCATGCTACACTTACCTGCGAAAACAGTGTGCGGTCAATGCACTGCTGCTCCTCACGCTGCTCCAATGTTTTGGCAGTCCCTACTTCTGCCGACTGTCTTATGTGCCATCACTGTAGACATGTCACAATGTGACATGCTTAAAGAATGACATAAAAGTTGATGATTACACCGCCTAAGACAATGATGCTGCCCATCATGACACGAGGAGGTTTTATCTATCTATGTACTGTATCTATGTATCTATGTATCTATCTATCTATCTATCGATCTATCTATCTATCTATCTATCTATCTATCTATCTATCTATCTATCTATCTATCTATTATTTTATATTTAAATATATAAATATACTGTATGAAACATATCATGTATCTATCTATCTATCTATCTATCTATCTATCTATCTATCTATCTATCTACAGTATCTATACATACAGTATGCACACACATACACCAACCACATAAAAACATTATCATTACCTAGGCTTTGGGTTCTACTTTTGCAGTTCTGGCCCCTATGGGTTTCCTGTGTTGTCTAGAACCAACAACAGTTTTGCAGCATGGCTATGGGTATTCGTGTTCATTCATCCACATGAGCATTGGTATTGTCAGATATTGATGTTGAAGTGAGGAGTCCTGGGGTGCTATTGGTCTTCAAGTTCATCACAAATGTGTTTAATGTTCCATCTCAGTGTTCACAGATCCACATGTTAGAGTATGTACTCATTTTTATTTCACCTCTTTTAACCACAGGCATGGAAATATTATCATTTGCATAATCTCCTCCACAATGGATGGTGGATCTGACCCACATTACTGACTGCACGACTGCTTACATAAATCCCAATATACCCTAAAGGTGAATGTGGCAACCATCTGTCTACCGCAGCACCATGAAAAATAGATCTCATACACTTGCTATTGTCTTTCTAAAGAGAAGAGGCACCAAAGTGCTGGCCCACTGGGTGGTGGATATCATCAACCTGGAGAATAGACAAGTACAGCCCTTGCTGTGACATGCTATTCTACACCTACTCTTTATCCTTATCATTGAAGACTTCTCCAGGAAGTCGTTTAGAGATACCTGGACCTGACTGTGAGCTATTTCCAGATTTCACACAAATCTCACATCATCCAGTGGTACAGCATTCATCTCCAACTATCATAATCTTAATCCTGATCCTGAGTGATTTCATACATTATCCAGGTGTTTCTGGCACCACTTATGTCTAAAGCTCAGGTTGTGTGTCTACCAGATTGCCTTAGAATATATCCAGTTCTCTCATTGAGAACCAGCACTGACTTGGGACAAAGTTTGTCGAAACTATTACATCATAAGGCGTACCTTGGCGTAAGGTCTCAGCATACATGTACTGTGAGTGAGTACGGTGAGTATAGGTTTTACACTACCTCTGTGTTTAGAAGGGTGACAAAAAATAAATAAATTAATAAAGAAATTATGACCAGCTCATCCATTGTCTTTGTTGATGTGGGTTGAAATATAAAATGTCTGACACTCAATAGTTATTGCAAAGCCCGACAGACAAAATATAATATATATGAAATATATCTAAAATTAGGATGTTCTAGAGGAAATGGTAGAGCAGAGGAGAATTTTTTTAATTTAGCTACATCAAACAAAACATAAGTTATTGATACAGATTAGCCTTCAACTGAAATTTTGCCAATGTACTGTACATGCATTTGCCAACAAAGTGTATTAATGTAACTGGGATAATAAACCAAATAGCTGGAAGAGTATTTAAAAAATGTTGGTAAAAGGGTGAAGGAAAGTGCTTAGGCTGCTGAAACTATTGGTGACATTAGAAGCGATATAGTTGCTATTTTAGTTGATTTCAATTCTGAATTTTGCCTGTTTTAAAGTGATAGGGTAAACTCTTGTATCATTTTTATATACTCTATGGAAAAAGAAATGTGTTACAGCAGCACGGTACTGTAAAAGGATATATAAACAGACAGATTGACATGAAATATGTTAGCAGTAGTGGCAAGAATGGCAAAAGAATGATAACATATGTAAGACAGGAAATAGGTACTGTACAGTATATCAGAACATCTGTAAAATAGAATGCAGATTTTAGTATGTGATAGTAATAAAAATGAGTGACAGCAGTATGATGTATCAAATCACATATCTATAGACTTATAGAGTTTCCCACTGTCTTAATAAAATACAGGATCATGATATCAATCGTATCATAATCTTAAACAGCCCGTCCAGATGACTGAGAAGGCTACAGACTAGTAGGTTACATTTCTTATTCTAGGCATTCAAGCTGACATTTGTAAGACGGTTTTATATTTTGTATTCAAATTTATTGTATTTTTCAGACTGGAGAACCCCGGTTCAAGCTCTAAATCAGCACAAGCAGTCACTTCTATCCTCTCCTTAAAAACAATCAATAAGCAGTGGCTCAGACTGAGCAGCAGGCATCTCCTTGATGCAGAAAGGAACTCTTTCTCCATTCAGCTTGCAAGCAGATTACGCTGTTCTATTTTTTTTTCTTGCACTCAACCTTGAAGTGCAAGAAAATAATTTGTGCTTGTTTGTGCTTACTTGCCTTCTCATAGTGATGGGTTACTAATTAAACTATATTTCTTGTTGATTGCAAAATTTGTTATTTTGATTGATTAATTTATTCTATGAAAAATCATTCCTTTTGATGGGGGTTCACGCTTCTGCAACAACAATGTCAAAAGCAAATAAGTCTTAATGGACTTTCAGTTGCCCTTATCATTCGCACCTGGCTTGTCTTTTTTTAGCGAGGTGTTTAAAACTCAGTGCATGTTTTTTCTGTTTTGCATCATCCACTGTCATCTCTAGAGACTGCACAGTATGAATCTCAGGTGGTGCTGGAACCAACACATATAAACAGCCAAAGCCACCCGGGCTTTGCATGCTGCTCTTCAAAATGTTTTGTAAAAATCAATTTAGATATTTTAAATATTTTTGACTATGTCTGTATGAGTTTTTATAATCTACTGAATTACTGATTGATGTAATTTTCATAAAACAATGAGCGCAACAACAAAAAGCAAGATACTATGACTACTACTAATTCATTCCACTTCTATACTGCTTTTCCTGCTCAGGGTCTCAGGATGCAGAACCCTCAGCCCTGAAGGTGTGAAGCCACTCTGTCATATAATAACAACAACAACAATACTATTAGTAACAATAATAATAATTATTATTATTAGTAATAGTAGTACTAGTATATTAAATTTTACTACAAGTATGTTAAAGATTTTATGGTATATGAGTATGAAATTCGTTCATTTAAAATTTTTTATCTTGATAAGATCCCCGGTCTTTTAAAAATTATTTGAATGCATTTGTTTTTGTGTGGGGTTTGACATGTTATTCGCTGTACACTTTATCAAAATAAATATTATATTTGGCAAATAAACATTTTTGAGCATCATTTAAACATTTTAACAATTGAGAAACATTGTAATTTTTTAGGTATATAAGGTGTATTGTTGTTGGTCTTTCAGCTGCTCCCAACAAGGCGACCCACAGCGGGAATATCCAGTCTGCAAAACAACTTGGCACAGGTTTTACGCTGGATGCCCTTCTTGACGCAACCCTCCCATTTTATCCGGGCTTGGGACAGGCACTGCATCCAGTGGCTGGGGGGTTTGGACACTGGCTGGGAAACGAACCCGGGCCTTCCACATGGCAGGCGAAACACCTACCACTGAGCCACCAGTGCCCAGGTATATAAGGTGTATAATAGTATATAAACATCCTTATCAGTTCTAGTGTCAGATGCATTTACTTGAAGCTACATAAAAAAAAAAAATAATTCTTGAAGGTACCTTATTGTAGGAGAATCTTTAACAGTATGGACATTGTTGACAATAACGACAACATAATAATAATAATAATAATAATAATAATAATAATATTTTTTTATTCCTAACCAGAATTACAATTGCAAAATTTAAATGATATAAAAGTATTGTCAAAATTTAATTATACATTTAACTAGCCACAGTTAACAGAACAAAAAATAAATAGAAGATATACAGTAAAGGAAACTTGACAAAGAATATGTAAATAAAAAATAACAATACACGGAATAAAAAAAACATATAAAAGAAAAATAAACTAACTAAATGAGTAAAAATCACAGTGTTTCATTGATTAAATCTGAATTAAGAGGGAGGATAATTTGTAATGGTCTAGGAAGTGGACATTTATGAATGCAGAATTTGGCCATTTAAAGTTGACAGTGTATTCAAATGGTTTGTTACTCTGAGCAGAAAAGATAAGAATATCCTTTAAAGTGAAAGTTTAAGATTCGTGAATGAAATGAAATCTATATTTTTCAAGTTGCATGACAATGCAGTACACCAAACCTGATTTGTCCGCTACTCTAATGACGTCTCTACACGCATAAAAAGACGGGCGCACGTTAGTGACGTCATTTAATGGCGCCCCAGGATCAGCCTTTAACTTGTAGCTTGGGAAGTCCCGAAAAGCGCGTTAGCTCCTCGTCATTAAGCACATCTGTGGCGATTAAGGAGTGAGAAGCGTCAGTGTGAGCTCAGAGCGTGTGGAGTCTGCAGTGTGTGAGGTTCGCCATGCCACAGGACGATGGTTTAACGCCGAGCCGCAGCAGCGCGGATGAGTTTGTTCCTCCTGATGGACTCTGCTGGATCTCTGTACTGTCCTGTTTACTGCTCGCATGCTCATATGTTGGAAGTTTATACGTCTGGAAAAGTGACTTACCAAGGTATAAGGATAATGCTACACTCTGCTCTCTGTGCTGTTAGTTGGTGGATTGGTTTTCTTAATGTTATTCGCCACTTCTTAATGTTTCCCTAGAAAGAGAAAATTCTAGAACGTTAATAAGAGGCAAGTTTTCCTACATGATAAACCTTTCACCTTGACAGCTTCTACATAGTAACAATGTAATGATGCATGAACCTGCTGCCACTGTCTAGTTCTTATCTGACCAAAAACTTCTGCTGGACTGCTGTTAGATTTAATTTAAAAGATCAGCATTTTTGTTTCAACTTGTCTGTGAATGAAATGCTGCTTGCTACACTACAGAGAGACAAAAGTACTTGTCCAAACTTGCAATGACATTGACTCCAGATACATACACTTCAATAGGGAGTTGGTTCCTCTTTCGCAGCTATAAACGCTTCCACTCCTGTTGGAAGGCTGTCCACAAGATTTTCGAGTGTTTCTGTGGGAATTCATTCTGTAGGGCGTTTGTGATCAGGCACTGATGCTGGGCGAGGAAGCCGAGTCTCTGTTCCAGTTCATCCCTGGTGCTCGATGGGGTTGACGTCAGGGCTCTGTGTTAGGGCCAGTCAAGTCTTTCCACACTGAACTCATCACACCATCTGTACAGTTTATAGTCCTTGCTTTGTGCACTGAGGCAAAGTTGTGCTGGAATAGAAAAGGTTCTTCCCCGAACTGTTGCCACACAGGTTGGAAGCATAGCATTGTCCAAGATGTCTTGGTAAGCTGAAGCATTAAGATTGCTCTTCACTGGGGATAAAGGGACCTGATTGAAACACCTGAATTCAATAATGAAAAGGTTTGGCTAAATACTTTTGTCCATATAGTGTAGTTTTAGTTAGTGAATATTTACAGGTTGAGCAAAACAAATTCGCAGTGAGATTCACAGTCAGACAGTTTATGGCACACGGTCCATAAAAGAAAGTGCCAGCTATTAGACTATGATATACTGTTCTGTATCTCTGACCGTATGCGTCTGTGTGTGTTTGTACTACAAGAGACCATCCGTCAGTGATAAAGAGGCGTTTCACTAGTGTGCTGATTGTGTCAGCATTGTCTCCACTCTTTGTCTGGGGATGGAAACAGTTCACAGGCATTCAGGTGAGAAGGTCTGCATTCTAAAATATAGCATTTAATCACACACATTTATAATTAGTTCCAAAGTCATTATAAAGACTTTTTATTTAAGACGCAACACAGATGAGTACATGTATGCCGAATCCTGATTACATACCGTTAAAAGGCATATGTGACATATTCTCTGAATAAAAAAAAAAAATATATATATATATATATATATATATATATATATATATATATATATATATATATATAATGTATATATGGTACTATATGCTTTATTTATTTATTTATTTATTTTTTAACAGCTGGATTTTTGTACTATATGCTTTTTTAACAGCTGGAGTCATTCATTGTGTTTTGAATACTGTGCAAGGAATATGTTTCTCACAGTGTTGTTTTTGTAAAAATACAGTGCCGCGAAACGGTATTTGCCTGAATTTATTGTTTTTTGGATATTCGTCACACTTAAATGATTGAGATCATCAAACAAATGTTAATATCACACAAAGATGCAAAAACCTTTTGTGAAAAAGTTATTGCCCCTAAGCCAAATAACGCAATCAAGCTGTTTGTGATAACTGACAATGAGTCTTTCACATTGCTCTGGAGGAATTTTGGCCCGATTACTTTACGTTATCTTTGTATAATATTAAAATGTGTTTGATGATCTAAGTCATTTAAGTGTGACAAATATTTAGCTAATTTTGAAAGGGGGCAAATACTTTTTTACATCACGGTACAAAAGTTAATATAGCTGTATCTAGCGCATTTAATAATCTAACAGTTTATTAGGCATGCTTACCTTTAACTTCCACTCATTAAATACTTTCTGAGCACATATTATTTGGGTGTTAAACCTGAAAAGTAGTTATTGCTACGATTGTAGCAGGAAAAAAAAAACCCTGTAGGTATTTCTAATAATGTGGCCAATATGAAAACATGTTCCCAGAAACACTGTTATAACAGATGAGCTAAATAAAAAGACATACAATACAAAGTAGATAGATGGGTAGGTAGTATAGCATAAGCTGCCAGTTCAGTGTATGACCTCCATATACCACATAGTTTAATCTGTAGTGTGTATTTGAAATATATTTTAGGAAAAGGTTTCTTTTGCCGTGATGTTGCTTTTAATTTGTTCCCATCTTCCACTCTACAGCCGACTCCACTCTTACTATCTCTCATGGGGATCCGGTTTGAGGGTCTCATTCCAGCTGTCATTCTTCCCCTCATACTGACCATGGTAAGGAACGTGTAAGGCCCCAGTTCACCCTCTCTGCTGGTCTGGTGGTTCAGGTTAATGCGTTGTAGTGTAATGGATCTCCAGGCCTGGGATCCACTAATGTACGCATCCATGAGCACTAACACTATTATAAATTTTTATTTGCTTTTTTTCCTTGAGATGATTTCAAGCATCTCAGCTGTGTAGTTCGTGACTACTGGTACTTTTCCTCACCCTAGTTTTAAATTCATTTCCCTACTCTGCTTTGATACTAGTCTAATAATAGTATTTCAGTGAACAAGACTGTGAAGTACTGTATATCAGACTTTAATTATTTGTGAATTTTATTCTTCATTAAAAGGCTCACATTATAGTAGTTTGAATATTTACACAACTTACACAAACCAACAAATGATCAATCTCTGGGTAAATAATAAGTGTGCTTTGTTGTCTCAGGTACTGTTTCTGGGTCCTCTTATCCAGCTGGCCATGGATTGCCCCTGGGGCTGTATTGATGGAATCAAAGTGGCTGTTGGTGAGAAACAAACATTTTGTACATAAAAATGTTTATGGAAGTTTCATTGTTTGCATTTTTGCTACATATCTACTTTGTAATTGTTAAAATCATACTCCCAATGATGTCATCAATGTGCCAACTGAAAAACTAAGTTTCAGAAAAATCTTGATTTATTTATTTTTTTTACTCTGACTGTGCATTCCTATCCTGTCTTATCTGTGCAGAACAACAATCACAAAGCACTCGGAATTCACACAGCAGTAGGACTGCACCTAAAAAATATGAATTTTAATCAAGTTAATTTAAGTGCACTGTAAAAAAAAAAAAAAAGCCAACAACCAAGTTAAGAGACCCTAACGTATGATGACACCAAATCCATTTAGCAAAATAACCAATAAAGTTGGACATTTAATTTAGCTAATTTCAATATTTTAACATATTGAAATATTCACCACATTTTAAAAAATTGCCTATTATAATTTAAAACACACACACATTTGAAGTTCATGCATTGAGGTATTCGTTCAGCATGATGTGCACAGACCCGTAAAAGCTTGCTTCTCTTTACATTCTCATTCTCTACTGTATACCACTTATCTTGACCAGGGTCATGGGAGACCTGGAACCTATCTGAGGGGACTTGGGACACAAGGCAGGGTACACTCTAGAAGGTGGGGTACACCCTCGGGTACACCCTACACATACTTCTTTTACACTGAGCCATTCAAAATAGTGCAGATAAGTCTAAGCCAAATGAAAAAATGTTTAATATCGCTGATTGATTGTTTCAAATCTAGTTTGATGTTTGGGAGACCATAAAGACAAGGACTTGTCATTTCGAACAGTGAAAGATTTGGCTTGCTTTTGCTTTGAAATAAAGGGCTAGGTGTCAAATTAACACAGAAGAGTTCCTGAGTGGCGTAATAAAATATTCATTAACTCTATCATCTGGAGATCACGTGTTCGGTTCCATCTGAGCAGGTTGTCTGTGCTTCCAGAGGGAGGGGTAAGTAATGCTGCCTCCCAGTGGTGCATGAGCAGCAGTTCATGAAATAGGTGAGGTCAGCTGGTGCCACATTTCTCAGAGGAAGCAATTTGCCCTCCCTGGTTGGCATATCTTCAATTAAAAATTTTAAGATTTGCTTCATTAGCCATCTATGATGAAAAATGTCCCGTGTTGTGATTGTAATACAACACTAAATATTTAGGAGCCAAATCAATTAATGAGATGCCAAAATTGAACCCTTTTATAATGTAAGAAGGTGAACACATATAGCCTGGTTGATTTAAACTGGAGTTGTACGTCAAATAAACTTTGGAAGCTCTGCTTTTTTTTAGCATTATCTGAAGATCTGACCGAGTCCAAGCAGGAATACTGTACCTGAGCACTTGCACTGGTTGACTTTGATGGCGTCTGATGTAAAAGATGCAGGGTTTGGATGTGCAGAGATTAAAGCACAGGCATTTGCTGAGTTTCGACCGGCTAGTAGCTCCGTTGGACTGCACAGGGGATTCAGCCATCTAAAATAAAACTGTAAGAGTGAATGTGCTCAGTTAAAAGGGAACTGTGAGCATTAAGGGGAACAAGTGTACAATGGTTCATTACTTTGCTAGAAGTAGACAAGCAAAATTGTCCATCTGTGATTGTGCCTCGCTGGAGCGCAAAATACCATGGAGCTTTGCACAAGACCTGGCATTAATTTCAAACACTATTTATTGTTCTTAATGAAGACAAAGTTAATAATAATTTAAAAAATAATTATAACTTGTAAGTAATCTACTCATATTGTAACCAATAATTACATTAATCTGCATAATATTAATTTTTTAAAAATAATGACAGGATGCATCTTCTCAATTAATCAAATCACATTTATTTACAAGATGCATCCATTTCATAGTATTGTGTTCAGTAATGTATAGTTTATTATTTAGATATACTGTATACTCTATTTTATTTTTGAAGTGTGAAAATTTGCATCAACCAATTCTCCTGGTAACATCAGCACCTCGGATATCTGTTGCTGCTCTTGTGGAAAATTTGCTGAAATAGAATATAAAGTACATATTGAAATAAAAACCAAGAGATCCTGTCATTACTAAAGAAATAATATTATCAAGATTAATGTCCTATGCTATGTTAGCTAATTCACATTCACATGGCACCAGAGTATGGGGTACACATGAAAATAGTCTACAGCAGGGCTACGTTTAATAACTAGAGCACATGTGGAACTTTCACGAATGTACGACAGTTGAACGGTTTGATGAAGTGTCTTATGTTCGTGAGCGCTCTCACAGCTTTGCTTTTCTCTTGTGCTACAAGGTAGTCACAGGAGAGGAAAGAGAGTCTATAACAGAATTAAAGTTACAGATGCCACCGATGACTGTCTGGGTAAAACTAGTCGCAAATAAAAACTTTAGATACTTTGGTGACTACTTCAGTCGCCACCCAGAACCTTGTAATAACATGATAACCCCTAGCCAAGACTTTTTTTAATATAGTACTTAATATAGTGAACTAGAAAGAAAGAGTGCTTCCACCAGCTATATATAAAAATTTTATTTGCTATTTAATCAGTATTAATTTGTCATCATTCATGCTAGGAGCCTGCCGGCTGAAATTTGGATCATGTTCAGTAAATGCTTAAAGAAGGATAATATATAATTTTTCATACTTTTAAACGCTAAACTATTAAAAACAGTTGAAATTCAGGTGAATTTCCATTATAAACTATAATACTAAGCAACTATAGAGGAAAACACGGCTTGAGATTAATGACAACGCATAAAGAAACCGCACATGTGGGGCAACATCTGTATTTTACATTCTAGCACTGCCACTGCGGGTGACACAGCAGTGAACGGGTTTACCTTTACATGTTTTAAAAAATATATTTTTTAATGGTTAATGTATTCAGTTGAAATTAAAGTGTTTTGGGGCATATTTAGGGTTTAAAATATAAAAATAGGCATTTATAAGCATCTTTGACCACAACCCAAATTCCAAATCCACCCCTCCTAGGAACGTAATCCCCGCAAATTTTCGGGGGTCGACTGTATCTTCCGCTGTGCTGTAGTCTGGTTTTGTATATGCGTTAATGTTAAGTGACTTGTCTCTTGGCTGCAGATCCACGCTTCTGGGCGCTGTGTCTAAGCGACATGCGCTGGTTGAGGAACCAGGTGGTGGCACCTCTAACAGAGGAGCTGGTGTTTCGCGCTTGCATGCTACCAATGCTGGTGCCTTGTGCTGGACCCACCACCGCCATCTTCACATGCCCACTTTTCTTTGGTGTAGGTGAGTATAAGACTGCAACTTAAACTCCAGTTTCCAAACATTTGGTTCTGATAAGGTTCATGAAAATTCTCTAGATTTTCAGTGTTACTTTTGTGTCTGTGTGTGTGGTGTATGTCTCTGACTGGTGATGGCAGCACATTTTCACCATGTGATTGAGCTCCTGCGTTTCAGACAAGGGACCATCTCAGGAATTTTTCTTTCTGCAGGTACATACAAACTTTTAAACAATCACTATCTCCATATCAATTTCTTTCAATATAAATCTTATACATATGGCTTATTGTGCCTAATGTCTGTCTGTGATTGTGCATGTTGCAGTGTTCCAGTTCTCATACACAGCAGTATTTGGAGCTTACACAGCCTTTATATTTCTCAGAACAGGTACGCCGAGACTGAATCGCATGTTCAACCTTACTTACTACATTATAATATGATCATAAAGCAGTATAACGTCCCAAACACCCAGCAGGACATGTGTTCATTTTTTTTTGTTAGAGCAAGTAATAAGAAATGTATCATACCATAATAAATATAAATAAATATATATATATATATATATATATATATATATATATATATATATATATATATATATATATATATATATATATACAGTGGTGTGAAAAACTATTTGCCCCCTTCCTGATTTCTTATTCTTTTGCATGTTTGTCACACTTAAATGTTTCTGCTCATCAAAAACCGTTAACTATTAGTCAAAGAAAACATAATTGAACACAAAATGCAGTTTTTAAATGAAGGTTTACGTTATTAAGGGAGAAAAAATCTCCAAATCTACATGACCCTGTGTGAAAAAGTGATTGCCCCCATTGTTAAAAAATAACTTAACTGTGGTTTATCACACCTGAATTCAATTTCTGTAGTCACCCCCAGGCCTGATTACTGCCACACCTGTTTCAATCAAGAAATCACTTAAATAGGAGCTACCTGACATAGAGAAGTAGACCAAAAGCACCTCAAAAACTAGACATCATGCCAAGATCCAAAGAAATTCAGGAACAAATGAGAACAAAAGTAATTGAGATCTATCAGTCTGGTAAAGGTTATAAAGCCATTTCTAAAGCTTTGGGACTCCAGCGAACCACAGTGAGAGCCATTATCCACAAATGGCAAAAACATGGAACAGTGGTGAACCTTCCCAGGAGTGGCCGGCCGACCAAAATTACCCCAAGTGTGCAGAGACAACTCATCCGAGAGGCCACAAAAGACCCCAGGACAACATCTAAAGAACTGCAGGCCTCACTTGCCTCAATTAAGGTCAGTGTTCACGACTCCACCATAAGAAAGAGACTGGGCAAAAACGGCCTGCATGGCAGATTTCCGAGGCACAAACCACTTTTAAGCAAAAAGAACATTAAGGCTCGTCTCAATTTTGCTAAAAAACATCTCAATGATAGGCAAGACTTTTGGGAAAATACCTTGTGGACCGACGAGACAAAAGTTGAACTTTTTGGAAGGTGCGTGTCCCGTTACATCTGGCATAAAAGTAACACAGCATTTCAGAAAAAGAACATCATACCAACAGTAAAATATGGTGGTGGTAGTGTGATGGTATGGGGTTGTTTTGCTGCTTCAGGACCTGGAAGACTTGCTGTGATAGATGGAACCATGAATTCTACTGTCTACCAAAAAATCCTGAAGGAGAATGTCCGGCCATCTGTTCGTCAACTCAAGCTGAAGCGATCTTGGGTGCTGCAGCAGGACAATGACCCAAAACACACCTGCAAATCCACCTCTGAATGGCTGAAGAAAAACAAAATGAAGACTTTGGAGTGGCCTAGTCAAAGTCCTGACCTGAATCCTATTGAGATGTTGTGGCATGACCTTAAAAAGGCGGTTCATACTAGAAAACCCTCAAATAAAGCTGAATTACAACAATTCTGCAAAGATGAGTGGGCCAAAATTCCTCCAGAGTGCTGTAAAAGACTCGTTGCAAGTTATCGCAAACGCTTGATTGCAGTTATTGCTGCTAAGGGTGGCCCAACCAGTTATTAGGTTCAGGGGCAATTACTTTTTCACACAGGGCCATGTAGGTTTGGATTTTTTTTCTTAATAAATAATAAAACCCCTCATTTAAAAACTGCATTTTGTGTTTACTTGTGTTATCTTTGACTAATAGTTAAATGTGTTTGATGATCAGGAACATTTTGTGTGACAAACATGCAAAAGAATAAGAAATCAGGAAGGGGGCAAATAGTTTTTCACACCACTTTGTATGTGTGTATATATATATATATATATATATATATATATATATATATATATATATATATATATATTTTGATAGATATATATATATATATATTTTGATAGATATATATTTTGATAGATAAAGTTTCTTTTTAAATCAATCTTTAGTTAGCAGATTAGTATTAATTATCTGGAAAGCTTAAAGACACTTAAACACTCTAAAATTGTTGACCAATAAAACCGTATTCCTTCTAATCTTCTAATTAGGAGCAGAGACAGTTGTATTGTATCCCTGGAGACAGATACCACGGTGCTCACAAATCCTATCTTTTTTTTTTTTTTTTTTCCCCCTTTTCTCATTATACTCTGTTTGCTTTCTTCTCCCTTTCCCAGGCCACTTGGTAGGCCCTGTGCTGTGTCACTCGTTTTGTAACTACATGGGTTTTCCTGCATTGAGTTCAGCGCTGGACCATCCACATCGCCTTACCGTTTTGTCCTTTTATGTGCTGGGAGTGTTGCTCTTCCTGCTTCTCCTCTTCCCCATGACCGACCCGCTTTTCTACGGCTGGCCCACACCCGTCTGCACTCTTGCCTCCTCACTCGGCTCCCTCTGCTCCTAATTGTCCACATTCCGCATCGTTCTGTTCTTCTACAGGACCTGTGATCTTTTGAACCCAAGAGTGACCAGGATGTGCATTGTAAAGAGGATTACAATGGCCTCATGGGGGAACAAAAAAGGTATGAAAACTCTCACATGTTGGACAAGTCTGCGTGTTCACCAGATCACCAGAACACTTCTTCCTGCATGGATTGGGCCAATAAAGTCAATAAGTCAGACTCTGGAAGAGTTTAGAGAAGACGGGTATTTATGCTGGGTATCAGCATTAATTATGGGTATCATTGCTGCATGTTCATTGCATTCATATGATAATATATTTGAATTTGGGTTTACTTGGACGTAGTGGTTTTATTATTTTAATGTTCCACTGAGAAAGGTTCTACACTGTATGTTGCATCACCCACATAGGGGATGGATGACTTCCTTGTTGTTTTTGGAATCTCCTTGCTCAAATTAACATAAGCTGCTTTGTCGACTTTGTCCAGTGTTAGAACTTGAAGAACAATGTTTAGGTCTGTTCTGAAACTTTTTTTTCTTCTTGTTTTTTTTTTTTTTTTTCTTTTTTTTTTTACTCAAATGTTTTAAAATAACCCAAACAGCTCATTAAGACGAGAATCACATAACTCATCCGACGGTCACTTAATATTCGCATAAGGGTTGCGATTAGAAAAATAATTTTAAGTTGCGTTCATATTATGGAATAGCCTTATAGCTCCATATACAGTATGTGTAACTGACCTCATGCCCGACAACTTGGCTCCTTTCATTATAGATTAATGCAAAGCAGACCGCTGTGCATAGATTCAAAGCTACCTTGTCTGATTTTGTTAATTCAAACAGATATTAATAGAAAATACCAGCTTTCTGGATTATGGCAGACCATTTACTGTATATGTGGAGAATCTTTTAACAACGTATATGTGACCATGAAATCACAAGTTACATATGCTTCCATGGCGTCTGGATAACTACTAGGAGATATGTTTGCATGGATACTCATGCTAAGCCTTTCCAGCAAAGTCATGATACAGAATTCGTACTTGAGAAGCTTTTATTGAGCTGGTGCTGATTCAAAGTGAGAAACCCTGGCGGTTATCTGGGGTTCATGAAATCACAGTTATATACATATCTACAATTTTATTTCACCTCTTCTATTAGCCAAGGGTGGTGTAAAATGCCTGGTAGCCGATGCCAATCCATCTCTTAAGGAAATGAAGGAGACCGTTTTTATAGAATGGCATGCCCTTTTATGGACACATCCTATAGGAATGGTCATTATTTTGATACCATGTAGTGGTATCTGCTTGAGACCACACAGCTTCTACTAAGACGAGTATTATTTTCACAATAACAAATAAATATTGTCTGAGGATTGAATGGCTGGTGTCCAAATGAAACCCCACGTAAATACCATCTTGGGTTTATGGTGGAGTGAGGCCAAAGCAGTGGGCTAGTGCAGCTGACTAGGCTCTAGCTCTGTCAGGAAGAACCTCAACCAACAAAATGTCAGCAAAGGGGGACCACCTGCACCATGTCAGAACATTCCTTTATCTCGACTGTCAGTATTGGGTGCACATGTATCTTGCATATTTTGGGGACATTTTATGCAAGACAGAGAGCTGCTCAGCCCCCTGCCAGCCTTTTGGTTCATACTGCTGACCATCGCAACATTTTCTGAATGGGCCAGCATATGGCACTGTCTGAGAATCAGCAAGATGATTTTGAGGGCCAGATGGATCACAGTTCCAAGTGGTTGATGTTTTATGGCGTTGCACCAGGGGGCCACATGTCGTATGTTATCTTGTCCTGCCAGTCTGTAAGTAAATAATGCAGACAACGTCTGATAGAAATACCCTCCAGCATGACAACGATTGAATTACCTTCTCCGAGACAAGGATATGCCTATCTATGGTGATTGTGTCTAACCCACTTATTGATGATACCTGTTGTTTCATAAAGCATAGGGAGATCTTTGATGTGGCTGCTGCTATAGGTCTCTATCTTCAGCAGATAGTGATGCTTCACATACAAGACAGTTTACAGTCAAAGCCACCTGGATGGCTCGATCCTTTGCTGGGTCATACAGTAGAAGCCAGATGTCCAAGTATAGCAAAAATGACTTTGAAGTATCATTGGAAGTGAAATCTTAGATCCACTGAAAGTGGTGGGTCTTTATCAACTGTAGTGCCATTCGTATCCCAGTGACCCAGGAGTCAGGATACACTGTTCTGATGTTGGTCGACATTTTCATCTATGTAGCATCCCAATACCAGCCCCTTCATTGCTGGTTATACCTCACAAGGCTCTTGAAGGTCCCTAAGGTTGGTGGATTAATTCATGGGCTACCCAACAACCAAAAAAAAACCCAACAATCTGGATAGAAGAGCACGCGTTTCATAATCTTAAAGGATTATTTGTGTGGAAGGAAGTGTTTAGCACCACCCTCGTAAGTTAGAGGAGATGAAATTGAAGCAGTTTATGCACAATTAAACTAACTGCTTTAAGATGTTCTACATATGGAAAAGTAGACTTTACTGGTGTGATGGTCAACCTTTTAATAGCAAGCTTATTCTAGGTTTTCATGCTCAATCCATCGGAATGGAAACTAAATGTCACAATTCCACATCACCAATGATAACAAAATTATTTTGTTTTATGCCATATGACATGTATGATCAGAGAAAAAAAAACAGTATTTTTTTTTCTTCTAACTAATCTTTTTTTTTTTTTTTTTTCATTCTGGTGGAATAAAAATAATCTTGTTGTTTCATGCATGACTAAATACGGAGAAAGCTCGTGTAAGCAGTTCTTTATTATGAAATGACACTCTGACCACTACTCCGCATGCTGCTACACTGCTCGCCTGTGGATTGTGAAGCCGAGATGCATCGTTTGATATTGGCACGAAATCGATCTGGTGCAGAGACTGATTAACTTGTCATATATGGTTTGTAGCGCAGCATGGAATGAGGCAGTCTAGCGAAACCTGTTGTTCAGATC
Source organism: Channallabes apus (assembly GCA_030522415.1). Taxonomy (NCBI): domain Eukaryota; kingdom Metazoa; phylum Chordata; class Actinopteri; order Siluriformes; family Clariidae; genus Channallabes; species Channallabes apus. Next base: position 21,635,907 of record CM060108.1, on the reverse strand, counting down.
ATATCGATAATGCTGTCTGCTATTTTGCCTACACTTTAAATCTCACCTGGAGTTTTCATTTATTTAGTTTTTATTCAAAACGTATTTGTTCATTTTTAACGTTTGCATAGAACCGAATCATTGTCTACACTTGCCCGTGTGTATTGAATTACTATAAATTCACCAAAATGACTCAAATAGGTGCTATCAATTTATTAGGCTATTATTATGCTGTGAAGTGTGTAGTTATTGCTGTTGTCTGTCAAACTATTCAAATTGAACTTCTAGCAATAATAATAGACCAAATCAGGGATTTACATGTAGTTCAGCTCCATTTTCAGTCTTTAATTGCTACTGCTGGATCATTTTCATGAAATGTGCCATAGTTCATTTGATGTTATGAAAGTTATGGCTTGGCTTGACAGGTTAAAATTTTTCTATATGCATCATCCAGAACTGACATGTTTACATGTGGTGAAAATCGCTTGCACATGATGCACTGCAGTTTGCTGCACAATTGCTTTTCTGATGTTATCAGTTCAAATGCTGCTTTTGTGCTACTATGCTTTTTATTGGTAAGCCTCAGTCATCTGAGCTGTTCGACATTTAATTTATTTGAAGAGAACCATTATTTATGCTCCAGCCATGTTACCTTAGGAAATAAGTCTAATTCTAAACAGACAACTAGAATTAAAAGAAAAACACTTTTTTAAAGGTTGTCTTTAACCAATAACTAACTTTTGCAATATAAGTTGTCTAAAATCTGTTGGTAGACCAATTAATAGAAACGTGGCTCACTTGTAGTGAAAGTAACGCAAGAAGAAGTGTCACTACAGTTGACTGACTACCTGTGGAACTGAATAGATGTCAGGATGTTTGTCTACGTTTAGTGTGTATCAGGCATGGTCTCTTGTGATCCTACTGCTCTTAAACTAATGTAGCTTTCTGGGTTGGAGGTTTTTTGTTGTTTTTTTTTCCCCTACAAAAAGATTTTAATTGTATAGTGTAAATCTTAAGCTGATTTAAAAACTTTGTTTGAAAAGTATGTCTTTTTCTTCCACGCAGTTCCACTGCTCATTTCCTCTTTGGATGTTTGTTTTTCTTTCTTGTTTATCCTGTAGGCTTTTAAAATCTGATTTGCATACCAGACATTTACAACTGAAGATTTGCATCTTCACTTGAGCAAAGATGCTTTTAATATAATATACACTCATGGACAGGAGGAGCAATAGACATTAGAATATATTTTTTCACATACACATGGCTATGTACTATTTCGAAGGAGAACCGTAAGCAGGGTTTGGATTACGGAACACTGCTATACAATTGATTTTTTTTGTTTGTTTTTTTCAATACTTGTAATTATAAATAGATGTTTATACTAAGGAATATATTTTATAATCAGATGTATTTTGGTGTCATACAGGGGGGTTAATGTATAGTACATGCAAGATGTTTTTCACCAAGGCCATGTGCAATGCAGTTAACACACTGAAGGACAAATATTTTTTGACAATCTTTTTGGGGTCTTTCAACTCGCTCATCAAAAACTGTTTGCAAATAAACTCAAATTGACCAAATACTTCATGAATTGCCATTTATTTTTCCCCACCTACTGTGTGTAATGGGAAATAAGATTTCGAGCAATCTAATAATCTTATTCTTCTTAATTGCATGTTCTGTTGTCATGCAGGATATTGTTGTATGTGTGTGTTTCCTGTCAGACCACTAGGTAGAGATGTTGTGTTTCTTTTGCAGTAGATACTGTATGTAATGTTGCCAGATGGAGGAGCTGAAATTTGGAGCAATTTCAGGTTGACTTAAAAGAAAAAACAAGATATTTTACAGGTACATGGACATTTTATATGTATGTGTAATATGGATGGATGGAATATAGAAAATATATATATATATATATATATATATATATATATATATATATATATATATATATATATATATATATATATATATATATATATATATATATATATATATATACACACACACACACACAACCGTTCAAAAGTTTGGGGTCACTTTCTAATTCCATTATTGTTCCAATTTCTTTCTACATTGTAAAGGAATGCTAAAGGCTTCCAAAAAATGCATTAATCTCCTTTGAACAGTTGATATTGAGATGTTTCTGCTACTTCTGCTCTGTAAAGACTTCATAACGCCTCTAATCTGATTGGTCATTTTTCAGGCTGATCACTCTAAATGAACTTCTCGTCTGTGGCAGAGGTAGGTTTTGGTCTTACCTTCCTGGGGTTGCATTATGGTGCTTGACGGATTTTGCAAATGCACTTGACAATACTGTTCTTGCAAGAACTATTACAGAAAGGCTGACCTGTGTCTTAAAATAACAACTAACTTGTTTTTGTTGTTGTTGCGTTATACGTTTTGTTACATTAAAAAAAAAAAAAAAAAAAAAAAAAAAATATATATATATATATATATATATATATATATATATATATATATATATATATAAAATAAACACACATATATTCTTTGTATTTATATGTACGTATGTATTTTATATATATGTCTGTCTCTGTCTCCAGCAGCACTAGAAATTGAGTCAACACTTAGAGAAGTTATTATATGGAACCCTGCAGTTTTTGGAAATTTTTTCAATTACATCATGTTTCGTCTTGGCCTTCCAGACCTAGGGCGCTCAGCAGTGGGACCAGTTATTCAGAAACTATTCCACAGCCTGGAAATAGTCTTCCTGCCGGTTCCAAAATGTCTGTCCATGACTGCTTGTGTTGCACCAAGCCGAAGCATACCGATGGTCCTCTCTCTGCTAGCATTGTCTCAATGGGGCATGATGCTGGCAAGACAATTTTTGAAACCAAGACATGTCAACTGGACATCATCACTTGACCTGTTTTGCGCCCCTATCCCCTAACGCTCTACCGAGCATGACCTTAATAAAAAAAAATTAATTTTACCTTACGTTTGTTAACGTAATACGCCAAACAAAATTATGAATTATATTTCAGGTTTTTCGATCTACAAACCTTTTTTTTTTTTTTTTATTATAATTTTTTTTTAGTGTAGTGTTTGTTTCGTCCATGAGTGTGTGTGTATGTATGTATGTATGTATGTATGTATGTATGTATGTATGTATATATATATATGTATATATATATATATATATATATATATATATATATATATATATATATATATATATATATATATATATAAATTTATTTATTTTTTTCCAAAGAAATCCATATGAAGGTCATAATTGGTCATGCGTCCATAATTGTATGTGTCCATACTGACAGGTTAAATCGTTTTTTTTATATATATATATATATATATATATAATATATATATATATATATATATATATACACAAAAGTTATGGCGTGTCTTAAGTGGATGACGGCTCTTTTGCTCCTGTCAATATTTCCATCAAAAGACATTTTGTTGAATTGTTTAATGCTCCTGTGATTCATCTTCAGTATTCGCAGTGGAGGTGTTGACTGAGCTAAAGCTCTGAAAGGAAACCTTCATCTTCTGTGATTTCTGTTTTGGGATTTTTTTTTCGGCCACCAGCATGGGGCAGTCTTTCAATCTCATGGACATACAGTAAGCACTAGAAATAATTTTATAGGTCTTTTTCACCATAGACCAATCACAAGGGGAACTTAGCTAATATCAGGCTTAACATGTTGACAAAAGTTCCCCTTGTGGTCTGGTCAAACTCCATCTGGTCTAACCCTAACATTCTTTGGGTTTGGTATCCTTTGGGTGCTATGGGTTGTGGGGTGGATCCTCCAAGGATCAAACTTGTTTTTCATTAGTTTTAGATCTGGGGAATTCGGAGGCCAGATTAACACCCTTTAACTGCGTTGCATTTTATGCCCCATAGAGATGCGATGCACTGAGCTGTTGGCATTTCTGTGGGATTGAAGTGGACAGGGGCTAGCATTTGGTCCCTGCGGGCATAAACAAGCCTTGAGAGCCCACAATGCTGTGACAGTTTACAGGCATATAATTAAGAATCAATGTTAATTATATGTGGTGTTAATCTTATGGCTGACCGGTATATATTGAATTTGGGTTTACTGAAAAAAAAAATACACATTTAATTAGGTTTTCCCTCATCAATGCCAGGATTACAGATAAAACCGTTAACCAGCTCACATAACATAGCTGTCTCCATCCAGCCCATAGTGACACTATGGTTGATTGCATGCACTATAAATATGCTCCATATGCCATTTGAATTAACCTTGCACCTTTTCTTCCTGCTGTCTCTTCTTTATCTGTGATGATCCCTCTCTCACTCTTACCCCGCCACAATGCATTGTCTCTTCCTCTTGGAAGAACAGGTTGGTGACCCTGTCTAATGCCTGCCTCTTCCATATTCACGAGATGTCCAGTGCAACATTTATTAAAGCAGTATGTCATGAGAGTGTGTACATTGCAGCAAAATGTAATAACAGGGTAGGGTGCTCTTAAGTGCTAACATCACTGCTGCACATCCCTTCAAGTGGCTTACTTCTTTTAGAAAATGATAAAACAATATAATGAAATCAAATAAAAAATTTAATTTATAGTTAATTATACTCACTATAAACATTTCTTCCTCTATGCTTTCTTTACTGAGCAACACAGCAGCCAAACATTAGGCTATATTATGGACCGGACAATGAATGTAGTATACACGTTTCATCGATTTAAAACCTGGCGCATGGATACAAATTTTAATTATGTATTTGTATTGGATAAGCAGCTTTTAAATCATCTCAGCCAGACAGGCTGGATTGGAACCCAATATAAATATCATTGTATAAATGTGTTGGGAATTAATGATGCGATATAAGGTTTCTCTACTATATATTTGGATTAAGTTTGGCTTAGTGATCAGAGCAATACCAGAGCACTGCATGTTAAATTGTTTTAATATACTGATGTTTACCAGATGCTGATTGTTATCTATAAGGGTGTTCGAGTCAAACCGGAACTTTTGATTGTTCAGAATAACAGAACATAGTTATGAGAGTAATATATAATCATTATAATCACCTCCTACACTAATGTACTGATCCCAGCATTTCACTAGTGCTTGGATGCCTTCAAGGTAGAAAATATTCTCAGTACGCCAGAGCCATGATCGGACTGCCTGCTTCATGTCTGAAATGCCCAGGAACTCTTTTAATGGTTCAGACATGTGGAAATGGCCTGTACGGGGGATGTGGCAATAAATCCCAACCTAGTTCTTATAATGTGAACGTGGTATTCGTGTACAGTTCCAACAGACAGATGTGTTTCTTCCTCAATTTTGCAACAAGTCATCTGGACAAGGTTTAAGGACAATCGTTCCAATCGATGAATATTCACAGGAATGACTGCAGTGGGCTCTGTGCCACCTCGGGCCAGATCGGTTTTACACCTTCATTCATGAGACATTTGATCACAAGTCTTGGTTTGACATGAACGCCCCTTGTTTTTTGTCTGTAGGGATTTCTGCACTGGGTTTAAGGATGAATGCACATGAGTTAAAAAAAAAAACAGAAAACCACTGTGATTATTCAATAAAGCTTAAGCCATCTGAAGATATATACTCATTAACTATGCATGTTCATATCACTTGGAGCAGGAACGTGACATTAATGACCTCGCTGTTTGTATTGCAGTATGTTACAGGAGCAGCGATTAGATGGGAAAGGTTAATACAAAAAAGATTTATGCTTTCTGAACTTTGGATCCCCATGGAATGACTGTCATGTTTATGTATGTGTGTACAGACCGGTCTAGTGGAAGTTTGTCCTTCAGGTTCAGATCAATCAGATCAATGCCTGCAGATCAATGCATGCATTCATGCTAAAGTCCTTACATTCAGTTTCGAACAGGCTAGGTATTGATGTGCTTGGTTCTATGGAGTACAGGATTTTCAAATTCACTCCTTTTGTTTTTGCATTTAGTGGCTTTTTTTTTAAGTGTGTGTGTGTGTTCGAACATAAACACAACTGGTGTGAGGTTAACCAGACCACTTAAAGACTGCTACAGTAAATGCTACAGCTGTGTATTGACTAGAAAACATTCTTTTGAGCATTCTGAAGTCCCACAAGCAAAATTGTTGTTTATAAAGATGTGATATGTAATATTTTTCTTATTGCCAAATAATTACTATTATAGGTAAAATGAAATGTGCTGTATTTAGATATATTTGCACCAATGTCATTAATATCAGTGTATCAGAATAATTTTTTTAAAGGTCTGGGATGAACTCATTGATTATGCTTACAATGTCAGTTTTTTTGTACATGTATATGTCAAAGGTGCCTTCACTTTATTCCCTTTACAGTATATAATACAATTAAGGCATCCTTGGGCCCATATGCCAAGCTTTTTGACTGCAACCTTATATCTAGTACACAAACACCATAAATAACTAACATTGTACTTTTCTTCCTTAAAATCCATATCACTATTTAATGATTGATATAGTAAGTATAAAAATGCACAAAATTCTGCAGTATACCCAACCAAGCTAGTGAGTGGGAATATGCAGGTGACCAAATTGGGGAGAAACTATCCTTATTGCACCCCTATTGAATCAACTGGCAAGTTTATTGCATTACGTCCGCTGTTCCTAGAGGGGGAAAAAACGCTTCTATTAAAAATAAAATGACTTATGAGGAAATAAAACAAAAAAAACCTTTGGATGAACAAGCTTCATGGACTGTATGTTATACTGTAGCTTCACGACATGTTGCTTTAAAACTATTTATTATTGTTCAAAATGTCAGTGATTTTCTTGCTTGCACTCACTCCATCTGAAACTGATTTCTGTCTGTTTATTGCTGTGCATCGATCTGTTAAGAGTGAAATTGGATGTTATTGTGTAAAGGTACCGCATCACTTGAAAATGATGCTATTACTGGCTGATGCAATGGTGATCTCAGCTGAACATTGATTCTTAAGTCATTGAATTGTGCATGAGGGAGAGGTAAGATCAAGTAATGAACACAGCTTTAATATTGCTGTTTAATTCCAGTTTAATATGTTCTAATTCTAATTTGAATTCTCCTATTCTAACTACTGACTCTTTTATGTTTTTTTAAATTGAGACATGTTAAGCCAGTTTATTTCATCAGTTTAATCTACTCTTCTATTCCTTTTCTGCACTGGATTGCTTTCCTTTACTGTATGCTTGGAACGTGATGAGTTTCCACCATTCATCCACTGCCTTTTGCATTTTTATTCCCCCTTTTGATTAGAATATCATAAAAAATGATCTCATGGATAACAATAATAATGTTAATAAGTGGATACAGGGGTCAAAAATGATCCGCACTCCGATTATGTTAACATATTCTGTCTTATCAGCGGTTTCCGTTCAAGACTTCCATTGAAGCATCCTCCCTATAGTTCCGATCTTGTCCAATCAGACTTATAATAAAGATTAACTTCTGATGAAGAAGTGAAGACAGCGGTGCATTCATGGCTTGCAGCTAAAACATTTTATTAACAAGGGAATATGAAAGCTTGTTGACAGATGGAAAAGTGTATTGAAAAGCAAATTTTGAGATTATATCTAAAATTATTTATGTCAGGCAGAGTGCAGATCATTTTTGACTCACTTGAACTTGAAAGTTCTTCTATTATTACAGTACATTTAGATTTAGCCCCTTGAGTGGTTAAAATATGCCTTATGTATGTGATTCGGCCTAAAACAAAATGCTTCCAGAAGAAAGTTAGTCAACATTCAGGAATGGTTGCAGTGAAATGTGTGATCAAGGGTGAAGGGTTTGGTCTCAACCTCTACATTAACTGGGCCAGGGTGTTCTATTATAGTAAAAGGATGGTCATTTTTTTTAATGGGTTTGACACCACTAAAAGTTTTTTTTTTTTAGCCTGAATAAGTAGTAAGATAAAAAAAAAAAATAATAATAATAAGCTAGCCTACAACCACTTTTAAATGTTCTAGCAGACTTTCTATTTCTAACATTAATTTGGAAACACTGTTAGTATCCCTGATTAACCTTCTCTGCTTTTAGAAATTTAGTAATGTTTGGTTATTGGACAGAAAACTGTTGTTTGATTTTCATGTTCTCTTTGTTTATTCGTGTGCTTGAAGTATTCAGATTTTTTTTTCACAAACAGAAATGTAAATTTACCAATTAAACAGGACAACTTTATATAGAAAAGGAAAGGAAAAGAGAGCAAATACTGCAATCGCCTTATTATCATTATAGAAACATGTTATTTAAATGATAACATACATCTACATTCTCGGCTGAAAGTGTGGGAAAGGCAAATATTTCACTTCCTTAATAGGAGACTGAAGGGAGAAACCCTTGAGCCAGTTACAAACAAGTCGCTGCAAAAACATCAGCGTGTTGATGGGGGTGTGGTCGAGTGTCGCCTGCGTCGGCAGCAGACAGACAGCGGAGCTGAGAAGCACAGAGGCATGAGCGTGAAAAGCAAAAGCAAAGTAAAAGTTTCTATTATGACTCACAGTCCGCTTATTGTCCTTCAGGCTCTGAACATGTTACGCTGGTGCCGAAACCCTGGACTGAAGGATGGACGCCATGGAGTCCTCACCCCTTACAGACATCATATGCTCGTTTGCTGCCATCCATCATGCTGAGCAGAGCAGAATGCTGGAGCAGCTTATCACACGGCAGCATGAATCCAGGGCCACCATCATGCTACGTCGCTTCCGGGAGTGATCCAGTTGGCAGAGGACCATATGATGGCATCTCTGGGGGCAGGCCATCCATCCTGTCCTTCTTCTTCTCTCTCTCATCCCTTCCCTGAAACCAATTATTTAAACCCATGTTTTGCCCTGCCTATCCTCCATTGCCTTTTTCTTCTTGGATGTCCCCTCTAACTGCTGCTTTCTCCCCACAGATGAGACATTCCAGGCCCATTGCGACTGAGGTAAAGCCCAGGCAAAACATGAAAGTGTAAGTTTTGTTTCTAGAGGAATGATCCCGACTTTCAATTGATTGTTTCACACAATGACTACATTTTTTTTTTTGTTTTTTGGTGATTCGGTACCAGTATTGACACCGATATTGGAATGTGGAACTGACGCATCACCTATGATAACGTTTCTTATATTGTGGACCATCATAACAACCTGTTGACATTTTCACAGAGCACAGTTTGTAGTCTGTTTGTAGTATGACATTTATGTCTGCACCAGGCTCGTTACACACCATCACATTGTATTAGATGTTGGTCTTGGAGCATTGGTAGTGTTGGTAATTGTATTGATGTTCCCTAATCATGTTTTTTAGATTCAGGTGTCAATAGTGTATTGGATGACAGCTCCAGGGATGCTTCCCGCTTCTGCTTTCCTTTACTACCAATGCTTTTCATATGCCCTTTTTAAATGAATGTTTCCTTTATTTGGGTTTTACCCTTGGTGCTACGTATGCCGTGCTACAGTAGGTATGCACCCTCCTCTATTTCCACTGTTCCGTCTCATAAATTATTCAATCCTCCCATTCTTCAGTGAAAATTCCTTGATTAGAATTGAAGCTTAATGGTGGGAGAAGTAGATGAAAGTGGATGAGGAATCTCTTCTCAACAGGCCGCTAAAGACTAAGGAGCTCTTCATAAATTCCGAGCACAACTGACATTGCCAGCACTTGCAGACTTTAATACAACAGGAGAGACTGTATCTATCTATCTTGCTGTTTACTTCAACCTTCATTTGCTTGTGTATGTGTGAAAATTGGACTACTGGTGAAAGCCAAATCGCAATAACTAATCCGACACAAAGACTCCTCTATTGACAGTTCTCCTGCCAATCTTTCCCACCACCCCTGCATTAGTTCCTTATAAGGCAATCCCCTCAAGTGGCTCTTCATACACACCCATTGCAGTCCTCATACGTATGTAATGACTTTAAAAATTGCAGCTTGTAGTTTAGTGTTTCAATCACTCTTTTTAAAGATTGAACCCTTTTGCCTAATGCAGATGTTTTACTGAGCAATAGTCTGAGCTAAAGCATTGACCTGTGATGACCTTATAGTCGCCAGAGTGAGTGAAATGACTTGCTCATTGTGTTCATTCAAACAGGAAAACTCTAGACGCAATCAGGTCTCTGATTAGGAAACATTTTGGAAAAATCCTGGACAACTAGTGGTGGGTAATCTCTTAATCTGTAACTACTTAAACAAATCACTTATTATTTTTATTATTATTATTATTATTATTATTATTATTATTATATGACTTACACTGGAGTCAAGGTGCCTTTCTCAGTCTTACAGTTTAAAATGATACAGTATAAGTGTGTTTTTGTTGCTCATCACGTATTGAAGCAAAAGTTATTCATGTCGGTAATTTGAGAAGCAGATGCCTGAGCAGGTCACGATCAGAGTCGTGCTGTGTGCTTGCTCATTTCAGCTCATCACCCTTTACCACTGCACAGCACAAAAAGGCAGCCGATCATTAGGCACTAGTGATCATCTCTACAGGAAAGATGTCCAAACACACGACTAGACTGCTCAGTGTTTTTCACCAGTAATATGATTGTAATTTGGTGTAATAACTGGCATGGCGAGTGTCTGCTTAAGGAACTTTCCAAATGATTATACGGTAGTATTGCATATTACACAGAGTTGCTCTTAGCTACTATACATCCATACATGCATACAGTACATACAGTGGAACCTTGGCATATGAATTTAATCAATTCCGGAGGAGAAATGTCATATTGTGAAATACATTTTTCCTATAGGATATAATGTAAATGCAGATAATTATGTTCTAGCCACCCAAAAATATTACCAATATCACTAATTTCCAACATTATAATAAAATTTTTGCATATAAAAACAATCAAAACATTTATAAAATACATGTAAATTAAGTAAAATATGAAATTAATAGACATTAAACCTCACTTACATTGCTAACATTCTTGGAACGCAAATAGTCATTCCTATATATCATATGTTTGTCTGTATATTTACACTTATTATGCTTTAGAACGTCAGCTAACTTGGGGTTGAATACAAAATAGCATAAAAAAGGAAAGCTAGTACACTATGCAGAGTGTATAGTCCCTTGTTCCACAAACCAAGTAGTGCCATTAATCAGGAGTTAGAGAGGGATTTGGGATTCAGCCTTGTGTTGGAAGCTAGTACGCTTGATAGCTCACATTAGCCGTGAACAGAACAACACTGATGGTTCCGAGACAATTCAGGATGACTTCAGTCTAAGGAACAATCTAAGGTGACAATGTGTTGTTTAAGATTACAGAATGTTATCAGATGTGTTTTCTTGCTGAAAGTGACTGGTTTTGAATATGAGTTTAGGCAGGCAGTTTGCTCTCCCCTCTTTCCAGTACTATGGACTGTACCGACTTACTTTCATCCATGCTGGTGACTGACAGTTAGTGTAATTAACGACTATCAGAACCCTGGTGATGAGGAGTAATACACAGAGAATAACAGTGCTGTTAGTCTTTATATCACGACTCATGGAATGCCTCTTATTAGATTACTAACAGTAACAGTAACATGCAAAGACATGCAAAATTTGCAACCTGTAGCCCATTTCCTGCACACGCCTGTACACGGTGGCTCTGGATGTTCCTACTCCAGACTCAGTCCACTGCTTCCGCAGGTCCCCCAAGGTCTGGAATCGGTCCTTCTTCACAATCTTCTGAAAAGCTGAGGTACAGTGGCTTGCAAAAGTATTCAGCCCCCTTGAACTTTTCCACATTTTGTCACATTACAGCCACAAACATGAATCAATTTTATTGGAATTCCACATGAAAGACCAATACAAAGTGGTGTACATGTGAGAAGTGGAACAAAAATCATACATTTTTCCAAACATTTTTTACAAATAAATAACTGAAAAGTGGGGTGTGCGTAATTATTCAGCCCCCTGAGTCAATACTTTGTAGAACCACCTTTTGCTGCAATTACAGCTGCCAGTCTTTTAGGGCAGTGTTTTTCAACCTTTTTTGAACCAAGGTAGATTGTTAATTGAAAAAAATCACAAGGCACACCAACAATCGAAACTGTAAAAAAATTCAAGACTGTAGCCTACATTAACAATATATAGTCATTCTTATCGAAGTGTTTTGAACAGGAATCAAATAAACACAAAGAAAAAGTATTTTATGATCTTTCATATTTCTTCTTCTTTCAAATAAAAAGTGCAATTAACAATATACAGTCATTCTTATCAAAGTGTCTTGAATAGGAATCAAATAAACTCAATGAAACCAGTCTTTTTTGATCTTTCATATTTCTACCTACTCAGTGTGAGACCTGGACCTGTTTGGATGAACACAGAGCTGATATCCTGGCAGGAATTGAAGAAAGACCCACACGAAGCTCTTCCTCAACAGCTCTTATGGCGCTTTTCCACTGCATAGTACGACACGACACGGCTCAGTTCTACTCACTTTTGGGGGGCTTTCCACTGGGAACAGTACATAGTACCTGTTCCTTTTTTTAGTACCACCTCGCCCGAGGTACCAAGCGCGCCGAACCGTTACCAAAACGTGACGTGTAAACACGCTGGTCACTGATTAGCCGGAGAAAATCGTCATTACTGCGTCACCGAACTTGCGACACGAGACACAACAGAACTGATATATTTAGAAACAGCCAGAGAAGGATCGCACACACCTTTTTGTATTAACCGTCGGCCTCTTTTGAAACAAACTCCTTCGTCTCGCTGTTAAAAACATCCACATGCCGAGAATGAAGAACACCATGCCGTTGATATGCTCCATTTTTGTGTGTGTTTGTGGCGCGCTTACGATGACGTCACGGCAATAGCGGCGCCGCGCGCGTGAGTAATCCCGCCCATGCTAAAGTGTTACTACACTGCAGTGGAAGAGCAAACCGAGCCAAACTGCGCCGAACCGAAGTGAGTTGAACTGAACTGTGTCGTATCGTTCTATGCAGTGTTTTTAGTTTTTATAGCAGTCAGGATTGAGAAGCTCAATCACTAATACGTAAGTACGTAATGAGCCGTAAGTACGATTCATTATGATTCACCACGAGTTTTTGACGCTGTGAGTACGTTTCCATCTTTCCATGCGAAAAATGTAACGTTTTTTGACGGTCCTCGCGGAAGTTTGCAGACTATGCAGAACTTTGCGGAACGTTGGCGGGCAATCGCGGCAGCTGCAATGGCATATTATTCACAGACTTATTAGCAGTGGTGTCAAAAGTATTCACATTCATTACTTGAGTAGAAGTATAGATACCAGTGTTTAAAAAGACTTCTTTAGAAGTTGAAGTATCAACTCAAGCTTTTTACTTAAGTAAAAGTGTAAAAGTACTGGTTTCAAAACTACTTAAAGAATGAAAGTAAAAGTAACGTGAGGGGGGAAAAATATTAAGGTCACGCGTTCTGATCATGGGAGGGGGGGGGGTGTGTGCGTTCTGACCATGCGCCCGGGGGGGGGGGGGGTTTGGGGGTTTGCGTTCTGATCATAAAAATAGAGTAACGAGGCTATTTTTAAAATGTAAGGAGTAGAAAGTACAGATAATTGCTTAAATTAGTAGAAGTAAGAAGTCGGCTGAAAAATTATTACTCCAGTAAAGTATAGATACCCAAAATTTCTACTTAAGTAAGGTAACGAAGTATTTGTGCTTCGTTACTTGACACCTCTGCTTATTAGTTTTCAAAAAATGTTTTAGACCAATTAGGTGAAATTTAATAATTTCCCACGGCACACCTGACGACCTCTCATGGCACACTAGTGTACCGTGGCACAGTGGTTGAAAAACACTGTTTTAGGGTATGTCTCTACCAGCTTTGCACATCTAGAGACTGAAATCCTTGCCCATTCTTCTTTGCAAAAGCTCCAGCTCAGTCAGATTAGATGGACCACATTTGTGAACAGCAGTTTTATATACAAGCCACTGTATATAGCTGGGCTTCCCTTATGGACAAGCCACTTCTGCTCTAGTTTCACAGCCATACTGTTCAATGTGAATACCTTGTGAAGTGATTGGGCTAACTAGTGCCTAGTTTTCTTTCCTACAGTATGTTGTACAGTAAGAGTCTCCGGTGTTTTCCAGATCCCTTCCCCCTCAATCCAAGTCTCTCTGTCTGTCTTTCTTTTTTACTATTAGACAATATTATTCAAAGTGCTGTTGGCAGTCAGTGTGAGCTCCCAGTCAAGACATTTAGGTTGCGAACGGATTACATTAATAAAATAAAATAGTATACAGCCACGCAGTTTGCAGTTGTGTGTATTTGTTTTTGGAAATGTAAAGTATCTCGTTAAAGCTTTCTCTGTCTGTCTATTCACTGTGGCCTGCATGAGTCAGGTTGATGTTACATCTGTCATATAAATGTGTTACAGCCACATAACAACTTAACTGGCCATTAGCCTCTCAGGAAACAAGGTAATGAAATAAAGTGGTTTCCAGAGAGGAATCTGAGCCATTGTTTAAATGCCCCAGAGAGTGCATCCTGCACATATTTAAACCAGATGAGATAAACAATGCTACATTTTGAAATGTTCAACCTGAAAGGAATCATAGGGAACACAAACACAAACAAAAAAAGAGCCACTTGGAGCCACATGTCATGCAGACATGAGGTTATAGGGCATGGGTAATAATTCCAGGGTCCTCAAGAGACTCTGAGCACACAAAACCTTTGGAACAGTCTGACGGGTACTTCAGCCCAAGTTTAATCTTAAACAGCAGAAACACAATACGTTCAGGCAGAGTTTCAAAAAAGAGAGACATGTTTCTAAATATAAATCTTAATATGAAATGAAAACAAGGCTAAATATATTTTCCTATTCGGTTTCAATATACATATACAGTATGCGTACATATGTGTAAGGACTTTATTATTTAAAAAAGAAGAACAATATATACTGTATACTGCATATAACTGTGTTCTAAGTCTGTTCTAAGGTGCCATGTGCATTCTGGTAGAACAGCAGTACAATATCTTGTAATCATATCCCATCAGATTGACTAGAGATGGGGTTTTGGTACCTTCCTTATTATATTATTAAATAAACTCTGAATCTTAATGAATGTATGTGGGTTATTTATGCAACCCAGATGGAATGATCTGTGCACTGAAAACTGTCATAAATAATGACAGTAATCACATCTCATGCCGCGTCGCATTATCATTACAAGGACAGAGCATGGGATTGATCTTGCTGGAAAGTAGTAATGCATCCATTTTAGCTTTTTTATCTATGCACAATACTACCTGAACACAAAATGCCTCTACTACAGTTTTGTATATGTGTTTTGTGCAAGGTTATGTATGAATTGTTCCTCATCAAATAGAGAATTATTAAACAGAAACACTTGATTGCTCACTTCTTCCAATGGGGTCCTCCATTTTACCTTCACAAAATGCAAACAAGATAGCATTATGCAGAAACAGCACCTGTCTATATGTTAAATAAGGATGTGTCTCTGGTTTATTGCAATGTGCATGCATTTTGTGGTCCTAGGTCTAATGCATGGATTGAATGTGACAAGATTCCTTCTAATTCAGACCCTGACCTTTATATCATTCATCGTGTAAAGATAGTATAATTAAGTATAAAATGAATATTTCTCATGATTTATATATGTGTTATCCAGGGTAGACATAATGTAGAGTATAAACCTTCTGATTAAAGCTGAGAATGTGAATTATACCTGAATAGGCACTGTTTAATTTAAAATCCAGGATTATAAAATTGGACAGCATGACAGCAGACATCCTGAGCTTGGGTTACTGTCTGTGTAAAGTTTCTGTGCATGGTCCCTCTCTGTGGGTTTCTGCCACATTCTCTTGTTTCAGCTAATCTCCCAAAAACATACTACTGTAGCAGGTGGACTGCTGATGATATATTACCCTAGGTGTAAATGAGTGTGTGAATGTGTTTGTTCATACTGTATGGTGCACTGGACAGGCACCCCATTCAAAGTGTATTCCTGCCATAAAGTCTGTGGTCTCAACATATGTTCTAGATTTAATACAACCCTGACCAGGAAACAATGATTGCTAAAAGTTTGTGAGGTTAAGGGAACTTGAAACTGCCAAAATCTTGTATTTCGTCAATTGTCTATGGATATTACATTATTTTCCACTGACGTGTGCCAAGCATTTGGCTCTTCATTAATATAATATAAAATAATAGGTATTTGAGAGAGAATATTTTGGTTTGTTCATTTTTAACATTTTGTCTCTGACAAAATCATGAAATGCATTGAATTGAACCGATCTGTTAGGACCAATCAGAGTGATACACAGTGAAAGATTCCAGTGTGGTTATAGGAAGAATAGACACCCCTGAAACAATACAACCATTCAAATGAGTGTTCGGCACTTATTCTTGCAGCAGCCTTGTGGTATCATGAAATCTGCAAATGCTTTTCTAATATGTAGGGACATGTCGACATGGAGACTATAAAGCAGATCCCTGAAACAAAATTCTTTAAAAAAAAACATTACCTGTCATCACTCATTGAACCACTTCATCTCTCTCCACTCTCCTCCTTCATTCTGAAATTCCCTAGCCTCTATCTAATCCAGTGGTTCTCAAACTGTGGGGCGCGCCCCACTAGTGGGGAATACAGACATGACAGGTGGGGCGCAATGAACGGGAGGAAAAACAGGAAAGTACCTAATTCATGCTTTTCTTCATTCACACACAAATAAATGGATCAATAATACAAGTAAATTTAAAATAACATCAGTTGTGGGCCGGGAGAAAAAGTGGAACCATAGTGCAACAATAACAATTTAACGTCGGGCCAACTTGAGCAGCGCTGCTCGAATCACAAACCTGCGCGAGCCACTGGGCAGCGCTGCGCGACTCTGACAGAAATAAACCGCGCCGGCCATCAAATTATGGCAAGGCGGAAACAATATTAAACAGTCCTGACATTTTAAATAAATTTTTTTTAAATAAAACACAGTGGGTCACACAGGTTTGTGATTCGAGCGGCGCTGCGCGGTCCACCGGGCTGCGCGAATAAACCAGATCATCACTGCGCTATCCAGATAGTCGAGCTGCGTTGTATTTGCGCAGATATTTGGTTCAATCGGGTGCCGCGGTTTCGTCCCACTTTTGATGTGTTTGGCTTCACATACACTTCGACAATGGAAGAAGACTATATACAGGTGCAGCAGCAGTGAGTTTGCTTACATGTGACAAAACCAACAACGAGGAGATTGTAAAGAAAAAAAGTGCCTCGTCTGTGGTGTGGAATTGGTTTGGGTATAAGAAAAGTGATATGAATGAGATGAACGCGATTTGTAAGGTACACAAGTGCACTGTTTTAACAAGGGGTGGAAACACATCAAACCTTTTCTATCATCTGAAATACAAATCGAATATGGCCAAAGTAAAAAAAATGCGGCAAACCTCAGCAATTCACAGTTTAAATAAAATTACATTAAAAAAATGAAATTATGTAAAACAATTTCTTTGTGTTTTCATTTTTATTTATGCATTTTCAAATACAAATTGCTATATTGTGATTGTGATCGTTATCGAGGTAGAAAATCGCTTCTCCTGTGATAGAAGATTTTGGTTATATCGCCCACCCCTAATGAAGTCTATCTTCAGCTTGGATTCATGGTGCGGATGCTGGGGGCAGAGGAGAGACCCGTGTGTGTTTTGTGTCTTAAACTGCTGGCAGCAGACCGCATGAGACCCAACAAATTAGGAAGACACTTAGAGACAACACACTCGCTGTCACGTTAATAAGCCACTGGACGTCTTTGAAAGAAAGCTGGCAGAATACAGACAGCAGGAGAATCACATGGTAACATCTGAATCAGTGGACAGCAAAGCACAAATGGCTTCATTCAAAGTTGCATACAAAATTGGCCAGTGCAAAAAAAAACTACAAACGATTACTGAGCAGCTAATAAACATGGGGTCAATTATGCAAAGATAAGTGACAACGTAAGCCTTTTATAACAATTGCACGTGTATTTTATCTATTTTTAACTTGGTGGTGTTTGATCGTATTGGTTTAGGAATTGATATTTCAATAAACAGTAAACTTGGCCGATTTCGTTATTATTTTGTTGACAAGTGGGGCTTGAAAATTCGCTCACCCCCTTAAGTGGGGAATGACAGAAAAAGTTTGAGAACCACTGATCTAATCTGACGTTTTCTTAGCCATTTAGCTATTCTTGCCAGTCCAGGGAGTTGTCCTGGAATCAACGTTTTATT
Source organism: Channallabes apus (assembly GCA_030522415.1). Lineage (NCBI taxonomy): Eukaryota > Metazoa > Chordata > Actinopteri > Siluriformes > Clariidae > Channallabes > Channallabes apus. The sequence continues at coordinate 21,617,750 of CM060108.1, read as the reverse complement.
TTACACAAGCACAGACAGTGGTTCAATATTTGCTTACTACTTCAGGCACACGACCTCACATTGGAAAGCTGTAATATCTGGCATAGCTCTATGTTATCTGTTACCTTTCTTATACTACATACAGTATATCCGTGACAGTCCATTATGGAGAGCATTATCATAGGTGGGGAGTGTCTAATAAGATATACTGTAATATATCATATGATGAACAACTGTCAACTTCTCACGTTTTATATTTTTTATATATATATGTGGGTCCTTCTCAAAAAATTAGCATATTGTGATAAAGTTCATTATTTTCTGTAATGTACTGATACACATTAGACTTTCATATATTTTAGATTCATTACACACAAACTGAAGTAGTTCAAGCCTTTTATTGTTTTAATATTGATGATTGTGACATACAGCTCATGAAAACCCAAAATCCCTATCTGAAAAAATTAGCATATCATGAAAAGGTTCTCTAAACGAGCTATTAACCTAATCATCTGAATCAACTAATTAACTCTAAACACCTGCAAAAGATTCCTGAGGCTTTTAAAAACTCCCAGCCTGGTTCATTACTCAAAACCACAATCATGGGTAAGACTGCCGACCTGACTGCTGTCCAGAAGGACATCATTGACACCCTCAAGCAAGAGGGTAAGACATAGAAAGAAATTTCTGAACGAATAGGCTGTTCCCAGAGTGCTGTATCAAGGCACCTCAGTGGGAAGGAAAAAGTGTGGCAGAAAACGCTGCACAACGAGAAGAGGTGACCGGGCCCTGAGGAAGATTGTGGAGACGGACCGATTCCAGACCTTGGGGGACCTCGTTTACTGACCATGGTATTACTGTGCTCAATTGGCCTGCCAACTCTCCTGACCTGAACCCCATAGAGAATCTGTGGGATATTGTGAAGAGAAAGTTGAGAGACACAAGAATCTGCAAAAGGATTCCCGACCAAGTATTGAGTGCATAACTGAACATAATTATTTGTAGGTTGACTTTTTTTGTATTAAAAACACTTTTCTTTTATTGGTTGGATGAAATATGCTAATTTTTTGAGATAGGGATTTTGGGTTTTCATGAGCTGTATGCCACAATCATCAATATTAAAACAATAAAAGGCTTGAACTACTTCAGTTGTGTGTAATGAATCTAAAATATATGAAAGTCTACTGTTTTTTAGTCTTTTTTTTTTAGAAGGACCTGTACACACATACAGTACATACACACACACACACACACACGTACCTGTATAGCTCAGCTTCAATCTGAATAGCGTGTTTTGTATGAACTACCTCTCTGATGTTAAGCTACTGTGAATAGTATGTCACCCTGAAATGTCATCTTGCACTTTTAAGTTGTTTTGGTTTCCATTTGCCAGAAGAAATAATTCTCCGTAACTATTTCAGTGACCTTTGGGATATGAAACTCTCAGAGGTTTCCCTGGAAATAAATTAACCCTATATTCTGTTAAGGCATACAGTATACTCACAAGAGGCATATACACATTTCTGAACATAAAATAAAAGCAGTTTGTGAGCTTAATGATTATGTAGTGTGTATTGGTGTGATAAAGTGAGCAGATGAGTCTCAGAGGGGTTTAATTTTAGCAGCATTCATATTAAATTATTTCAGTAAATGGATGATGATTAAATTTGCTTTAAAAATGCAAACGTCCTCCAGAATGAACTTGAGACTCATTATTATTATTATTATCATTATTATTATTATTATTAGACCTGTGTTTTTTTAGGGTTTTACCTGCTCTATCACACCACTATTATTGTTCATCTAATCAGAATAAGCTGTTACATTAATTAGATGAAGCAGGGTTGCAAACCACTGCTTTAAACTATGTGTATCTGTTTGTGTCTAATCTTCCAAATATGTTTTTCTTTCTTAGGATTTAAACCCAAAGCAATTATTAATTATTAATACCACTGTCCTGGGAAACATTAAATGCACTGGATGGAAATACCTGAGCTAGAAATGTCAGCACTATTTTAGTGTGTGAATTCTGGATCTGGCAGGTCCTCAACATCCACTACATAACTTAACTAAATACATTTTCTCATCCAAAGTCTTTTTAAAGTAAAGTTTATGCAGTTAAGTTAGGATTGTTTTATATATATATATATATATATATATATATATATATATATATATATATATATGTATATATATATATATATATATATATACTGTATATATATATATATATATATATATATATACACGAATGGATTTATATATACTGTATAATATATATATATAATTATATATAAATCATTTCGTATATATACTGTATATGTCTATATACTGTATATACTATATATATATATTGTATATGTCAAAAACGTGAGCTTTCTTTATCTTGCTAGCTTTAAACCTACTTGCTTTTTTCCTCCTAAATACAGTATAAGCTCCCCACAGACATTCTGTCTGCCCACCACAGAACTCAACTGCCAGTTCTCCCCTGTCATATGTCGTATGTCTACTACTCATGCTACCTTTGAGATGAGTAAAGCCGGCAAACTGCTGCTCATTCTGCATTACAGTGTATCAAACTTGAAGGAAAGCACTATCGATCTTTTTCCAGATACATGAGCTCATAGACAGCCATGATAAGCTAGTGTAGCTCTGAGAAAATACACCATTTCTCTTCCTAAAGTGTATGGTCAATTTGCTCCTTTAACTTCCAGCTTATGATGCTGTGGAATTGTTAGTATTTGAAATTGTTATCTCCAGATATTAGGGTGAATGCATTTCTGTTGTTCACCCCTTTTCAGGTTTTTCACCACCTGACACAACCCTCCGATTTTATCCAGGCTTGGGATCGGCTCTGCATCCAGTGGCTGGGGTTTGGCCATTGGTTGGAGACTGAGGAAATTAATTTAGTCCAGTAAATCTTGTAAGATTCTCATTGTATTTCCACTTATTACACTTTATTATGCTTCTACACTCCTTTAACTTCTGGGTTCCAAGATTAAATCTGAAATTAGAGTTAAATGGAAAGCTAGTGCACTACTGTGTACAATCCATTGCCATGCACAGCAAGCCTTGTTTAAAGAGCTAGCTAACTTTGTAGTAGTAAATAAAAAAACATGGATTGTTCAGAGGCATTTCGGAATGACTTAATTTGTTCCGGAAGCACGCTTGTATATCAAAACGTTCATATATCAAAGTGAATTTCTCGAAAAAAAGAAATAATGGAAACACAGATCATTCATTCCACAACCCAAAAATATTCATATAATAATGATTCATAAAAAAATAGATAAATTAACCTGCACTTTACCATTGAAAAGAATCATAGATGTAGTGATTGAGACCAGAGAGAAGAGAGGAGATAGAAGTTTGCTGACAGAAACTCTCACACACATACAGTAAGCGCACACACACACACACACACATGCACGCACACGTAGTCACAGTGTTATAGTAAACAGTGTATGTACGCATGCACTCGTATATACGTTGACTATATGAGTGACGCATGCGCACTGAAACAGAGAAAGAGAGACGATTACACACAATACTGCTCGTACTGTATTTCAAGACCTCGCTCATTTACCGAGTTAAAATTTATTAAACTATTAGTGCATTATTAACACTTACATGAATGTTGTTAATCGATGGTAATACACTGGGATATTTAATTATACTGTATGTACCTGTCCATGTCCCAGGTGTTCTAAGAACCGTTCCAGTGGTGTTACCGTCATTTATCATCACTTCTTCTTATCCAATCAGATTGCTCATTTGGAAGTAACTGTTGTATAATATAAACAATATTTTGTTTTTTCAGCTGCCCCATTTAGGGGTTGCCACAGAACATAATCTAATCTGCACATTTTTTATTTTGATTTTGGCACAGGTTTTATACTGGTTGCCCTTCCTGATGCAGGCTTGCCATTACCTGCAACCCCAAAGCTTGATTGTATTGGCTGGCAACACGAACCTGTGTTTTTTACATGGCAGACGCAAAACCTGTCACTAGTGATTTAGGGTGCACGTGATACATACTGTATTAATTTGTAAGCCCAGCCACTAAAATAACATTCTTTTAATAAATTGGACCACTGCTTCCCATTTATCATTAGATATACTGCAAAAGATAAATTACAGAAAGTTTTTTCGGTCCAATGGAGATATGGAGGTAGCAATGAGAAAAGGAACCTTTTGGAATAAATGTTCTGCTACAGTAGCTCCATAAAGCTTCATAAATGCTAATAAATCTGACCATGAACTTCTGTATAAACCTTCCTTTTTTTTTCAAGAAACTCTATATCAGATTTCTGAACCTCTTTCCCTTCATATACAATCCATAATTCATGACAGAGGATCATTCAACATATCCCGAAATAGGTTTTTCAAAGGTATACCGTCTCTGTTGCACACACCTCATCACCTGGAAAGCTGAATACACCTTTTTAGTCCATTTTTTTAAACTCACCTTATGATCCAGTCTGTTCTGGCCTCTCACTCAACCACATACGCTGTGACATCTCCCCTTCTTTACACACAGATCCTCTCATCTTGTCTTTGATCTTGGGGTAATGTATATAAATAATTTAGCCAGTGTGCTGTGAATAGTCAGTGCAGTACAGCATATAGTTACTCACCAAATAAATGATTTATACTGGCTATTTAAGAACCACCTTAAGGACGAGGCCACCGAGACCTCAGTAAGCTGTCAGATAAATAATGGAACACTAATAAACAAATTTGTGTACACATAATTCTGTCGGTCAGAGCATGAGTAATTGTTAGGAATCTCACATACTGTAGTTATTCATTTGGACTCTCTGATTATCATAGGGCTTGTTTTGTCATTACACAGTTACACAACAGATTGAAAAGTAGTGTACTTTATACACACCTGGTTCTCCAAGACTGCTCTTTTTAATGCTGAAATGATTGTGACTTGGGTGGTTCTCATTTACCTCTGTGTCATTAGCGGGACTGATGGGCAACAAAGATATCTCCAAGTTTTTGTAGCACAAGGTAAATCCTGTCTTAATTGTTTCCAGCTGAATCTGTTTGCCCTGTATTTAAGAGTCTGCGTCTGGGTAAGAACATCCAACCAATATTAATGCTCAAATACTTTAAAAACAGTACTGTTCTGTCACATGGCACTATGCACATATATACTGTACACATACAGTATGCACACACGGTCACACCAAGGAGTAATGAATCAACTGCCAATTCACCTCCTGGCAGGAAATCCAGAAAACCCAATGAAAATACAGACAAACCTCCCCCAGCTCAGGATCGAACCTGGGACTGTGAAGCAGCAAAAATATCCTCAGCATGTTCTGTTATGTAATTAACACACTTGAGGTTATGCTGTTGTACTGAATATCAGCATCCTGTAGCTGTGAAAATCTAAAGGTATCACAGCCTTGCTGATATTCAGTACAACATTGTGACCATTAGTTTGATATTTCATACAATACTTTTATTATTAACTAATTATGATTTATTTGCCAATGCATATCCTTCCTTGCCTGGCAGACCGTTAGTGTCAATAACAGGGGTGAAAGTTTTAAATAAAGATTTACTTTATATTTCCACTTATATAATAGAATATCAGCTAACTACTGGGGTTTTGGGGTTTAATCCCAAATAGCATGAAATGGAAAGCTAGTGCACTATGTAAAGTTCTACATACAGCACACACACATGCCAAGTAGCGCTCATGATCAGAGTTTTGGGATTCAGTCTTGTATCAGAAGCTAATGAGCTTTGTAGCCATAAATAAAAGAACATGGATGGTTCAGGGGTGCAATGAATCATCCGTAGCAATTAGTAAGGAATCAAAATATTGTTTAAAACATCATTATATTATCAGATGTGTTTATTTGCTGAAAGTGCTTTTGTGATTAGTTTCGAATGTGTTTTTTGGTAGGTAGTTGCCCTCCCCTCAGTCTACTGGACCTTACCGGCCTACTTTCACTCATGCTGTGACCGAAGGCTGGGGTGATCAACGATTCTTATAACACCATGGACGCAGATTGTTGCGTTTAGTTAAACGTCCCAGCAGTGTTGCCATCCATTATCACCACTCATGGAATGCCTCTCGTCCAATCAAATGGCTCAGTCAGAACGAACTGTTGTATAGTTACAGTTAAATGTCTCAATGCTGTTACTGTCTATAGTCACAACTTGTGAAATGGCTACCATCCAATCAGATTAGGCAGTTGGAACTAACTTTTTTGTATAATCTTTAATTTTGAGCTTTTGAATTTTTTTTCCTGAAAATTATACTCTCAAAGAAAACCTCTGATCATACTCATCATAGTATTCTATAAGACAAGAAAAAGAAATATATATATATATATAGTGTATATATATATATATATATATATATATATATATATATATATATATATATATATATATATATATACCAAGATCAACCTTTTTAAAGAGAGTACATTGTCATAGACATGTTAAAGGGTAAATGCACCAGATCACTAAAGCAAAATCTTTTTGGACTAGTTTGATTGTAAATTATCATAGTTCTAATAAAATTAGTCATAGGTTATTAGGAAATAACCAAACATTATTAATCTATTATTAGATCCTTCTATTCCCACATAAATTTCATATATTCTGATTGCTAGTCCTCAACAGCTATGGTAGGACAACTTTACCTTATCCTAACCTATGATTTCCATCGGGTGATAAAAACTGTGAAATCAATGCATAAATCAGTAGTATGGTGTTGTTTGTGGTGTTAAAGTTCCCATGATCTCCAGTAGTTGTATGTCTAGTTCCACAATGCAGATGTTACTCTGCTTGTTAAAATAATGTATAGCACACATAAAGTCAACAGTGATGAAGAGCTGCTGTTTTTTCTCACTTTTTTTATCTTTCTCTCTCACACATTTATCTTTACGGTCTCGGGCATTTCTTTTACATGTGCTTTCTATCCTCCCCATTAGGATACTTTATGGAAGCATAAACAATTCCACAAATTCCATGTTACTGTCAGAGCTTTGCAATGTCCCTGCAATCTCCAACCTCTTTTTGTTGTTATTGTTGTTGGTAGGGGAATTCTTAATCTTTCATATCATATTCTTTATTCACATAAGCATCAGGATTTATTTCCTTTTAAGGATGTATGAGTGTCTGTTAGGGCCAGGAGATGTGGCCTTCAGCCTGGAGCTTTAAGTCATTCTTAACCTTCTGTCTTTCTGGTTTGGCTCTTTTAGTGGTGTGGTGTCGGCCTACAACATGATATTTTAAAGTGTCCAAGCAACTGTTTTAGTCAGGAGGATGTTCAAATATAGTAGCAGAGTGGACTTTCTCAGGCTTCTCTGTCAGTGAGAATGCGGATGACTGAGAATACACTCCGAAACGACCCCATGGAAAAATTGCTTCCATCTTACAGAGTATCCTCATGAGAGCAGTTCTCTTAATTATATTAACTGCAACAATAATAGTCATTCACAATATGAATCATTTTTAAAGATAGAAATGGGTTAGATGTGATACGATTACTGTATGCTTATTATTTTAATACCACTTACAATTAATGTTCATGGGGGCGGGGGGGCATGGTGGTTTAGTGGTTAGCACTGTACTGCAGCCTCACGTCTGTGGGGGGTCGGGATTTGGACTCTCACTTCCAGTAAGTTTTTCTGAGATTGCATGTTCTCCCCGTGCTTGGTGGGTTTCCTCAGGGCAACCTGGTTTCCCCTGAAAAGTCCATAAACTTGTGTTGTAGACTGATTAGTGTTCCCAAATAACCCATAGAGTATGATTTGATGTCACTGTGTGTGTGCAAGTCCAGGGTGTACCCTACTTTGTGCCATGAATTTCATGAATCCTTATGTGACTCCACACAGGATAAGTGGTCCAAAAACTGAATTGATGAATAAATTAACATATATATTTGGGGCAATATAGTGGTGCAAAAGGTATTGCTGCCATCTCCCATATAAAGCTCTGTATTCTGTCTGTGCAGAGGTCTACAGGCTCTGAAAGAACTTGCAGCCTGATAGATATAAGACAAATTGTGATTTAAAGCATATGTAAGAGCATGCTTAATAATAATAATAATAATAATAATAATAATAATAATAATAATAATAATAATAATGAGAATAAAAAAAAAACGATGAGTCTAACTATTTGAATAAACAAACTGCATCTTAAAAGCTATTCAGCCTTTTTGATATTTTCCATTAAGGTCAATTAAATACATGCGCTAAATACAGTATATGCTGTCTAAACACTGAGCTATATGGTATTACTGTTGGATGGCCCTAAAACTGTTGGATTCAAAACTAAAAAACATGTTGTTTAGCCATCATTAAACTTTTGTTTAAATTGAAGTTCCTTCATGTTAAATGTGACCCACATGTTTGATGTTCTGGTTACTTTTGTCTGTGGGTCAAATGTGTTGTTGTTTTGGTATTTATTATGCGCTGGAAGAGTCTCAGCTGGAAAACCGGAAGAGCCAAAAATAGTGAGTAATGAGAAAATGAGGTTCTTTGACTCGCATGTAGTCTCGCACACGTACACACATAAACACACACTGCTGCCCCGCCGCCCGTCATTCCTGACCTCTATTACCACTATGTGACCACTCCACTTCCTGTCATATTTTGGGAGGCTGAGTGAGAGCGTGAGAACAGCTTTGTTTGGGCCATGGAGAAATCCCAGAACAAGAAGTAGACCCCATCTTATTCACTTAAAATGTGTACAACACAAAAAGTTCAGTTCCATATCTTTTTTTTCTCCTTGTTTGCTCCTTAACATAGTCACATGGTTTCGTTTCATGTCTTTTCCTCTCATGAGTCTTATTTGCTTCTGGAGATGGTTCAGTTATATGCTTGTGAAGAGGCTGTACATCCACAAAATCATCCACATACATGTAAATGTTTTTTTTTTATTTCTTACACATGGCCTATAATAGTTCTTCCATGCTGTGTGCACCTAAAAGAAAAAAAAATGTTCTGAAGACAATATTAATGAAAAATTCTTATACACTTAATTTTCTATTCATCTTTTTTCTTGTGCAGTGCTAAGTTAATAACTTGTACAGCAGGACTACAATTGGTTCCTTATCAGTTCCTTTAATTTATTAATTTGGCAGCTGAACAAACGCACAACCGTGTTCTCACCAGCTACTCACTGTGTGACTGTTAGCTAATAGATTCCATATGTGGGAACAAGGAAGTCCAGTAGTCTGTGTGATATAAACATGGATCCATTTGAATTTGTGCCAAAATGGCTCTTGCGATAAAACTAACTATGTCTAAACTAGTCATTAGTGTTTGCCACACAGTCAACTGTGGGAACTCAGATATTTAATGTAAGAAGAACGATATCAAGTAAATGGTGGCCCTCCAGACTGAATTAATTATACAAGAAAATGGGCGGATGAGATCAGGAAAACTGGTCAGTCATCCCGGAGGGGCTGCTGCCTGGCAAACAACCCCCATGCTGGACATCTGAAACCGGGCTGGGTTTGCTGAGTGAACTGGTATGAGGTCATTAAAGCCTGCAAAACATAATGGAACACCCAGAAAAACCCAGCATGGTCTTTTATAATGACTGTATAACGATAATACTGTACAGGTTGGGGATTCGGTCATGTTTTTGCGATGGCAAGCAAATGTCCCCATAATGCTTTTTTTTTGCTGTTTGATTAGTGACCATCTAGAAACGCTTTAGCGAATTGGAATGCATCACATTATTGGCTAATACAAAGATCACACAATTATAAGGCCACAGAGATCCAGGAGTGCAACTATTTCAACTATGACTGCTTTTCTCAACAAAACAGACATAATAATATAATAGCGTGAAAATATGCAGAGGATTGTTTAAAGAAACGAAACCCAACTATGCAGAATGTATACTGTTAGAGAGTGTTTGTCTATTTATGACTTAAATTAGCCTGCACTTCCCATACAGACCTTTTATGCAACCCTACATAGAGGTTTTAGAGAATCTAATAAATTAATGAAATCCTCATACTTTCAGTAACTAATGTAAACCTGAGGTGGCACAGTGCCGTGGTGGTGAGCACTGCGATTGTGCAGCTACAGGGTTAAGCATTCAATTCCCGCCTTGGGTCTATGTGTGTGGAGTTTGTATCTTTTGCCTGGGCTTGGTAGGTTTCCACCATGTACTCCAGTTTCCTCCAACAGTACAAAGATATACAGAAGAACCTACTGTAACTCGTGTTTCCACAGTGTGTGTTGTGTGCATGCGTGCTGGCTGAACTGGCGTAAAAATCCTTTTCATCTGTTTTGGTGTCTTTTTTAACTCTACAAAAGCAAGTTTTTCCTGTGTACAGTGTATATGTCACGCTGACTTAACCCTGCTGCCTTGCAGCTCCAAGATTGGGGGTTAAAATCTCGCCTCCTCTCTTCATGGATTTTCTTAAAGTCTGAGATTCTCCCACGAGCCCGAAGATAAGCATCTTAAGCTGACTGTTGTTTTCAAATTGCCTGTAGTGGGTAATTGGGTATGTGAGTGTGTGATTGTGCCTTTCAATGCCACCCCATGCTTGTAACCCCATTGAGGGTGTACCCTGCCTTGTGCTCTGGGATCGGCTCCAGGCTCCTCTCGACACATTATAGGAGAAGTGTTATAGACGATGGATAGATTTTCATGTCAGACCATTTTCTTTTTACCTCACTATAGTTTGTCTCTAGATTTGGATTTTCAAATGATGTTGCACAACTTTATAATTTTTTATTGTCATTTAAGTGAATCTAAATAACTGACTTTATACCTTTTACCTCAGTTCAATAGTCATTTAGAGTTTCCAGTTGCCAGAGCACTGGCATCTTTAATGGGGTTTTGTGGGCATTACTAAATTCAAACGAGCTTTGCTGGAAATATGCTTTGCACTTTATGGGTCATCAACATTGTTCTTTGTTGGATTTGCACAAACATTTACATACAACTTTACTAAAGGCTTTGATAAAAGCGGCTCAGCTTACAAGTTCTCTTTACATTTAGGCATTTGGCAGACGCTCTTATCCAGAGCGACTTACATTTTTATCTCATTACACATCTGAGCAGTTGAGGGCCTTGCTCAAGGGCCCAACAGTGGCAACTTGGTGGCTGTGGGGTTTGAACCTGGGATCTTCCGAACCGCAGTCCAATGCCTTAACCACTGAGCTACCCCTGGCCCCTGCTCTTTGCAAAGCAAGACTCATTTTGAAAACCTGAATGGTACCATTTAACGTGGAATTGTTCTATTAAGACAGATCACACACCAAGCTGAATACTTGCTCTTGGGTTTTACATTTTGACAATATGACTAGGTGCTCCTGAAGTGCTGATGGGGCATGAATAATGGATACTCAAGTGGTTGAGGTAGAAAATAGCAGGCTTTCAGTCTAAATGCTCTCGATAATTTTTGGTTTCAGCTCCATCCGTTATAGACATGGTAGTTTCAAGTCCATCAAACCCGGCTGACATCTACATGTTCTCGTTTTGGTAGGCTTTGAACAGCATAACATTTCTAAACCAAAGTTGCTGTAAAAAAAAAGGAGGTGATTTTGGTACTGCAGTTAGTCTTAACTAAACATCATCAAAACACTTACACAGATGGATCAGATGGGCTGGTCTTTGGTCCCTGTGGACATGGATGAACGGGTACTCACGATCCTGTCACTAGTTATGTAGTGTGTTTTAAGTGTATTAAGTGCTAGTATGTATCTATCACTGATAGCCTTAGCATCAACCTCATTTCTTCTTTTGTCTGTTCCAACCACTTGGCATTCAGCATCACCAGTACACTAATCTCTGATCATCCGTCATCATCTGCACCTGTTTCTCACTGGTTAAATGGTTTTAAGTTAAATTAAGTTCAAAGTTAAATGGTTTTTATGCTTAATGGTCCATGTGTCACTGTGTGGCTTTACATACAAAAACATGTCTTCGAAAACGGTTAGGTACAGGGACTGGTCTAAAAATTCAAGCTAAAACCTTGCCAAAAATGAAAACAATAAATGTCCTTCAAGAAGCCTGGAGAACTATTCCTCAAGGCTACCTTAAGCCTGGATTTTTGAATGCAAAGTATAAAGAAATGGCTCAAGATTTTTTGCACAGTACTGTATACAGTACATACAGTATATCCTTTTTGTTTTAATTTCATTAATCACTTTTCAAGAAAATCAAGAATTCAGTATTCTAAATTATTAGAATATTAACTAAGATCAGTTAAAAAAAGGTTTTACTCTCATTCAGTCATTCATTCTGGTTATCACTTTTCCTGTCCAGGGCTTGAGCCTAACCCAGGGGACTTGGGACACTAGGAGAATGACCACCCTGACCAGAGTGCCAATCAAGGCACACAAGCACGCACACATTTAGAAATGCCAATTAGCCTAATCGGCATGTCTTTGGACTACGGGAGGAAACCAGAGCACTTAGAGGAAACACACCAAGGATGGGGCAAACATGCAAAGTCCACACACAGACATTTGGTTGGACTTGACCCTGAAGGTGTGAGACCAGCGTGCTAAACACTATGCCACAGTGCCAGAAAAAAAGGATTTACAATACAGGACTGTTTAACTTCTGAAAAATATGTTCATTTATGCACTTAGAATGTGGTTGGGGCTGATTTAGCATGAATTACTGGATCAAAAAATGGAAGCGATCTGCCTGTTGCATTGCGGAGACATTACTGGTTGCCTAGGTTGTTTTGTGAGCAGCGGTCCGATCGCCAGTGTTGTTGGCTCAGGTGTTTCTCAACTTCTACTTAACAGTACTTCATATATCCTGTATGGGTATGTATGAATACTAATTCACTCAAACTCTAAAATAAATATTCTTATATAGTAATCAGCAAAATTACAACAAAATCATTTGAAATATTTCACTTTAAATGTGCATTTCTGTCACGGAGCGGAACGGAACGAGGTGAATCCAAGTGCAGATGACGTGCCACAACGTCAGGCGAGAGCGTGGTCGGAATGCGGAAGTCAATGCCGGGCGATCAGTCAGCGGAGCGTCTAAGCCAAATCGTAAAGCGGGAGCCGTGGTCAAAAAGAGGAAGCGTTAATTCAAAACCGGGAGATCAAAGGGCGAGGCAAACAAATCAGAGACGAGAAACCGAAAGCGAAAAACGAGAAACAAAGCGAACTTGGCAACGTGAGATCAAGGGAAAATAAACGCGAGAAGATCGGGGCATGAAAACACAAGATAATCCAGCGATTTGAGCAGCGCAGTGTGCGTGCTTAAATCACTGGAGAAATCAGCGTAGGGAATGGGAAACAGGTGAGCAGAAGGGGCGGAAACGGGGGCGTGAGAGCGCACGTGACGGCTAGACAACAACATGAGCGCGTGGGGAAGTGACAGCGTGGGAAAAAGACGGCCGACAGACCGTGACTCGTGACAGTACCCCCCCCCTTACGAACGCCTCTGGGCGTTAGGACGGGGAGCCTCAGGGAAGCGTTTCTGAAAGTCAGAGATTAGCTTGGGGTCTAGGATGAACTTGGCGGGGATCCAGCTTCTCTCCTCAGGGCCATAGCCTTCCCAGTCCACCAGGTACTGAATGCCTCTACCTCGGCGGCGAGCTTTCAGGAGGCGGCGGACGGTGTAGGCTTCACCGCCATCAATGATACGGGGAGGAGGCAGAGGGTGGGTGGGGGGACTTAATGGGCTTGAGGCAAGACAGCGTAGCTGGGATACGTGGAACGTGGGGTTTATTCTTCGCATGGTTGAGGGGAGTAAGAGTTTGACAGCGCATGGATTGATGATCTTGGTAATCGTGAAGGGGCCGAGGTAACGAGGGGAAAGCTTGCGGCAGGTGGTCTTTAGGGGGATATCTCTGGCGGCAAGCATGACTCTCTGCCCCACCCTGTACTTGGGAGCCTGAGAGCGTCTGCGGTCGGCCTGTGTCTTATATCTTCTGCCGGCCCGTAACAGCGTTCGCCTCGCTTGCAGCCAGGTCTTTCTGCATCGCCTGACAAAAGCTTGGACGGATGGGACACTGACCTCCTCCTCCTGAGATGGGAATAAGGGTGGTTGATAGCCCAGGCAGCACTGGAATGGAGACAAACCAGTAGATGACGATACTTGGGAGTTGTGGGCGTATTCCACCCATGGCAGAAACTTGCTCCAGGAGGCGACATCTCGGGAGGCCATGCACCTTAAGGCTACTTCGAGGGACTGGTTCTTTCTTTCGGTCTGCCCGTTGGACTGAGGGTGAAAGCCTGAGGACAGACTGGGGGTGGCTCCAATGAGTCTGCAAAATGCCTTCCAAAATTGTGATGTGAATTGGGGCCCACGGTCGGATACGATGTCATTGGGAAGACCATGCAGCCTGAAAACGTGCGTTATCATGAGATCAGTGGTTTCCTTGGCGGATGGAAGCTTGGGTAGCGGAATGAAATGGGCGGCCTTAGAGAACCGATCCACCACAGTCATGATGCATGAGTGGCCGTTGGAGGAAGGTAACCCTGTGACAAAGTCCAGGGCAATGTTGGACCATGGACGAGATGGGATAGGTAATGGTCTGAGGAGGCCTGCCGGCGCGGTGTTGGTGTGTTTGCATCTAGCACAGGTGTCACAGGCTGCCACGAAGCTGAAGGTGTCTTCCTTGACCGTGGGCCACCAGAAACGTTGTCGGACTTGAGACAGGGTTCGAGCTGAGCCAGGATGACAGGAGAGCTTGGAGCTGTGTGCCCATTCCAGAACTTGAGAACGTAGAGGAAGTGGAACAAACAGGCAATTAGGGGGCACGTTACTTGGCCCGGGTTCCTGAGACAGGGCTTGCTGGACCTTAGTCTCGATATCAAGCTCAGCTGCTGCGAGTAAGCATGACGGGGGAATGATGGTTTCGTTGGCAGTGGAGTCGTGAGTAGGTGAAAATTGTCTGGAGAGTGCATCTGGCTTGGAATTCTTGGACCCAGGACGATATGAGAGGACAAAGTTGAATCTGGAGAAGAACAGTGACCACCGAGCCTGGCGAGAGTTTAGCCTCTTGGCGTTCTGCACGTATTCGAGGTTCTTGTGATCAGTCCAGACCAAAAATGGGGTCTCCGTCCCCTCTAACCAGTGTCTCCATTCTTCTAGGGCCAGCTTGATGGCCAGCAGTTCTCGATCACCGATGCCATAATTCACCTCAGCAGGCGTTAAGCGGTGAGAGAAGAAAGAGCAGGGGTGTAGCTTGTTGTCGTGTGCAGCTCTCTGGGAGAGGACACCTCCTACCCCTGTGCTGGAGGCATCGACTTCCACAACAAACTGGCGTGACGGATCTGGAATAGTCAGGATTGGGGCAGACGTGAACCGTTTCTTGAGTTCCGAGAAGGCTTTTTCAGAGTTCATGTCCCAACAGAAACGTGTCTTGGGGGAAGTCAGGGCTGTTAAGGGGGCAGCAATGGAGCTGTAGCCTCGGATGAAGCGACGGTAAAAGTTGGCAAAACCCAAGAATCTCTGAAGTTCCGGTCTTGTGGTGGGCGTGGGCCAGTTCGTGACTGCATGTAGTTTAGCAGGCTCCATTTCAATGCCTGAGGGGCCAATGACGAACCCCAGGAAAGTGGTGGTTGTTGTGTGAAATTCGCACTTCTCTGCTTTGACGAAAAGATTGTTCTCTAACAGTCTTTGTAGCACCTGTCGAACATGATGTTGGTGCTCTTCTAGGTCTCGGGAGAAGATTAAAATATCGTCCAGATAAACAAACACAAATAAATTCAGAAAGTCTCTGAAGACATCATTGATGAGGGCCTGAAAGACGGCTGGGGCGTTGGTCAGGCCAAACGGAACCACCAGGTACTCATAGTGTCCTGTTGGGGTGTTAAAAGCAGTTTTCCATTCGTCACCCTCTCGGACTCGGACGAGGTGATATGCGTTGCGTAGGTCCAGTTTGGTAAAAATCTTTGCTTCCTGGAGGAGTTCAAAGGCGGTCGCCATTAACGGAAGGGGATAGCGGTTCTTCACTGTGATCTGGTTTAGGCCCCTATAATCGATGCATGGACGAAGGGACCCATCTTTTTTACCCACGAAGAAGAAGCCGGCTCCCGCCGGGGAGGAGGAGGGGCGAATGATCCCCGCCGCGAGGGACTCCGAGATATAATGATTCATAGCTTCACGCTCCCTGGGCGACAAAGAATATAGGCGGCCCTTGGGGGGCGTGGTACCTGGGAGCAGGTCGATAGCGCAGTCATATGGACGGTGGGGGGGCAGAGAGACAGCACGAGATTTACTGAAGACCTCCTTGAGATCATGGTACTCTGAAGGGACGGCGGTGAGGTCCGGTGGTTCATCCACAGATGCAGGGCTGAGGCAGGACGTGGCTGCAGCTCGTAGGCAGGAAGTGGCGCATGACGGGTTCCAGGCTACGATTGTGTTCCTGACCCAATCGAGTTGAGGATTGTGATGGGTTAACCAGGGCAGGCCCAGGACAACAGTAGCATGTGATCCCTCCATGATAAACAGAGAAATTTGTTCTAAATGGTTGCCCGAGACCCTTAGCCCGATGAGGGGAGTTCTGTGTGTGATAGATGGGAGTGGGCTGCCGTCGAGTGCCTGAACCTTGAGGTGGGTCTCCAAGGGTAGAGCGGGGATTCCTAGGGTCTTGGCAGAAGTCGCATTGATCAGGTTGCGGTCTGAACCTGAATCAATCAGTGCCTGCACCAGATGGGTCCGTTGCTCATGGATGAGAAAAACTGGAAACAGGCGGCGTTGACCTGGGGATCTTCCTGGTGACGCACCCTCCAATCCTCCCAGCTGGACTAGAAGACGCTCCCTTTTTACAGGACAGTCTTTGAGCTGATGACATGATTTCCCACAGTAGAAACACGCACCATCCACTCTGCGTCGTCGACGTTCTTCAGGGGAAATGCGGGTCCTGTCCAGCCGCGTGGGTCTCTCTTGAGGATTAGTTTGAGGGGAGCGAGGTTGTGGGCGGTCTCTGGGTGGTGAGAGTGTGGTTGCCTTTCCAAGGCGGAGGCGCGAATCTACTCGGCCGGCCAAATCCATGAGATCTTGGAGCGACGAAGGAAGTTCTTGGGAGATTAACGTATCCTGGAGCGTCGCAGTCAGGCCTTCGAAGAAGGTGTCACTTAGGGCCCGACCATTCCACCCGCTGGAGAGAGCTAGGGTCTGGAAATCGATGGCATAGTCATAGGCTGAACGTGAACCTTGGTGGAGTTTTAACAGCTTGTGACCTGCCTCCCTGCCATGACATGAGCGATCAAACACCCTCCTCATCTCTTTAGCGAAGTGCTCGTAGCTGGTGCAGCAGGAGTCATGAGCATCCCAGAGTGCAGTGCTCCATTCCCGAGCCCGTCCTGAGAGGAGAGTTATCACGTATGCGACCTTGGAGCGTTCAGTGGGAAATGTGGATGGCTGGAGCTCAAATATCAGCGTGCACTGAGAGAGAAAGGAGCGACAGGTGCCTGGATCTCCTTCATAGGTGGGGGGGGCAGGCAGTCGTGGTTCCCGTTGCGTGCAGGGACCCCCACTTTGTGCCGGAGAGAGATGGAGCCGTTGGAGTTGGGTAATAACATCAGCAAGGGTTTGCTTGGTGTTGAGCAGCTCCTGCTGGTGAGCTCCGAGAAGTGCACCTTGACTCTCCAGCGCCGATTTCATGTGGTCAATATCTGCTGGATTCATTTCGAGGGCTGGATTATTCTGTCACGGAGCGGAACGGAACGAGGTGAATCCAAGTGCAGATGACGTGCCACAACGTCAGGCGAGAGCGTGGTCGGAATGCGGAAGTCAATGCCGGGCGATCAGTCAGCGGAGCGTCTAAGCCAAATCGTAAAGCGGGAGCCGTGGTCAAAAAGAGGAAGCGTTAATTCAAAACCGGGAGATCAAAGGGCGAGGCAAACAAATCAGAGACGAGAAACCGAAAGCGAAAAACGAGAAACAAAGCGAACTTGGCAACGTGAGATCAAGGGAAAATAAACGCGAGAAGATCGGGGCATGAAAACACAAGATAATCCAGCGATTTGAGCAGCGCAGTGTGCGTGCTTAAATCACTGGAGAAATCAGCGTAGGGAATGGGAAACAGGTGAGCAGAAGGGGCGGAAACGGGGGCGTGAGAGCGCACGTGACGGCTAGACAACAACATGAGCGCGTGGGGAAGTGACAGCGTGGGAAAAAGACGGCCGACAGACCGTGACTCGTGACACATTTATATCATGAATCAAAAATATAAGGTCCCTTGTCAGGATGATGTCCCTGGAGAACACTCAGATCACATCTTCAGTCACTGCCGCAACTATGGGGTAACCATGTATAATCAACTATCCTTTTCCCTTCACATTGCTAACCTTACACACGCTTGTTGATTGTTTTCTAATAACAGCAGAAGACCACTTCTCTTAACACAGGCCACTTAGGCGATTGTTCATTCCCTGTTATTTCAGGACTAAATTACCAGAATATGGCTGCATGCCTTGTTTTCATGAAACTACAAAGCACTTATGTAAGTCGATCGGAATAAGGGCATCTGACAAGTGCCAGTTTCACATATAAATGAAATTATGGAAAAATTGCTATTCTATTAACTTTTGTCTAATTTCTCAACCAAAATTTTGAGCTACACTTTCAGAGGAATCATTTTACATCTTTCTTAATTTAACATGAAAGCATGAAATGGTTTAAATATTGCAAAACAAAAAGAAAAATTATGATGAAATACACATGTGAAGATGGCAAGCATGAGAATGTCAAAAACAGGAGTTAAGTCTGTAGTTATATACGGTGTGGGGGTTGAATACTGATGTTTGCAAATTCAGTATTGCTATGCATGACTACAGCTCTGCATGTGGCGCAATTTTTTCCCCCCTCCTTATTTCATGTTTAAAATGCATACTGTATATCTAAATAGCTTTGTAGGAAAAATCCTTGGAATAGTTTCATATAATGTTCTAGTTTTAAAATGCTATAATATTGATGTTATGGACATTGCATTGTTTGGTTTTGAAGATGTAACATAATATCCAATTTTAAAGCTTGAAACAAACAGAAGTCAGACTTGCTAAGCAACTGACTAAGACTCACTATTGGCAAGGTAAGGGTCTGTCATATGGTTTACTGCATTTGTAGGAAAATTTATACGCCGTTTGAGTTGATGTCAAAAATGTAAATATCAGAGTAAATGGAAATCAATTACATTTTTTTTTATTTCTATAGTGCTTTTAACAAATCACATTATATTTACAATTTCACATCGCAGCTCTTCTCTTAGGAGTACAATGATCACAGCTAATAGAAATGACCAGAGTCCCTTCAGCTTTCCTTGGTACATGCAGTATAGCATTAACATCTACCTACTGTACACCCTCAAGGTTTAATCATGTGAGAGGAAATCATGTCTATTTTCACTCCATGTTCCTCTCACATGATTTAACAAGTATTGTAATTAGTAATTTGTGTAGGGACAAACTGGAGAAATCTTTTTCTATAAGGCAGAAAGGAGAATTTGTGTAAAAAATACATGTACCCAATAAAGTGGGTTCCTTCCAGTCAATAAAACAAGCTGCCTGGGGTCTGCCCACACATTGTGTAAATCAAAGGGCAGAGCAGAGCATGGAGATCTGTAAACACTCCTCCCAGTGCCTCTGCACATGCAAGGGAAAAAGAAAATGTGTATATATGTGAGAGAGCATGCGAACGAGTTTGGAAGTGTGTGCCAGGAAGAAAAGGTGTCATTAATGTTTTATAATGTGTTACTGGTCAGGTTGGCATAAAGGAGATTATAAAGGTAATGTGTGGGCTTGTGTATGCCTATAAGTGTGTGAGGGAAAGTGTTTGTGTGTAGTTAGACCTCCCATACATCTGTGCATGTGATTCTGGCTTTTGTCCAGCTGTCACATAATCTTTAGGCATCCTTTAATGCAATATAGAAGGTCAAGAAGAGCAGATAGGGGTGATGGGAAACACACTTGCCTGTGATGACCTTGAACAACATATTCATAATGAAACATATTTATATGGATGGATTTTTAATCACACACAAAAAGACAGCTAGACAACTTAAAAGAGAGCTTTAAAAAAGTGATTTCTGTTTATCTATAGGGCAAGCATAATTTATTTTACATAAATCCAGCAACGGTTAGACTCATGGTCAAGACTTTTGTTCCTTTGTATAATGTGTACATTGATTGGACAGTATTTGTCTACTATATTTATTGCATATTTATTGCATATTATTGCATAGTTTTTTAAGGAGACGTATACATAAATAAGCTAGCCTCAATGCACACAAAATCCAGTGGGTCTTGACTCAAGAAAAAAAGTTTTTAGAGAAATTTGCTAGCCGAACAAATTATTTTACATTGCTGTTTAGTTTGCCCAACGTGTACCCAGCTCAAATTCTTAAGTTGACTTAACTTGTACAGTAATTATAATATTTAGGTCAGCTTAAGTAATATTGGTTGTTTGCTTAATTATATTTCTCTAGGGCTGACTTAGTCCAACTTTTCATCTAGACAGAAAGGTAAGTTGTCTACCAGTGTAGCCCACTGATGTACAGTAGTTGTGATTCAGTTGGTTCAGTTTTTCTAAAAGAACAAGTTGGCCTAACAATACTCAAACAATTTACTTAAAAAACTTTATTCTTCCAAAATTAGTCAAAGTTAAAACAGTTATCTGCATGAAACTGGAGAAAACATTCCTAAGTACTATAGAAATCGTTTTGATGGTTTCATACTGTAGGTGTTCGTCCAGTCATTTTGTAATTCAGTGTACAGAGCACAGACTTGGCCAAACATCACTCCTAAAACTGCTACACTGCATAGCGTCTATGGGAGTCACGTGACAAAAGAACGGACGATTTTAACCGAAGGATTTGCGAGGTAACTATTCATTTCTGTTTCCTGTTCATAACCTATGGAGGATTTGGGCATGCGCGCCTAGAAAATGTAGAAAATGAACGAATCACTCTCCGAGACTACTCGTTCTTCTGAGTCACGTTAAGGATTTGTTCAAGAAAAACGAATCATTCATGAATGACTTACTGTATCACCACAGTCACCCAGGCCCTCAAGGACTACAGTCCCATTCAACACCATAGCAACTTTATTAGCTTGTTCATGCTCCTCCTGTATCTCCAAAAGGCCAAGCGTCACCCTTCTGACCCAATCCTCCCCACCAGAGCTCTGGTTAAAGAGAACAAGGGAAGTTTTGTAAAAACAAAAATGAATACATTTTATAAAATGCCTAGTTATACTGTAATAAAAATTGAAGGTATAAATAAATCTATATACCACCAGAGTGTATAAAAGAATTTTAAAAAGAGTTTCTGGAATTCTAATGATGGGTTAATGGTGCATACTTTGTCATTCTCAGGAAGTTAACCGATATAACACTTACAGTATACAGTAGATGAGCATTAGCGACTCTGGGAGTTTTTATCTACCTTAACCTACCAACTGTTAAACACTTCTAGGATTTTATCATATAGTCCTTAGCTGAGCAGTGGTTACAGTAAATTGCTGGCTCTACTAGATTTTTGTAGTTTATTCAGTCTGGATCTACAAATTGTTCAAGAACACAGAGCTACCGGTTGTCTAAACAAATACCACTGTAAGAAGATGGGCCAACAATGCAATATTCATTCATTCAACATTTATCTAGATGAGTTTTTACAGTGCTTATGGTTGTTGACAATAGGCTTTGTGAAACACCATACTGGGCTAGAAAGACGTCATCCCACATAATTGTCATTCAGGAGCTTCAAGGTTGTGTAGTGGCTTCATACCTTTGATTCCTGCCTCGGCTCTGTCTGTATGGAGTTTGTCCCAGTACTTGGTGGGTTTCCTTTGCGTATTTCACTCACAGTTATTGCCCTCTCCAAATGACCAGTCATGTGAATGCACAAGTGAATAAATGTTCATAACTGCCTTGTGATGAATTGGCAACCCATGCAGGGTGTTACTTCACTTTGTGGAGAAACAAACAGAGAACATGAAAGAGATGAAGACGCTAGAGTTTTGAGAAGGCAACAGTACCCGCTGTGCCCCTTTCCCACCACAGCTTACTAAGTTTCAGAGATAAATGTATATCACCAGGACATGGTTTATTTGCAAACATAGTTCATGCGTATGCACACTTAGTAATGTATGCATAATTGATTGATATAACAAATTACATCAAATTGTTTTCTAATGGCTATTGAAAGGCTTTTATGGTGGGGAGGATTAATAATTCATATATTTGCTCTTGGCTCCTATTCCACTCCCATGCTGCATCTCTTATTAGTCACTTTATTTAACATTGTTCTCAAATCTTCTTTTTCAGTCACAGCACTCTTGGTGTAGGCATTGTCTTCAACAAGCTTCTTTCCATATCTACTCTCAGATTCTAGTTTTTGTTCATGCTTACTGTATATTGTTAATGCTAAGATCACTGGGATTCACTCCAAGCTCTCACTTATTACTCATCATCCCTTGTTTGTGATATCTAGAGGAATGTTGGAGGGAAAAAAAAGAAAAACTTTGGGATGTTTTTGGCTCACAGTACTGCTTGGTATCTTTATGTATTATAGATAATGGAGTCTGAAAGTGGAAGGTATGAGGTATATGTGTATATAGAATTACATAAATAATTCTCCATGTCAAGACCTTAAAACAAGATCATTTAAAATGGCCTCCTACAGTGTAGATAACATTACTGTAGTGACATGATGGTTGTTTTGAATAAGGTGTGGCAATGTCATTTGAGGTTGTGAACATAAAACATCACATTCCTATGCGATAATCATTCAAGAAGGATTTTTCAACAACAAACACACTCAGGTTTTAGGATATATATATATATATATATATATATATATATATATATATTGTGTTCTGGCCTGATCATGATATATATATATATATATATATATATATATATATATATATATATATATATATTATATATATACATCATGATCACTCCCCCCTCAAGTCATGGCCAGAACACACTGCACAATGTTGTCCATGACCAAAATACTATTATGGCAGAATATGTATACATGACACATACAGTATATTCCGTAACGTAAGTATAAGGATTATTTTGATTATTTTGATTATGATTGGAAGACCAATGTTGGGTGATTATTGCACACAACTGTGATGGTTTTGATGGAATGTTCACTTTAATATCCTGAAATATATGAGCATTCTATATATGTTTTTTTTTTTAATACAGTATATAATTTCAGTGCAAAACATGATACATCCATTCTGGATTTTTTGGAAAAAGTTTTTTTGGAAAAGATTTTTTTAGAAAATTAAAAATTCAAACTGTTTTCGTCATATCATTGCAAATATTTAAAAATAAATGATAAATCCACGTCCCATGATTTAATTTTTTCAGAATCTATAAATCAGCCTTTGTGGTAAAGTAAATATACAGTTTATTATCACTCTTATTTTGGTTTTTAATAAAGTGTTAATAAAAAAAAGCAAACTCTTGCTTATTTTATCATAAAAAATAAAAGATTTGATACAGTATGAAACAAAACTCAACACCTTTTTTTTTTCTCATTTTCTTTAATTTTAATTTGCTGCCAGTATGTATCATTACAATGATTTACATGTTCACAAACATGATGAAAATATATTTAAAAAAAACACACAAAAAAACAATAACAACAACAAAAGTTTCAATATTACAGCTTTGTTTTAAAACCATCCAGAGAGTGATTTCATAGTGAAATACACACACATACAAATTCTGACATCAAAAGATTGAATTTGTGGTTTTATTCAGTAAGCTAATTAATGTGAATTCAATTAAATTAAATTGCATACATTTGCATAAATAAAACCAGAATAAAAAATAACCCTAATGACATGGTGTATCCTTTCTTATTAGCTTATGTAATATGTAGCTTGTGTTTTATTGCACATTAAATCTTTTACAGTAGATTACAAAGATACTACAGTAAAACAATTATATAAAATCTTGTTAAATAACCACACATAGCAGTTTTTATATAAAATAACAAGTAATAAACCAAAATTAAACCTTTTTTTTTTGTTTACTTCGATGACATGAAGTGTCTTTCTTAATAGCTTATGTAATCTTGAACTTTCCAGTGATCAACATCATTTGTTTTTTCCTAATTCTTTCCTTCAATGTTTTAAATTCTTGTTTCAGGGAGTTTATAACACTTTGAATATAGACTGAGACACATCATGCTTGTGTAGCTATATTATTTAAGCAATGTATTGTTGTCTTTAAATCATTTGGTCTTCAGGTCAGTTCTGTGACCCAGGATGTGAGCATAAATCTGGTCCAGATGTTAACACTAAGGGTGCTACTTTAGGTCATCACATTAATGTGACAGAGAAAATACTTTCATTGCAAGTCGGTTTTGGATGTTGGACAGAATTGTTTACATTCCTCTATAGCTCATTTTAAATTCCAACCATTACCAAACTAGAAATGTTTGTACATTTTCACTTGATCTTTTATGGCAGTACCGCTTAAGTAAAGGGCTGTTGCTTTTAAATAATAATAAAAAAAGATTTCAATAAATGCGTTTCTTAGTTTTAGTCAGTGACTCACTACTTGATTTGCGCATTTATTATATTTGTGCTGTCAAGATGAAATTATGTCCAGTCATCTAACATCCACAATGATACAAATTAACCTCGTGAGGTCTCTTGTATTCTTTCCAACACTGTTGTCATTTGCTGTAATTCAGCCTTCATTGAGTTAGCACAATGTTTTGGATTCTGCTTAAAAAACTATATGTTTGAAAAGCCAAACAAAGAAATGACCAACAATCCCATACTGACATTACGTTTTGTCTTTGCCCAAGGTCTTTTTATTCCATTGTTTAATTGAGGCCCAGGGGGTAATAATGCTGTGTAAGCAAGGACTCCAACACTGAAATTTCCTGGCAGATTTACAAACGGCCAAGTACAACAGGGAAAAGTTTATGCTCAAGCTGAGAGAAAAACGAATGCATTTTGGAAGGCATCCTCATACTAGAATTTTTCCTACAGTGCATTAAATGGAGAAGATATGCTTTAAAAGATATCTTTAAACTGATAAAAAAAGAGGGCTGGGAAATAGAGCAGAAAGGAACACAATGAGGAAAAGAGAATGAAAATGGGGAATGAGAAGTTTGGGAAGTAGATATTGGATTTCGCTTCAGCTGAAACAATAGCACCATTCACCCACAGTAGGAGCGCTCTCTTCATCTGCACTCACAGTGTGATAGCTAAACCAGTGACCTGCAGGAACAGCCAGCTGCTCTGCACAATATCACTCCTGTGATCAACTGACACGTCTGTCTCAATAACCCGTAGCCATATTATCTCTCCCTTCTACAGAGGAGGCAACCAGGGAGGAGTTCACTGACGAGATTTTGGGGGTGTCATGGGTCATTCCTACCCAAGCGCAATATCCACACTTGAGAAGGAAATTTCAGACATGTTTCAGTCTAGACTTTTATGGGTGTGGACTAATGTAATGCAATTGGCTGAGATTTCTAATTAGATTTACATATTCCTTCTCCCAGACTGTCTTCCTTTGAGACAAACTGTTTGAACAGTTTGAATGCATGATAAATGGTACCAGGTTGGGCAACGCAGATGTGTTATGGGTTTAAAGCAAGAAGGCTGTTGGAATCTATTCCTATTAAACCATCCAAAGGTGTTAGTCTTTTTCCAGGTTTTGAAAATAATATAATAAATTTGACACCATACTGTATCTTGGACTGGTTTCTGTTTAAAATGTTGTGGTATATAGTTCCCAGCAGGATTGTCTCGGTTGGTTAAGCTGAAGATGCCCTTACGTACTGTACCATTAGATAAAATAATAAGTGCTAAATAACAAATAAAACAATACAATTAAGTTAATTATATAAATTATTGTTGGTTTCTTGCAGGCAAATGGGAGACCCTTAATATGCTGTCAGTGAAATGATATAAATTCGCCTTTAAATATCAAGATGATGAAGGCTAATGACTATTACAGTGGAGGTTCACTCTAGCCACCAGTGCATAGATAAAAAAATTCAGACCAATGTGAGGTCAACTGTGACAGCCTTCGTATTTCTTGACTTTAGTAATGGATTCAGGATGGGGCTGAGGTAAAAGAATGGAAAATAATGCTAAAATAATGCCTCTGTACACTCAAGTTGGATTGTTAGAAGCAAAGTGGGCAAAGTTAACTTTAAACAAAGTTCAGGTTTAGTTAAAGAATTGATAAAAAAAAAAAAAAAAGTAGATCATATAATTATGCACTCTCTTTCTGTTTCATGTCAGCTGTTAATTACTTCATTAAGACTTGAATGAATAAAATCTTCTGCTAATAAATGCAATCATTAGCGGTTGCACTTTAAAGACAAAATACATGCAAACACATTCATCCAGCAAGCGCAAGGCATCGTTCTGGTTTGTATTAAGAAAGCATGAAATTTTAAAGACGACCATGAAGCAATGTAGATCATGCTCTTTTTTTCTAAAACATATGCATCATATTTACTAATCTGATCCTGCCCACAGAAAAGTTAGATATTTTTTAAATAATGAAAACTTTCATTAATGCCTAATCAGGAAAGAACAATAAAGTCACAATGACCCACTCATTTCCACCCGAAACGATTAGGGGCTGTCTGGTCCTTGTATGGTGCTTTTAGACAGTTCCTTTACTGCATCTGGTCTTTCGCATGCATGTTTGTATTAGCATTTTGTAATCATTTACATTGTGGCTAATTGCCAGCAATCACAACTAATGTTGCCTGATAAGAAACTTTTCTTTCTTCTTATCAGTCTAAAATCTTGGTCAACATTTGAAATAGTTTAACTAAACATACATTGCTGGTCCTGTTAATGATGGGGTCATGATGGGGTCTTTTGCCAACAATTTCTCCTATGGGACATTCATAGGATTCTGCTTGTTCTTTGGTACTTTTGCTTTCTTTGGTGGCGCAAAGGTTTAATTTAAATTTTAACACTTAATAATTGTCTCAGGATCTTTCTTATTTATGCACATGATCCGATATAGTTACCCATAACAAAACCTGTTACATGGTGATCAGCCATAACAAATACCAGAACACTCTTTCTAAAACATGATGGTGCCTCACTGATGCAATGGGATTTGCCACAACGTGTATGAATTCACTTTTATGTTTTTTTTTTGCCAAATACATGCAAAATGGCAAAGATTTCTGCATAAGAACTCCAAAAGGACATGTGGAGGAACATGAGTTGTGAGTCATGATTTATCCTACCTTAGTGTCAATAGTAGCAGTTATTGCGTGGTTTTACGTGACTGAGATTTGGGAGCAGCCTTGAACTCTTTGCTTGCTGTGTTGCACTGAGTGTTCTCTTAGCTAGCACTAATGTTTCAATTCTATGGAGAAGGCGGACTGGCCTTTGGTCCCGACAGGCATAAAAAGTGGCAAGGAAAAACACGATGGCAATATAGCAATTCACCAAATGCAAACAAGGCAAATATTTAAATATTCATTTAATAATCTTTTAAAATTTTGATTGTAAACATATTAATGCTGATGATCATGATCATGCAATCACTGCAAGTTTTTCAATTAAGATATAGCAATTCAGCCAGTAACTGTATGTGGAAACCATGTAGCTAATTACGGCCCATCTTATTCTTCCAGATGATGAACTGAAAATATTAAATCATTCATTATCATAGTCAAGTATATTGTAAATAGTTTGTCAAGACACAACATAATGTGGCACTTGTTTAATTCTCTACCTACTTAGATTTTGATAGTTGATTGTTTATCTATTCATGCTCAATAAACACTTGGACTAAGGTGGATATGGAGCCAATCCCAGCAACAGTAACCAAGCTCAGAATTGAACCAAGATGAGCTGTGAGGCAGCCACATGACCCACTACACCCCTATGCTACCCATGTGAAAGCATTTGTGGCCATTATAAGTCTTTCTGTTTCTGATTCTGATCAATCAGTGGTTTTCGGTTTTCAATGTGGTTTTGAATGAATACATTTGTGGCCATGTGTTGGCAAATTTTCTCCTTCTTCTAAAGAGAACATGCCTGAAGTTTAGAACTGACAAGGCGTCCACACTCCACTGGGTACAGCCCAATGAAAAGTACCATGTACTGTATGCCTAGGTAGAGGACAACATTAAATTGTAAGGAGTGTTGAATTGTTAAGGTGGCATTAAATATTCTGTCCTTGAGAGAAGTTTTCTTTCCCAATGCCATCCCCTCCAAGCCTGTGATAAAAGGAAAACAAAAAAATATCTTCTATAGAGACAATTCCTATTCTTAATGAATTCCTAATGTCTTTGGCATACATGTAATAGTGACCTCATTATACATTTTGAGTGTTTTACAGCCCATAGTGTGTTTCAGACTGTTTTAGATTTACAATTAAGAGAAAATGTAATGTAAAAGTTTCAAATTCAGAAACTCGCATAACTAGAGCATGCCTCTAGCGAACTCCACCCTGTTCATGCAAATCCCGTGTAACAGAGTAGCACTGAAGTTTGTACTTCCATCTGAATACTGATGTGCACATTTCCAGCATTAAATCTTCACTTCTTATTTGCTCTGAATATAGTCTGCACATACCAAACTACAAGCCAACAGTCTCTTTCAGAATTCAGTATAAACAATACTATTAGCATTCTTAGCAAATAATTGTGCAGACCCTTTCAACATACACTCTTGGAGAAATTTTTTTTTTAAAGGTCCTTTAAGGTTTATAGCTTTCCAGAATGGAATTTCTTCTGTTAGGGGAAACTTGATGTTGTAGGGTTCTTTATAGACTTATTAAGAGTTCATACACAATAACAATTAAAAGATGGAAAAATGATCCTTCATAAACGTAATGTATAAGGGTTCACCAGATACTTAAGGGATCTTAGCTTTACAAAAGATTTTTACTTGGAACATTTTTTTTTTTAAATCAGGGAAACATTCTGATGTAGGGAAACATAGACCCTTTAAGGGTTTCACCAGAGGCACACATGGAGAGCCCTAAGTGTTTGGTGGCTAGCACACATGTGTACCTCTAAGAACCAAAGATAAATCAAGCATTAGTGCAACCGTAACAAAGTACTTGCTCAGTGAGGTGAATATATTGAGTGAATTACTTGAATAGTGAAAGAAAATCAAGCAATGATGGAAACCAAAACAATCCTTATCATAAATATTGTCAAATGAACAAAGTATGCTATGGTATTTTAAAGCCCTCCACACCTATTAAAACATCACATTATATCGTGAGTCATTTCTTCAGTTATTTGCTTGGTAGAAAATGAGGAATGCATAACCTGAACCAGCTTAAGGAAAAAAACTATTGTTCTCCTGTGAGGAGAAGGGATTATTCACTGAAACCAGTATCTTTTGAAGACAGACAGACACATACGCTATAATCATTAGAGAAGGGAAGTAAGGAGAGTGAGACGGACACGTCACATAGCACATCTCCCTGACGGGGCTATGGGCGGGTGATAAGGTGAAGTTATCTCCTGCACACATACGAATGATTTGAAAGCCAGACAGCGACAGAACACAGGAGGGAAAAAAGACATTTAAAAGTGACTGTTCTGCACAATATGTTTTCAGACCAATATTTTAAAGATTATTGATTAATTTCTTTTTTTTTCTGTTTGGGTGCAGATTTTCGTGTCAGTTGTATTTCCTCTATAAATCTTCCATCCATAGACTGAACATGGTTGAACCTGTGGAGCAAAATGTTTTATAGATGATAAATTCTGGATTGGTGCCCATTGGGATGCTTTTCTTTTTATTACACTTCACAGTCTGCTGTACAATTTCCACAGTTTCTTTTCTACAAAATAGTTTTTGTGACCAGGTTTTACTGTTATAGCAGATACGTATGCTGTAAATCTCACCATAATCAAATGTGCAAAATCAAACAACACAAAGCAATAAGCCCATATATTGCTTCATCTAATTGCATTGTTTAGTCCAGAATAAGCAATAAAATACAATTTAGGAGAGCATGTGTAGCCAAGCCAAAAAATATAAGAAAGCTTTAATATTAGACAGCCTTTGTTGTTATAAGCTCCAGCTGATTTTGGGAAAATCTATCTTGAAAAGCAAATAATTTCTGCTGTCTAATGGCTTTGAACAAATCCTAGTGGGATACCTGTCTGAAAAAAATGTGGTGGTTGAGTCTACTGTTACACAGTTTGTGAACAGCATTGTTTCTCGGATTGCTGATTTACAGTAAATGTATTCATTTCAAGAAAAAAAAAAAAAGCATATTGGAAAAAATCGGCTTCTCAGAGATTTAAACTTTTTGTAACCATTGCTTTGGATAGAAAGAGATCAAGAGGCCAGGTTCAATAAAATAAATAACTAAACATCAATTACACTTTTGCCCATATTTGACTTCTGTTTTTCCCCCCCTGCATATCTCTATTTTCCTCTTGTTTTTGCAGCTCTCTATGTGTTTTTAAGGATCCCATCCTGATAATAGCTTCTGCCGGGGTAAACGACACTCACCTGTCTTGCGAAATATATCTATGAACATGTTGCAGGAATACTAAGACACACCCTCATCACACACACCTACAGTATTATATGGACTGTTTAGCATGACCACAGATCTCTAAATGTGTTGTGTTGAATACACATATAAAAATAGTATTAGAATTAAAGGTTTACAAAACTACAGCATTGAGAAAGTCCTGATCATGAATCCTTTTGGACGGGGTGAGGCGTAAAGGTGAACTTGATCTAAGTGAACATTGCCCGGGAAATTTACAAGCCTCAGTCCCTCAGTCAGTAATGCAGAAGAGCTGCTTATTACTATGCCAGCAGTCATACTGTATCATATATTAACCTCGCTACTTTCTTACTGTTCCTTGGCGCACAAAATAGCCGTCCACTGACATGTGCTAAAGTTTTAGTGATAAATGTTTCATCTTTCTGCCTGCTAAGAAGTTCTTGTTAGTAATATTGAGAAAACATCTGTTTTCTCTCACTGTGTGTGTGTGTGTGTGTGTGTGTGTGTGTGTGTGTGTGTGTGTGTCTGTCTGTGTCATTCCTTGGCATGAAGACTAAGCTACAAGTGAGTGTCATAGAGAAGGATATACAATTTGCCAACAATTCAGTTCATCTTTTCCTTATCACACACACACACTCTATTGTACTGTATGTGCTTAGAACCACATCCAAAAATAGTTGGTGAGGATTCAGTGAGACATCATATAATCCAAACCTTCCAATCCAAACCTTTTATACTTGGGTTATATTTATACAATAAACTGTACATTATATTTAGTCTTTCTAAAACATACACCACAATTGTGAGTTCTAGTATTTATGAAGGTGCATCAAAAATGATCTGCACGCTGAATGTAGGATTTATTTTAATAAACTTTTAGAAAAGACAAATACATTATTTTTTGACATTATCTCTCTGCTTTTCAATACATTTTATCCATCTATCAACAACCTTTCGTATTCCCTCTCCTCCTTCAGCCTTTCCTATTTTAGGCTCGAATCTACCGATGTCTTCAGTTCTGCATTAGAAGTGAATCTTCGTTCGTCTTGGTAGGGCTGATTTCATGGGACCAAACAGGTGAAAGTCCGATGGAGCATTCCGAATCAGGACAATGTAGAGAATGCTTTAACACTTCAAAATAAATTTTTGCAAAGTGTCTACAGTGTGGGCAGAGTAAGCATCTCACTGTAATGAGCGATGTTGATTGTTTAACTTTTCCCTTATAATGTTCCAATACTGGCCCTTGAGAAGCCCAGGAAACTGTAATCATCAATTCTCCTGCTGACGGTTGACTTTTGAACTTTTTCTTGGTCGGCCATTGAGGATATTTCCGGTCCATATTCTGGCGATTACTCTCAGCCTCATTAATTAGTTAGGAATCCAGGATTCGTCACCAGTAATTATTCTATTTGAGGCACTTTCACCTTACTTGGCATATTGATCCAAATTTTGTTCTCAGATATTCAAACTCCTCTGTTTATTCTCTTCTGTAAGTTGTTTCGGTCCCCATCTTTCACAAATGGCACCAGGTACTGTACACCCGCACACCACAAAAAAAACAATCACTGCTCTTCTTTGGTGCAATCACAAGTGGGGCATCCAGTTTTGCTTTGCAGTTACAAATAAACTGATGTAACACATTTGCAGCCAACGGAAGTTTTAATGTAACTCAAGTGCAGATAATTTTTGACTCAGCCTCGTTTTACCACTTGATGGTAAATAAAATAATTCCAAGCTGTACTGTGAATACTCTATACTCAAAAACCTAAACTTTCAATTCAATTCAATTCAATTTTATTTGTATAGCGCTTTTAACAATTGACATTGTCTCAAAGCAGCTTTACAATCAAATTACAAATCAAATAATGACAATCCTTTTATGAAAAAAGAGCCTGAAGCTGCATCTTATTATATATGACCAATGAGGATCACTCACTGGTATGTATTTCTTTTACGTCTATGATAAATGTCCAAACATGATTCAAGATCAGTTTTAAAGTTGGTGTCAAAATGTATTATTAGGCAGCCATGTTGAACCAATTACTTAGTTTAACTTTGTAGGAGGAGGTGACGAAGTGGAAGAAGTGATACTGTATGTGTTCATATCAAGCTCTTTTCCTTTGTCATGTCATGTAGATAAGTGTAGAGAGGACACAGAAGCGCTTTCACACGAATCAGAAGCTTTGAAGAGCCTCTAGTCTTTGAAGGAGACAGATGATATGCACTTTGTCACACACAGAATGTGTGGACTTTTTAACCTCGGGTGCTTATGTGATGTCACGTGATTTTGAAGAAATAATTTGTGCTAGCAATCAATCATATATACAAAATAATGTCCAAGAAAGTAAATTTGAAATGCAGCACCAAGTCACCTTTCCTCTTGCTCGCATTTTAAATGGAGTTTTCTGTTGTAAGAGTAACACTAGCTGCACAGTTTATTATAAGGTAAGCGCCCCCCCCCCAAAAAAAAAAAAAAAAAAAAAAAAACAAGTCAGGACAGTACTGTAGGTAGACTGGCTACGCTCCAAGGTGTTAACGAGTGTGTGAGTGAGTGTGAACATGGTATGCTGCAATGAAATAGCCTTCTATCCTGGGTGTATTCATACCTCGTACCTTGCGCACAGCGTTCCAGGAACAGACTCAGGATCTACCATCATCACTGAACATGATAAAGTAGTTCCTGAAGTTAAATGAACAAACTTGATTCAATATTTCTTGTCTGGTTTTCTTAAAAGCTGGCACCTTTTTGATTTTTTTGAACGAATGCAGAAATATAGATATATTGATGCTTATTGAACTTTTTTTTTCTATTCTGGGTCACATTTACTTGTAATAAGCATGAAGAAATGTTCTCTCTTTTCTCCCCCTATTGCTCTATCATGTTTTTTTTTTTTTTGTCTGTGAAATATTTGCTCAAGGATGTAGGTCCTTGGAGAGGCATCTCTTCAGAGAGGTGTTACAAAATAACTGCTGTAGCTTTGAATTGCAAGCTTGCTTGGATCATCGACCATTTCCCACTTGGTCTGTGCTCTAATGTGACAAAAAAAAAAAAAAAAAAAAAGGATACTGTGGCTGATAATGGTAGGAATTCTTCAAACCCCTAAGATAACTGTTTTTGGTTTGTGTTGTACAGTGTTTAGTCTGAAGGAGATACTTAATTGCTAAATAAGGGCTGAACCCAGAACATCTTAATTTTTTGTTTAGAGGAAGATACTTTTTCATTGGTAGCTGAAACCAGCCAAGTCTAGCTTGAATGAGTCAGAAGATAATGAGAGACGTCAGCACACACACACACACACACAAAAAAATGAATGAGTGTGAATATGATTAATAAGAATAAGAAAATATTATACACACAGGGTGAACGTACACTCTCTGGATTCTCTACACTGAATTAATCACATACTGTAGCTCTAACACTGAATGGTTTGGCTTATGTTTGCTGGAATACAGAAAAATGAAATAGTTATATTATCCCAACCATTCTTAGAGGATGTTGTAAAATTGTTTCAAATGTTTTCTATGTTGTATGCATTTCTTATAACTGAAACACTAACACTTAAATGCTTTGAGTATTGAATGAAGTATTTTAGAGTTATATTTTGGGTTAAAAAGACAGGAAAGCCTTTCTCTTGTAAGTTTAAACAAAGCCTTTGTTTTTATTACAGCACACAAGGGGACACGCACTAAGGTCAGCACTGTGTCAAGTTTTACAACACAACTGCCAAGCATCAAGAAGTACAACAAAGTTAACATACAGACTAATGCAGTTAAGCCGGATTTTGAGTATTACGGTACTATATACAGTACGTACACTCTCTCACATACACATACTGCATGGCTGAAAAACAATTGCACACTTTGATTACAGTGTGGTGGCCAGTACATGTTTGAAAATTATTCCTAATGCTCCCAGAAATACTCTTTCACAATTTGAGAGCTGGAATATACCTGTGCTAGGAAGGTCCTGGACAAATCCTTTGTGATAGCCTGGTCATTCAGAACATTCAGGTCACCAGCTGACTTCATTTTATTGCCACCTACCGTTGCTGTGGCTAGACCTGTCAATCTGAAGCAACCCCAGATCATAACACTGCCTCCAGACGCGCGTACAGTGGCCCCTATGCATGGTATATAAGGTAGATAATTTCATGTGCTTCCCTTCTTAGCCTGATCCACCCATCGAACTGGATTTTGGAATGAATTTGGACTCATTAGACCACATGACATGACCTGAGCAAATGACGTTTTTCCATTGCTCCAACGTCCACTCTTTATGCTCTCGAATAAATTTAAGCCTTTTTTAAAAATTATTTTTCTCATTAACAAGTGTTTTTTTTTATGGCCACACAGGTGTTTTGTGCTCATCACATTGTATTCATTCATTCATTCATTTTCTATACCGCTTAATCCTGTGTTCAGGGTCGCGGGGGACCTGGAGCCTATCCCAGGAGACTTCGGGCACTAGGCGGGGTACACCCTGGACAGGGTGCCAATCCATCGCAGGGCACACACACATACACACACTCACACACCCAATCACACACTACGGGCAATTTGGGAACGCCAATTAGCCTAACCTGCATATCTTTGGACTGTGGGAGGAAACCGGAGTACCCGGAGGAAACCCACCAAGCACAGGGAGAACATGCAAACTCCATGCACACAGAGACAGGAACCTGGCCGGGGAATCGAACCCAGACCCTGGACAGTGCTAACCACTAATCCCATCACATTGTATGTATATGGAAATGCTCTTACGTTCACTATTAAACATAGCTCTGGTTTTTCTTTCTGGGGAAACGGCATCTTACCATGTCAGACTTCCTGCCCTTTAATTTCTCCTGCAGTAAAACTCCTTTGCTTCATCATGCTGTATCATACCTGGTGCAAACAGATATACTGTAGATAAATGCATTATCTTGATTAGTTAATCCTGTGTTTCATCAAAGTATCTGGGAGCAAATAATAACTTTCTTTACCTTGTAGAACATTATAGTACAATTATATGGTAAACCAGTGTTATTTTTCATGAATATAATGGGCTGTGCTGTGTTCTGACCCACAAATTAGCTTTTGAAACAGTCATTAAAATTTTTACAAGAGAATCCAAATCCCCAAAATCCCCCCCCCCACACACACACCACATTTGACGAATTATTAGTGCCCACTAAGAATGTATGTAGTTCATTTCTTTACAAATGCTAATAACTCGGTGGAACCCTAATATTCCAACTGATGCATCAATCTGTACTTGATAGAAAGCCAAGAAATCTGGACCCCATTTTCAACCTAAGTACTGAAGGCAGTTCAACTTCTCAGATAACAAAAACTGCTGTAGTCAATCTGAATGGTATCTGTTACATTTGTGCATGCAATGGTTTTCTCTTGTTGTGTAGGAATGCTATATAAAACTGTCCCAAAGCACGATTTTCAACTGGTTCATAATATTGTGGGGAGAATATAATAATATATAATAATATATTGTGGGTGCTGATTAATGATATGATCAAAATGAAAGATAATATAAACTGAAGAAAGCAACACCAAAGACAATTTATCAAAGAAAATAAAAGTGAATGAGATGATTTTTTGGCATGAGCACTGTTCTTTGTCTTAATTTTATGTGCCCTCTCCATTTTTCAATAAGGACAGATGTCCATAGTGTTGTTGAGTGATATATATATGGAGTTACACTACGATCCTTATGGAGAGAACAACTGTATCAGATAGAGAGTAACAGCGAGATCCCAAACTATTTCCATAAGTTTACTTATGAGAACCATACGAGCACGCTCTGAGAAAGAGGGAGACTGCTACACCTCCCCCAGATTTCCCCAGATGCGCGCACACACACACATATCCCTCCCCCATCCCTCCCTCCTCTGAAAACATACAATTCTTTTTTTGCAACTCTTCCATTGCTCCTGCCTCCCAATCCCCCCCGCCTGTAGAAATTCCGAGGACTGACTGCAAGTCCTCAGTCTATGCGCAAAACCTCACCAGATTGGAGAGCGAGCGAAGGGCTAAAATAAAAAGGTAGAAGGTTTTTTGGTCAAATGTAAATGTAGCTAGTAAAAGTGAAAAAAAGAAAAGAGACCAGGTAACAGGGAGCACTTAAGGAGAGAGAGATAGAGAGAGAGGAGTTGTGAAAGAATGGGCTCTCCAGTGCTCTATGTGATTCTTCTGTCTGTACTACAGTATCTTTCTAACGTGCAGACTCAGGAGATGCAGGAGCAAGATGCCCTATGCAACGAGAGCAGCTGTTTAGTCATCTACTTTCAACGCAAAATCTTCCTGGATGCCTGGCGCAGCTGCAGGAAGCAGGGAGGCAACCTTGTCACCATTAAGAGTCCAGAGGAGGCAGACTTGATTGAGACTCTCTTTTCTAACCTGGACCTGATGGAAAGTACCCGTGTGTTTGTGTGGATTGGTTTGCAAAGGCAGCCCCGTAAGTGCGCTGCTGGACATCCCATGCGCGGCTTCTCCTGGATTACTGGGGACGAAGATACACATTACACCAACTGGCAGCAAGATTACTCTCCAAACACCTGCTCAGTTCCACGTTGCGTTGGCATTGGTTATAGTACTTCTGCTCAACAAAGCCAAGACAATTTCAAGTGGAAAGATGGACCGTGCTCAATACCTGTTGATGGCTATTTGTGCAGGTACACTTTTTCTGGCATGTGTCAAGCTATTTCAAATGAAGGGGATGGGAATGCACTCTACACAACCTCATTTGACCTTGTCACCTCGCTCTTGACTCACATTCCATCTGGGTCAGTTGCAACTGTACCCTGCCTGACTACAGGTGACCAAACAGTAACATGTACTTTAAGAGAGGATGGGACTGTGGGTTGGAACAGAGATCCTCCTTTCTGCTCTAAAATTTCCAAGACCGCCTGGTGTGAAAAGGATAATGGTGGATGCCACCATTATTGCGTAGAAGATGAAAAGCACTACTACTGTTATTGTAAGGAAGGCTTTCTCTTGGCTGAGGATGGAATGAGCTGTTTCCAAACTGACCCCTGTCAGGACTCTCCCTGTGAATATGAGTGTCTGACAGTGATGGACAGTTATCGCTGTGCCTGCCAAGAGGGGTACATGCTGGCACCAGATGAGCAAGGCTGTCTGGATGTCGATGAGTGCTTGCAGAGTCCATGCGAACAGATCTGCGTAAACGCCCCAGGCACCTTTGAATGTCGCTGTCGTGATGGCTATAAACCCAATGAAGAGGGAACTTGTGAGGACATAGACGAGTGTGCAGAGTCTCCGTGTGAGCATGACTGTGAGAACATAATAGGCTCTTATGTATGTTATTGTCACCTTGGTTTTTCTTCCTTCCCAGGGGATCCAAGTCGTTGTTATGATGTTGATGAATGTCAAATTGAGGGAACCTGTGAGCAGATGTGTATAAATTCCATTGGAGGATTTGAATGTTACTGTGAAGAGGGTTACGATCTCCAAAGTGACCACTCTTCATGCAGACCCACCGATGAGCAGCAATCTTACACAGTCCCTGCATCCATTTATTCAATTACAGATCTTACTAACCAAATGACAGAATACCAAGACCCAGATTACTACAAGCCACTTGAAAAAGAATACTTGGATTGGCTTACTGAGCTTCCTAATGTGGTGATGGTTCCCACTAGTGCTACTCAAGAGGTGACTGAGACTGCTCCATCAACTGAAAGCCCTGTTATGACAACTAACATGGAATCAGATAAGGTAAACCAACAAACAGTTGCTGTGGATGCCTTTTTATCTTCTACTACTAATACAACTCCACTGCCAGAATATTATGAGGATGAAAGTACCACAGATTTTACCACAGTGTTTCTCACCACCACCATACCAGGTGGTGCTTGGAATTGGATCTGGTTCAGTTCTAGCCAAGATGAGCTTGATGAAAAGGGACCTGAACAAACAACCTCCATTACAGACACTGAATATGAAACTTCTGAGCCCAATCTTGATAATGCCAGCAATGATTATGAATCTACAACCTCTTTCGCTGAATTACAAACCCCAACACAGCCCCAGGAACCTAAGGATGACCGCAGGAATGAGCAGACTGAAGGCAGCAGCTGGTTGCTGGTTGGATTGTTGGTACCGCTTTGCATCTTCATTGTTATTATGTTGGTACTGGGTATTATCTACTGCACTCGGTGTACCCATAAGCCACAGAACAAGAATGCGACTGAGTGTTACCACTGGATTGCTGGTGCTGGTGATAAAGCAGCTGTTGATATGGCAAGTGGTGGTGTAACAAAGGTGTAACCAAACTGTGCAAGGACAAGCAGATGAATATATACATGTACAGTGTTTTGAAATATTTACAGCAAATGATAGGACAAGAAAATTAGATGAAGAACTGTCTTGTATCAATACAATCTTCAATTATTCATAAAGGATGGTGGATTAAATGGAATATCTGTTAGTGATAAGAAAGGGGAAATGAGAGGACCTTGGACACTTTGAAGACTGTTTCTCTGCTGTAAAAGAACCCGTTGTTTTATTTCTTCGCCTCCTCATCCTACCTGTGACATGGCTGCTTACCTGTTGTGATCTGGCAGGTTATAGCTAATGTGAAAAGACACCTTAGCCTTGTTTCACATATTTATTATTATTATTATTGCTTTTTGTTTGAAACAGCATTTTGATCAGATTAATGTTCATGCCTGACAGTAGCCTCAGAGAAGTGTCCTTTTCGTAAAAGTACTCTTGCATTTGTCTTGATATTGAGCTGTACTACTCTCTGAACCAGTTCTGATGGAGGCCATTTTACAACTGCAACTTTAAAGTGAACAGACTTAGAAGTTTGTGATTGTTCCCCTGGACATCACTGTGATCTCCTCTGAGTCATATTTAACTGCCAGCTATTAGTGTGAGGCAATGGTTTATTAACAATGTGCCCAAAGCAAGTTATAACAATGACTTTATTATTAAGTCACATGCTCACATGCACATAAACTTGAAAGGAATTAACTGGGATGGAGTTCAAAGGAACATATGTCTTATGAGGCTCAAAGTTTTTTTTTTTTTTTTTATTGTACATATTATTTGTGGCAACATTATATTCACACGTATACAGTAAATTACATGGATGATATTAATGTGTGACCAAAAAATAATTTTAGTCTGTAAATATTGGACAATTTATCTTATGAACACTCATTGTTGGATTAATCATTAATTCCTGCAAGTTCCGCACATTAAAGTATGATTCCACTTCACTGCTGATTTCACTGGTACTTATTAAGAAGAGTTTCCAACTTTTAGATTTCATATAATGTTTGCAAAAAACCTCATTGCAGCTTTCTGAATAGCAATGCAGACTTTAAGTGACACAAATAGTTCTGACATTTTTATGTGCTCTTTTATGTTACAATGAACCGTATGTCGCACTGTTGTTTTAACACACATCAACATATTTCAATTCAAGTCAAAATTTCCACTCAAGTAAAATATTTAATCTAATTTATTAGAGATAAATACATAACAAATGTAATTTATTTAGCAACATTTAAATAATATCCATATGACAAGACCAGAATATTTATTTTATCATGTACATAAAATAAAAATGAAAATTGCACTTCTCCTTCAAGTAAAAAATTAAAAGAAATTGCAATATTTGCACAATGTTTAAAATAAAACATATGCATATTCCACCTAATGCATTTTCTATTACAGATTGCCCCAGCCTACATATATTAAATACTAACAGTTAAATACACAGTACTTGCCACACTACCCATGTGTGTTTAATACTAGTTGGGAAAAAATGTTCGGAAGGTCCGGCTGAATTTTTTTTTATCCTTCCAAACTATTTGTTTATGGTCAGTAACCCGATTTCTCCGGGTCAGGCTTAAGGTACATCCGGAGTCAATCCCAGGCTGGGTCTGAATGGGGACTAAACCCTGGATTGGATACCAAGCCATCACAAGACACTGTTCAAACACACATTCATACACAATGGAAGAGTAGAATAGTCAGTATATATCCTAGTATTTTAAGAAGAGGTGGAAATACAGAGAGACCAAATGAAACCAGTGTGAACATGAGGAAAACATGGTAAAGTCCAGAGACAGTAACCTGAGTGCTGATTTGAACCAGAAACTCTGTGAACTATAAGGCTCCCAGTAGTACTTCGTTTATCCACAGTTTATGTGCTTGAGCTTGAGGCATGAAAAGAATCTAAACCATATATTGAATATTTTGGAGGCTACCATACCTCTAAATATGAGTGCTTAAATATTTCTCCTGGTTCTGTAAGTAAGTCACGTCTTTCTACTTTGTGGCATATAGAAACCAAGTGTTTGTACAAATCCAATTCTTTCTGTATTTCCTGCCAAAACTAGTCTTTATCAAAGACCACAGCTGTTAGAAGTTTTGTACACATGTTCATGAGAAGGGCAGGAGGATTCCAGCAAGGAGTAATCTTGCTAAACACCAGAAACAGACCCAATGTAAACATGCATATGTTATGTATAGTCTTCTTTGTTGAGTAGAAGCTTAGTTAAGTTTCTGAGTTTGCAGTGAGCTACATAATGTATACCTCTCTAACTAAAATAAAACCCTTCAAAGCAGTAACATCTTCATAATAATCAGTGTCAAGTCGTTTCCTCAGATGGATATTGTGCTGTAATAAAAAAGACTTTTTTTTAGTGCATAAACCACAAGTTGATGAAATTCTATTAATATTTTTAAGGGGGCAAAAACATTCCTACGTTTTTGAGCTGATATTGCTTTATATAAAAGCTTTGATTGTTTGGCTTTCAACCTCATCTGATGTTCATTTTGCACAGGTCTGAGAGTTGGAACAACAGATTCATGATTGAAAATGATTTGAAGAGAGGTTTAATTGATTCACATACAATACTGTACAGTCCAACAGTAATACCTCTATTCCTATTCTGTATTATTAAATTATTCTCTTGACTAGAGACTGCCGTTACATTTCCTGTCAGAGGATTTGGCTGGACTGTAATGTGCCTGATTAGAGTATGAAGGCACTTTGTTCATTGTGTTCGATCTGCTACACACCACCCCAAAACATTTGGGGAAATTTAAGTAATCAGTGCTGATGTTAAAAGGTTATATAGATGATATTGGTCTATAACTGTGTTGGGATTGGTATTGTGTTCTGTGTCGTCCTGTGTATTAAGCCTATGTAGACATGTGGTACTGTCTCATGTTTCAAGATTTCCAACATCTGGATAGTTTCCTCTCTCAGCCATGTGTACTGCAATGGCTTCACTGTTTTGGGCTCTTTA
Organism: Channallabes apus; assembly: GCA_030522415.1. Classification (NCBI taxonomy): domain Eukaryota; kingdom Metazoa; phylum Chordata; class Actinopteri; order Siluriformes; family Clariidae; genus Channallabes; species Channallabes apus. The sequence continues at coordinate 21,576,048 of CM060108.1, read as the reverse complement.
TTAACTCAGTATGTCTCTGCTGAACTTCTCTGATAGTCCTGTGATGGTTTCTCCTCACTGTAAATTTCTGCTGAATTTGTGTTTCAAATGAAAAGTGGTTACACTGACAGAGATGGGCTTGGCTAGTGGTTGTTGATTTTTGTACCAATTTCTTCATTTGAAATGTAGTGAATTAACTCTATATTACTGTTACCTAATTAACTATAAAATACATGACACTAACACATCAGGGGAAAGCTCATTCATAAGCATTATCCAAATATTCAAACTATTCAAATATTTGCTAGTATGTATATTGTGTATAAAATAATCAGCCTATTTATTGGATCTATCAATCTTTTATAGGTGCATGTTTATATAATTTATAGACCTAATTTTATTTTTAAGACTAAGTTTGGATTAAACCCATAACCTTCAATTGAGCAATCAAACATGATAATATCTTTGATATCAATCAGGACGTTTAAGGAATTCCACCGTCCATACAGTTTTAGCTGTATTCTGCGTCGCAGGGGGCCTGGAGCCTATCCCAGGAGACTTAGGGTACGAGGCGGCGTACACCCTAGACAGCGCGCCAATCCATTATTGGGAATGCCAGTTAGCCTATTCTGCCTGTCTTTGGACTGTCAGAGGAAACCGGAGTACCCGGAGAAAACCCACCAAGCATGGGGAGAATATGTAAACTCCATGCACACAGAGACGGGAATTGAACCTGGACGGAAATTGACCCCAGACTCTGGAGGTGCAAGGCGACATTGCTAAGCACTACACCACCATATATAATGTACTGTATAATCAAATGTTTACTCTGCATTTCATTTGGTCAAACACTATACACATTTTGTAATTAGATAGGAATTAAACTGGAAAAGATTTTTTTAAAAAGCACGTTAGAGAAAGATAGAATAATATATATATATATATATATATATATATATATATATATATATATATATATATATATATATATATATATATATACCATGACTTTTTCATCATGTGTAAAACATATACTGTAGGTTTTTACATGCAGTCTGGAAATATAGAGACAAATCTAAATTATATTTTATAGAAAGCAAAGGGCACTGCTGGTGCTGATCCCAAGGCTGGATAAAATGGGAGGGTTTCATCAGGACGGGCATCTGGCGTAAAACCTGTGCCAACTTGTTGTGCGGATTGATGGTTCAGTGTGGCGACCCCTCATCGGGAGCAACTAAAAAAAGACTAACAGCAACAAAAATGTACTTGTCATCCTGTAATAGAATTACGCTATTATGTTGGCCTTAATACAAATGCAATAAAAACTAATAAAAATATTACATGCTATTAATTATGACAATAAAGTTTAACATTATCCTAAATCTAAGATTAAACAATATATTTTTTTCAATATTGGTCTGCTTTTTCAATAAATTTTGCTTTAATTAGGTGCACTAAAAAAAACATAACCCAATTCTGTCAATTCCATCTTATTTCTATAAATCATTAAACAATTAGCGTGGAAGAACATGGCGGCGGTAAGGCCTTGTGTGATTAGTCAATATAAAAATTTTTTTTCTTTATATAACAATTAATTTCATTGTTAGTTTCCGGTCAGAGCTATATATCCTTTCTAGCCACGAGCATGACTCAAACGGGCGAGGATATCAGTAACCCGTGGCAACGCAGTACAATGTTTAGAAAAGAATATTTGTAATATATATAGATATTTTACAGGAAAAGAATGGAATTTTAATATAGAGGATTATGTTGGCTGCATTACTTAAACGCATTATAAAGAACAATCGCGGTTAATATTAGCCTTTGTGTGAAACAGGCAACTTGCGCAACCAATTATAAAGACCTTTCAACACGCCCCAACCTTTCGACACGCCCCTAAATTTCGGCACGCACATTACTCCGATCTGCAGCTACCCCTGACTCACCACATCACCTTGTTCATGTTCTTCCTGTAGCTCCAAAATGGCCAAACATCACTTCTCTGACCCAATGCTCCACTACAGACATCTGGTTAAAGATAACAGGAGAAGTCATGTAAAGACAAAGATAAGTACATTTCACATAATATATAGTTATGATAAAAATCAAATATATTAATAAATCTATACTGTATACCACCAGAGAATTCTAATTTCTGGAATTCTAATGATGGGTTAAAGCTGCATATTGTTTCATATTCAAAAGGGTTTGATATTTTAAGGCTTTTACTTTGTCATTCTCAGTCAGGAGGAACTACTTTTGGAGTGATGTTTTAAATTAACTGGGTATTTACTCAATGCGGTTTTCATATAGATAAGTTAACCGATATAACACTGGTAGATTAGCATTAGCGACTCTGGCTGTTTCTTTTATAACATTTACAGTACCTTGTCGAGTACTGAAGCTCCACTACTTCTTAACTGTTGAACACGTCTGTTTTTTTTTTCTTGAAATTTCGTTAGCTGAGCCGTGTGTGCTTGAATGGAGCAGGACTGCTGGGCAAAAGTCATGGCAAAGTGGGGGAAAAGATAGATATGGTTATGAACGTTTAGCTCGCTAAACGTTAGCTAACTCACGTAATGTAAGGGTGCCTTAGTATAATGATACATACACTGATAAAACACCTCGCGTATATACTGTAACACTAATATATGTCTAAAATAACCTGTATGCTAACTGAAAAATATTTTATTTAAAAAATTTAATTAATTAATTCATAAATAATTACGTACCCAGAATAAAGCAAAAACAGCCATCTTCACCTCCCTAGTGCAGTCTGATGGCGTCAGTCTGGTGAGGGGTCTTACAGTATAAATCACAAGATTGCATCTCAATGAAGCTATATTGCTGGCTCAACTTTTTTTTTTGTTTATTCAGTCTGTCTTCAAAGTTTTCAAGAATACAATGTTACCTGTTGTCTCAACAAATACCACTGTAAGAAGTTGTGCCAACAACACAATATTAATTAATTCAACGTTTATTTAGGTGGAGTTTTTACAGTGTTGTTTCAGGGGTTTGTTGAGCATAACACTGGACACAATGTGGGAGAATTTATCCTGAATGGGGTGACCGTGCATATACAGTACACACACACACACACACACACACACACACACACACACGTGGGAGAGAAAAGATACAGTAGATACGGTTATGAACGATTAGCTCATGAGCTCCAGTGCAATAACACACTGATTCACACCTACAGTAAGGGCAATTAAGATGTTCATTGATAATGAGTGACTTTTTGAAACTGATTGTGACTCAACACCTGTGGCATCACAAGACTGACGTGATAGAGCAACGAAACCATCAGGGTCAACATGTTAGGATGGTGCTGGAGGTTGATCAGAGTACTCTTTTAGTTTCTGTTTTAGTTTCTGCTGTGCAAAAAAAACAATTTTCTGAGAAATATCACCATTTTCCTTTCATATTTACCAAAAGAGTTGAATATTATGCAGGATCTTGATTTATTTGCTTAGACTGGAATCTTATCTGAGGTGTAGGTCAAGTTACAGTGTTTTCCCACCTTAGTCTCCTACTTAATGTTTAGGCATCAGGTCTGTCAAAGCACCCAAACTGACACAGACCTATCATTTAAACAATACAACATTAAATCCACTTTTTCCTTATCAGTAACCCATATTGGATAATTTCTGTTCAGTATTCAGTATTTTATACAGTATTGGAATTTAGAGAACTAATAAATAAATAAGATGGAGAACTAATAGAATAAATGATTGATGAAATTGCATCATGTAAAAAAAAGTAGATAAGAGAAATTAATTTCCATGCATAAAATGTGCAATACAAAAAGCCATAAATATTGTAGGTCCATCCATCTTACACATATTGTACACTCACTGTGCACCTCAATAGGAACACCTATACGACTGATCATTCATGTAGATCATTCAATCAGCCAATCATATGGCAAAAGCACAATGCTGAAAATAATGCAGATGCAGGACAAGACCTTCAGTTAAAACTGTGACGTCTAACTTTGATTGTGGTTTGGATGTTGGTGCCAATTTGGCTAGTTTGTGTGTTTCAGAAATTGCTGATCTCACACAATAGCTTCTCGAGGATACACAGAACGGCGCGAAAGGCAAAAAACATTGAACGAGCGATGATATAAGAAAGGTCAGAAAAACCTTTTCAATAGTGGTGATCAGACGAGCATCTCATCAAGCACAAAACACCTGAAATTGTAGAGTATGAGCTAGAACAGCAGAAGACTAGAATACAGTGAACCCTCGTATTACGAGTAACTACAAAGATTTTTAATAAATTTTGAGTCTTGCATTACAAGTACTCAGTATCATGTACTGTAGCACGCATGCGTTTCTTGTGTTGATGCTGAGCGTCACGTGATCACAACTGAGCAAATGTTTTTTCTCCCTCTTGCGCTGCGGAATTCTGGGTATTCGTTTCCCTTGCTCGGTCTTAGTGCGCGTCTCTTACTGGTATAATCGTGTGCGCATGTAAAACATTTTTCATTTTGTGTTTGTAAGTGCGTGTGTACAGCGGGCATTTACTGTTTCTTATAACACACGTATGTGTGCGGGTGTAAAGCAAAAAAAAGTCTCAATAGAGAGAGTAAATATCCATTTTCTTCCTCTCTGTTGTTATGTGTGCGCGCGTAATTTGACACCGTGCCCCTTCACACACACACTCTAATCTTTCCGTTAATGTGTATGTGTGTGTGTGTTTATGTGAAATTCAAATAAGAGAGGAGAATTGTTCATTGTTTGATTTCTCGTCTTACTTCACACACATACACAAACGCATACACACACAGCTCCTGGGCGCATAAACGGAAACACTTATCTGTTAGGATTTATTTTTATTTTTTTTATTTGTAAAGTCCAGGTTAATTTGTTTTATTTTTACTTTATATTTTGTATTAATAATTTTTTTATATATTTAATTTTTTTGGGCTGTGGAACGAATAATTTGAATTTGCTTTGATTTACAAGTGTTTTGGAATACAAACCCACTTCTGGAACTAATTATGCTCGTAATCCAAGGTTCCACTGTATAAGGCTATTATGGACAGAGACTCATTTAAAGTGGACAGTTGAAGATTAGGGGAGGACAAAAAATACCAGGTGTTTTTCCAGTCCTCTTTTTGATGTAGCCCATCCACCATAATATTTGATCTGCTATGCTTTCTAAGATGATTTTCTGTTCATCATATTGAACAATCTAAAGTAAAGGAATGGCCTTTTTCTGATAATTTAAAAAGCCAGTTATGGTCTAATAGCTGTGGAATGTGCGATAGAAGCCTGTTGCTGCAAAATCTTTGATATATGATTTATATCTGACAAAGGTGGAGAGATAATACAGACGCACTTCATCTTGGCTCCACTGAGTCATGACTGGCTGGTTTTCCTTTAAATTCCTTAGCACCAACATCTCTGTGATGTGCCAACCCTTAGCTGATAAAATAAGAGCCTGGTCTGTGAATATATTCGGATAGCCTTCTTCTATTCTGTGACAAAGCTCAAACAAGGCACCAATACAGTGGTGTGAAAAACTATTTGCCCCCCTCCTGATTTCTTATTCTTTTGCATGTTTGTCACACAAAATGTTTCTGATCATCAAACACATTTAACTATTAGTCAAAGATAACACAAGTAAACACAAAATGCAGTTTTTAAATGAGGGGTTTTATTATTTAGGGAGAAAAAAAATCCAAACCTACATGGCCCTGTGTGAAAAAGTAATTGCCCCCTGAACCTAATAACTGGTTGGGCCACCCTTAGCAGCAATAACTGCAATCAAGCGTTTGCGATAACTTGCAACGAGTCTTTTACAGCGCTCTGGAGGAATTTTGGCCCACTCATCTTTGCAGAATTGTTGTAATTCAGCTTTATTTGAGGGTTTTCTAGCATGAATCGCCTTTTTAAGGTCATGCCACAACATCTCAATAGGATTCAGGTCAGGACTTTGACTAGGCCACTCCAAAGTCTTCATTTTGTTTTTCTTCAGCCATTCAGAGGTGGATTTGCTGGTGTGTTTTGGGTCATTGTCCTGCTGCAGCACCCAAGATCGCTTCAGCTTGAGTTGACGAACAGATGGCCGGACATTCTCCTTCAGGATTTTTTGGTAGACAGTAGAATTCATGGTTCCATCTATCACAGCAAGCCTTCCAGACCCTGAAGCAGCAAAACAACCCCAGACCATCACACTACCACCACCATATTTTACTGTTGGTATGATGTTCTTTTTCTGAAATGCTGTGTTACTTTTACGCCAGATGTAACGGGACACGCACCTTCCAAAAAGTTAAACTTTTGTCTCGTCGGTCCACAAGGTATTTTCCCAAAAGTCTTGGCAATCATTGCGATGTTTTTTAGCAAAATTGAGACGAGCCTTAATGTTCTTTTTGCTTAAAAGTGGTTTGCGCCTTGGAAATCTGCCATGCAGGCCGTTTTTGCCCAGTCTCTTTCTTATGGTGGAGTCGTGAACACTGACCTTAATTGAGGCAAGTGAGGCCTGCAGTTCTTTAGATGTTGTCCTGGGGTCTTTTGTGGCCTCTCGGATGAGTCGTCTCTGCGCTCTTGGGGTAATTTTGGTCGGCCGGCCACTCCTGGGAAGGTTCACCACTGTTCCATGTTTTTGCCATTTGTGGATAATGGCTCTCACTGTGGTTCGCTGGAGTCCCAAAGCTTTAGAAATGGCTTTATAACCTTTACCAGACTGATAGATCTCAATTACTTTTGTTCTCATTTGTTCCTGAATTTCTTTGGATCTTGGCATGATGTCTAGCTTTTGAGGTGCTTTTGGTCTACTTCTCTGTGTCAGGTAGCTCCTATTTAAGTGATTTCTTGATTGAAACAGGTGGGGCAGTAATCAGGCCTGGGGGTGACAACTGTGGTTTATCACACCTGAGTTCAATTTCTGTAAAGTTATTTTTTAACAAGGGGGGCAATCACTTTTTCACACAGGGCCATGTAGGTTTGGATTTTTTTTCTCCCTAAATAATAAAACCCCTCATTTAAAAACTGCATTTTGTGTTTACTTGTGTTATCTTTGACTAATAGTTAAATGTGTTTGATAATCAGAAACATTTAAGTGTGACAAACATGCAAAAGAATAAGAAAATCAGGAAGGGGGCAAATAGTTTTTCACACCACTGTATGTGTATAATAATAATAATAATAATAATAATAGTAATAATCATATATATCATACATATACACATCATTGTGTGCACATTTAATGCAAATACCTACGAATACTGTACCAGTTTCATCTTTAATTTAATCACCATCTTATTATTATTAGTAGTAGTAGTATCATTATTTAGGTGGCATGGTGGTGTAGTCGTTAGCTCTGTGGCCTTGCACCTTTGGATCACGAGTTCAATTCCCGCCTAGGGTTAGTGTGTGTGTGGAGGTTGCCCATTTGGTGCATGGTGGGTTTCCTCCTGGTACTCTGATTTCCTCCCATAGGACAAATCCATGCAGAATAGCCTAATTGGCATTCCCAAATTGCATTTAGCATGCAAATCAATGTGTGTGCATGCATGCCCTAGGAAGGATTGGTCTTGTGCCTAAAGTCTCCTGGGATAGGTTCCGGGCCTCGAGTGACCCTATATGGGGTCAGTCTTTTTTTATCGATTTCTTTTATACAGTGCAAACATTTATCTTACATCCGGCATCCCATTTTTCTTTAATGCTGTATTGTGGAATAAACCATTGACATGGACGACTCTGAATCACGTTCAGGTATGTTGGAGAAAACAGTTTTCATCTGTGGAGGGATTTTTAAATGCATTACAGCTTGAGTCAGGTACATGGAAATATTAAGTGTAGCTAGTAAAAAAAAAACTGGTTTATGTTCCATTTCAATCCTAGTAACTGCTGGAGTGACATGTAACATCTGAAAACCACCTAGTATACATGTGCACACAGGGTGGGATTTATATAGTGAGATATGTACCACAATCATATGGCAATCACCCCCTTTCTCCTTCTCACAGACTCAAAACAAGCTATACATAAACATGGTTGTGGTTTGCTGCAATTTCATGGCAGTTATTATTATTATTAGTAGTAGTAGTATTATTATGGCGGCACGGTGGTGTAGTGGTTAGCACTGTCGCCTTGCACCTCCAGGGTCCGGGTTCGATTCCCGGCCAGGCTCGATTCTCGTCTCTGTGTGCATGGAGTTTGCATGTTCTCCCCGTACTTGGTGGGTTTCCTCCGGGTACTTTGGCGTTCCCAAAATTGACCATAGTGTGTGTGTGTGTGCTCTGCGATGGATTGGCACGCTGTCCAGGGTGTACCCTGCCTTGTGCCCTGAGTCTCCTGGGATAGGCTCCAGGTCCCCGCGACCCTAAACACAGGATAAAGCGGTATAGAAAATGAATGAATTATTATTATTATGGAAATGTGATCCTCTCAAATGATGTCTTTAATGTTAGTTTCCTATTTGCTGCAGACTTATTTAGTTCCAGTCCATTAGAGAAGGCTGACAAAAGAGACGCACTAAATAGTTGAAGTGGGAGTGAGAATAGATATAGTGACTCATGTATCTCCAGGCACACCATACAGTATATTGGGTTTATTTGTGAGAAAGAGTTCTGCGGAACCTTTCTTGTGTTCCAGGGTCATCCATAAAGGCCTACCTGCTTCATTGCCCTAGAATGCAGGCTATGGATCCATGATGCCAGCATAAGCACACAACCATAGAGACTTTAGGAGACCACATCCTAATCCTGCCTTACAGTACACCTACATGATGTCCACCATACAGTATACACATTACTTTTAGGTGTGTTGCTGATGGGTGAAGAGGGATTTCTGGCAATGGGCCCTACTTGGCTTTTTTCCCTTTATTGGCATTGTATGTTACTCAGATTTCTTTTATGCAGGATCATCAGATAATTGTCTGAAAGCATTATATTCTGCATGTTCAATCCAGCTTGCCAATTAGATAAATCATCTTTAGAAATACATACCTATACACCCTTGGATTATTTCTGCCCATGCCATTTTAAACATTTTATGTCAGGGTTTTTTTTTTCTTTTCCTTCTCTCTTTTTCCTTTTATTTTGCTGTGGACTTTTATATTTATTTCCAGTCTGTTAGAGAGTGCTGAGAAAGGAGGAGCGCTCATAGATGCAGTGAGAAGTCAGAAGGTCAATAAGTAAAAGAACCAGATGTGAACAGATGACCCATGAGTCTCCAGGCACACCATATACAGTATCAAGTTAATTCTCTATCTTTAGAAAATATATGGAAGAATAGGATTACCCACGCGCTTGATTGGCTTTTTATATGTATATAAACTGTGTTTGCTTTAAGTGCTTGATGATGCTATTTGTGTTATTTGTGTTATTAATATGCATCTCTCCTTACTTGGTGGCTTGTTGTTGATTGATTTCATATCTCATCTATTTTTCTAGCTGCACACACACACCGATATAATACAGTAATGTAAGACCCTCTGAGCTAGAAGTAATAAGTATTTATATTTGTAACATGTTGCCTTCCATTTTCACACATCGTACCATTGCATTAAAGAAATGATGGGAAAACAAAATGATGGAAAAACATTATTGAATAGCAAGAGAATCATTATTACTCTTGTGCGACAAGTTTTCCAATCTACTGCCACATTGAAAGCGATAAAGGGTCCAGTGTTTGGTGTAAGAAGCAGGGTTTGACATTGGCACCCGCCCACTCGCCAAATGCGGGTAAAATTCGGCTGTGGCGGGAAATAACCTTAGTCTCACTAGCCACTTCGGCAGGTAGTTTATCCTTTGGCATGACAAATTGTGACAATATATTTTTGCTGTACTTTTCTCTAAAGGCAACTGATATAATAAACGCATTGCAACGTAATATTGCGTGCATAAAACGCGCGTGAATGTAATGAGAACATTTAATACCTCTCTCTACACATGTTCACACATGCATTACACACACACACACACACACTTTTACTTCCTGTTTGGTGTGTGTGTATCATTTCCTTAAAGGGCTATTGCTTCTCAACAGGATGAGAATGTTTGCCCCTTTCGCAGGTTATTTACTGATTATACTGTATATAAAAAAGTAATCACTATTAAAATCTACAAGATAGACCAGAGTCCATTGTCCTAACTCAGAATTCTGATATAATAATACATAATGAATAATAATACCTGATAATAGTACACAACACACTAAAATGATAAATGTTCTGAGTTACTGTATTTTTAATTTCAGAATGAGTTCAGTTGTACTGAATCTGTTATTTTTCAATTTCATGTGATAAGAGGCTTGAATTTAAGTTCAATAAGCAGAATATACTGTCATTATATATACTGACAATATACGGCCAGTGAGCAAAAAAGTTAATGTCAAACACTGGTAAGAAGAGGTGCATGGGTTCAGAAATAACGCGACCAACCTGATTATGGGAGCAGTAAGTCTGAGGGTAGTGGTGCTTGTGTGATACAATGAATAGTCAGAAATGTGCGAGCTTGAGAACATCAGGATCAACACCAAAGGCTGCAGTGAGGCACTAAAAGCTTTCAACCAGAAAAATGCTCTTCTCCCCGGTCAAATTGGAAAGAACTAAATGACAAAGGAACAAGTCCTTTTAAACTTTAAACTCGTGGTCAAGTACAAAACATTTAGGCTGGTTACCTCCATGAAAAACAGCTGTGTGGGCCATTGGGATATCATGTTGTTGGTTTGGGAGCTCGAACCCCTTGGGCAAAACCTGCTGAATGTCAAACAGTGACAAGCATCAAAAATACTATAGTACGAATTGTAACTAGATATTTGGTTTTAAAGCAAATTTATTTATATTCATAGTTTTAGGCTTATTTCTATTTCTTATGGCTGGGAGTCCAAGAAAGCAAAACTTGCTGTATTCCACTGGTTTATGAGTAAGCTCATGCATGCAAAAGGAGAAAAATGTGACAAAGTTTGAGCAACAGTTTGAAAAGTGTTGCCTGGCTGGTTTCATGTTTATGGGGCGTGTTCCTGCTTTGTCCCAAATGTTCCCAGGGTGTTTGTGGCATAAAGGTGCATGTTCAGAAGGTGCACATCCACATCAAAAGGTGCATTCATTACGATTTATCATAATTATCAACGCATTTTGATTATTTTTAAGGGGAATCCGATAATATCTTGTATGTTTAGAGAAGCAGAGAATCATTATGTAAACATTTGGTTTCATTAAGTCATTTCAGCTGCTTAAAGTCTTAAAGTGTTTGCGTGTCTACATCAGTAGTCTATTACTGTAGGTATATTGAAACCGGTCAATCTTTTGTTTAATTTTAGTATTTGTAAGTAATTATTTCTGTAATTTATTCAATGAACCAACAAAGCATATAAGCGGTATAAGTCTGTAGGAGGCTAGACGGATAAATACGATGTAGGCTCTTTCAGGAACTATTTTAGACAGTCATTAACAAATGTTTTTGTTCAAATATTTTGCTCGTTTTATGGAAGGAAAACCTCAAAGAACACATTCAGGGTTAGAAATCGGTCAGTGACCTCTCGTACACATTAGATCGTTGATTTGTTTCTCTTTTGACCTGACACATGGCCTTTTAAACCATTTGCTTCAAAACCAATACATTACTTCATAAAGATTTTTTTTTTATTATAAAGCTTGCAGGCAAAGTACATTGGTCTATTATTAACTTGAAACTGTAATCAAATGATTCTGTAAAGCTGCTTTGCAACAATGACCATTACTATATATATATATTTTTAAAATTTCATTGAATTTATCATCTGGTTGAAATTGAGAATATTTAATAGAAGTTATAAGACGTCTGGCGGTGTAGTGGTTAGCACTGTCGCCTTGCACCTCCAGGGTCTGGGTTCGATTCCCATCTCTGTGTGCATGGAGTTTGCATGTTCTCCCCGTGCTTGGTGGGTTTCCTCCGGGTACTCCGGTTTCCTCCCACAGTCCAAAGATATGCAGGTTAGGCTAATTGGCGTTTCTAAAATTGCCCGTAGTGTGTGATTGGGTGTGTGTGTATGTGTGTGTGCCCTGTGATGGATTGGCACCCTGTCCAGGGTGTACCCCGCCTCGTGCCCGAAGTCTCCTGGGATAGGCTCCAGGTCCCCCGCGACCCTGAACACAGGATTAAGCGGTATAGAAAATGAATGAATGAATGAATGAATATAAGACGTCTACATGAAACGGGAGCTACTGTAATTGAAAGCCCTCTTTTCCAAAAACAAACCTGCTACAGTAGAAAACAAGACAAAAGTTGAGGTACACAGCATGTCACCAAAAAGCCTTATCCCCAGTAAGAAGCAGGTGGTCAATAATATTTTGTGCATGTTTAGCAGCTACATGACCTGACCACCTTGCACTCATCAAGTCTACCATACATTCCTCTTTCCACAATATTAAAGCAATCTAGGGCTATATTTAAGGCCATCTGTCCAACACATGAAGCCTGGCCAAAACTCAGTTAGTCAATAGGACAATGATCTCAAGGACACCAGCAACATTAAAGTAAACAGCAAAAAGGAAGTGGAAGTTTTGGATTGACCAAGGTTCTATGTCAGGATCTTAAGAGCACTGTGCATAAGTACTGTTAATGCCGTGCAACAACAATGAATTAAAACAAAGTTGTGAAATTTGTAAATAAATAAGTTGCAAAAGAATTAAATTAAATTTGTACAACACAATAAGCACTGTCGAAAAAACTCCACAGAAATTTGAAATAAGTTTCATAGTGTAAACAAAAGGTGCTGCAAAATATTAGTCCGTTTCATACTATAAATGGTCCTGGCTTCAATATTTGACTACAAACATATACAGTTTATTTATATATATGACATTACTGCATGATGGATTTGCTAATAGCGTCCAGCTCTTATTTCCTTCACTGTCTTGTTTTAAGGTTCATAAAATATCTTTATTTGCCTTTCTTGTCAAAATTACCTTTAAAATATTCTTATATATAAGTTACTGAATGTAAGTTATTGAAAAGTATTTCAGACATTTGTGACCATGGCCTAGTTTAATTTTCAAATACAATTTCAGAATTGTATTTGTTCAACTGATTGTTACAATGATAAGTTCATGCAAACATTTGTGAATTTTTGTGATACCGCACCGAAAATGCTTGATGGATGGATGAATGGATGGACCAACAGACACACAGAAAGCATGAAAACATTAGTGCTACACCACCTAGTGGTCCTGGCATAATTAAACGACCTCATGCTTTGGAAGTCAGTTTGTTACGTTAAAGGTCTAAACAAAAGGCCTTTAAAGTTCTGCGACACTTAATTCATGAATGCATAAATGTAGAAAGACTTCATAACTAGTGGAGTTTTGCTACTAATAGCAAAGTCTTCACACTCATCTTCTGGCGTTTTTAAATTATTTGAGTGAGTTCAGTGGCCCTTATGATGCTGCACTCAGCCATAATAATGTCCTTTTGTTCCAGACAGCTGGGACTGTCAGAATTATTGCAGGAATAAAAGAAGTAAAATGACTTCCAGCCTAAACACTGCATATGAAGTACAACATTTTATTGAGATTTAGAAACACTCAGTCTTAATGAAGCTTTATATTGAAGTATTTGAGAAAGTGTTAAAACTTTTCTTTTGGCTACTTAGAATAAAAATCACTTTTGGGAGTGTTCTTTTATTGGGAATAATAATCACTCAACTTTCTGATACTGCTCTATATTGATAAGACAAGGGGTTTGTTGTTAGTGTTTCACACATTATTAAAATAATCTACTTACCTGCTGACAGAGATGAAGCACTTGCATTTGCACAGAGTGTTTCTGACCCTGTATAACTGTGTCATTCTCACGGGTTATACTCCAAATTTCAGGGCAAGCAGCATGGATTTGGAAAGTTTGACTCCTTTGTAGTACTAATCAGATGACCCATCTCTCCACCGGATGCAGCCACTGATAGCACATCAGGGCCTCTCTCTATGTATGTGAGGCAGCTGTACCAGTCTCCCTCAAGCACTGGTCTTCAAAGTACGGTTGGATTTTTAGCTAACAGCTCATTTATTTGGCACTTGCCAGCTGCCAGCTTCTCTAATGTGCTTTCCAACAAAGTTAAGCCATTCCCTTCGGTTTTATAAAACTGCTCAGTAGAGTTTGCTGTCCACTTTTGCTTCTGCCACTGCAATGTGGGGCTCTGTATAAAATGGTTTCTACACTCCTAACTGCATTGACGCAGCAATAGAATTGCCATATTAAGGGCATTGCTAATTGCAGTGTGCTGCACTTAAACCAAGGCTTTGTAGCTGCTTGTTGCAGATATTCAGGTCCCAATATTGTCATTGATCTTTTACTGTACATTGTCCAAATGTGAGGCTTGGCAGAACTCGCTGTCCTGTCCAGACACAATGGTTGGGAAACATTTCAACTGTACACACAAGCTCTACATTTATGGATTGTTGGACAAGGCTTCTCTGAAGAGTGTTCACCAGCTACATACTGTCTGGCAAGAAGGCTGGGTCAGGGGTAGCTCAGTGGTTAAGGCATTGACCTACAGTTTGGAAAGTTCCAGGTTCAAACCCAATGACCCCCTAGTTAACCCTGTGGTGCACTAGAGCAATGGTTCCCAAACTGGGGGTCGCGAGAGGGATTAAAAAAGATATTTTTTGTGATTATAATACAAACTTTTCAGTATTACAAGCAGGTCTGGACTGGGACCAAAAAACGGCCCGGGCATTCAGTTCAGAGCAACGGCCGGGGAGGGGGGGCGTGGGCGTTCAGAGCATGCGACGGAGGGGGGGTTGGTGGCGCGTTCATGCGACCGGAGGGCTTGCGCGCGGCCCAAAAATGTGCGTCGGCCCACTGGGCATTGCCCGGTATGGCCTATGGTCAGTCCAGGCCTGATTACAAGTAAATGCAATAAATAAATATTTTCTGATTTGTAAAGATATTATTGATTGAGTTTGAGTGTTTAAATTGAGTGTCAACTGCACGTGAAAACCGCAACTGCCGAGATGAATACATTTGTTATTCGCAAATCTAAAAATGTCAAGGAAATTGTTTGTCTGAGTCATCAGAACCATGTACATCGACCAAGCAAAAGAGCAAGACCCCGTCAGACCAAAGTAGGAAACGTCGGAAATATGAGGAAGAATTCATAAAGTGCAGTATCAGTATTCAGTAAGTTGCGGTAGCAGCGAATACACGAGTTGTCCCGTGCAGCAATGGATGTACTGCTTCAATTTGGATCTACATATTTATGTGAGCAGTATTTTTCCGCTGTTACATATATAAAAAATAAATACAGCTCACGCCACGATGTGGAAGATGATATGCGGGTAGCTGTATCCACCATCAGGCCACGAATGAAGCTTTTGTGCTGCCAAAAACTAGGAAACCCTTCCCATTGAAAGGTAAGCCAAAATTATTTAGATGTATAGTAAATGTAGTCAAAATACTGTGAACAGCTTGTTATGTTTATTGCTTGTTTTTGATAGTGGGGGTCGCGAGATCTTGCGGGTTTGAAAGTTTGGGAACCACTGCACTAGAGCAAGGCCCTCAACAGATCAGCAGGCACGTGCAGAGGGAGCCCTTTTCTTGGGAGTTTTTTTGTTGTTGTTGTTGTTGGTGGTGGTTTTTTTTATGTGTATGTGCGTATGGAGATCTGTCTTAGCCCCTCAATAATAAAATGTAACTATTAATCTCAATTTTGCTAAATAAAAGGATCTGGCTTGCATCAGTCACATGACTGCCATTAACCAATGCTCGCCCTTGAGAGTAGCGCGCGCTCGTTACGAGCCAGGTACGAGCTCACAAAGTGCACGCGCATTTCCTGCAGGCTGGTTGGTGCGGAGCTGGAGGAGAAGCAGGCAAATTAATTGGAAGGTGCAGACTGTAACAAAACAGTAAATAGGATGTACAGCGCACAATATAGTCTATAACAACAAATTAATTGAAATAGACGAGCGTAATGTTTGTGTAACAGCGCGACAATCATTACCTGTCCTTTTATGAACTGTACAAGTAGTGGTGGTCATTAGCTGCTAGCTAACTGGGTAAGGGGGTTACAGGGGGGTCTGTAGCTCTGTGTCCACCGTTTTAGGGAACAGGTTTAGTTTTAAAGTAAGTTACAGGATTTTCCCTTCTTTTCTGGAGGGCTTTTATTTCACTAAAAACGATCTAATATGGATATCCACATAATTATGGATTATTATACTTATGATATAAAAAAACACATATATTAAGTAACAGATTATATTAGGTTTATATTTCAAATTAGATAAAATTCTGATTTTACAGCAGTAAAATTATTGTGTCTCTACAGTTTAAAGATTTAAGAACAACACAGCCCTGCAGCACTATCAGCAACAGGAGCAGCAGTAATTCCTCAACAGCAACATTGTACGCCATCAGGTAAAACATTTGCTTTGCATTGTCCCCACCTGATGCCAGTCATACAGTATGATGTTCCATATTAGATTCGTCATGAATGTGAGTTGTTGTTATTCAGCCTGTTCCATCTTTTTTTACTTTGAGCACCCGCCCCTTTAAACGTCTCTGCACGGGCCTGCAGATCAGATGTATAATTACAGTAGATTTAAGTCGCTCTGGGTAAGGGTGTCTGCTAAATGTCTATAATATAGTACTGGTCAAGGCAACACATTGTCAGGACAAAATTAGTACTAAGTCAGACCATAGCTGCCTATGGTGAGCCTGAATTCACTCTTTTTTAACAGTGTAGGCTTTAACGAAAACAATACAAATAATAAAAAAAAATTATAGCATTATTGTTTTACTAGGAAAGCCTAAAGGATGAGCTTGGTGTTGTGCGAGACCTAATACTGTGCACTCAACGTCATGGTCACAAATAGGTGTTTGCTATTAGTATTTGGCAGGGATACGGAAAAACTCTACTAGTTCCAAAGGAAATTGTCCTGGAGGTCCAAAGGCAGAAGCAGATCAAGGCCGAAAGCACAGACTCAGTTTAATAAATTCATCACACCTCTCCCTCAAATGTGTTCACAGATGTATAGGTTTGTCTGTGCCATAGCCCTTAAGACTAAGCATTTAAACCCATTATTGTTTTGCTGCATTTTTTAATAAACATGTATAGATAGGACTCATGATTGTACAGTACAGTATAAAGTGACAGATTTTTTTTTTCAGTAAAAACTATGCAAATTTTATTGCATTTTAACCCACTATACAAACATGACAGAACAATCCATTACAAATGGGTCACACAGGCAAAGAAATAGCACAGATACTGTACACATGATCACGTTTTCCCGGTTATTTTTGGTTGTTTCTATGACCAAAATACTACTACTAATAATAATATGCAAATTTTTAGTTGTACATTTTTGTCATTCCTAGTCATTCCCATGTTCCAGTAGTGGTAAAAAATTACATGTTATAAAAGTAATAAGTTTTTTATATCACTAACAGTTTGATGTCTGGAGCTTCTCTGTTAACACACACTGGCAAGGCGTCCATATAAGCACATACCTGTATACGTATACACTGTATTTTAAATCATCATTGACCTATGCTGTGTTGTTTGGGTTTTATAGGTTTTAATATTCCCTCATATTTTTATTTAATTTTTTTTACACAAAGAGTCCTGACACAGAAATGTGTAATGTCTACGAGCCTGGTGAATACATATGAATAATTTAGGATAATATTCAAACCCACTATTGTTGTACTGTACAAAGTGAATTAAACAGAAATACTGGTGCTGATATGGCATAGCAGTTAGAATATAAACCATAATAGTTATCAAAACTTGATTATAAAAGCTTAGACTTTTGAACTAAATTAGTACATTACTGTATTAAACTGCCTGCTAACATTGTATATGTGTTTTAATCTAGTAATATTGCATACATTTCAGGTTACATTACCTAGTATTAATAAAATAATAACGATACTGTTAAGTGAGATGTGGTGTAAATATAAATGTGCTATCATAAATATCTCTCAGCTGGGGAAAAAAAAGCTTTTTGAAACTTCTTTTAACCCATTCAACATGTAACAGTCTGAGCTTCTCTTTCCTTGTCTTTATCCCACACTGAGTGCAACATGTGTGCTTGATTTGTGTTTTCCTATGGGCAGCAATTTGTCTCTGTTCTCGTTAAGTCGATTTTTATTAAAACCAGTGGGACATATGGTAACCCCACCATCCCTCCCCAGTAAATCATGGATGCATCTTTCTTCTTTTTAAGAACAATCCGTTCTTTAGCATCTTAGATGTTCCCTGGTGAAAGAATATTTAAGCTGTGCTGTTCATTAAAATTTGTAAGTATTGCTTCAAGGGGGATACTTAGATAATACTTATCTTTCACTAACACATAAATCTACATAAACCAATCAGCCATAACATTACTACCACCTGCCTGATATTGTGTAGATCCCCTCTCAAACAGCTCTGACCCTTCCAGGCATGCCTCCACTAGACCTCTGAAGGTGTGCTGTCACCAAGACAGTAGCAGCAGATCCTTCAAGTTCTGTAATTTGTGAACTGGAGCCTCTATGTTTGTCAGCACATCCCACAGAAGCTTGATTGGATTGAGACTTTGAAGTCCATATCAAGATCTTAAACTCAACCCAATGCTTTGTATTCCTCAATCAATTGTACCATTTTTGCAGTGTGTCAGTGATGTGTGTCACATTATCCTGCTGAAAGAGGCCCCTGCTATCAGGGGATATCATGTCCATGAAGGGGTATACTTGGTCTGCAACAATATTTAGGTAGGTGGTACTTGTTAAATTAACATCTACATGAATGCCAGGACCCAAGGTTTCCAAGCAGAACTTGGAAATGCACAGAGCATCATACTGCTTGAGGTGACTTGCCTTTTTCCCATAATGCACCTTGGTACCATCTCTTCCTCATGGTAATGTATCAGAATACCCAGCACACCACAGCATGAGATCCAGCAGGCAAAAAGCCCAAGACAGCTGACCCAGTCTCCAAACTCCACAGGTCCCAATCCATTCAAGAACCCTTGAAATGCGCTGGATAAACAATCCTGATCCATGGAACCCCACCCTGCAACCCACAGCCCCCAAAGGATCTGCTGCTCACATCCTGGTGCCAGACATCACAGCACACACCCAAAGGTCTTTTGAAGCTACAACATTCGGCTTAATGTTTTGCAATTTAATCTTAATGCTAATCAGTCTATCTAAAAGTCTAAGTACATATACGTATGTCATCTATTATAATGTAAATCCTATTATATTCTATCATAGTTAAAGTGACACAATGTAGTGATGATCTGCTGAACAGCTATACATAATAACAGTGATGATTTATTTGAACCATATGTGTATCTGTCTTTGAAGGCCATATGTATTTCCTGTAGCACTTACAGTACATGCCATCTCCCACTAAGTTAATAAATATTCCTTTTTTCTTCTTCAGCTATTTTTGAATATACTGTAATGAGGTTTAGCACACATGCTTGTGTTACGACTATATTGGCTGAGGGCAGCTCAATGAGCTGAGTAGTTAACTCTGACAATCAAGTAGTGGCCAAAATCTATTCTAAAGTCAAAAGATGGAGAGATGTACAGTACAGTATGCAAGTGCAAGCTTTTCAAATTTCTATTCTTGAGTGAGACGTGATATGTCTCTGTCTGCCTCTTAGTCAAAAGCTGCTATATTGTTAGTTCTCAACAGCCCTCAACTGTCTTGGGCAGCATTCCATAAATTCATATCTCCAAGGCAACTGTCCTTTGGAGACTGTAAGAAGCTCTCCAGAGCATAAAACTGACAAGCTGTAAAATGGAAATTACTTGAAAGATTCAAGCTTGATCTTCTAAATGAGTTCTAAAGTTCTAAATTATTATTATTATTCATTTCCCAAATCAAATTGAATAAAGGAAGTGTCTTCTGGGTGTTTTTAATATTTTTATTTATTTATTTTTTACCACCGTTATCTTGGTTTTCATCTGATTTGTTGCTTTGTTGCATTTGGGAATAACATGTATTTTTATGATCCTAAAGATGGTACAGTATGTAAAACCTAATAAGCAGTAAGCACTGGCATAGTTATAACAGCTCTTTCTTAAAACAATGACATGCACTGCCTGGACTCCAATAAAAAGTCTTGTTTGAAGTAAAATAAGCAAATATGGATGATTGGATAATTACTGTACTGATTAATATGTTTCAGCTGGCAACAATTCCTTTCTCCCTAACTGATGGTGTGAGTAGCTTCAAAAACAATTATATCGAAAGACGTGTCATGTAGCTCTAAAAAGTCAAATTTTTGGCCTGCATCATGCAAAGAAAACAGGGAATTGCTGAAAACTACTGGAATTGGTTTAAGAACTATCCAATACATTATTAAAACCTGGAAGTTAGATAGTGTTGAAATGTCAAAATGTGGTCAGAATAAAATCATGAATGACCGTGACTGGAGAGCACTTACTGTAAATGCTTGGTGAAGTTGCATACAGACACAGTGCAACAAAATATCACGGGATTGGGAATAAACAGTTGTGTGGGTGCAAGAAAAACACTTATTAGTGAAGGTGTTTAGGAAAACGCTTTAATTTGCTAGCGAGCATTAAGATTGGACTCGGACTTGGATGAAAAAAGGTCATGTGGTTTAATGAGTGTATGTACAGAAGTGATGTACCTACTGTACTGTATCATGCATCAAATTGTTAAAGATTGGTTCTGGGAACATGAGGAATCATTTTCACATGTAAATCGGCCACCAAAGAGTCCTGACCTTGACCCCCTTCTAAAAACACATGCAGGAAATACATTCAGATTTGTATTTATTCAGGAAATAAATGCTCCAAAGATTTATTTGAAACTTAAACACAAACTTCCACAAAGTTAACATTTTAATACATAATTGTAAACGTTATGATCCTAGGACACAATATCTGTACAAACATGACTCTAAGAAAGAATGATTTAATCAAGAGGAGCAATATGGCTATGGCTAACCCAGTCTTGTCATAGTAATGCCATATTGAATCAGTCATTGTATACATGGGTAACAACACATTCAATGTTAATTTAATGACAAATATACTTGCAGAATACTTACAACTAGAAATAATATATATTTTTTAATATCACAATGATTTCCTTTTCAGGAAGTCTATACAAATTAATCTAAATTACAATCAATCAACAACATATATAATAAATAATTAAAATGTCAAGATTTTAAATATGTACTATACATAGATAGTTTTACAATTTTACTCTTTGTTATTTGTGTTTTTTTTTATCTGAGAAAGCTTTACAGGGTAGTGGTACGAGAGGTACATGTTCCATTGCGAAACACCATATCCGAGGCTAAACAACACTCTTTCGGGAAGTCTTGTGGACCACATGTTGTTTGCCGCCGGAGGGCCACAGCACAGTAGTCCACCTGCTCTGCATCTGGCCCGTTCTCCATCCAGCGGAAGCAAACTATTCTCTGGAAGGAACGGCGGAAGTTGTCAGACACAAATCCATATAGAATAGGATTAGCACCACTGTTAGCATAGCTTAGAATAAGAAACAGCTGAGTCACCATGGGGTCTGGTGGCTGGCAGAAGACACTCACAAGCTGCACGATGTAAAAGGGCATCCAACAAAGCACAAACACAGCGACCACCAGTAGCACCATGCGGGTGATCTTTTTCTCAGAACGCCGCCTCTGCATCCATCCTGCCTTGAGCCCTACCGCTCGCATCCGCACCACAATTAAGCAGTAGCACAAGCAGATAGCTGCCACGGGTAGTAAGAAGCCTAGCAAGAAGGTATAGACTACAAATGCTTCTGACCATGAAGACTCAGGCCACAGAAAGTTGCAGTCTACTCTTCCATCCTGCGCTGGAACAGTGTCTGCAAAGATAATGATGGGCAAGATGACAAGAAGTGAAAGTCCCCACACGCAGACGTTAACCACTTTGGCGACAGTAGGTCGGCGATAACGTGCTGCCTTGATGGGGTGCACTACTGCAATGTAACGGTCCACGCTGAGCACAGTCAAGCAAAAAATGCTGGTAAACATGTTGATGCCGTCCACGCTAAGGACCAGCCGACACATCAAAGATCCGAAGGGCCAGTGACGCACTGCAGCAGATGTGGCCAGAAACGGCACGCTTAACATGAAGAGTTCATCAGCAATTGCCAGGTTCAAAATGTAAATATTGGTGGCTGTTTTCATCTTGGCATACTTCAAGATAACGTATATAACCATAGAATTCCCTATGATGCCCACACAGCAGACTAGGGCATAGATAGAAGGAATGATGATCTTGGTAGCATTGGACTCTGACTGAAAATCATCATATTCCATGGTGAAATTAAAGGGAAAGTCAGTGGCAGAAAGTATGTTTTCAGTGCCATTGTATTCTGTACCTTCAGCCATTTTATTCTGATTTTGGTCAACCAGGCTAGCATTCAATATGTAGTCCTTATACAACATTTGAGTCATTTGATATGCTTTGTTATGAAGAACGTTTGTTCTTTTTAAAAGTAATGGTGGTGAGGTTTAAACATGGTGAATATTTAATCCTTCATCCACCAAACCTGTCCTTCACTGGGGAAAGTTAGAACAATCGTCTATAGGTTTTACTTCTTTAATCGCTTGAATTTGTTTCAAGCACATCAGGAAAATCCATTTTTGGAACTTTTTGGCAAATGGACCACGCAGCAAGTTGGGATCCTCTGACTAAATGGTTCCATCTGTGGAATTTCCAGCTTGAACATTCCTCATGCACTGATAAATAAACCTGTATGCATATATGAGAGTGTTGCAGGTGTTGGTGTGCTAGGCTCAGACACTCAGACTTGGCAATGAAAGCACATTCCAATTATTTATATACAATTAGCCCTGGAGAATTATAGTATTATGAGGTTCCCCTTTTGAAAACATAATCCTGCATTCAGAGAAAAAAAATCCATCTTTGAGATATGTGGTCCTTGTTGCACTCTTGTATCCAATCACATGATGAATTATGCACTTGCATCTCTGATCACATTATGGAAAAATCTGTCTCAGGATCCACAGGAACAATAACCACATTTCAGAATTTTTTTTATGTTTGTTCATTGTATGGCTAATATTTTGCACTACTCCACATGCACTGTAAGAAAAAGAAACAAAAAGAAACGTTAGAGATCTTTTGGTAATTACTGTGATTATACAATGTACACTGATCAGCCGAACATTAAAATGCAAAGCATTATGCCCAGTGTTGTGTAGGTCCACCAGCTCTGACCCCTTGGAGCAAGACTCCACAAGACCTCTGGGGGTGTGCTGTGACACAAAGTTGTAAGCAGCAGATCCTTTTGGGTGCTGTTGGTTAAGGGGTGAGGCCAAGGGTGCTCGATCGGATTGGCATCTGGAAAGTTTGGAGGTTTGGGCGGCAACCTTGGGATCTTTGCCTGCTGAGCCCTGCGTGTGGTCCACTAGGTGTTCCAGTGCCTTTCTATCATGGCGAGTGTTGCCTTGGCTTTTCTGTGGAATCGGACCAGACAGACAAGCCCATGGTCCCCACAGGCATAAATGAGCCTTGAGTGCCAATGATCCTGTCACCAGTTTACTTGTATATAAATCAATATTAGTATTAATGTTATGTGGTGTAAATGTTATGGCTGATCCGTGTCTAATATCAACACACTAAAATAAAGCAACAAATCAAATTTTAAGTTATCGAATCTCTCAACATGTATAGTGCAGCCCAGAGAAGATGGAAAAAAGAGCGCAGAGGCATGATGCATCTTTCAGACATGCATTTTTTTTTTATCTACCACACACTTTGCCCTTGTGTACTCAGCTAGCCGTCTGTAAAATTACCACATTCACAACATTGCAACACCCCTGACACCAATTTCTATGCTTACAAGGAGCAAACATGCTTCTGAGGGAAGACATGAAAAAAGTTTGCTTAATGGAAATATGGTCCAAAAAAAAAGCAGATGAGCAACACTCACTGTAGCCCACCACTCTCACTCCTTCTCTCTGTCAATGAGGCTCACAAAATAGCAATTATAGTGTTATTATCACAAAAAAAAAAAAAAAAACTGAAACTTAATTACATCCATGGCTAGAATATAAATAGGATGTGTTTGCATTTGCATTAATCCAATCATTTCTAAGGTCTGGTGATGTGAGCTTTCGAGTCTGAACCAATATCTGTTTATTATAACCTAACAGGAAGTCAATAACATCAAATAAGCAAATGCAATTTGATAAGTCCTGGCCTTCAGTTTAAGTCTTTTTGATGTCTAATGAGTGCAATGTTTTACAAAAGGCATAAGGCTTGAACTATTTCTTAAATCCAGGCTTGGTGTTTCAAACTTTTTTTCAGACTGTTCACATGTTAGTGATCGTTAGCTATTTTATTGCACTCATCTGACCTGACTGTGCTACAGCATACTGAACTGAAGACATCTGATAGTGATAGACATGCATATATTAAATATTATTAGTCAAGGACTCTACACAGGTATTGATCTTGGAATATGAAGTATTCAGAAAAGAAAAATCATAATGGGGATTCATCATTTTCATAAGAAAACCCAAGTAACCAGTCTTTACAATAATGAACTGAAACGTACTATATATCAACACCTAATGTGAATAGACTACAATAGCAGAAGACCATACTGGCTTGTACTTCTGTCAGCCAAGAATAAGAATGTGTGGGCACAGACTCTGGGGCAGAAACTGGGTAGTTGAAAATTGGAAAAAGACCGCATGATTTCTTTCTTTCATTTCTTCTCACAAATTGTGCACCTGGCACATGATTCCTTGCCTGACTGGATAATTGAATGAATAGCAGGGATACAGATGTTTCAATTAAAGTCACCATTTGAGTATGTGCTACTATATATACAGAACTATGCAAAAATTTAGTACCACCCCCATTCCTTTATACTCGGCCAGACTTTCTTGTATTTTTAATGTAGTCTTAAAGAATTTAGTTGGCTCTCATTTTCGGGACGTTTTTGGTCATTTTCAGTCTAGTCCCTGTACTGACCAGTTTCAGAGGAATTTGTTTTTGTCTGTCAAGTCACACAGTGACCGCTTAATCATTTAAGCATAAAAACAACTTAAAGCATGAACCAGTGAAAAATAGGTGCAGGTGATGACAGATGATCAGGCCAGTGATTAGTATAATGATGAATGTTGAGTAGTTGGAACAGATAAGAGGGGAAATGAGGTTCCTGCAGAGGTTGTTACATAAATAACCAGTTTTTAAATTAAATTAGGTACTTCACAGCCTGTCACAGTAAACATGTTACAGTTTCTTTAATTTAATCTACATTTAATTTAATATGAATTGCATAATATAGACATCTGAACTTTATATGTACTTTACAAGAAGGAGAGGAGGAAGGCGTGTTCGATGCAGTGAGAGAGGACATGAAGTTAGTTGGTGTGAGAGAAGAGGATGCAGAGGATAGGGTTAGATGGAGGCAGATGATTCGCTGTGGCGACCCCTGAAAGGGAACAGCCGAAAGACAAAGAAGAAAGAAGAAGACATTAATATTAAATAAATTACATATTTCAAGTCTATGTTGTTTTCATTTCAATGCTTACAGCCCATGAACATCAAAAATTCAGTATCTCAAAATATTAGAATATTTAATTTTGAGTTTGAGTAAATTACTATTAATACAATATAAAGACTATGTATTTCTCGGTCTAGTTCGGTATACACATGAGGAAGACTCAGGCCACTCCAAAACAAGAGCAAGGTTCAGAAGTGTCTGGGCTAATAAAAAAAGAACTGGACCATTCTTCAATAATAATCTTTTCAGATGAAATTAAAATTTCTATTTCATTTGGAAATCAAGTTACAGATCTTGATGTGCAGTGTGAAGTTTCCACATTTGGAGAATATTTGGACAGTCATCTACGACAAATAGTCATATACAGTACTGACAAACTTTATGTAGATGCCGATTTCCTTTTCCAGCAGGGCTTAGCACCTGTCCACAGTGCCAAAACTATCACTAACTGGTTTGTTATTATTATGCTTGATAGCCCAGCCAAACTCACCTGTCCTGAACCTTATAAAATAATTTATTTGGTATTGTCAAGTGGAAGATGATAAACACCCAAATCAACAAATACAGATGAGCTGAAGGCTACTATAAAAGCAAGCTGGTCTTCATTAATGCCATAGCATTTCATGCTGTGCCTCATTGATGCAGTGATTTCTGCTAAGGGAGCCCTGCCGAAGTTCTATGTAAGTGCATGAAGTAACATACCGTTTTAGAATTAGTAGTGTAAATCCTGTAAATTTTAATATTTTGAGATATTGGAATATTGATTAAGATTTTCTTCTAAATTTAACACAAAAAAGGCTTGAATTATTTTATGTGACGTGTAATCCACCTATAATATCACTTTTCCAATCACACCCACTGTATATGTTTAAGTGGTGTGGCGTGGTGGCTTAGTGGTTAGCACTTTCGCCTTGCACCTCCAGGGTCTGGGTTTGATTCCTACCTTGCAGGTCTGTGCGCATGGAGTTTGCATGTTCACCTTGTGCTTGGTGGGTTTCCTTTGGGGTACTACGGTTTCCTCCAACAGTACAAAAACATGCAGATTTCCTGTAGTATATAAATTTGAATAAATACAACGGTAATCACCATCGGCCTTTGCAGTCCCTAGTTGGACTACAGAGGTTCCTAGATGGATGGATGGAGATGTTTAAGTGTTCAAAGACTAATGGAGCCAGAACTTGGAAATTGGACGTAGGAGCAAGAAGGAAAGAAAAGTGATTGGAAGTGGACAGTGAAAGAGTAAACTTGAGCTGCACAGTCTCTCTTATGAAATTTAAGTGAATAATAGCCCAGTAATGCATCAGTGATGAAAGCAAGAGAAGGGGAGTAATTGAGAGAGAGAGAGAGAGATAATAAAATAAATAAAGGGGAACTCCATCGGTCATCTCAGATATGAAGAATGGCTTCTGGAGACACTGATGTCAGTGCAAAAGGGGCAGTGCAGTAATGATTTAAAAAATTATCATATTACATGAGTAATTGGTATTGAAATTAATAAAGCATTTACTTTTTTTTTTTTTTTACCAAAAATCCATGAAGACGCATGCCAGTGCTACCTCAGAACACAAAACTCCAAAGTGTGTCAGAGCTGCAACAGCAAAGAAAGACATAACAAGTGTCAGTGTCTTCACAAGAACGTAGCAAAACATTTCCCTCACAACTGCAGAGTCTTTTGAGAAGAATCTACACCACAATCAATCTCTCACACTTCACTTTCCGTTTGCCAATTTCTCTCACTAAGGATGGTTATTACTGTCACAGTAAGTGGCCTTAGTATAAAACAGTTATAACTGACATTCAGTCTTGGAACCCTATAATTCTCACATCACAAGGGCATGGCGAGTCTTTGCCATCAGTCAGCACACACCAGATTGCCATTTTGGGAGTAAAAAATAGTTTAACTGCAGGATTAGAACTTAATTTGAGTCTCTCTAGTCATTTCATTCCATAAATATTATTCAAATGTAAGTATCAAATAGTTCAATTTCTATGGCAATCTGTGACCACTGACTTTTATAGCAAAAATAAATAAGTAAATGTATGCAACATTTTGCTTAGTTAGTTTTTTTAATTGTTTTAAATAAGTATGAAAGTATATGCATTTCTTGGTAGAAATGGTTTAAAGATCCAGGTGAATCGGCTGAGCACACATAATGGACATGTGTTTCTAGTTTTTGGTTTTGCTTTTGTCTTTTATGTCTGGTTCGAGTATTACCTAGGAGGAAAATGGAATGCCTTAAAAAGAAAATTCAAAAAGAATAATAGCATAACCATTGGAACATAACTCAAGAAACTTCTTGTTTGTTTATTTGTTGTTTTTGTTTGTTTATTTGGCCATATCAACCTGCTGTAAATTCAAAATTCTATAGAAATCAAAAACACCATGTAAATTGTAGTTTTTTTTTAAATAAACTTTGTTATATCTAAAATGGTCCCAGCTAATTCATACAAATTTGCAACTATGAAGCATGTCTGATTTGTCATCTTTTTTTGTAAGAAAAAAATTCCAATATTCAAATTGTTTGTGTTACTTTTTAAGTGTTCTAATATTATGTTGCTTTTCATTTACTGACCCCAAAGCTGATGATAAATGGAAGTTCACTAAGACAAATCAGGAGCATCTGGCAAAATGACACTTCTGATGCTGGCTTTCAGGTAAAAATGGAGGCTATAGCAACACCTGTGCAAATGTTCAGAAATTAGCTTAAATATTTTAATAACTAGAAGGAGAATTTAGTGCCCCATAGCAAATTACTACACGGGCATCCATATATAAATGTGTTATAAAAAGAGAAAGAGAGATAGAGAGAGACAGTTAGCGACTGCTAGTGTTACCATATTATTTATTTTTCTCTTAACACTATTTGACATCTGGCACTCTTTGTAAATGAAACTAGACAGAGCATTAAAATCAAATCTGTTCTGTTTTTGGATGCCTAGCATGTGTCTTTACTGCAGCTTTCACTGGAATAATATGATTCTCTTGGCCTATTTTATGGATGTGTTTCCCACAGCTGTCAAAAAAAAGACAGATTAAAATATAGTTGCTGTTGGCAAGCTATGAACTATGCTTACAAAAATATGATAAAGCTTAAATTAAACGACAAAAGTCAGAAAAAACTGCTGGAACTGCTGTGACCTGCTAATTCACAAATACAACATGTTATGAGTTTGTTATAAAACTTAATGTAAAGGTATATTTTGTAATACACTGTCTGGCCCAAAAAAAAACTGCTTTAGATGGTTCAAATTATTGCCCTACAAGAGATCTAGCAAAGACAACAAATAAAGACATTTGAAATGTCTGGAATTGGGTTTAGAACTGTCCAACTTATTACTAAACTCTGTCGGAGAAATGTGGTAAAAAAAAAAAAAAAAAAAGAATCACGAATGGAGATCAGGTGGCACGGTGGTGTAGTGGTTAGCACTGTTGCATTGCACCTCCAGGGTCCGGGTTCGATTCCCCGGCCAGGCTCGATTCCCGTCTCTGTGTGCATGGAGTTTGCATGTTCTCGCCGTGCTTGGTGGGTTTCCTCCGGGTACTCCGGTTTCCTCCCACAGTCCAAAGATATGCAGGTTAGGCTAATTGGTGTTCCGTAGTGTGTGAATGTGCGTATGTGTTTGTGCCCTGCGATGGATTGGCACCCTGTCCAGGGTGTACCCTGCCTTGTGCCCTAAGTCTCCTGGGATAGGTTCCAGGTCCCCGCGACCCTGAATACAGGATAAAGAATGAATGAATGAATGGAGATCACTTAAACACTTGGGGACGATGCATCACAAAAGGAATTGAGAATAGACCTCACACCTTAATAGTGCTTAATAGTGAAAGTAAGAACATTTCCACACAAACATTAAACAAACAACGCCCAGCATTGGGACTAAACAGCTGTGTGGCCACTACTACTACTGTGCTAAGTACTTGGTAATGAGACATTAAAAAAAGCTTTAACTTGCTAGGCAGCATAAAGATTGGACTCTGGAGGAATAGAAAAATGTCATCTGATTTAAAAAGCTCAGAATAACCTTGTTCCAGAGCAATGGGTGCATCAGGGTATGAAGGTAAATGTATGAAGCGATGCACCCATCAAGCACAGTGTGCACTTTACAAGCTTTTGGAGACAGTGCTATAAACTGGGGCTGCTTCAGCTGGACAGGTCTAGGCTCAGCAAAGTTATGTGGCAATAAAAGGAAGTCATCCTGCTATCTGAATGTCATAAATGACCAGGCCATCACATCAATGGATTTTTACCTTCCCTGAGGGTACAGGTATATTCCAGGACTCCATACGGTGAAAGTGTGGTGAGGCAGCAACATCTACAAGTCTACATAATTATTGCAAAGGTACAGTAGTAGAATTAAAATTCTTTTCTGGTCCAGGCAGTTTATTTTGTATTGTAGTGTATTGTTCAGTTGCTATCAGCCGGTAAGGGAATATGTTTTACTGTATGTCTTATTGTGTTATAACCTTTAACATTCTTGCATCCTTTCTTTTTGATCTATGCACACTAAGGTTGTAATATAATGCATCTGTCTTTATTTGTATTTATCAGTTACTAGGTATAAGAGAAAACGTGCATTATCGCTGTTTTAGTGTGCTTGTTACAGTACATTGAGCATTCGTGGTACATTCTGAGGATATTCTCTTCCTGGCTTGATTGATTAGCCCTTTCCTGGCACTGATTATTACACTCTCTATTTTTAGGGCTCATTAGAATTTCTATTGCTAGCCTTACTGGGAAAAAAAGTAAATAAAATTAAATATAAATACTGAAAATATATTATGATAGATTAAATGATTATTTGTTAGAGGTTGAAATATTATCAATCTATTTCTGGAAATTTTATTAATGTCAAGGTTTAGATTTTTTTTAATGGCACAAAAATATGGTTTTGCTTTTTCTAGAAATAAATGCTTATCTAGCCAAGCTAGCAATAAAACAAAACTTACAGAACAAAGAAAACATAGTTTGTGTTCATTGAAAGCTTAAACAATAAATACTATATAAACATATATTTTTTCTTTGCTTATGATATGTTCAGTGGATAAGAAGGCATAAGTGTCTCTCTCTCACACACACACACACACACACACACACACACACACACACACACACACACTCTCTCTCTCTCTTACTCTCTCTGTGTCTGCATAATTAACCCTAATCAGGATATGAAACAATTAGATCTGTGAGGAATGAATGAATGAAATACTGAATGAATGAACAAATGATGATTCAATTCTTAGACATGCTACAGATTATTACATTATTACAGTGTTATTCTTTATATCTGTTTTTGTTTTTTCACCAGGATTCCACAGTGTCTTTGTCTTTTGTATGTGCAATTACAGCTTTCAAGGTTCAGAACATAGATCTTAATTACAGATTGCAATAGAGTTTTGACGCTCACTTTAATGCTTTTCAAAACCCATGACTATTCAGAAAAGTCTTCGGAAGCTTTTTTTTTTTTTTTTTTTACAAGTGTATAATGAGATTGTACTCCACCTTGTGGTAATATCACAATGTCTTGACTCTATGAATAAAGATAGCCCACCACAACTGATGCAACTAAATAGGTCATTGATTAAATGAAACATTTATGCAAACGAATATCATGGTTTATTTAACAACACATGTAACATGTTTTAAAATTATTAAATAAAAAAAGATCTTTAAATCTATGGGGGAAAAGTTAAAAGCCTTGTAGAATTACATCAGCTACCTGATGGCATTCAGAAGCGATTGTTTTTCATTCTTACTAGCAATATAGTCTTACAGAAGCTTTTTCATAGTGATATTTATAGTGATATTTTCTCTGTAGAAGGCGATGCGGTGGCTTGTACATTCTCATTTTCTTTTTTCTATTTCAGCTTTTCATACTCTTAGGAGGAGGTTATAATAAAGCTTCTGTGTTCTATAAATATGGTCAAAACAATATTCTACAATTTCTATAACCAATTTGATACTGAGTATTATTACCTTAACCACTGGAGAGGGTTTTAAAATTGTACCAATTCCCACTTGATATTTATTAGAATTTTAAATCCTGAAAATAAATGTCCTCGTTTGATCCTTCTATTTTTGCAGAACAATGCACAAGCTCATATTGCATACTGCACAATTGTACATTACAGAAAGTCGGCTGGGAGTTATTGGCACATCCCTCATACAGTCCTGACCCCTCTCTCCAAGTGATTTTCTCTTGTTTGGGCTATTAAAGGAGTTCCTGGGAGGCCCTTGTTTCAGATGTGAATCATGGCTCTGCAGTGAGAAAACTTTCTATCTGGATGATATCCACAAATTAGTGAAAAGCTGGGATAAGTTTATTAGTGTAGCAGGGATTTTAGATAGAAAATCGTCACTCATTGTCTATAACGCTGTATTTATGGTCGCAGGGGGCCTGAAGCCTATCCCAGGAGACTTAGGGCACGAGGCAGGGTACATTCTAGACATGGTGCCAATCCAACACAAGGCACATATACAAACACAGACACTCATTAACACAGTATGGGCAATTTAAGAAACACCAAGTAGCCAAATCTGCATGTCTTTGGTGGATACCAGAATACCGGGAGAAAACCCACCAAGCCCGGCGAGAACATGCAAACTCCATGCACACAGAAACGGGAGTCGGACCTGGACCCTGCAGGTACAAGGCAACAGTGCTAACCACTACACCACCGTGCTGCCACACTGAACAATGAAAAGGTCCAGTTTGACTTGAACGTCTCTAAATTTGGCTAAAAGAACAGAAAAAAATCCCAGTAAAAATGTTGTACAGAAATCAATTCATTCAGTTGAGAGAAAATCTCTCTTAAGCAACTCAAGCGCAAAAACGTGAAGACCACCTGGCTCTCATTATACAGTTTCTTAAGGACTCTCATTAGTATTCAACACTACAACACGTAGGTGGATAAAAATCACTTGTTAAAGGCGAGAGCTGAAATAAAAACACCTGCTGTTCTGTCCAAACATCAGGCAATTCAGTCAAATGCAAACAAAGACAAATAGGTATTCTTGAGATTGAAATCATCTTTTTAAATAAGAATCATAAAATGCTTCTTGAAAAAGAGAACTGCTATGACTCAGTGCTGATCAGTCTACAAGTCAATATTAACTAAAGCATGCTGAATGAAATGAAATGAATTGCTCATTCATTTAAAAAAAAAAAAAAGGAAAAGAAATCCACAACGATACTGGTTGTGTGTGTGAAAATAACGACTCAATATGCTCCTACAAACAACAAAGATACTCATCTTATCCTTCTGGAATAACTACTCATTTATTGGCTCATTAACCTCAAACAAGTATAATAGACTCTGTATGGATTTGTGCGCTCTGCAAATGAAGTCATCTTAGTGTACAATTAAACGAAAACAATCCATAACGATGCAAAGAGAGCAGTATTTCCATGATCACTGCTCTATACAGTTTCATTGCTCAGTGTTTACTAGGTGTACATATGAAACCTGCTAGTTTTCCTGGTGACGTATAATTCAACACAAGAGGAAAAGAGACAATGTCAACGTCAGCTGAATCTTTTGTCTAAGCTGCTTTTGATATGCAAATGCTGCTGATACTTAGGATTCGTCCAGCACAAAGAACAACTGTTTCTGTACCTGACAGTATTAGTGTAGTCTTGATATTTGAAACCCCTAGACAGCGAAGATATAAACTATATATATATTTTTTTATTTCATGCCTGTCAATAGGGTGCAGTGTGATGGGGACGGCTGCTGTGTATTGATTTTCTTTTAACAACTTTGTCCACTGTGATAAAGCTCAAATAATTGTTGCCTGGACAGTAAATAATCAAACCTAATGTACTAATGATACAAAAAAATTTGTGTGTGTGTGTGTAGCCACAAACAATGTGCACTTCTTAGTTAAGTAATAATTGATCTCTTAATCAATAGCCCGTGTCTTTATATTCTTTAGGTCTCTTTTAGCAGCATACGGTACATACAGTATAGTACATGATACAGATACATATACAGTACATACTGTAAGTCCTTTGCAATAATCATGGAAAATAGTGAATGAAATTTTTTATTTTAATAGTCAGAAAAAAGACCCACCTTGTTGGATCCAGATAAGAGTGTTTGTATGAGGGAAGAAAAGGAAATATGCAGGATGCCTGTGCTGCGATTTCTCTCTCAGGATGCTGGAGACTGGAGACAGCTGAGCTATCCTCTCTTCTCTGCTGCTTCTGCGCATCTAAACAGACGATCATCTTCTGCTGCATCCCTCTCACTCTAACATTCTTACACACACACACACACACACACACACACACACACACACACACACACACACACACACACACAGCCCCCATCCTGGCAATCTAATTTCTTTCCCTGTTCAAAGGAATCAGATTTTCTGTCATTGAGTTCCATTGCCCGCTCTTTCTTTCATTTGCACATTTTTTTTTCACTATCGCCATGAGAACCTTTCACTGACATGATCACAAATGTTTATAATTGACAACCCTTAACTTCAAATTTGCGGTTTTCTTGTGTGTATGTGCCAAATCCAGCACACAATTAACTGGAATTTAATATGAGTTGACGCATCCAGATTTGAGCAGAAAAATCGATGAACTGTACTGGACACTGGTGCTCTACAATAGATTTGAACAGCTGAATGGGCCAAAACTGAACTAAAATGCTGGACATATCCTTTATGGCCAAAACTTTAAGGACACCTAACAATCACATACATACAGTACATTATGTGGTTCTTCCTCAAACTGTGGCCACAAAGTTAGAAGCACACAAATTTACACAAACTTCTTTGTATGCTGTAGCATTATAACTTCACTTCACTGGAACCAAGGAGCTTAAACTTGTTCCAGCATGACAAAGTCCCTATGCACACAGCAAGACATTCCAGTATTCGACGGTAGACGTGAAATAACTGTGTTGTGAAATAATGTCCTGCACAGAGCTCTGACCTCATACCCATTAACACCTTTAGAATAAACTAAAATACTGACTGCATCCTGGATCTCTGTGATCAACATCAGTGCCTGATCATGCTAAT
Source organism: Channallabes apus (assembly GCA_030522415.1). Classification (NCBI taxonomy): domain Eukaryota; kingdom Metazoa; phylum Chordata; class Actinopteri; order Siluriformes; family Clariidae; genus Channallabes; species Channallabes apus. The sequence goes on along the minus strand of CM060108.1, from coordinate 21,541,544 downwards.
GCTCTTGTCACTAAATCAACTAAATGAACATGGCGACGCCCCAAAATCTAGTGAAAAGCCTTGGAACAGCAAAGGAGGAATACATGTGAACGAGCTCCAATCCTCTTTACTTCTTCCGTTTCTTAATTCCTTCTCAGTAACATTTAACAGCTGCTCTCCGAGACAAGGGAGGGAATTCCATGGACCTGATTTTCTGCCACTCCTGTCCAGCTACAGATATCACTAATATCACTTTATACCCCTGATCATTACCTGGCATCCTTCACCTTCACCCTTTCTATCCTGCCTAAAACCAACCACCAAATGTCTTGTCTACTAACAGAAGCCTCCACTCTATCTTCCCTTCCTTTGTGTCTTCCTGTACCCTATTATTCCAATAGAAAAGAATTAAGAACTGCAGGTTGAACGTGGAAGTAATCATAGCTTGATGCAGATCTTGTCTCTAACTGTGTTCTCCTGTCTACATTCTCATGTGAAGTGACTCCTGCTAAAACTGCCCTCTACTGGGAAAAGTGGAAGTTTTTGCACATGATTCTTGCAAGCTCTGCAACACCTTTTCTTGTTGGTCAACTAAATGGTTCTTCTTGCTCTGTCCTCTGTAGATGAGGTTTTGTCATCTTTAGCAATACTCTAAGGTCGCACGCTCCAATCCCACCATCTGTCCTTTGGATCCAATCTCTTCCACAATGGTTAAAACCATTTCACAAGGTTTCTTTCCCTTCATCACACCAATCATCAAACTTTCCATATCATCTAGTCATGTTCCTGACCATTTAAGAAGGCAATAGTTACTCTCATACACAAGAAACTCTGCCTGGATCCAACAGTCATCCCTAACTATCGGCCCATATCATCTGTCTCCTTTGTCTTTTAAATTCTTCATTGCAGTTTATACAATTAAATGTATTTTTATCTCTTGCAGAACAACTACAATGGCGCTAACCAATCTGGATTCAAAATGGCACATTCCATAAAAACTGCCATTCTGTCTGTCACTGAGAAACTGTGCGAGATCAGCTAAACTGTCTTCTGTCATTCTCCCCCTGGATATCTCAGCAGCATTTGACATGGTAAACCACAAGATTCTCTTGCAAGAATCTGTGGCACATCATGGCAATGCCTTACTTTCTACTGTACCTTGAAGGTCGGTGGTATGAGGTGTCATGGAGTGGATCTACATTTGCGACATGCAGACTCTCCACTGGTGTCCCATATGTGCCAGTACTAGGTCCTCTTCTGTTTTTACTCTATAGCGATCTCTTGTTGATGACATATCCTCACACAGCTTTTCCTACCATTATTATGCAGATGACACTCAGCTCATTCTTTCTTTTTAAGTTTCAGACATTGGTGCTTCCTCTCAGACCTCAGCATGTTTGTCTGAAATCTCGTCCTAGACGGCAGCTCATCAATTGAAGTTTTCTCTTAGCAAACACTCAACTGTTGTTGTTTCATGTGGTGATTCATCCCCCTGTCAGGATTTTACAACATTTCTGGACAACACTCAGATCACACCTTCAATCCCTGCCCGCAACCTTGGGTAACTCTGTACAATGAACTGTCCTTTTCCCCCTCACCTTGATAGCCTTACACACTCTTGTGAATTTCTTTTTTATAACATCAGAAGAATTCTTCCATTTCTCTCCACACAGGTCACTCAAGTGCTTGTTCAGTACCTTATTGTTTCAAGACTGGACTATTGCAACTCATTGTCGCCAGGTCTGCCTCTGTTCGTCCACGCCATTCTTCCTCTACAGCTGATCCAGAGTGTGGCCGCATGACTTGTTTGTGGAAGAACTGATATGTTCTTCCACATCACACCACTTCACACCATCCACTGGCTTCCTGCCCATATCAAATTCAAAACACTTGCCTACAAGGCCGAAAATGGCCCAGGACCCACATTACCTCAAGGCACTTATCATATTCCCAGTGATCCTTCAGCACTGGTCAACTGGTCCCACCATTTCTCAGAGATGTCAGATGTCCGTACAACCTGGTCACTGGCCATCTTTAAGCGACACCTAAAGAGCTATCTGTTTAGTAAGTATTTGGGATAAAACAATCCCATTCCTCCACCATCCCATGTACTGGTGGTCTTTCTACTGTAGTTAGTAACCTAGAGAACCAGTGTATACTTTTAATGACTTTTATAAGTCGCTCTGGATAGGCTTCACCCAAATGCTGTAAATGTAAACATACGGAGTGGAATGTTCAACAAGCAGATGTTGATGTCATGATCAGATGTCCACATACTTTTCTATACAGGATAGTTAGTCTATACAGTATACCTAAAAAAAAAGTGTTTGAATACTTTTTTCCCTGCATATTTAAAAAAAAAAAAATTTGTTGCTGTGTCGTACAATCAGGCTGCCCACACAGTACATGCACAAACACACACACACAAACACACACACATAAACAATAGCTTAGGCTTATTTATCAGCTTGAAGCATGCACATGGTCATCAGCTTGCAGATAAGAATAGACCAGCTGTCCAGTACTGATATACTCTAGTCCAGGGCCCTTCAAATCCTGTCCTAAAGGACCAGTGTCCAGCACAGTTTGTAATTGCCCAACATCTAAACACACCCACTGAACCTGGTAATTAACATCTAGTTGATAAGCTGTTTTTGAGCAGAAGAGTCACCAAGCTGTGTTGGACACTGGCCCTCTAGGACTTGATTTAAAGAACCCTGCTCTAGTCAGTTCACGCCGCTCTGTGTGGTGCACTCTTATTCTCCTAGCCTATTCTTCTCTCTACCTTTTGTCCGACCGCCAAAAAAAAACATATTAAATGAAATAGAGTTATTTAGGTCACACTATTTCATTCATTAAATATTGATATTTTAAAAAATACCATAGAGATTTATTGTCCACTGATTTTATTCAAGTACCAAAGATGTATATTCTCCAAGCAGATCTTCTTGGCACAATATAAGTTGGTTTAATATTTATTTAAAAAAAAAAGTGTTTGTGGCAGTGTATGGTGGGAAAAAAACACCACCAATATATACAGCCTTATCTTTTATGAGTCCTGGACTCAACTGCTATGTGGATTGCAATTTCTCTTCTCTGCTCCTCTTTATTAGCACCTGATAACTATGAACTTGTATTCAAACAGGAAGACATTTTGCAAAAGAATTATACCTAACCGATGATCATACAGGGATCGATAGCGATTTTAGATGGGGGAAATATCATGTCCTCATATGAGTATATTCAGGTTTCAAAAAGGTATCACAGAAAAAATATGAGACAGATTCTGCCATAAAGAAATAAATAAAACTAACACATTTTATGGTCAGTTTGAAGTGCTTATCAAACAGTTATACATCCACTCACTCACTCACTCACTCACTGTCTTCACCACTTTATCCTGTATACAGCGCCATGGGGGGCCTGAAGCCTATCCCAGGGAACTTAGGGCCCTAGGAGGGGTACACCCTGGACAGGGTGTCAATACATCGCAGGGCACACACACACTATTGGCAATTTGATAACGCCAATTAGCCTAATCATCGTTCCTGGAGGAAACCCATCTAGCATGGGGAGAACATGCAAACTCCATGCACATCGAACGTGCGAATCGAACCCGGATTCTTGAGGTGCAAGTCAACAGTGCTTTCACCATGCCGCCTCCTAAACATTCAGTAAACCAATAAGTAATAATGAATTTAATGCCAAAATCCTTACATAATTTTGAAAAAGCTAAATTCCTTTATAAATCAAAAGCCTTTTAAGTAACATAAATCGTCCACTTTAATAGAAACACCTGTACACATATTCATTTATGCAGTTATCCAATCAACCAATCATGTGACCTCAGCACAATGCATATGCAGATAAATCTTGTTTAAACTGTTTTCGGATGCCCTGTACTGTATGTTGATTCTGGATGTACATTGATTCTAAATCCAGTCCTATACAGGCCCTACAGTGCATTGGGTATCACTGTCAAGTTTGCATTAACTTATCCCAGATGTTTTTCTTTCCATTTGTGCACGTAATCACACTCAACATGCCTGAACATGTTTATACATTTATGTATGACCTTTCCGTTCTTGACTCTTCAATGTTGCCTTTGTCTGCATTACAATGTCATTTAAAGGAAGCAGTTGCCAGGGTAACGGTGTGTGAAGATGAGCAGCGGGTGTGAAAATGATGAAGCATCTGCTCGTTTTAAGGTGGGAGCATGGCACCTCCTGTGTGCACTCGCTGAGTATATTTGAACAAGCCCTTTCCACATCAGGAATAAAACTAATAATAACTATAGAGGGCTCAGAAACTCTGCTATGATTAACCAGTGTATAATTCTGTGACTAGACAGATATTGAATGGACTGTATTTGCATTATCATTCCTGCTGGAGCCATTGCTAACCATGTCTTATGAGATTGATTTCTCTCCCAGTGGGAGCCCATCTGTTCTCAGTAAGGACTGAGTTGCAGGTGAAGAGACCTCTAATTAATGTCAGAGACATCAAATGCTATGCTCCTGAAAGCCCACTGTGGTCATGTCTACACATTCTGTTCAGTGATATGACAGTTTACGTAATGGACAGTTTAGTTTGCAATGAGCGTTAGACCTCTATACTGACAAAAGACAAAAGAATTTTCAATACTCCCAGCGACAACAACATAGCGTCCTCAGAACACCACTTACATATGGTGTATAGCACTGTGGCATAGTGGACTGTAGCCTTGCACCTCCAGGGTGGAGGGTTTGTACTGTATACTGTCTTCAGGTCCATGTGTGTGGACCCAAATCGTCTGTAGTGTGAGTGAGTGTGTTGGTTTGTGCCCTGCAATGGATTGGCATCCCATTCAGCGTGTACCCCACCTAGTGCTCTGAGTCCTCCATGTTAGACACCATGCCTCCCATGACATTGTGTAGAGAATGAGTGAGTGAGAGTGTTTTTGCTTATTAGCACTACAAAAGTACTCAAATTTATCAATGTCTACAAACAGGAACAAGTTTGATACGATGACACAAAAGAGAAAAGTCGATGTCTTTACATGAGAATGGTGAGGTCTTCCCAAAAGTCTGGATCCATAGCCATTGTTCTTTATATGAAATGTGAGAGTCGTGAGAATCAGAATCAGCCCAGAACAACGGTTGCACCAAAGCAGGAAATCATCTCCACATGGAACAACATCAGTGCTGATATGTTAAGAAATGCTCCTGCATTCAACATATAACACTCAGTATGTCTGCAAAACAAATCCTGATCTGGTCCTATTCTGATTGTTGTGATTTATACACATTCTTTTTTTTCATCTCATACACATTTCAATAATTTCCTTTCAATTTTGTAAAGCTGCTTTGAAACAATGACCATTGTTAAAAGCGCTATGTAAATAAAATTAAAAATTAAATTAAATTGAATATACACTACACATTTAAATAAAACAAATTGCCTATGTGTCCAGACTTTTTAATGTGTACACAGGCTGGCGTATATATGCTTTCAGTCACATTAGGAAAAGGCACTTATTAACTACTGAAATGTTGATTTGAGAGACGGCCTCCTGCAGTGGGCTTAAATGAACTTAGTGAAGTGATTAAATAATGTCTAAAAGCCTTGCTTTTATTACTTTATATTTTTGTATTAAGTATCATAAGTTTGTAATAGCATGACTTAAATGTTCCTTTAATAACATAAGACCATGGATTACTGTACAGTGGAGGCCAAAAGAATTAAGACAACATTTTCCCTTCTGTGCCCAAAAACAGATGACATCACTCATTAGTTCTGGCAGAAGAGTTGTGCTGATTATAAACAACTGGTTTAGTTAATGGATGGAACAAATATGTGTCCGGGATCCGTCTCTGTACAAAAATAAACCTTTGTACAAAACCTGTGGAATTCTCAAGTGAATTGCAAACTTCTGTGTGAATTTCTGCACAAAAACTTTAGGAAGTTATCAAGCAGTCGTGGATTTAGCGAGTGACATCTTTTTCACTCTATGTCCAGCCAGATCCAGCAGCATTTGAAAACTAAAGACATTCATACTAAATATTGATTGTTATATAGCAATCCCTTTGCATAAAAGAACAAGTAATTCTCATATTGATTGTAATTATATAAAATATATGAGAATGTCATTAAAACATTGAATTTTAATGTTGTCTTAATACTTTTGGCAACAACTGTATGATTATCATTCCACACTTTATACAGCCTTCTATTTTAAAGAGCACATTTATATTGTACAGAGAACCTTCATGGAAATAAAAGACTCAATTAAAAGACTAAAAATATATGCAATGAGTGACATTTTGAGTTTATGTATTTGAGATGCTCCCATAGTTTATTAAGAAAATATCTCAAACATGAAAAATGCTTTTTGTATTTGAAGTATTGGTATGCCTTGTCATCACTGTGTATGTCTGTGAGAATCTCTTCTTCTAGTGTCTGACAAGGTTTGAGATGACCCATTACACCAATCACCTGGAGCATTATGACCACCCTCCTACAATCGAGTAGGTCCTCCTATTGCTGCCAAAACAGTCCTGACCCACTGAGACATGGACTCAATTCGTCCATTAGACCTCTGAAGGTATGCTATGATATTTGGAACCAAGCCTTCAAGAGCAGATCCTTTACGTCCTTTATGTTGTGAGGAAGGGGTCCATGTCCGACAGAAACCATTTTAAACACTTTTTGTGCATTATCTTGACTAAAAGAGGCCACTGGAGGTCAGGGGTAGCTCAGAGATTAAGGTATTAGGTCCTAGGATCAAACCCCATGATCACTAAGTTGTCCCTGTTGGGTCCTTGAGCAAGGCCCTCAACTGATCAGATGTACAATAACATAAAAATGTAAGTTGCTCTGGACAAGTGTGTCTGGGAAATGCTGTAAATGTTACATTCACATGAATAGTGATGCCATTGAGAAACTTTTTCTTCCATATTTTGCTTACTGAGTCAGACATTCTTATATTTCTAATGCTGTCTAGAGGAATAGTTCTTCTTGTATAGGCTTTCTGTTTAGTCCCGCATTTTCAGTTCAGTCCCTGTACCTGACTAGTTTTAGAGAGATGTCTTTTGTTTGTTAAGCCGCACAGTGACCTTAGAAACAAAAGCATAAAATCCTCACTTAAAGGTATGAACCAGTGAGAAATAGGTGCAGATGATGACAGATGATCAGGACAGTGATTAGTATACTTGTGATGCTGAAAGGTTGGAACAGACAAGAGGGGAAATGAGGTTGCTGCTGATGTTGTTACATAAACAGCCAATCTTTGGGGACTTTGCAACCTGTCACAGTAAAACTTGTGTTCCTATTTCTTTAATTGCATCTACATAATTTAATTGGGAATATGAAGAAATGAGGGGTGGCTGAAGACTTTCGCACAGTACTGTACCTCACACTATAAGATCAACATGCATGTCACTCAGTGTTAAAAAGCTAAATATATTACATTTTAATGGTTATTTGCACCTGTAAAGGTCATAAGAATAAAATTGCTCTCCTGATTAAATACCAAAAGTAATCACAGAAAATGATGAAATCAGGTGAACCCCTACTGATATTTAGCCACTAAACTGATATCTATATCATAGAACCTACATGGCTTGTCTAATACATCTCTAATAAGTACATCCAGTTAAACCCAGACACATCCTGCATGTGGAAGAGAGACAGAATGATGGGAAGAGGAGCTGAGAACTGAAGAGGCATATGCTCCTATATTAAATTTTTACATCAATTCAACAGGTTGTCAACCGTTCCACTGTGCTGTTCACTTATATACTACCAGTATCACCTGGAAGCACTCGTGCCCAAAGACCACAGCCTTCATGGTTTTGGTGCTTTATATAATGATGCCACATAAAAACAAGAAACAAAAGGCTTTGTGTTTAGCTAGAAATAGACACAGGCATGGTTATCATATTTTTTTTTTTTTTTTTATAGCTACATCAGGATTATTGGCATTCCCTCTCTCTTAAGCCCTTCATACTCTCCCTCTCTCTCTCTCTCTCTCTCTTTTTATTCCAGGTTGAAACAGACCAGATCAAACTGCAGTGTTTTTCATCAACTCAGTGGTTGCTAGAACAGAGAACAGTAACACAGTCAAGCTGTCGAAACTCTTCACATCACCACCCTCGCCATGTGTCTCTGGAAGAAATCATTCATCTGGGCGACTTCTCTTCTCTCTTCATGTGATAACAGCCGTATCAGGAACATTGTTCTAAATTTGAGATCCGTTTGCCCTGTTTTTTATAGAGCCTATCTTTAAAAGAGGGTAATAGATATGCAGGATATCACAATATAAACCAGAGTCACTGAAATGCATTATGACAAACTCCTTTTGGAGGGATCTGATTTTCTGATTGGAAATCATCAAAATACAGTAGGTCTTTCAAGTACTAGATGTTAAGCCTTAGATATAGCATTTATACCTCTTTCCACATTACATCTTTCATCTGAAATTGCCTGAAAACCTAAAAAGAAATTTGCTAGCCGAAATGTTGCGTAGGTTCCCCTTGTTCTTGTCCAGAGGGAAGCTCTGACTCCTCAGAGCATGACTCCACAAGACAACTGGTGTGGATAGTGGTGTCTGGCTCCGGGACATTAGCGGTAGATCCCCTGGGTGCAGCAGGTTGCAGGGTGGAGTCTCTGTGAATCAGACTTTTGTTTGTTGAGTGCATTTCATGTGTGCTCAGTTGGACTGGCATCTGAGGAATTTTGAGGCCTGATCAACTACATTAAGCTCTTTGCCCGCTAAGCCTTGTACGGAGCAGACTGTAATCCATTGGGTTGTTCTGATATCTTTCAATCCTGGCCAGCATTGGCTTTTTTTTATGCGATCGGACCAAACACGCTAGCCTTTGTTCCCCACAGGCATAGATGAGCCTTGGGTGTCCATCATCCTGTCATAAATAAATGTTATTAGTTGGTGTACATAAGAATAAAACTGACACTAAATAATAATGCTAAGGAATGAAAAGGAAAAAGTAGTAGTTTTCAGTTTTGATTTGATGATGCTAATGATATCCATGGGTAGGCTGGTCCTCCACTTCTCAACCCTAGAATGGTCAGGAGGAGTGACTTGATCAAAAGATCTGAGAGAGCTGGAAGCTGTCAACAACAAAATAAATAGCTACAATACTAAAATTAAACAATATAGTTTGCAAAACTGCTCACTTAAGTATTCATAAGCATTCACCGCATTACTATAAGCCTCATACAAATGTTCTGGTTCAAGCAGAAGTTCATCGTTAAATGGAGTTGATGTGATGAATCCCATGTTCCTGGAAGGCCCTAGAGTTTCATGGGGAAAATATCAAATCAAAGTGCATCATGGAAACCATGGTGGTATCAAACCAAGTCTTTGACAAGGTAAGTTTCTGAAAAAGTATAAATCTGGATTTAGATTTAAAAAACTATCAAGGCTCGTGAGTTGTGCAGTGGTAAAATGGTAAAATGCCACTATCATCCGAAGATCACGAGTTTGATTCCAGGGTGATGTTATAGCCATCCAGAACTGGAAATGAGAGAGAGCAGACTAGCCGTGCTCTCAGGATGGCACACTCGAACTCGCGCATCGATCATAGTGACACCAACCAGTCATGGGCATCTGTGAGCTTGTGCATGCGGATGGGATCGGATAATGCTGTGCTCCGACAGTGCATGAGCAACAGCTTAAAAAGATGCACTTGATGGCTTCACGTGCATCAGAGGACGTGAGCATGTGTTATCTTGTGTCCTCCCTGGTTGGTAGTGATTACTGACATGGGAGTGTACCAACATGATGGGTGGGAATTGGACACGACTAAATTGGGATTTAAGACAACAGTCCTTTATGTTACCAACAAACAGAAAAATGTCAAACATCTTCCATAGCCACAATATTGTTTTTGAATGTTTAACACCTCTATATGGCAAACAAAGGAAGATATTGAAGAAAAACTACTTCAGACATTTATCTTTACAGTGAACCTGGATTATTCAATAAAAAAAACCTACAAACACTCAATTACTGTACAGTACTTGTTTTTGTACTGCACTAATGAGAGCCTTAAGCAGCCAGATAGGAAGCAGACTACCTGGAAAAATAATGTCTCGACCACCTAGTGAATGAACTGGAAGAATAATATAAATAATAATAATATAAAATAAGTGCCACTCTGGTGTCCAGCCAGTGACCGGTAGAGAAGGAATTAATCAAAAGCAACCAATGGGCCAGGGGATAAACATAGCACATTTTTAGTTTTTTTGCCAAAAGTTCCATTTCAGGCACATCAGATCAGATTCCAAGCCTTCTTGGGACTTTAAGTATCTATGCAAACTCTCCAAAGAGATCTCATATGGCTTGCTAATCTTGCTTGAACCTCAGTTTGGTTCAATGTTCATGCCAGGGCTGTCCTGCCTACAGCTTCTCGCATTTGAACAAGCTATAGAGACTAGCAGCTTAAAGTTATAGTACCAGTCAAAAGTTTGGGCACACCTCCTTATTTAATATTTGTTTGAGGTTTCTATCTACATTCGAGAACAATACTGAAGATTTCAAACCTATGAAATAACACACATGAGTACGACATAAGATAATTAAGCAACAACAACCACCACCTGTCGTTTTTTTTTTTTTTTTTTAAGGTCATGCCAGCTGTTCTGGAATATTCCTTGCAAGAACAGTATTCTCCAGTGCATTTGCAAAACCCATCAAGCACCATGATAAATCTGGCTCTCATGTCAAAATTTATTAAAAATCTTTGCTCGCAAACCGCGTTACTCGCAATCCGAGGTTCCACTGTAGAAAATGCATCCAATCTTTTGACCAGTAGTGTACTCCAGGATTTGATCAATCAAATGCTTAAATTGATGAAAGGATAAACGATTCACGGTGTCTCAGGAAAGCGAGACCAAAACTTACCTCTGCTGCAAAGTAGAAGCTCAGCCTCAGAAATCACCAATTAAACAGCACCTCAGATTAGAGCCTTTGTGAAAACTTTACACAGCATAACTAACAGAAAAATCTTAATATCAACTGTTCAAAGAAGATTGTCATATCGGATGCCTTCAGCATTGTTTTACAATGTAGAAAGAAATTAAAATTAGGAAAGACCATTGTGGAACCTTGGATTATGAGCATAATGTGTTCTGGAAGTGGGCTCGTATTTCAAAACGCATAAATCAAAGCAGATTTTCCCACAAGAAATAATGGAAACTCAAATTATTCATTCCAAAGCCCAAAAGAATAAATACATAATTAATACAAAATATAAAGGAAAACTAAAACAAATGAACCTGGACTTTACCTTTAGAAAAAGTAAAAATAAATCCAGACAGATTTCCATTTATGCACGCAGGCGCTGTGTGTGCGTGCATACATTTGTGTGTGTGAAGCTAAAGTAAGAGGACAGGAGGAATCAACCCCGCCCGTCATGTGTGTGTGTGTGTGTGTGTAAAGGCGAGAGTGTGTGTGTGTGTGTGTGTGTGTGTGTGTGTGTGTGTGTGTGTGTGTGAAGGGGCACGGTGTCAAATTACGCGCATGCACACATAACGGGATGCTGAGGGAGAGAAAGAAAATGGATCTTTAACCTCTTTAATGAGACTTTCTTTTACTTTACACGCACGCACACACGTGTGTTATAATACACAGGACATGCACGCTGTACACACATGCATACAAACACAAAATAAAAGATGTTTTACACCCACACACATGGTCACAGTGTTGTAGAAAACAGTACATGCGAGCAGGGATGTTGATTATACCAGTGAGAGACGTGCACTAAGTCCCAGCAGGGGAGACGATTACCCACAATTCCGCAGCGCGCAAGAGAGTAAAAACTTTGGCTCAGTTGTGACGTGACGCTCAGCATCAAAACAAGAAGCACATGCGTGATACATTATACTCGATACTCATAAAACAAGACTTGCTCGTTTTCCATGTCAAAATTGATTAAAAATCTTTGCTCGCAAACTGCGTTACTCGCAATCCGAGGTTCCACTGTAGAAAATGCGTCCAAACTTTTGACCAGTAGTGTACTTAGTGATTTGACCAATCAAATGCTTAAATTGATGAAAGGATAAACGTTTCACGGTTCAGATCATATCATGTTTATTAATTAGGGTTACAACTACGTTGGCAGTAACGGGTAAAGACCAATCCATTGGTATTTGATCACGGACAGTTTGCATCACCTTATTTAACAGTCATACAATAATATTTTTTTTATTACTGATTACACATTGGGTATAATTTTTAATAAAAGTCATATGATGCAACTGATTTCACAACACTGACTTTTCATTATCTTACCATGTAAAATAGCTACACAACAGTCTTCGTGTTTCTGAAAGTTCTTGTTTCGTTTTGCACATTTTAGACTTCTTTAGATTTTTAAGAGTGGACATATTTAAATTAATCCAAACAAACCATGTGTTAATAGTGTCAATTACATGATAAAGTAGTAAACTAGAACACAAATAGGCAGTTTAGGATATTCCCTATACAACTACTGAAGCAGTCGATACAGTAACACATCATGAAGGCTTTAGACGCCACAAGGAGATCTAAAGCACAAAAGACTCGGATGCAATTAAACTCAGGCGGATTGCAGAAATGAAGCCTAAAATAATTGTTAAAAGAAAAAAAAAAAAATGTAAGGAAGGAAAAACTACAACAAAAAAAAAAAAAACATTAAAAAATATTTTCAACAGCCGTGTAGTAATCTTAGTCTCACAAATCAACGTGCATGCTCTATATTTTGGAAACAGTCAATATTAAATGTGAGAATATTTTAAGGTTGCATGTCTTCTTTTCTAAACAAACCTGGACTAAAGCATCTTGTGCTAATTTCCTCTCGCTTCAAATTGCCTCCTCTTTCACGTCAAACCCGCGCTACAATAAAGTCTGATTCAGGAAGTGATCTAATCAGATTCTTTATATTACCTGTACTACTGAAGGTTTCAGCATTTTTAAACCAGAAAAAAACAAGTTTTGAGGTCTTTCTTTCCTTCTCAAGTGTCCTACTTATGTCTGTAACATTTAGCATCTGCATCACTGAGGTCAGATATCCTGAGCTCAAACGTCTGCTGAAGGAGAAACGGTGCACGACAACGAGCTGGTGGAATTCCGTTTATCCAGTTTGGACTTTGTCCTCTTGAGGCCATGCTGTACCGTGTGCACTGGGTACCTGTGTGATAGGGGTGCAGCGATGGCTTTTGTAAGTCCCTAAATGTCTGAAGCTTCGGCCGCACTGGTAACAGGTGTAGGGTGTGGCGCCGCTGTGGATGCGCATGTGTGTGTACAGGTTGCCGAGCTCTTTAAAACGACGGCCGCACTGCGGACACGCGTAAGGGCTTTCACCCGTGTGCACACGCTGATGCCGTTTAAGACCCGAGAGCACGGGGAAGCCTTTACCACACTGCGGGCACGGGAAGGGGCTCTGCGCACCGCTGTGGCTGAGGCGGTGGCTCTTGAGTCGCGCAGCATGACGGAATCGCTCGCCACATTCCGAGCACACGAATGGCTTCTCGCCTGTGTGGATGCGCCGGTGCTGACGCAGGTTGCCCAGGTAGTTAAAGCGGCGGCCGCAGTCTCCACACTCGTAGCCGCCTTCCACCTTCTTCTCGCGGGCTTGGGATTCGCTGGCCTTCCGCCACACATCCGCTTCACTGCCCTGCCCGCCGCTGGAAGAGGAACCAGACTGAGCAGCGCTCTCATCTCGGTGCATCAGCTTCATGTGCTCCTCCAGGAACGACGAGTCAGGGCAGAGGGTTCCACAGAAGGGGCAGATGAAGGTTGGAGCAGAGAAGTGCTGGTCTGAAGGGAGGGGAAAAATAAATTGGGTTTAAAAGAATGTTATGGTAGTGTGTAAGCATAAAAAATTATGAAGTAGAATATAGAAGTATGCAGTTAGTGTAGCGTAACACAACCATACTCCCGATGTTTGCTTTTTCTGATGCAGGGATAACCAGGGATTCTGCTCTAATATCGTTTCTTTATTGTCCAACAAACCACTAAATAAATGAAAAGAAAAAAAAGAAAGAAACTGCAATAGCATATTTTGTATGTATACTGAATTCAACACAATATGGCCAAGTGTTTTTTTGTTGTTGTTGTTTTTGTACACCTGACTAGAACTCTCAAATGCAGTGGTTTAATAGCTCATTGCAGATTTAGTGTATGCTCTTGCAATAACCTCCCTTCTCCTGTAAAGACTTTCATTTTTATTTATTTATTTATTTAGGGCAGAGGTGCGCCGATGGGCGATCAATCGGCACATTTTTAATATCGGCGCAGCGCTACAGGGATTTGTGCTCGGTCACCCACTGAAGCATTAGTGAGGTCAGGAACTCACGTTAGGAAAGAAGGCGTGAGTTTCAGTCGGTGTTCCGGTTCATGGAAAAGGAGCTTTTAAAGTGGGATTTTAGTTTGAGGCTTAGTGCAAAATGGGAAATCAAGGAACTTCATGGAGCTCACTTTGTGCACAGGGACACGGTTGTGCTAGAACAGGTTTAAATCAACGGCACTACTAACTACTTGGTGTGTGTGACGAGTGGATTGTCCACCCTACATGGCACATTAGCCTTCCATTTAACGCTATTTGGGATTTAACTCAGGAACCCGGAACTGAGCTGAGATCTGCAGGACTGTCCACCACCTTCCTCCATGGTTTATTCTCCTCACCTTGTGGCTACATAGCACCAGCAAGAATTTTAAACTACTTTCACCCCTGTTAATTACACTATCTGTATATCAGGGTGAATGCCTATGACTGCATCGCAGCCATGCTGATATCCAGCACAACAGCACTCGCTCTCATGTGATATAATTATAATCATTTCACATCACATCTTGAGTTTCATCTTTAGACACATAATACACTTTACTCAGTAGACCTGCTCCAACACTGTCTCAGTGCTGGGAACACAGCTTTGTTGTGAAAAATACTTCATTAAAAGTTTCCACATATTAACTGTGGTCTTTAGAAGACTAACCTGGATCTAATCGGTCTATACTGTCCTCCACTGGACTGCTGTTATCCTCCTCTGGTGAGCCATGAGCATCCAGTGCAAATGGAGCGGAGGAATCGTCAGAGACCGGTCCTACGCCTCTCCCTTCTTCAGACTCTTCTTCAGCTGTCCCTCTTGCAGCGGTGGCATTCTCACACTTGGACTCAGATTCGCCTGATCAAGCAAGAGAACCATGAATGATTAGTTTCTCAGGTAATCAATCCCTCCCCCATGACAATTCAGTAGCTCTCAACAAGGTTCAAGAGAATTTAGCAACTCTGAAGTGTGTATTGAGAAAAGTTCATAATAAACGCTACCATTTTCCACTTACTAGGTGGCAGTAGAGCTACAGCCCACACAGTTTGTGAGTGGAAACCGAACTGATGTGTTGTTCTTGCAGTGGTGTAACCAGAAACCAATTTCAGAGTGAAGGTAATTTTTTTTAACTAAATTAAATCACAATTGTTTTCTCATCTATGATTTGCTCATGCGTTTAAAGTGGACGTTTAAAGACAGCGCTAGTAGTGAAGATGATTATGCTTAAATGATTAGGCTTCATAACACATTATCTACACGCAAAATAATATTCCCCAGTTAATATCATCATCATCATCATCATCATCATCATCATCATCATGGAATACATATTCAAAAAAATAATTTGTACAAGATTTCATTGACTGCCAAAGGACATTCAGGTCATCAGCTGACTTCATCCTATTGCCACAGAACGTTGTGGTGTCTAGCCCTGACCAACTGAAACAACCCCGGACCATAACACTGCCTCCAGACGAAGTGGGCACTATGCATGACGTTCATGAAGCGATGCAACCATCATTTTGCAATAGGGTCGATCTGAACTCATGAGCATTTTTCCACTGCTTCAAAGTCTATTCTTTATAGCAAATTCAAGCATTTTGTCTGATTACTCTCACTACAAAGTGGTTTTCTCACGGCCACACAGCTGTTTTACTCCCAATCCTGTTAGTTCTCATCACACTATGAATGTGGAAATGCTCTTACTTCCACTAGTAGTAAACATAGCTGTGATTTCTACAGTCAGGTTGTTGTTTTTTTTTTTTAAGGTTAAGCACTATTCTAGTTTTTATAATATGTTCATGGGCTCTTAACCTAGTTCCAGTAATTTCAAATATATTTAGTTGATACGGTACCTGATACAGGCCAATAGTTTAACCCTTCTAAAATTACTGTGTGTGTGTATTATAAATCCTCTTCTATTTTCTTATCTGCTTTCCACATTGTATTGACATTGCACTATTTTGATTTGATGTCATTACAAAATAACTGTATTAAAACATAATGGGTTAATTTATATCGCTGACATGAAGCAGTATGGCATGGTGGTTTTAGCACATGTTCTCTCATGCCTAATAACTCCACAGCAGACCCACACAACATGGCCACATTCATACACGGTAACCCTGCGACTGCTGTGCAAGATATTAAAAACGCTCCGCTCGATCCTTCATGTGACATATGGTCATATTATTACTTCAACTACGGTGAAAGTCTGCTAGGTCACTGGAATGGCAGACTTCGTCAAATCAGTCTGAGATCAGTCGGACCGAACAAAAGATTTGCACATTACAGTTTGTGCAGTATTAATCCATCAAACGCCATAGTCATGTTCAAAATACTGTATACCATTTAAACATTTATATCATCTCTCTCTCTCTCTCTCTCTCTGTGCCTCCCTTTCTTACCATCCCTCCCGCCCTCTCTGACTGTCTCTCTCCTTTTGCTGTCTCAGTCTCCGTCGTCTTTCCCTACTGTCCCGTGCTGTCTCGGTCTCTCTCCCACCATCTCTCCCTGGCAAAACTGTGACGATATCAGCTGCAAGAGGAATTAAAAATATGAAACCTAAAATTCCAATAAATTCACTCACTACAGTCTGGACGAAGCAGACGGTGCTTTCACAGCAGCTGAAACATTCAGAGAAAACAGCAGAAGTGTTTATATTTCCTGCTTATTAAATAAAACACACTAAATGATTTATATTATACCATCATATTAAATTTCATTTAATGCAACAGGTTTTTTTTTCCACTGATCAATGTGAGTGTGAATCTATTTCATTGTTAAATGTTGCCTGCTGAGTTTAATGTTAAAATTTTAACCTGATTGTTATATGAAAGTGAGTGTGTGAGAGACAAAGAGAGAAAGAGATCAAATACACAAATTTCAAGTTTATTGTGCTATTATTTGAAAAACATCCCCATTTGCAATTCAAAGGGAGCAATCATATAAATGAAGAATGACATCAGATGAAGCTGGAAGTAGTGACAAGGTTTATGCAAAGTTATTAATATAATAAGTGTATAAAAAGCATGTGATGGTCCTCTTTCAAACCGCTCGCTCATATGAACTCTACTTCGCTTGGGGTCACTTTATGTCTCTTCTTTACGGAATCTGTTGTTTGCTTTAGTCACTTTTCCTTAAGTATTAACATGATCCATTAACAGTATATATAATATATATAATAAGAAAGTGATAAACACTGATGATGTAAGAGATTATATGGAAAAGTTCTTCTCTAAGAATAAGCTACCTGTTTATATGAATTAAGACTAGTTTTACATGACGAGGTGGGAACAAGGGTTAGCGCTACAGACCAAAAACTATATCTCTGTATTTTTAGGTTTAATATTGATATATATATTATACATTTCTTTGAACTGGTCCATGTGTCCAGTTGTAAGTCGGTCCACATGCGAGATGTCAAAACATTTTTATTTAAACAGAAAGTCATCAAAATAAAGTGTAAAGAGAGGGTTTCATTTCCTGTCTGAAATGTAGAAATAAAAAGAAAATATGTGACATGTCAACAGACCTATTTGAGTTGTCGTAGGTAAGTTTTCTACTGAGATGGGCTGTGGAGTTTCCAGAATTGTCACAGAGAGAAATAAATAATTATTGATGGTGTACTGAATGCACTTTCTTTCAGAGTAAAAACTTTGTGGGCTGTGAAGGCTTTGGGGCACAAAGTAGAACATTCTCTTTGTACTGCAGGTTATGGAGCTGATAATGCCGTGCTGAAGAATACTTTACACAATCACAAAACATCACAACAACGGAATGGGTCAGGGCTACATCGAGTCATACAAGTCACACAAGAACGTCTGCCAAATGCCTAAATGTAAATGTCATGGAGTGAGCGTGGGGGCGGGGCAGTGTGGAGACGAAGAGGGAGAGTGGGGTTACATTGAGTTGCAGGGGAGGGAATGGGGGTGGGGCTACACTGTCACAGAGCGAGAATTGGGGTGGGGCTTTACTGAGTCACAGAAGAAGAATGGGGGTGGAGTTATACAGAGTCACAGAGGGAGAATGGGGGTGGGGTTATACAGTAGGGCTGCACGATATTAGGGAAATATGCGATATGCAATATTGTTGTTGAATACTGCGATAACGATATTTCTTGCGATATAACATTTCCCTAGATAAATGCATTTTTTATTATTATTATTGGCTATTTTTTTATTATTATTTATTTATATGTAATGATCATACTAAAATAAACAGGTAATAAATATTCATCTGATGTAATTAAATCTAATTCATTCAAAAAGAAACTATATGTCAAGGAAGTTGCAAATATTTTGACTTCAAAACACTATGAATGACTTAAAACCCTCTGCAGATATTCTGACTTCTGGTTTGCTGTTACTATAGACCTGCCATGACTAGGGTTGGGTATCGTTTGGGTTTTTTTCGATACCGGTGCCAAATCGATACTTTGAAAACGGTACCGGTGCCAAAACGGTGCCTGAACCGATACTTTTAAGCCACAAAATTATAGTGGATGACTCAAGAATGAATTTTTATTGAACAAAAAATTTTATGCTTAAAATTGAACAATATATTAAAAGTTTAAAGTATATATGAATATGTAAGCTTCAAATTTTAGCAATTCTTTTGCAGAATTTTCACCATATTTGCCTTTTCTGTCAAAATACGACACATTTCCTGACTTATTGCCCTGCACAGGACATGTATAGCCTTATTTACAATAGTAAATGGGTCACTGTTGTAGTACTAGTACAGGCTGGAAAGCCACAATTATAAACAGAATCCATGCTACATTAGTATTTTACAAATCGTTTGACTATTTGTTAGCATGAATGCAAGATTTGCATTTTGTTATTAACATTACATTATCCTACTACTAACCTGCGGAAAGTCTGCTGACGTCATCATAATCAGTGACTCCTTTTTGCTACAGTTGGTGTGACTGGGACTGAGGGTCGTCCACACTGATAGCGCCAGCTGTTGTCCGCAAGCTGTTAAACACGGTGCCTCCGTCTGCTTTTAACTTTATTCCGTCTGCCCTCGAATGTTTCATTAGATTTAACGTGTTTCCGCCTTTACACGCACCTGCTGTAAAACATTTGCTGCACGTCGCGGTGCCGGAATCCTATCTTGTGAAATACAGCCACACTTTCGACGGTTTAGTTTTAGCCATTTTAACGAGAGGTGTTTACTTTAGCATGCTAAGCTAGCGGTAGACCGCCTGCTGACGTCAGAGCGAGTGTCACGCGCATGTCGGATGGTCTCTCATTTCCGGATGATTTGTGCTTTAAATTTTTTTAATTTAATCTAATAAACTATTAATCTACAAAAATATATGAATCTAGAGAACAAATATTTCAATCGACAGTTCAGGCATTTAAGTGGCACCGAAATGAGGCACCGAAATTCTCATTCTGTTTCGGTCCGGTACATACCGGTTCTATAGGTACCGGTGCCGTATTGGCAACGGGTTTCGGTACACAACCCTAGCCAACACAATATGAATTACTTTCAAACATGACGTTTTAAACAAAATATTCTCTCTGGCTTTTAAAAAAAATAAAAATAAATATTACTAAACAAAAATTTAATAAAAAAAAAAAAAATACTATTTGTCACACACACACACACACACACATACAGTGGTTACAAAATTGGAATGGCGATCTCGCCGCGTATACCGCCGTTTAAAGGCAACAGCGGCCAAAATAAATCAGTTGCATTTCAAAGTCATTCGTAAAATGGCCGCCAGGTGGCGCAAAGTGACATTTTCATTCATCGCAGTAAATACAACAGTGATGGTAATTTCCACAACAAACATGACAAATCTGAACCAGAGCTATTAATGTGTACTGTACAATAATGAGTAAAAAGAAAAATTATAGTAGATTTATTAACTGAAATAAATGACCATATTTTTCAAGAGAATTTTCAAGCCCCACTCATCAAACAAAATTATAACGAAATCGGCCAAGTTTACTATTTATTTAAATATAAATTTATAAACCAATAAGATCAAATAACACCAAGTTATTATTATAACAGGCTTACTTCGTTACTTATCCAGCGCTTGCTTTATTAACCTTGCCTTATTTAACGTTACTTGGGTGCATTGTCTTTAAGTGCCCGCTTGGTGTAGCGGTTAGAGCCCACGGTTAGTGTTATATAAAGCGCTGGTTCGAATCCCGAGGGATGATGTTTTAAATTTTTTTATTTTAATTATAGCAAAATTAAAATAAAAAAAATTTGTTGCATTTTGATTTTGCTTCAGTATACTATAGAAAAAACAGCAATCTCGCACGCAACCAGTTTGTATTCTTTAAATTTAGGGGAGTGACGGATCGGTCTGCTGCTGCTGCGTGTGTGTGTGTGTGTGTGTGTGTCATTATACTGATGAAAAGTGGTGGCCATTTTGATTTACGACAGCTGTTTACGGCAGTGTAGTCCAGTG
Organism: Channallabes apus; assembly: GCA_030522415.1. Lineage (NCBI taxonomy): Eukaryota > Metazoa > Chordata > Actinopteri > Siluriformes > Clariidae > Channallabes > Channallabes apus. The sequence continues at coordinate 21,520,813 of CM060108.1, read as the reverse complement.
CGGGAGATGCATTGTGGGTAATGAGGTCCGGTGTTACATCTGTTACATTTTTGATAACAATAATTTTTTTTCAGCCTGTCACGGCGTGTGCCCAATTCATCTTTTTTTATCCTTGGCTGGCAAGCTCTCCGGTTTGCACCCCGCGCTATAAAATACTCGGGGTTTGTTGGTTTACAGGGGATTTTTACTACCCGGTGTGATTGCGATGCCCGCGCAACAACGCGGAAGTGCGGCATTTCTAAACAAGATCAAATGACACCAAGTTTAAAACAGATAAAATACACGTGCAAATAGTATAATTGTATAACAGGCTTACTTCGTTACTTATTTAACGCTTGCTTTCAAAGAAGTCGAGTGGCTTATTAACATCACGGAGGTGTGTTGTCTCTTAGTGCCTGGTTGGCGTAGCGGCTAGAGCGCTCGGTCAGGGATTTACAAAGTGTCGGTTCGAATCCTGGATGATGCTTTTTTAAAAAAATTGTTCTATTTTAATTTTGCTCAGCAAACAAACAGCAAACAAAAAAATTATTATTCAGAGCACGATATACAACCGTAATGAGTCCCGTAACCGGCTTATACAGCTGGCATGTGACCAACGTATTTAACCGTGAGGAGTCCATAAAATCAGTAGCAGCTAATAATTACTAATTACTTTAGTTAATGCTGCTACTGATTTTATTCCAGCTTACCTGTTCAGGTTGATTGCGATTCTTTTTAAAATATTGTCTCAGTTTTATACGTATGTTGTTCGTCTTGATGTTTGTCTTCTTTTCACTTGGCAACACTCAAATGCAAATTATTCACCGTGAATCAGCTGTTCTCACCTATCCATTCAGAGAAACTGAATGAGCTGAAATGAGCCTTTGTTTCACGACCGCGACACCCCTCTCTCTCACGCACATACAGTACAGAGTAGACCAAATCATTACAAATAAAAAATATAACAAATCAAATGTTTTTTACACATACACAAGGAGGATAATGATACCGAGTTTATATTAAAATAACAAATATTGTAATATTGTTTTTGTGTTATTATAAATAATGAAATGCAGTAGGCTGTTATGGTCATCATAAACTACTAAAAGTTTACATTTGATTTGTTATATTTTTTATTCTGATAGTGTGCTCAATTTGTTTCTAGTAATTTATATATTTAAATTCGGATGCCTTTTAATGTTACAAATTTAACTCTTTGCAAAATAATAAAAATGTGTCTTGCTGTACAAGCCCTTGTGTTGTTGTTTGTGCTGCTGTTCTTTAATAATACCAATAATCAGATACAAACAGTCTGTCTAAACGAGAATTAAGCAATGCTTCTTAACTCATCATTATGTGGATATTTTTCATGTTCGTTGGATAAAGTATGTACTGTAATGATTTGGTCTACTCTGTACTGTATGTGCGTGAGAGAGAGGGGTGTCGCGGTCGTGAAACAAAGGCTCATTTCAGCTCATTCAGTTTCTCTGAATGGATAGGTGAGAACAGCTGATTCACGGTGAATAATTTGCATTTGAGTGTTGCCAAGTGAAAAGAAGACAAACATCAAGACGAACAACATACGTATAAAACTGAGACAATATTTTAAAAAGAATCGCAATCAACCTGAACAGGTAAGCTGGAATAAAATCAGTAGCAGCATTAACTAAAGTAATTAGTAATTATTAGCTGCTACTGATTTTATGGACTCCTCACGGTTAAATACGTTGGTCACATGCCAGCTGTATAAGCCGGTTACGGGACTCATTACGGTTGTATATCGTGCTCTGAATAATAATTTTTTTTGTTTGCTGTTTGGGATTGCCACCTTATTGTGGTCAGGGGATTTGCGTGCCTCAGTGCTTGGATGTTTACCGAGGGCTCAAGGGAGGTGTGTCTGTGTGTGTCTGTGTCTGTGTGTCTGTGTGTGTGTGCGCCTGTCCTTTTTTCAGCGGATTTTTCCGCTACCGCAGATCAGTTTATCAACTTGTAATATATAAATTTTAGGAATATATTAACATGTGGAGACATCATTATATGTTGAATGGAACTTGTAAGCCTTTGAATGGTGTTAAAAATACTTGCAAAACAAGTATTGCAGCCATACATTGGAGGGAACTTCTGAGGTGGTCAGTGATTGATGGCACGGTCGGTCGGAGGGGGTTGTGACCACACCTATAGATCTTTTGTTCTAGGCTATCGGTCAAATATCTCTCCACTTGGAAGCAAAAACATGCAAGGGATTTCAGCATCTCGACGCACATACTAAGCTGTTTATAAAGTAGACACTGTTTTTTTTTTTCATTTTGTAATCTTTCCCGTGTTTACCGTGTACTGTACAATGTATATTCATTTTTTAATGAATTACTGTAAATAAACTACACATTCCGTTGATTTACCAGAAATGACTTTTCTGTTTTTTGTGTGTGCTAAACTAAACTTCAGGGTCAAAGTAATAGCGATTTTATTTGAAAAGTATTATATATTTACAATGCTGATAAGTTCAAGCTTAGATTCATATATAAACTGCTTCAAAGTCTTTCCACCCCGTGACCGCTGAAATCCGACAGACGCAGGGCTCAAGGGAGGTGTGTCTGTGTGTGTGTGTGTGTGTGTGTGTGCGCGCGCGTGTGTATGTGTGTGTGTGTGTGTGTGTGCGCTGCAGCCTGTCATTTTCAGCGGATTTTTCCGCTACCGCAGATCAGTTTATCAACTTGTAATATATACATTTTAGGAATATATTAACATGTGCAGACATTTAAGGGTGCGCTGCCCTCTCTTGCCCCTGCGTAGAGCCTACACACACACACACACACACACACACATCTATCTATCTATCTATTATATAAATACACATTTGGAATCTGCATCTACATTTTCTGTTACAAGTATAGAATTAGGTTCAGCTGAGACTCATGATCAATGGTGTTAGGGTACTTATGTAGTGATAATTAGTTTCAGCCAAATCATTAAAACTAACAATGGACTATGACACTCTTGTTTTACACACATTGTTTTAGCGATAGTTTCACGGAAGCGAGTTCAGAACTAATCTAACCAAACCAAGAAAAAAACAAACATCCGAAGCTTCAAATAGAATGAACGAACTAATGAAATTGATATATATGTAATTGATATACTGTATATACAGACGTGTGTGTGTCATTTTAATTCAAATGAACATTTTAATGCTTTCTGATACACTTATCAACTTATCGACATACACTTATCAACACAAACTCTCCGTGCACGCACACACACAATCTCTAAAAAATTAATATTAATAACATACATATACAAATAAACAAAAATATAAACGTCTATATTGAAGTCTACGGTGAACGCAGAGTCGGCTAAGCACACGTGATGACGCGCGCGCCCTCACCTCTGTTACGGCTGCCTACAGTATTTGGCCAAAAGAATTATAATAATTGAACGATATGCCTGGTCCTGGAAAGAGACATCAACAGTCCGGCGCTGAGAAACGAAAGAACCGAAAGAAAAAAAAGCCTAAGATGAAGCCCGTGCATCAATTCCAGAAATAAAACTTTACTTTATTCTGTCGACGTTAATAATGTAATAACGTAACATTAACGTAAAATAACGCAAATTTCATTTAACAGCAGGGGGGACAATAAATATATATTTTTATAAATTTATTGCATTGTTTATGTTGTTTACAGTCAAGCCATCAACATACAATAAAATGTAAACATGAGATCTAAACTAAAAACTGTGCTCCCTGTGCTGGTGCTGGCAATATCATCTCTTTGTTCTGCTGTCTCCGGCTCCCTCCCTGGTCCTGAATCTGCCCCTTCCTCTACCCTCACTGTCTCAGAACAGACTGACTCCTGAAGCAGAAAAAAATGCAGGAAATTATGTTTTCTAACATGCGTTAGATAGTTTTTTTAATCACTCTATACACAATACTTTGCTATTTTTATAGATGTTGAGCATCGTGAGCAAGCCCGAGATCATATTAACGTTAATTATCACCAGCCGGCATGAATAGCAAACGAGTAACGTGAGTTGGACGCACACCAATCGATTCGACTATGGTTAATCGCTCACTCCGTAGGCTCCCTGAATAGGCGGGAAAGGGATGGAACCGCGCATTCGTCCCGGCAGGAAAAAAAAACTAAACAGATCTAACAGATGAGGACTCAGATTAATGTGCAAAAATATATAATAAAACTATATAAGTCTACATAGCCTTTATAAGACTCTACCTTAAGCGCACTTAAAACATTTTATTTAGTTTTAAAATAAAACAATTTTAAAACATCACTCGGGATTCGAACTGGCGCTTTATAGATCACTGGTCGAGTGTTCTACCCGCTACACCAAGCGGCCACTTAGAGACAATGCACACCAGAGACGTTAATAAGCCACTCGACTTCTTTGAAAGCAAGTGTACGTCTTTGATAAGTGACGAAGTAAGCCTGTTATAATAATAACTTGGTGTTATTTGATCTTATTGGTTTAGAAATTTATATTTAAATAAAACCCTACACACTTCTTTTCTAATTACACGTGATAAAATCTAAAGGCTCACTGTGTTAATATTTATTGTGCTTAAATTTGATCTTAATAAGATTTGATTTAATTTGAATTCTACATTTGTACTGTAATTATAGTACTGTGATTATGAATTCGATCAACTACAGTGTTTCACTTGATGTTATGGGCTACTACGTGTATTATTTAATGGGACGCGTCTCATTAATGAGACAGAGAATGTAAGGCATGATGCGTCAGTCTGTAGTTATATAGCGCCACTCAGTGGTAAAAGCAAGCAAATGCACAGCAAATGCACATGCCGTAATGCGGCGGCGACGTTACATACGATGCTCCGATTTTGTAACAACTGTACTCCGCCACTGGCACTAGGACCCGGAAGTAATGCGATCGCGAACCAGGAAGTATAAGAGGAGTAAACAAACCACCGCATAAAGCTTAGTCACTGAGTTCGCGCATGTCGGTTCAGATTGTTTACTTTCTGATTCGAGTGTGTGTTTATAGGACGCGGGTTAAATTTGTGTTTTTCCCTTGCTCCTCTTCTGTGAGAGTCCTTAGACTAATTCGCTTGGTTATCCTGCCTACTCGCTTGCTTCCGCGTTTGGGTTTCCTGTCCACGCTACAAAGGGCTAACAGCTAATCGCTAAGTCTTCTGATCATCCCGGGTTAGTTGTTAGTTCGCGACAGAATTAAGTAAGTATAAGTATAAGTTAAATATATATATTAAAAAGATATAAGCGGGTATAAACATAGTAAGGGCCCATCTGATTGGTCAAATTTGGACACAAATGCTTGGCATATAAATTATTTATCGCAACTCTTTGCGATACGGATATCGCGTATACCATGATCACGATATTTTTTCGATATTTCGTGCAGCCCTATTATTCAGTCACAGAGGGAGAATGGGGGTGGGGTTATACAGAGTCACAGAGGGAGAGTAACCGTGGGAGAATGGACGAGAGTGTGGATGGAGCTACACCAATTCACAGAGGGAGAATGGGGGTTCTGTTAACACGAAGCCATGGTCAGGTAGACAAACTACGATTTCAGGCACAACTGCCCGGGCAAATTGTTCTAGATGCAAAAGAAAATCCCACAAACAACTTTATCTGAAATATAGGTTTCCCTGAAAAGAAAGAAACCAAAAAAAAGTGTGGCTGTTTCAAGATGCAAAGTACAGAGGTACTTAAACAACAACAGGTAAATCAAGTTGGCATTACTGCACCAACAGCACAAAACAGCCCGTTACATCATGCCAAACTGCGCCGAGAAAGTCATTTAGCGTGATGAAACCAAAATTTAACTTTTTGGCAACAACCATAAACGCTTTGTTTGCAGACGAGTCAACAAGGCGTATGAAGAGAAGTGCACCATCCGTGCTGTGAATCATGGACATGACCCTCTGATGTTCTTTGTGGGTTTGAGCTGCAGTGGCACAGGGAATTAGTGCAAGGGTTAGTGTATGATAGCACAGTTACATCATCATTGGCTTTATAAAATACTTGTTCAAATAAAAGTATCTTTTTCTGGCTCTGCATGATTTTTTTGCTTTCATCTTACAACAAGAAAGTGATTACACACAGTATTTGGCAGAAACTTTTTTGTTTAGTTTTTTTTAAAGATATTTGTGAGGTCAGTTATCATCACATAATTGTGTGAGCCATTTTAAAATCAAAATGCTAACTCAGTATCTCTAAAATAGCCCTGATCTGAAGTGTAAATACCTTTGAATGTTTGGTCAGAGCATACACACAAGATGACCGACAGGTTTATAAGAATATTAAAGGGAAGTCTCCACATCCGTGACTTATTTGAGAGTTATTATCGTCTCCGTATAAATAGCCAGTGAGTTTGTGAGCGCTTAAGAAAAACTCATGCACATTTCATCCAGGGCTGCAATGACCTCGCTAAACACTGAGCCACGGGCAAATTCAAAACTGTCAAAGGATGTTTGAGCTGCAGTGGCACAGGGAAATTACTCACAATTTATGGCAAGATGAATGTAGCATGTTATCAGAAACTACTGGAGGTCAATTTGCATTCATCAGACTAGAAGCTGTGCATGTAATACACTTTACAGCATGACAATGATCTAACCCACAAGGTCAAGACGACCCTTCAGCAGCTACAACAGGAAGAAATTGTAGGATCTTGAGTGTTGTCACAGTCTCCTGACATCAATATCAATGAAACACTTTGGGGAGATCTCACATATGAAGTTCATGTAAGACAACCCAAGAATTTAACCGGACCTGGAGGTGCTTTTTGTAAAGAAAAATGCACAGCCATGAGAAAATAAACAATCCCAAAAACAAAAGAAATGTGTTTGGCAAGATATCTAATGTTTTCCTAAAAAAAAACTAAACATCTAAAAATTCTACCAGGGTATGTAAATGTATGAGCAAAACTATGTGTATGCAGATGGTATATAGCCTCCTTCCAAGCTCTTTCCTTTAGTGACTTCCATAATTTCCATTAATACCAGATTTAATGGCAAATATCTACTGCTATGTTAGCTTTAGATGACCCCAAAGAAAAAAAGTCGAGTTGTGTGAGGTTCTATTTCAATGGTAGGAACGAAACCAATGATTAAATGATTAAAACAGTGTAATTTTCCAAGTTTGGAAGTTCCCAGGTTCAAACCCCAGCACCACCAGGTTGCCACTTTTGGACCCTTGAGCAATGCCCTTCACCTTCATGTGCTCAGACGGGTAAGGAGATAAATGCAAGTTTAAGTAAGTCTGCTGAAGGTATCCAACATATGCAATCATCTCCTTTGAACAGTTGATATTGACACATGTCTGCTACTTACTGTATGCTCTGTAAATCCTTCATAACGGCTCTAATATGAGCTTCTGCTAATTGGTGATTTTTGAGGCTGATTACTCTAAATTAACTTCCCTTCTGCAGCAGAGGTACGTTTTGGTCTTGCTTTTCAGGGATCGTCTTCATGAGAGAAAGTTTCATCATGGTGCTTGATGGGTTTTGCAAATGCACTAGACAATACTGCGATTGCAAGAACTATTCCAGAACAGCTGATCTTTATGTCTTAACAACTGACTGTTGTTGTTAATTAATTACCTAATGCAATGTTTATTTAAAAAATAATAATAATAAATCAGTACGTTCTAGAATGTAGAACATAAATAAAAACTTTTGTCTGATACCGTATTCATGATCATGTGTGAAATTATATTGAATGTTATTTAAATCAAGTGATACCTGTACATTTACCTTTTGCCCATTCCTTTTCTCTTTTCTTCTAAACTGGCTCTAACGTTTTAATTATTTACTTTTACTTGACAAGCATAAGGACATTACACACCCCGCCCAAATCAAGAGTCAGGACTAAACCATTCCACCTCAGGGAAGTTGACTGGTTCTACAGTATATAATTTTAAATGATTTCACACGAAACAGAATGATGAAATCTGCCTGTGAAACTCTGTACAGTACAGTATACAGTATGGCTGCACAATATATTGAAAAATTACAGTTATCGCGACAATGCTATATGCAGTATCTGTATCGCAAAGAATTGCGATAAATGAAATCGATGAGTGTATGGTTACACGTAAATAAAAAGTAATGTTTGAAAGTAATTCATATTGTGTTGGCAGGTCTATGGTAACAGCAAACCAGAAGTCAGAATATCTGCTGAGGGTTTTAAAGTCTAAATATTTGCAACTTCCTTGACATATAGACTCTTTTCAACCTGAATTAGATTTAAATACATTAGACGAATATCTATTACCTGTTTATTTTAGTGTGATCATTCCATATATAAATGATTTTTAAAAAATAGGCAATAATAAGAATAAAAAATGCATTTCTCTAGGGAAATGTTATATCGCAAGAAATATCGTTATCGCAATATTCAACAACATATTGCATATTTTCCTAATATCGTGCAGCCCTAGTATACAGTGTAGTCTTAGTATTATGAATGACCTGTGGTTTGTGCTATAGCATTTTATAGAGTGAATTGCATTGCTGTACAAAGTTAGATGTCCCCTGCGTTGCTCACAAACTAAAATCCGTTATAGAACATCTAATCCGCACAACAACATAAAACGTAGCGTGCCAACATGTGATAGAAAAACGAACGTTTGAGAATGAGGTTATTGTTCTGAAGCTTTTTGTTTCCTTTTTTTGTGCGCTTTAGCAAGAGGCCACCCTAACATCCCAGACAGCTCTCACTCCCTCCTTGTCTATATCGCTTTATTCTGTATACAGGGTCTTGGGGGCCTGGATCCTATCCCAGGAGACGAGGGTGCCAATCCATCGCAGGACACACACACACACACACACACACACACTACAGAGCAATCTGGTACCACCGACCTAATCTGCATGTCTTTGGATTGTGGGAGGAAATCCAGCAAGCAGGGGGAGGACATGCAACCTCCATGCAGGAATCTCATACCGTGAAAGCATCACACCATAATCATTTACACCAAGTGTAACTGAGTTTAGAACCAACACCTGCCTGATGATGTCTTATTTACCTTTATACTCCGCGCTGGAGTTGAGCTCCACTCCAGACATCCACTCATAGTCGTAGAGCCTCTTGCTGGCGGAGGGTAACATGCTGAAGATGTCCTCGCTCTCGGTCCAGGGGCTGAGTGAGGCCTGGTGCTGCTGCTGCTGCCGCTCGCTCTCCACCTCGGCGCCTCCCCGGGAGTTCTTGTCCTTCATCAGGTAATCGCAGATGGCGTCGATGTTCTCCTTCTTCACGGCGGGAGCGGCCGCTTTGGCTTTCTTCGGCTCCGAGCCGCCGCCGCTGCTGCTGCTCTTCTGCGGCGCCTGGAGGACGAAGTCTGCTTTCCGCGCCGGCTCGCTGGCCACACACTCCAGCCGGGCTCTGAGCAGCTCGATCTCGTCGGTCTTCTCCCTCAGCTCCATCTTCAGCAGCCTGGTCCGTGCGCTCACCACTTTGCGGATTTCGGCCAGGGCCTCCTCCAGCGCCACGGTGATGTTCCTGCCGAGGTGCTCGGTGATCTCGCTGACGGAACACACCAGCTCCTCATCGAGCTCCAGCTCGCAGAAACCCTCCTCCACTCGCGCGCACGGCCCTGAGCTCTCCATCAGCGCGGCCTGAGAGTCAGCCAGCTGCCCCGTCTCAAGAAAACCGTGGTTTCTTTTACGACTCATAGCTTCAAAATAAAACACTGTTTTGAACGCTCGATGCTCCGACACCGTAGAATTTTGACAACTTCCGCCTGCGTTGTGAAGTGAATTTACTAACAGCGCCCCCTGGAGGAATGGCGGCGCTTTGAGAACGCAGCATCATTTCATAGATATCTATCTATCTATCAATAACACATGTACAGCTTACATACAGTCAGTAGACATAGGGTAATTAAATACTGTAAAATAGAACTTAACCCGCCTATTATTATTTATTATTACAAAAATAATTTGTTTTATATCCATGTTGTATTAATCTCCCTAGCAGACTTTTAAATTTATTCTTGGACTTTTACCTCCTGAACTAGCATGAGGATGTATTTTTCAAGTTACTTATAAAAGGCATGTAGTAAATGTGAACTCTATCAGGTTATTTTAGTGTGTAAGTGATTTGATTTTATGCTGTCTGGAAGAAAATTCTGCATTCCTCTCATTTACACACAGTGGTGTCAAAAGTATTCACATTCATTACTTGAGTAGAAGTATAGATACTAGGGTTCAAAAATACTTCTTTAGAAGTTGAAGTGTCAACTCAAGCTTTTTACTTAAGTAAAAGTTTAAAAGTACTGGTTTCAAAACTACTTAAAGTATAAAAGTAAAAGTACAGATAATTGTGTGAAAATGTAAGGAGTAGAAGTAAAAAGTCGGCTGAAAAATAATTACTCCAGTAAAGTATAGATACCCAAAATTTCTACTTAAGTAAGGTAACGAAGTATTTGTACTTCATTACTTGACACCTCTGTTTACACAATCTGGTTTAACTAAGTAAAATCTGGAATAAATGAAAACTAATAATTGATTTCGTATCTGAAATATGTGTATAAAACACTCTGCATAGTGTATGTCAGCAGTAGAGAGCAGCAGTGCACCGCATTGGTTTTTCCAACCACGGCAGCTTATTGATGCTGGGGTTTAAACACACAATCTTGTGATCTGTGACTCAAATCGTTAGCCACTGAGTGACCACAACCTCACTGCACCTAGCTTGCATTGATTCACCACTTCTACCACTGAACTGCCTCCAGTCAAAGGCTGCATTGAATCAATGCATGTTAGTTTAGTTTGTTGTGGTTAAGCTTTCAAGTCACAGACACTGTAGAAGTGTTTAAATCCCAGCACCATCAGACTGCCTTGATGGGTCCTTGAGCAAGATCCTTCAGCTCAGTTGTACCCTGTATCAAGAAAGAAAAAAAAGAGCCAATGTGTTGAGTTGGTAGTTAATTTAAATAATGTAAGATATTACAATTCTTTATTGTTTATATGTTTTACAGTTATTTACTCTAAATATTAGAGTACTTTATTGGCAACCAAGGTTGATAATTTCTTTTACTTTGACATTTTATCTAGTGATAAAAAATTTTATGGTCCTACCATGCTTCTAAAATGGGAATAAATATGAACTCTCGTGAGGAGAGCCTTCAAGAGAGTGAACACCAGGAAAGCAGCAGGACCAGACGGCATCTCAGGTCGTATTCTCAGAGCCTGCGCAGACCAGCTAGCACCTGTGTTCACTGAGATATTCAACATCTCTTTATCTCAGTCGGTGATCCCCACATGCTTCAAAGAGTCCATCATTGTTCCTGTTCCAAAGAAACCACATCCTGCTTCTCTCAATGACTATCGCCCTGTAGCCCTCACCTCAGTAGTGATGAAGTGCTTTGAACGCCTTATCAGAGACTTCATAATTTCTTCACTACCCGACACACTGGACCCACTACAGTTTGCATACCGTCAGAACCGCTCCACAGACGATGCAATCTCTCATCTCCTCCACACATCACTCACTCACCTGGACACTAGGAAAGGGAATTATGTTAAAATGCTCTTCATCGACTACAGCTCTGCTTTTAATACCATAATTCCCTCCACACTCACCACCAAGCTGGAGCACCTGGGACTGAGCTCATCTATATGTCAGTGGATCTCCAATTTTCTGACTGGCAGACCACAGGCAGTAAGGATGGGCGGACATGTCTCAGCCACACTCACTCTCAGCACTGGAGCCCCCCAGGGTTGTGTTCTGAGCCCCCTGCTGTACTCTTTGTACACCCACGACTGCGTGGCCACTACCAACTCCACCTCCATCATCAAGTTTGCTGACGACACCGTCGTGGTCGGACTGATCACCAACAATGATGAGTCGGACTACCTAGAGGAGATTGGAAATCTGGAGAACTGGTGCCAGAGGAACAATCTCCTCCTGAACGTCAGTAAGACAAAGGAGCTGATAGTGGACTTTAGTACAAAGCAGGAGAGGAACTACCAGACCCCCGTCATCAACAGGAGCCCAGTGGAGAGAGTGGACAGCTTCAGATACCTCGGTGTTCACATCACGCAGGACCTGTCATGGTCCTGTCACATCAACACCGTGGTGAAAAAAGCCCGGCAGCGTCTCTACCACCTCAGACGCTTGAGAGACTTTAGACTGCCCTCCAAGGTGCTCAGGAACTTCTACTCCTGCACCATAGAGAGCATCCTGACGGGAAACATCACGACCTGGTTCGGGAACAGCACCATGCAGGGCAGACGAGCTCTACAGAGGGTGGTGCGATCAGCCGAGCGCATCATCCACACTGAGCTCCCTGACCTGCACTCCATCTACAGCAAGCGGTGCTGGACTAAGGCCAGGAAGATCATGAAGGACCTCAGTCACCCCAGTAATGGACTGTTCTCTTTGTTGCGGTCTGGGAAGAGATTCCGCTCCCTAAAGGCCAACACAAAGAGACTGAGGAGGAGCTTCTTCCCGCAGGCGATAAGGTCTCTCAATCACACCTCCACACAGGACTAATAACATCTTTTAAGCTCACAACACTGACTGGACAATCATGGACACATTCATACACACTTGCACTAAATACTCATACATCTGGACAATTGCACATGTCACCTTTCATGCATATTTGCACAACCACTGACACTTTAATTCTATATACATATATACTCTATCTACCCTATATTTCTATATTTTTGCAATATTTTATTATGCCCTTATTGTACAGTTAATTTTACTAGTTAAAATTATTTCTTTAGTATTTCCTTTTTATTGATTATTTATTTTACGTACAAGTTTTAATTTCTTTTTTTAAGGTCACTGGCGGTCGTATAAAGCATTTCACTGCATATTATACTGTGTATGATTGTGTATGTGACTAATAAAATTTGAATTTGAATAAAATTTGAATTTGAATTTGAACTAACAGCGCCCCCTGGAGGCATGGCGGCGCTTTGAGAACGCAGTATCATTATATATCATAGATAGATAGATAGATAGATAGATAGATAGATAGATAGATAGATAGATAGATAGTAATTTTCATTGGACTCCACGCTCCCTAGTTGGACTGCAGTTCAAACCCCACCACCATCAAGTTGCCACTGTTGGGCCCTTAACCCTCACCTGGTTAAATGCAGTGTAAACCTGAATAAGTTGGCAAAACTAAAAAAATTTGAGGTAAACCACCAGGGCCCTGTTACAAACCAAAATAAGTAATTGTCTTTATTTTTCTTCAGTTAAATCTGAAAGTACAAAATATATTAATATTAATACTAAAACTCAAACTAATAGGAATTCAGAATTTATATTCAAACCACCAAAATAAACAAAAAATAAACAATTTTGCTAGTAAAGTAGTTGATTCAAATTAAAGATTGATATTTGCCAATTACAAGAAATCTTGCTTTCTAACCTCCTAAACAATAGGTAGCAAAAAGTGGAGCTTACGTTTTCTCCCATGCGCGTCTAAACACATTCTATTCATAACTCTATAGAGAGCATCAAACTGCTTGTCAACAATCAAATGACATAAATCAAAAACATCAACATTAGGGTCCCCAGATTTGTAGCATCATGCAAAGACAGACCAATCCACCATCTTGATCAAAACAATTCAATATGTGCAGTTTACTTGTGCATCGATGATGTCAGACACAAAATCTCTAGGCTGAAAGATTTTATGTTGGTGTAACTTTAAGGAGACAGTTACTGTGGCTTAAAATATTAAAGTTAGCAGTACTCAATATGTTTAATTACTTTGAGCATTAGGGTTTACAGTGTGTCTAAAGAGATTTTTAAAAAAATTAAGTCGCTCTGGATAAGGCCAAATGCCACAATGTAAATATTTGATATTAGGTGAATATTTGTGACGTATGGTGGCAAGAAAATCTAGTGTATGTAGCAAAAATGTAAGGCCCAAGTGGGCAAGAAAATTATTTCTTAACTGATATAGGACATTCATATTGCACATATTTGTAGAGTAACTCTTCTTTTCTTCAAAGGTATTACTCAACAAAGTCTCCATCACACATGATGCGTTTGAACCATCATTGAACCCAACTGATGGTCTCCCACTGCATGGTTTATCTGCAGTGCTGGTTTCCACTTCTTCATCCATCTGTGCACATTGCTCTTGTTAATGGTGTCATCTCACATACTACATTAACATACTACAGTGCAGTTTGAAACCATCAATTGCGACAAACTTTTACAATTTGAATGACCTGTAAGTTAAAAAAATTAAAAGCTATGCCCACATTTGCATTACTTACGGTACCCCTCGTATTAAATGCTTATAATAATTTTTTTTAAAAGATGCTAAAAAGTAAATACGTACTGTACATGTATAAAGAAGAGTGTAAAAACTATTTTAAAAAAGTATCATCTCTTTGGGATGCATTGTGGTACTATAATCTTCTTTTTTTTTGTTACAGTTGTCTGGTTACAATGGCTTTTTTTCACTGAAAGTATGAAATGCTTGTTGCCTTTGTGGTTTTTATGTTGATGCACCACTTTTACTCAGAGGATGGAAAAGCTCAGTCGAAGAAGAGCTGAAGTCCTTCACACCTTGCTCGCACAGTGTGGGGTTTTTTGACCTGCTTTTTTATGCTTATGCTGCTGATTTGCCCTTTGTTACAGGAACCCTATCGCTCTTGACCAGAAAATGTAGAGGACACATGTCCAAGACATTTTTTAGATAGGTCACTGCCTATGTTGTGGTAAAAAAAAATAAATCTAGGTCTTAAAAGACATTTATAAAGTGATAAGTAAACCATAATTATTGCATAATTATTCCAAAATCCAACATGTATAAAATCAGAACAGTGAATGAATAATATACTACATGTAAGTGTTGAGAATATATGAAAATAAAGTTTTATTAAACATATTGCTGAGCTTGAAGGTTAAGAACTGTTGAATAATTTTTAGGCTTGGAAAGATAGTGCTGTATCATCAACTTTGTGGAAGAAATGTGGGCAGAAAAAATTAATAAATGATCATGATTGTAGACTTGATGAAGTTACATCATAGAAAATCAACAGTAAAAAACACAGCTATGTTGGAATTAAACACCTGTGTGGCCAGGGAAAAAGAAAAAGGCTTGAATTTGATGGTGAAATATAGATTAGACTCTGGAGCAATGGAAAAGCTTAGTCTGATGAGTCCATATTAACCGTATTATAGAGTGACGGGTGCTTCAGGGTAAGAAGAGAAGTACATGAATTGATGCACCCATCATATATAGTGCCTACTGTATAAGCCTCTGGAGGTAGTGTTATTGTATGATTGGGCTTGCTTCTAGTGTTTTTTTTTTTTTTTTATTACTTGTGGAACAGTCAATTCCTTTGCTTTCACATTAATAAATTCTGCACCTGCCATCAATGATCATATCAGCAACTACAGTGGGGAAAACTGGGGAAGGTTTCTGTACCTCAGTCTGTTTCTGTCTCAGTCTGCATCTCCCTGCAAAGAGGGAAACTATAATGTCCTATCCCAATAAGGCTGCAGCATGTGAACCATCTCTAAATTCAAACCAATACAGAACATTTTCATCAACAGGGGGTTGTAACTGTAACCATTATTACCACAGTGCTGTTTAAAATCAACCATGAAGACACAATATTGAGCTGGGTAAGCAAGCTCTTGAAATTGTCTTAGAAATTGTCTAATTCAAAAGCACAAAGTATACCATTTCTTCCTGAAGTTAGACCATAAACATCATAAGAACAGTTCCACAGTCAAAAAGTAACAGCTTTATTTCTGTACTAGTTTTGCAAGTCAGGAAGATCTACTTTGTCCAAATTGTTATGCTATTCTAAACTCGGCCAGTACAGAACAGGAGTATACAGTGACACATAACATATACATTATATACAGTACATGTTCAGGCATAACTTACAGTATATCCATCTGAATCATGCTCATCCATCTATCCATCCACCCGTCCATCCATCCATCCATCCATTCATTCACCTTCTTTAACTACTTTATTCTGGTCAGGTCAGGAATTACATTCACATGCATACTGTACATACAGTACAGTAGTCTCTTCCACCTAGGGACAATTTAGAAAAGACAGTCTACACAACGGTATGGTTTTAAGAGGTAGGAAACTAGAACATGTTAAACACAGTTACACAACCATATTAAATTTGGATAATGGACGATTCTCAGGTAGATACAAAATATTGTAACAACTTCTTCATTGATTGTTTTCTAAATTTGTGTATTTACTGTAAAAGATTTTTATATAATGTATTTTAATTAAATAGCAATTAAAATACATTTAAATAGGTTCATGATAATTGGAAATATTCATTCTTTTGTGTCTTGTATTTGTAAACTGAAAGAAAGCATTTACTTTTATTTCAATCATATTTTATTTATCTTTGTCTGATGCTGAGAGTCGGGGCTGAGAACATTACTATGTTTCCAGGCAAAGTGGGTGAAACTTAAACTATTAATTCAAAGAACTCCATTTGTGCATCCATTTATGTTTCCTAAATAAGCTCGTCCACACCTTCTACATATGTAGAGTAAAAACAGGGGTCATGAAATCCCCTGGCACAATGGTAATGGCAAGCACATTCGTGAAAAAAAAGAAAGAAAGAAAAAGCCTTCACCGCTGCCTCAAGTCTAAACATGGCCAAAGCAGCATTTTTTGACATCAACATGACGCTGACACCGATATATGTTGAATATATTCAAAGGCCTTAAAAATGTAAACTGTACGTGCAGATGTAAAAAAACAATACCAACAACTACTAAAAAACGCTTTGAGAACTCATTAGTCATAAGACACACAGAAATATGCTCAAAGGGGTAGAATCGCCAAGTGAAATCTCTTTGAATCTTTTAAAGAGTAGTTTCAAATGTAGGAGTGACATTTATTCTCCTTTATGACTCTGTCAGAATAGGAATATTTTTTTGACTATCTAAGAGAATACAGCTCAAAACAGCACTGTTAAGCACTGGATGTCTCATTCACACATTGTACTTTCATTTGGCTTCTGATGGTCATGTATTAATGTATACAAACAGTCACAAGATGACCAACTCTATTCATTAATTGCCATAATCACATGTATGTTTATGTATATAATCTTGTTTTAAAAGCCAAAGTATCTAATACATTAACTTGATGAGCAAGCGATAAAATTTGTAAAGAATAAACACACTTTATAATTATAAATAGGCCATTATATGTATCCAGTAATAAAAGTTTATTATGAAATATACAGTAATATATAATATACAACGGATAATCATGGCTATGCTGACCTTCAGTACAGACGCATGACTGTGAAAGTGATAGTGATTTAATACAACAGTTCTAAAAACAATAAATATAATATCGAGTAAATAACAATTCAGAAACAATAGAGCCAAATATTGCATTTATTTTTGCTGCATCAGTGAAAATAGTTCCCAATTAAGCTTTAGTGGGCAGAGACTGGCAAACTGTATTATGTGTCTAAGCTAAATTTCTAAACTATTGGATGTAGCTTGTCCAATGAAATTAGCTTACTAGAACTAACTCTTGTATATCATGGAATTAAAAATAAAACTTTTAAAAGCGAGAATTAAGAATTAATTTATTAATCTTACAATTAATTAAATAATAATAATAAAAAATATGCTTTTAAAAATCTTATTACAAATATTTACAAATACTGTACAGGATGATAGCAAAAGTCCTTTATTATGACAAATATTCACATCTTTGGGGAATGACATTTATGGATACAGAGTAGACAAATAGCAAAAGTGAAGAGAAGAACAGCTGATCTTATGATGGAAAGCAGTACTAATATCTCGATCTGAAAATGAGTGTCTGCAAAACAAAACATATAAAAAATAAATGAATTAATATTTCAATAATTCTTGCTTGTATAGACCAATGCAGTGTATTAAAATGACTGAAATGGTCGGTGTTCGACAGTGCTTACCCTTGATATGCAGCTTAGTTTCATTAGCAAACAGTATCTCTCCACATGCAGCCACAGCACAGTAGTACGTTCCAGCATCAGCTTGGTTGAGCTTCTTGGGGAGACTGTAAACACATGTCTGTTTGGAAGAGTTCTCCTTACACTGACCACTGCTCTGTTCTTCAGTGTAAATTATTCCTGATGGAGATTCTCCCATGCCATTTCTGTACCAGTATACCCTGTGATTTGCTGCACAGCGATCAGCGACGACTGTACATTGAGTCACAGAGTCTCCTGGTTCAGCCATTGGAATGTTTTCCAGCTGGATATGCGTTCTGCTTTTTAATGACTTATCTTAAGAAGAACAAATGAACATGATTCCATTAGGACAGCATTATAGTTTCTTCACTAGATATAGTACATCAGAAAATTTTTACATGATTAAACTTTCCAAATATCATATTATGACAGTAGCATACTATTATAAATAGCACTGATACTGTAAATGTGATGCAGCACAATTGTCATCCATTACTAAACGTGTTAAAACTTCTTACCTTTCACGATTAGAACTGTGCCTTGTCCGAATGATATGTCGTAAAGAAATGTGACAGCACAGTAGTACGTAGCTGAGTCGGATAGTACAATGTTAGAGATGCTCAGATTAAAACTGGGAGGTCCAATTTTGAGTTTAAACCGGTCATCCTCTTCAAACTCATTATAAAACTTTGCAGGTTGCTGCTGATATGATGTACCAATTACATATGGCTTCTCTCCAAACTTTTGTCTAAACCATATAATAGTGGTTATTCTCTGTTGTCTACACAGACACACAAGATCAACTCTGCCTCCAACTTCAACAGTTTTTAGTGGCTCCTGCCAAGATTCCTCTTCACTGTATGTAAAATCTGTAATGTAAAATAAACACCAAACTTTAAATAAATAATTTCATTAATCAGTACAAGGACACCACCTATTTCTCCTACATGTTATAAATACAGTAAAATACGTTTACTTACCAGTAGATGTGCACAGCAGGAGATAAATATATAAAATCATTTTCTAGAAGATTGACCTGTACATATAACAAATGCACTCTAAAAAGAAAAAGAGAAAAGAGTGAAGTAGAAAAAAAGACAATGCCATCATATATTGTATGAACACAGTGAAAACTAAATTATAGGCAAAAAACAATCATGAGGCAAGATTTTTACTTACAAAAACAACTAAAGCCAGGAACTCAACATGCAGCGTCTTCATTCACATCTGTGGGAAAAAGAAAAAGAAAAACCACACCACAGAATAACACCTTTGTAATGCTATGCAGGAAAAGACTCGCTGACAGAAAAAAAATTATCACAAGTTGCCTGCACACCAGGGGGTGACATGGCATATTCATCTACATTGTTTATGTCAGTCTCATCACCCAAAAAGTTTAATAGTTTTTAGCCAATCCATAATTCAAGAGGATTTTCTATACTCGAAATCATCCTAGATGTGAATGTGTGTGCGTGCATTATGTTATGAACGCTGATCCAGGGTTTAATCCCACACAGCAAATTCCCCAGTGTTGTATTAACACGTTGGTTAGATGATGGACCATGGCCAGAAAAAAATCCATGGCCAGAAAAAGTAAACTCTGAAAGAATTAAATCACCACTGGGGAGTTTACTGTGTGAACAATATTTTTACACACTGTTCATGCAATAAGCTCTGGATCTAATGAAATAAGTTCCATCTTAGCTATCTAAAGATGAATGAATCGATGATTAATTGTCATGCAAAACTGCTTTTCATCCTCACTCATAGAATCCTAAGTGATTATTAGGAGTGAAGGCCACTCCGTACTGTACATGAGGTGTTCTCATCTTCAGTCATGGTACCCTGGATCCATTGTATCTCCTACCAGTACCTAATCAAATAATATAGTCATAGGACTTCCTGTTTGTTGCATATTGCAATACAGGGTCATTTTAAAAGTGAGGCTTTTATACACATACAGTACCAGGCACCTAAAACCGAGATTGCAACCTATATAATTATGTCTATGGATCTTATGGGATCTCAGTAGAGATGTGTGTTAGGTCATTTACTACAGGGTCAGTTTTCTGTAACATGTGACACCAAAAACTACGACATTAAATTATCGTATATTTGTGTGTGTTTTTTTTTTACAATTATTGATCATACATCGTACAGAGACCCAAATTATCGTATAAATACGTACATAAATCGTACATCTGGCAACACGTTCTGTAAGGATGGTTCCTCAACCAGACCGAGCTTTAAGGGGCGGAGCTTTAACACGTTTAACTTTAACAGCGCGGAAAATGAGCTCGCGCGAGCAACTGCACTAAAGCATAGCGTCTAAATTTTCTTCAAACGGTCATTCAAAATCAATAAGTAACAAATGGACACAAATTCACTGTAATTATGAGGTAAAACGTTTTAAAATAATCTTTTAAGGCGATTTATTTTGAATTGATGCAATAAAATATTAACCCGTTAAAACATTTATTATTATTATTATTATTATTATTATTATTATTATTATTATTAACATGACATTTTAAATACCTGATCAATAATCAAACCATTTTACATTAAGGTACACATTAAGAAAATACATTATTTTATTCTATACAGGTCCTTCTCAAAAAATTAGCATATTGTGATAAAGTTCATTATTTTCTGTAATGTACTGATAAACATTAGACTTTCATATATTTTAGATTCATTACACACAAACTGAAGTAGTTCAAGCCTTTTATTGTTTTAATATTGATGATTGTGGCATACAGCTCATGAAAACCCAAAATCCCTATCTAAAAAAATTAGCATATCATGAAAAGGTTCTCTAAACGAGCTATTAACCTAATCATCTGAATCAACTAATTAACTCTAAACACCTGCAAAAGATTCCTGAGGCTTTTAAAAACTCCCAGCCTGGTTCATTACTCAAAACCGCAATCATGGGTAAGACTGCCGACCTGACTGCTGTCCAGAAGGCCATCATTGACACCCTCAAGCAAGAGGTTAAGACACACAAAGAAATTTCTGAATGAATAGGCTGTTCCCAGAGTGCTGTATCAAGGCACCTCAGTGGGAAGTCTGTGGGAAGGAAAAAGTGTGGCAGAAAACGCTGCACAACGAAAAGAGGTGACCGGGCCCTGAGGAAGATTGTGGAGAAGGACCGATTCCAGACCTTGGGGGACCTGCGGAAGCAGTGGACTGAGTCTGGAGTAGAAACATCCAGAGCCACCGTGTACAGGCGTGTGCAGGAAATGGGCTACAGGTTGCAAATTTTGCATGTCATTCGGAAATCAAGGTGCCAGAGTCTGGAGGAAGACTGGGGAGAGGGAAATGCCAAAATGCCTGAAGTCCAGTGTCAAGTACCCACAGTCAGTGATGGTCTGGGGTGCCATGTCAGCTGCTGGTGTTGGTGTTGGTCCACTGTGTTTTATCAAGGGCAGGGTCAATGCAGCTAGCTTTCAGGAGATTTTGGAGCACTTCATGCTTCCATCTGCTGAAAAGCTTTATGGAGATGAAGATTTAATTTTTCAGCACGACCTGGGGCGGTCATTTTCAGCAAGACTCACAGTGCCAAAACCACTGGTAAATGGTTTACTGACCGTGGTATTACTGTGCTCAATTGGCCTGCCAACTCTCCTGACCTGAACCTCATAGAGAATCTGTGGGATATTGTGAAGAGAAAGTTGAGAGACACAAGACACAAGAATCTGCAAAAGGATTCCCGACCAAGTATTGAGTGCATAACTGAACATAATTATTTGAAGGTTGACTTTTTTTGTATTAAAAACACTTTTCATTTATTGGTCGGATGAAATATGCTAATTTTTTGAGATAGGGATTTTGGGTTTTCATGAGCTGTATGCCACAATCATCAATATTAAAACAATAAAAGGCTTGAACTACTTCAGTTTGTGTGTAATGAATCTAAAATATATGAAAGTCTAATGTTTATCAGTACATTACAGAAAACTTTATCACAATATGATAATTTTTTGAGAAGGACCTGTATACTGTATATATATATAGGCTGGTTGGTGCGGAGCTGGAGGAGAAGCAGGCAAATGAATTGGAAGGTGCAGACTGCAACAAAACATATATTAGAGAAAAAATTTATTTGGAGATTTTATATTGACAAAAGAAGTGGCAAAGCAAATCAAATAGGTGCCGGTGCAAACCTGGGAGCTCCAGCAGAAATTAAGGCCCACATCATCAGCACTGGGAAATAATATTATCAAAAATATAATAATATAAAAGTGTCCTCTATAATTTCATTAAAATGTTACATGGAAATACTACAACTTCTACTATTGTCCTTCTTATGACCCATACTACTACTAATACTACTTCTTCCACACTACTATTCTTACTACTAGTCCTACTACTACAATCACTAACAAAAACAAAAATAATAATAGTAATTTGAAATAACATAAATGAATGATAGTAGTAAAAAAAAATTTCTAGTTATTTTTTTCAATTACATTTTAAAGAAAGTATTTAATGTTATGTTACTAATTTTAGTTAATTAATGGATGGACAAAATATCTAAATGCACATTTACTTTTTGAAGCCGGGAAGTCCACATCAGCACAAAAACGAACACTTTTGTCTAAGTACTTTTAGCCACAGTATGTGGAAAACATAAAATAGTATGCTTATGTAATATATTAATACCTGAGTTTACATCATTTTATTAGGCCTGCACAATTTGATCACAAAAATCACATTTGATACATGTTATTATCAATTATTGTTATTAGCAATTTAAACTGTTGTATTTAACTATTTAATATAAGATTTTGCATTCAAACATATACTGCCTGGTCAAAAAAGTAAGACATAGTTGTATAATTAAAAAATCGGAAAAACTCACTGCATCAGTTAGGGTTATATAACTTTTTTCCAACTGAAACATATAATCACTGCAGGAATTATCTAATGGAAGACTAACCTGTTTGTCTACTTTAAATCCAGGTGTTGACTTTAAGTGGATATTTGCAAATATTTATTTATCAGCTTAAAATATATTGTAAAATGTTCCGTAAGTGGAATTATTGACAAACTCCACATAAATTCATACATTAGCTGTAATAACTTGCAACTTAAATAATTCCCAAGGTCCATATTGCGATTTCGATTTTAATGCAATAAATTGTGCAGCACTTATTTTCATCTCCATTTCTTTAATTTTAATCTGGCATTGAGTATAAAGTAAATTTCTTCCAGTTATTTAATTAAGAAAAAAGTTAATGCCTTAATTTAAATATGTTTTACCTAATAGGTGGCAAGGTGGCTTAGTAGTTAGCACTGTTGCCTTGGACCTCCAGGGTCTGGGTTCGGTTCCTTTCCAGGTTCGATTCCCATTTCTCTTTGCATGTTCGCCCCATGTTTGGTGGGTTTCCCCCAGGTACTCTGGTTTCCTCTCATAGTCTAAACACATGCTGATTGGCGTTGTCAAATTGCCTATAGTGTGTGTATGTGTGTGCCCTGCGATGGATTGGCACCCTGTCCAGGGTGTACCCTGCCTTGTGCCTTTACAGGCAGCTTTCTCTGTTCAGGACATAATTATTATTGATTTGACTGTAGTGCAAGCCTTACTGTACAGGTAATCTATTACCTAAAAAACTTCATTTGTCACTAACAAAAAAAAATGCAATGTTTAAATTGTGTTATTACCCCTATATCTTTAAGAGGCTTTTGAGTGCAAGAGGATGTACAGTAACACAATGTCTCACACAATATGCGTCACTGACACCCATGAGATCAGCAAAGCTGCAAGAATGTGTAACTACTGTAGATTATGCATAGCCCATACCAGAGAACTAAACCGACATATCAAAAGGTAGAAAAGACAATAAAAAGTTCCTCCTATGGATAATAACAAATTAAAAAATACAGTAAGGATAGATCTTGCTTCATAACATAGAAGTAATTCTGTATAATTTATTTTTTTTGTTAGAATAAAGTTAGCGTGCAAATGTGTATTATAGAGGTAATGGAACTGATAGAGGGAACTGCTGATTAAAAAATAACTGTGGTATATTTCTTTATTATTAGGATTATTATTATGGTTATTGTTGTTTTAGAACAACAATGCCCTGTTGGTTTTAACATTTATAATCAATGACTTATTATAGAGAATATTATTAATTTCTTCCGCATTGAAGTACACAAGCATGTAATGTGGTACAGAAAGAAATACAATTCGTACTTGTATTTTTTATCATGTTAGTTACTGTATAGGACATTTGGTAAATGTGCAATCTGTTACTAAAAATCAGCTAATTTAATTTATCCCAGTTTATTTAGTGCAAATAATCTTTGGGAAACAAAAATGAAAATATTCCACATACCATGTATTTGGTTTGAAAGCAGCTTAAAAAACAAATCAGTGCCACCTGTTAGCATTGGATTTGTTATAAACATACAGCACAATTCATGCAAAGTGGATCAACAAGGATGTTAATTTATTATAAAATATTAAATGCATTTTATTAATGTAGGCCTAATGTATTACCTTCGCACAATCCTATTGAAATTAATAGATAAGCATGGATAATGACAATATAGACTTTCTCAGGTTTCATGCAATAGGGATACTTTACCTTTTAATTAGATTCTTATTTCTTTTGTTATTATCAGTGTTACCTGGAATTCGCACAATGATTTTACAGACCTAAGTTATTATTATTATTATTATTATTATTATTATTATTATTATCTGCTGCAGCTTTATTTCAAATTCCCAGAAGCAACTTATGACATTTACACTTGGACAGCCACTTGAAACGCATGAAAAAAAAAGAAAGGAAAAATATTTTATTAGGTACATAGATTTGTGATCCTGTTGCAATAAAAGGGTCATAACACACAGATCACCCACATGAGACATCATTATTTGCTACTAAATTCACAACGCTGAACAAATAGTAATAGAAATCTTTTTATTCTGATCAGTTTTGTTGACCCGATCAGTTTTGTTGACCCTATATCGACAACACATGGACAGTAAACATATTTTTATAAGCTAATTTAGTGCTATAAGTTCATTTTAAACATTTTCCCACTAAGTGATTAATCTGCAATATATTATTATTGCAATAACACAGCACAAAAGAACAAAAGTTCTTATAATAGAAAAAATCACCAAGGCGTGGATTTGTTCAGAGCAACCAAGACCTAAAAAGATTGTTGAATAAACAAAAAAAAAACAGGATGTCATTTAAAATAACAAATTTAAGTACATTCTTGAATTTGAAAAAGACAAAGCTCTGAAAACCCACCTGTACTGTTCATATCCAGCTTAGTTCCATTTCCAATCAGTATCTGTCCACACACAGCTACAGCACAGTAATAAGTTCCAGCATCAGAGAGACTGAGGTTCGTCTTGGGCAGACTGTAAACACAGGTCTGTGGACGAGATCCAGTTTTAGGGTTTGTCCTACACAAGTCATTCCTGTCTCCGTGAGTGTAAATGACTCCTGGTTGAGATTCTCCATAGTTATGTCTGAACCAGTACACGCTGTGGTCTCCTGGACAGCGATCAGTGATGACGGTACAATTCAGAGTTACAGAGGCTCCGGTGTGAGCCGGTTCTCGTATAGGATACTGGAGCACAGAAAGACTATGCAGCTGTGAAGCTATTAAAGACAATTTATTACAGAAAAGTATGTCAAATTAACATGTGTTTTTTTTTTTTTTTTTTTAGAGAGCTTACATGTTTTACACACTTGTGTTTTTCACATGTGGACTTTTCAAGCATAATGCAATGTAATGTTTATATAATATAAAGCAATAAATTTAGCATTAAAATATTTATAAAAAGTTTTTCTTTTCTTGAAATTGTAGAAATTTATTGGCTCACTCTATAATCTTTTTTTAAAACAATATTTTCATATTGATTTAGTTATCACATATTAGTCACATATTAGAGTTTACATGTTTTTTTCTCATAAAAGAGTAGTTACAAATGAATCTAATTTGAAGAAACATCATAATTACCTTTTACTATCAGCTCAGTTCCTTCACCAAATTCCATAATGTTGGAATGAGCGCTTCCACAGTAATATGTGGCCGAGTCCAATAGCTGTAATCTTTTTATTTCCAGATGAGTCATGCCTTTCTCATTTAACATACTAAAACGAGTATCATTCTTGAATTCATGATGGAATGTGGCCTTTTCATCATATTTGTAGAAAGTGGAGATGAGGTTAGGCTTCTGACCAAGTTTATGTTTATACCATGACAAGTGCATTGCCATTTCACTTCGGTAAATGCAAGTAATAGTCACATTTTCTCCTTCTTTAACAAAAACCAGACTCTTATTTGAATGAAAATCTGTTTGTGTTTTGGCAAGATCTAAAAAAAAAACAAACACAAAACAATCGACTGGTTAAACACATTTCATAATACAAAATAATAAAAAAAATTAAATAATTTGACTTACGAACTGGACAAAGAAGTAAAATTAATCCCACAGTCAACATTTTTTTCACATAGTTTGAATTCTGTAGAAATTACAAAAATGTGTTTGATGAACAAGTCATGGGAGGATGTGCCAAAAGGAAGTGTGTCTTAAATAGAGGTATTGTTTGTGCAAGGTGTGGTTATTGCTCTTCGGATGTGTGGTAACTTGACCTTCTTGTGTTCCAAGTAAATTTCACACATGTGCAAAATATGCATCAAAGCAAATCTAAGAACATGATGATGTCATCAGGTACTGTATGTGTGAAATGGTTTAGCATCAGACGCGCAGGCGTGCAAACATGCAGCCATGCTTCTTTTTACAGTTATGTTTTTCTTTTTTCTTTTTCCTATTTTTAAATCAGTGCACATTACAGTATAACTAGCTTCATTTTCATTACAATGCTTAATAAAAAAAAAAAAATCAACAATTACCACCATCAGCAAGTTTTTTCATGATTTATGTTTTATGGGATGCACTTTTGTCACAAATTTGGGTAATTTGTGGTGAAAATAATTTGTTATGATTTCACCTGATTAAGTCTGGCCTAATATTCATCAGAAAAGTTGGCCAAAAAAAATTCTATGCACCCTTTCACTGTTTATGTTCCCTCTTTTATTATCAGATAGAGTTCATGTAGCACTGTTTAGTAGCTTTTGGGGCTCTAAGGACCCCTCTGTTCTATCAGAGGGGTCCTTAGATGTTACTACAAGTAGCCTGTTTTAAAATTTCATAACATTTGTGAAGACTATGTGGATTTTTCAATTCAATGGATTTTTAAAATTATTATTTTGCTATTTATTTTCTACATTCTAGGACAAATACTGGAGATTTCAAAACAATGAAATACCACGTATGGAATTATGTAACTGATTGACAAAAACAGCAGGCAGTTGTTATTTTAAGACGCGAAGGTCAGCTGTTCTGGAATAGTTCTCGCAAGAACAGTATTGTCAAGTGCATTTGCAGTGGAGGCTGGGTGATGTATTGGGCAATGTTATGTTGGGAAACCTTTGGTCCTGGTGTTCGGGTGAATGTTACTTTGACATATACCACCAACTTGAACATGTTGCAGACCATGTACACCCCTTCAGGGTAACAGTATTCCCTAATAGCATTGGCCTTTTTCAGCAGGATAAAAATCGCAAAAATTGGTCAGGAATGGTTTGACGAACATAACAAAGAGATCAAGGTGTTGACATCCAAATTTCAAACAGAAATTAGAAGAAACTAAAAGTTTTTTTTTTTTTTTTTTTTACAAGATCTGAAAACACATACACACACACACACACACACACAATAAGTGACTGGATAACTCAATTACTATATTTCTATTTGAAATATTTTATATATTTATTTATATTCCTATGGACAGCATGTGTTTTCATTTCCTTTGCATAGTTTGTGTAAGTTCTAAGAAAATTAAGAAATGTGTCAGATAAACAGAAAGTTTGTGCCAAACGTAAGTGTGCCTTAAACAATGCTAGTTTGTGCTAGTTGTGGTTAGTGTCCTTTCAGATATGTGGTAAGTTGACCTTCTTGTGTTTCACACATGAAACAGAGTTTTTGTTGCCTGTGATCTGCAGGTTTGCTGTACAGGATTAAATCATAGACTACATACTGTACAGTTGGCACCTGGCAAGACTGAATACCGTCAGAGATCCATGTGTAAAATTCAGCTGGAAGGATGACGTACCAACACCAGCATTTTAGAAAAGGTCAATGCTCCAGTACTGAACTGAACCTTTTATATATTGATATTAAGTGTTATTTACAAAAATAAAGTAGCTTTTTATGTACCAAATTCTAATCGATTAGTTTAGCCTAAATATAAGAAATACCATTTTTGTTAAATTTACATATTTTACTTGAAATTAAAATTCTACCCTTACTTTAAATTAATTAATTTATTTGTTTATTTAGTGTGTGTGTGTGTGTGTGTGTGTGTGTTTACATTTTATGTACAGTACATTTTAACATAAATATCCTGATAATCTGATAGGACAAGAGGCACTCCACATGTAGTGATATAGATCACTGGGATGCTTGATTATAAATATCACTCCATGTCACAGGTATTCTAACAGTCATTAATTACACTGACTTTCAGTCAGCAGCAGGGGTTAAGTAGCTCTGTATGGTCCAAAGCACTGGAAAGATGGCAGAGCAGCTACCAAATCTCACATTCAAAACAAACTACAGTACTTTTAGCAAGAAAACACATCTGACAACATTGTCATCTTAAACAACACTTTGTCTCCTAATTAACTTCTCCTAATTAAAGTCGTTCCAAACTGCCTCTCAATCATCTGTGTTTTGTTCAAAACTAACGCAAGCTACAACGCTAACTAGCTTCTAACTCAAGGCTGAATTCCAAATCCCTCTCTAACTTTTTGGCGTATGGAACAAGGGATTGTACCACACTAGCTTTTCATTTGACATTATTTGGGATTCAAACTTGGAACCCTGGAGGGTAGCTGATATTGTAAAGCAGAATAAGTGGAAATATAAAGTAAATCTATGAGTGTGTGCCCTGCGATGGATTGGCACCCTGTCCAGGGTGTACCCTGCCTTGTGCCCTAAGCCTCCTGGGATAGGCTCCAGGTCCCCCGCGACCCTGAATAGAGGATAAAGCGGTATAGAAGATGAATGAATGAATAAAGTAAATCTTAAAAGTT
This sequence comes from Channallabes apus, assembly GCA_030522415.1. NCBI lineage: Eukaryota > Metazoa > Chordata > Actinopteri > Siluriformes > Clariidae > Channallabes > Channallabes apus. The sequence continues at coordinate 21,491,746 of CM060108.1, read as the reverse complement.
TTTCACAACTGTTACTTTCACCAGCACATTCAGCACAACAGCACTTTTACTTTGGAAAAGTATTCATAACCCTTAAATTTTTCCACATTTTGTCACATCACAACCACAAACATGAATGTATTTTATTGGGATTCTTCTTCTTATTATTATTATTCATTCATTCATTTTCTATACCGCTTAATCCCGGGTTCAGGGTCGCGGGGGACCTGGAGCCTATCCCAGGAGACTTCGGGCACTAGACGGGGTACACCCTGGGCAGGGTGCCAATCCATCGCAGGGCACACACACATACACACACTCACACACCCGATCACACACTACGGGCAATTTAGGAACGCCAATTAGCCTAACCTGCATATCTTTGGACTGTGGGAGGAAACCGGAGTACCCGGAGGAAACCCACCAAGCACGGGGAGAACATGCAAACTCCATGCACACAGAGACCGGAATCGAGCCTGGCCGGGGAATCGAACCCAGACCCTGGAGGTGCAAGGTGACAGTGCTAACCACTACACCACCGTGCCGCCCTTCTTCTTCTTCTTATTATTTAATTAATTGATTTTGTTGAGAGGTTCTTGTTACGTAGCCTATGCACAATTTTGATTAAGTTAATGGGCTTCATCTTTGTGCTGTTGCAACCATAACAAATGTGGTTAACACAGTGTAATGCAAAATAGGTTGTACATAAAAATTTTTATCTTATGTTGTCACCTACGTGCTACTTTTTTGATCAGAAATAAAGATTGCGACAAGTTGATGTGGTTAAAGTGAGTGGGTACAGGGGTTTGACATTTGAAATCTGCTGGCGCAATGGGATTAAATGACCCAAATAAGTACACGAGTTAAAAAGTAGAATTTTCCGAAACCCAGATAAAGGTTTTAAAATTCCAGCCTTGTTTCTTGCAAGCTGTGCCGCGCACCCCCCCCCCCCCCCCCCTTACACACATGTACCAAATGAAAGTTTTATTACCGAATAAAACTAGAAGCTGAATATACACTATAGTGGATTATCCATCATTTATCTTCAGCATTATATAGGCATTGGAGGCTGGTGGTCAATCTGATTTTGTGCCCCACACACATCTTATGGGAGGTTGCAGGGCACATTGACTACTGGGCCCAAGCATGGAAAAAATGGGAGGCTGCATCAAGAAAGGAAAAAGGGAAAAAAAACTTGTGTACCCATGCTTTTGTAACAAGTTTAATGTTATATAATTGATAATTAATATTAATGTGTTTTGTGGTGTTGATGTTAGGGCTGATTTGTTAATATATACACGGTACATACATTGTGGTGCAATATACAGGCTCCCAGGATATATTCCAGATATTTTATTATAGTATAGGATTAGTTTTCCTTGTCTCCTTGTAAAATGAAACATATTAAGATTGATTTATATGTTTATACTAAGTATTGTTCAGGAAGGTCTACTGTGGGAGTTTATGCTGCTTTATTAGCGCACCACCAGTAGGAGGTGTATATAACTAAAAAATGGACTTAGATTTGAATTTGCTATATGCTTTACTGCACCATGTTTGTCTATTATATCAATAGTAAAGCAAAACCACACAGACCCAATTTTCATACTATAATTACATAAAATACCTTTCTTGCATAATATTATTTTTGACTATTAGAAGTACAGTAGAGACCTAAATACAGTATTTAATACTACTAATTTTACATTTGCATTAGTGCTATAATGTTCACTCTGCCAGGATTAGAAAAGTATAGGAAAATTCTATCTATCTAAAGGAACAATATTTGTATAACGTTACTTTACTGGCTGAAAAACTGAATTTGATGGAGCACTGAAAACTTTTATTTAACAGGGAATAGACATTCAGTAAATTCTGCCCTGATTTTTACAAGTTTTTTATACAGCTAGCATGAATCATCTGTGGATTGAACTATAATTTTTATTCCTGTAATTTAATTCTGTAATAGTTTATAGTTTAAATGTTTATTTGTTGGTTTATTTATTTACAGTATTCATTTATTTATAAACACTTAAGTATTTCTTTTATTTATACACCAACATTAATTTCTTACTCATACTCTGAGAGCTCCAATGTCTTTCCTTTGCACATTTTCCACATTTTTTACATCATGTATTTAAAAACAGATTATGCTTAAGGCTTAAATGTTTTAATAGATATTAAATGCAGAGCAATTGATGTGCCAAACAACAAATATTTTACTAAACTACAACCAAACACTTAATTATTGTATTGTATACAATTTAAGAGAGAAAAAAAAGCAATAAAGCATATTCTAGACAAAGAAGGTCATATATGTCCCAGCTTCAATATGCATGCAGCAACAACTTACAGTGAAGCACTGAAGGCTGTCTGTAGTGACCTGGAAAACTTCACTTCATGCCATCATTATTCACCATAGACAATGTTTTTGGCGGGGTTTATTTTATTAACTGGGTTTTTCCCCTCCTCTGACCATATAACAATGAAATCTAATGTGTATGGCACTCAAACCATTTTTAATCTTTTAGAGAATGATGGAAAGATTAAAGATGGAAAGATGCTTTGGGAGACACCAGAGATTAAGAGATTTACCTGATGGATGACAATCTTTTCTGCAAATCCTATTCTTCTTTGACACATATGGATCCTCAAATCCCACTTTACCAGCACAGAGAGAAGGCCAAGAAAAAAAAAGACAAGAAAGAAAGAAATCCCTTTAAACCTATGAATATATTAAAAGAAGAAAGAAGTGGATAAGCATGACCTTTTACAATAGGATATTCACAACTTTTCCATTACTCACATATTATACATTTTCACATCTGACGACAAGGTAATCATACCTCTCTGTTTTATTTACTGATAATTCATAAATCATATGTTTGTGTTTGTGGGGGTCCTCTTGGTTCTATGTTTATTCAAAACTTCCCCCCTAAAAAAACCAGTAAGTGAATAAAATATTAAGGATAAATTAAAGATAAAGATAATTGAATATAAATTCCCCCTAGGTACAGTATATACAGTATGTGTGTGCTTGGTCCCTTGTGATGGTCCCTTGTGATAACATCCACACCAAGGTGTGTTCCTGCTTTATGCCTAATGTTCCTGGAATAAACATTGGATCCACTGCAATCCTGAACAGAAATAGGTGGTAACTGAATGGATAATGCAATTTCCTTATTTATTTCAAACTCTCTGTCCTTTTATTTCTTCCCAAGTATTAATATTTGGCTGGTGCGCTGTAGATGTCATTTTCTGGTTCTGGAACATTTTCTTTTGCAATTGTTTAAAAAAATTCAGCAGCTTCTCATTCTAGAATAAACATTAAATACTGAGTTGTAATGTTTTCACTCACTCACTTGCTAGCTCGCTCATTCTCTATACCGCTTATCCTGTACAGTGTCGCAAGAGGCCTGGTTCCCATCCCAGAAGATTTGGGGCACGACACCATGGACAGGAATGAAGGGAACACAAGCACTCTCTCCCTCTCTCACACACACCAGGCAATTTGTAAATGACAATTAATATACTCTGTATGTCTTTGGACTGTGGGAGGAACCCAGAGTACCCGGAGGAAACCCACCAAGTACGGGAAGAACATGCAAACTCCAGGGATATAGGAGATGCTTTTATGATTCTCTACTTGATTATGATTTGAAAAATCCAAATCCAATATTTGTATGTTGCAAAGTTATTCTCTGGTGCATTTATTACATTTCTGGCCATGTTTACACGTAATATGACACATCCAGTTCCTAAAGAAGTCCATTAGGACTGCATCAGCTTGGTAGTGACCTTTACACACCTCATTGAGTAAAGTACTGACCAAATTGAGTGTATGTATAATTTCATGGCTGAGACTTTACTGCAAAGATAAGTGTTCTACCCTGGACTTGATTGCATGGAAAAATTTGAACAAGCAACAACCATTCTCATGAATAACAATCATACTGTACCACACTTACCTCCATCTACAGTACATCTCATACCTTATACTGTATATATATCTTACTGTCATTTGTTTTATCATGTGTTCATGTGATCAGATGTACTGTAGAATAAGTCTGTAGAATAATAATAATGCAAAAGTAAATGTGCTCTGAAATTGTGCTTTTAAATTCAGGTAAACATGATATACTGTAATGTGAATACTTGTATACAGTGGTGTGAAAAACTATTTGCCCCCCTCCTGATTTCTTATTCTTTTGCATGTTTGTCACACAAAATGTTTCTGATCATCAAACACATTTAACTATTAGTCAAAGATAACACAAGTAAACACAAAATGCAGTTTTTAAATGAGGGGTTTTATTATTTAGGGAGAAAAAAAATCCAAACCTACATGGCCCTGTGTGAAAAAGTAATTGCCCCCTGAACCTAATAATTGGTTGGGCCATCCTTAGCAGCAATAACTGCAATCAAGCGTTTGCGATAACTTGCAACGAGTCTTTTACAGCGCTCTGGAGGAATTTTGGCCCACTCATCTTTGCAGAATTGTTGTAATTCAGCTTTATTTGAGGGTTTTCTAGCATGAACCGCCTTTTTAAGGTCATGCCACAACATCTCAATAGGATTCAGGTCAGGACTTTGACTAGGCCACTCCAAAGTCTTCATTTGTTTTTCTTCAGCCATTCAGAGGTGGATTTGCTGGTGTGTTTTGGGTCATTGTCCTGCTGCAGCACCCAAGATCGCTTCAGCTTGAGTTGACGAACAGATGGCCGGACATTCTCCTTCAGGATTTTTTGGTAGACAGTAGAATTCATGGTTCCATCTATCACAGCAAGCCTTCCAGGTCCTGAAGCAGCAAAACAACCCCAGACCATCACACTACCACCACCATATTTTACTGTTGGTATGATGTTCTTTTTCTGAAATGCTGTGTTACTTTTACGCCAGATGTAACGGGACATGCACCTTCCAAAAAGTTCAACTTTTGTCTCGTCGGTCCACAAGGTATTTTCCCAAAAGTCTTGGCAATCATTGAGATGTTTTTTAGCAAAATTGAGACGAGCCTTAATGTTCTTTTTGCTTAAAAGTGGTTTGCGCCTTGGAAATCTGCCATGCAGGCCGTTTTTGCCCAGTCTCTTTCTTATGGTGGAGTCGTGAACACTGACCTTAATTGAGGCAAGTGAGGCCTGCAGTTCTTTAGATGTTGTCCTGGGGTCTTTTGTGGCCTCTCGGATGAGTTGTCTCTGCGCTCTTGGGGTAATTTCGGTCGGCCGGCCACTCCTGGGAAGGTTCACCACTGTTCCATGTTTTTGCCATTTGTGGATAATGGCTCTCACTGTGGTTCGCTGGAGTCCCAAAGCTTTAGAAATGGCTTTATAACCTTTACCAGACTGATAGATCTCAATTACTTTTGTTCTCATTTGTTCCTGAACTTCTTTGGATCTTGGCATGATGTCTAGCTTTTGAGGTGCTTTTGGTCTACTTCTCTGTGTCAGGTAGCTCCTATTTAAGTGATTTCTTGATTGAAACAGGTGTGGCAGTAATCAGGCCTGGGGGTGACTACAGAAATTGAACTCAGGTGTGATAAACCACAGTTAAGTTATTTTTTAACAAGGGGGGCAATCACTTTTTCACACAGGGCCATGTAGATTTGGAGTTTTTTTTCTCCCTTAATAACGTAAACCTTCATTTAAAAACTGCATTTTGTGTTCAATTATGTTATCTTTGACTAATAGTTAACGGTTTTTGATGAGCAGAAACATTTAAGTGTGACAAACATGCAAAAGAATAAGAAATCAGGAAGGGGGCAAATAGTTTTTCACACCACTGTATATGTGACATATTATATGCTACAATAATCAATCATGTATAAATTTTTAAAAAGCCTATGCGAAAAAAAAGGGAAATATCTGAGGTTCACATTTGTAAACTTTATTTATAAATCTTTGTAAAAGTTAATTTTGTGCAAGGTAGACACTATATTGTTCTGACTACTACAATGATTCACTTGACTTGCACTTGGCCATTAGAAGGCTCTTCTTCTCTCCCGACTGATGGTTCATTGTGCATGTGCCAAGGCTAATTATCTTTGCGAATTAATTCTCCCGAGGTCATGGCCTAGCTGTTCTCTCCCAACATGTTTACATGTCTTGAACCCAAGAGACTAGTTACCTCCAGGTGCTGTGTCTAGAGGGAACAGAGGGTTTTACCGTACTGGATCCAACTGGCCTACCTGCTTTAGACTGTAGATATAAAATGTATTATAATTAATTAGAAATGTATTGTAAGAACAAAAATAAAATAGGAATAAGCAAAGAAGTGAAAAAAACTACGTATCTTGGGAATGTCCTCAGTATTCATTATACTTTCCCTCTGACACTGATCTAATTAAAATAAATAAATAAATAAATAAATATTCCCCTCATGGGGGTCTGCCAAATATCCCCACAACAATCCTATTCCTATGCTTGTGTAGGTTTTATATCAGTTCCACTGATATAATTACAGTACCAACACATTTAATTAATCCTATGCTAAACCTCATCCTAACCTTATCCTAGCAACCAAGTTTTTTTTTTCTTTAAATAAATAAAAACTGCAGTTTTTATATCAAAACAAAGTAAAACAAAAGTTGCCTCATGGGACCCTACAAAGGTCGAAACTGTCAGATACACACACACACACACACACACACACACACACACACACACACACACACACACACACACACACACACAAAGGATTATTCAGTAGAAAGATATACTGTATAGTATGCATTGTTTATAATTTATATATAATTTTACTTGAAATGTCTCGCACCATCTGTGTAAGTGCGAAAGTGCAAACTAAGAATCTAACTGTAAAAGAAAGCCTGTGTAGGTTTAAAATGATCTTGTATCATCTTAAACCCTGGAATACAACACATGCAACAGACACTGACACAAACATGAACATGCACACACGCACATACACACATGCGCACGCATGCACACGCACACACAAACACACATTTGATGCCTCAGGAGAGAGATAGTTCAAAGGCCCTTACACTAGGGGAGTTTTCTTCTCTCTAATAGCCCGTGAGTAATTCTGCAACTCTCCATCTCCTCCAGTCCCAAAAAAGGACATAAATAAAAGCCAGGCCAGCAGGAGCCTCTGTCAGAGAAGGAAGTTTAACAGAGAGAGAGAGAGACAGAGAGAGAGGGAGAGAGAGACAGAGAGAGAGAGAGAGAGAGAGAGAGAGGGGGGAAAAGTATAGAGAGGCAGAGATAACGTGTTTTATTGGAGACGTTGTGCTGTCTGTGCAGCACTGATATGAAACTTCAGCATGGGGTGAGTAATAAAAATGTGACTGCTACAGATTTGTTTTGCTTACCTGTTAATGAGTGCGTGTGTATGTGTGTGTGTGTGTGTGTGTGTGTGTGTGTGTGTGTGGGCTTATGTCAATGTGACATCCATGAAAGAAATTGTATTCATATCTGCAAAAGCAATTCCAGAGAATATGAAACAGAGTGTTTAAGAAGGTCACTGTGGCTTTTTCTCTTGCACAAACCGTGAGAAGAACAACACTATATCGGATTCTCCTGACCTGCTCCAACCACAGCCGGCTGGTTCAGCTCTCAAGTTGTTCCAGCACAATTTCCGATTCCACACTCACAGCTCTTTGGTTCTTGAGTGTGTGTGTGTGTGTGTGCCTACATGGGAGCGCATTTGTGAATATTTGCACACATCATCATAAAAAAGAGATGCATTCCAAGCTCCCACGATGGCCAGCTTCACTCGAGGGAGGTCTAGGTCGTGAGAGTGTTTACGTCTGACTTAGGAGAACATTCGTTCTAGTCTACTGCGCTAGTTTGGCACATGTTAGATCTGAATACACACTACATTACAGCAAGAGTTTGTTATGCTTAAAATGCTTGCCTACATAAGAGCCCATATAGGACACTGTCCACGACCCTGAATTTCCATAAACATGAGAAGACGGTCCTTTCCTTAGTCATATATTGATTTTGTTCACATGCAAATGAATAAACAGTAATGTACGAAAGTCTTAGGCACATGCAAGTAACTGATGTACATAAGGGTGTGTTCTTACAATAAAAATATATAAACAGCAGTAAACAGCAATTAATCAAGGAAAGTCAATAATTGGGGTGACGACCCAGTGCTTAAATGATTTTTATGAGTTTTTTTTTTTTTAATTAGAGCTTAGTTTTGCTGAGTAACCTGGAGAACCAGTCACAGTCCTTCTGAGGACTTTGTCGCACCTGCTTCTATTTTCTTGCATGAACAATCCAAAAGCTTTCTCTTTTTTTTTATATCAATCTGAAAAGTGGTCTTTTACATAATATACTGCTTCCTTTTTCTGGAATAGGTTTTTTATTTAGCTGCAATACTACTGTTTGGAAAATCAGAAATGTTATTTTTTTATAATGAATGTTTAGTTAATAATAAAGTCATAAAATAAACATGCATAACAAATGTCCTTACTAACTGAAAACTTCTTGTGTAAGGTTTTAGCCAGCATTCGATTGCTTGTGTGCAGGGTTTTGTACCTGGTTTTGATTTTATACAGAGTTAATAATTGTGATTTGTTGATGAATTACTTTGCATTTCCCTTCTATGGTAACATTTTGAGTGTGGGTAGGATGTATTTAATGAAAGCATTGAATCAACATCAGCTGACATGCTCTCGTTGTTTATGCATTGAACAGCGTGAAAGATGAAACAGGTGGCATTGTTTAGTTTGTGCCCAGGACAGGGAACACACATTATGAAGTATGAAGTATAGGGTTCCCCTTGCATTGTGTTGACTTGAATAAGAGCATGAATATTGTTAGACCTTTACATGACGTTTTGTAACATTGGTTTCTTTTTAAATCATCTTAAGATTAAGATATAAACATGCAATTTCATTTGCTTCAAATATGACAAACAACATTCTAAGTATTACCATCTCGAAATTTACTGTAAATCCAACGTCAGGGACCATTTCGACAGATATAAAGGATCGTTTTTAACTAAATATTTATCAGCGGAATCCGGAATCATCGCCATGGCAGATTTGGAAGTTATTGCCAAAGTCATATGCTTTTCATCATCCAGAAAAAAAGAACTGTCCAGAAAGACAGCAAAAGTGAGGATGATGCATATCGGTCCCCTTAAGAGGATCTTGTGCCTGCTTCCTTGTATTAGTACTGTATCTGGAGGTACTTTTTATAATAATAGTGGACATCTGAGGCTTTCATTCTTTTTTTCTTTTTTTTTTTAAACAAAGTCATTAATTCCCTTAAGGGGAAATAGCTGCAAAGTCAAGATCTCATGTTGATCTTTAATTTCCATTTCAGGATGTAAGCTATTCCAGGACTTCGTTTCTAAAAATAGTAGTGAGAATGTGATGTGCGAAGGAAAAGGAAAGACAGACCTAGAAAAGGTTTGAAAAAAACTGTAAGATTTACTCTGTGTGTGCATGGTAGATGCATGCTAATTTATTTATTTTTTATATTTGAGAAAGGATATTAATTACCAGAATGTTATTGCAGGTAATTAAAGACCCATATTTACAGGGTGGTTGTAAACAAGCTTTTCTGTAAGAAAGCAATTAATGCAGTGTACTGGCATAAAGTTAAACTTGTTCCTAAAAAATAGAAGAGAATAATTTGGGTTGAATTACGTCAGCATGAATGAGGTCCAGCAACAATATGCAAAATGTTAGAAAAATATTGTTGTAGGTTGGCGGCACGATGGTGTAGTGGTCAGCTCCAGGGTGGAGGGTTCAAGTCCTACCTTACCTTTGGGTCTGTGTGTGTGGAGTTTGCATGTTCTCCCCATGTTTGGTGGGTTTCCTCAATGTGCTCAGGTTTCCTCCTTCAGTCCTGTAGACGGTGTGGCACCCTGTACAGGGTGTACCCTGCCTCATGCCCTGAGTCACCTGGAATAGTATCCAGGTCTCTTGAGGCTCAGTACAGGACAAGCGGTAGAGTCAGGAATGTGTCAGTGAGTGTGTTTTTCCGTGTTTTTCGGTTTTTCAGCAGGAAATGTGCATAATGATAAGTTTTCTTTTCACCACAACTATACTGAAGGCTTTTATGGTGGTTATTCTTTCATAGACGGGAGAAAACATATTATCAGATGAATATTTATTTTTTAATATATATTTACTTCATTCCTACTGTGTGCTTTATTTTTCTTCTTCATTTATATCTGGAAATTACAAGTTTAATATCCAACATTAGTAGTTTAGTCTGATATGACCTGGCAAGTAAGAGGTTGACGTTAAGATTTGGGATTTCAGAAGATTTTAACAACCAGATCCAGGTGGTGGTATTAAAACAATAAAAGAGACACAGGTGTGTTATGGCTTATTATACAGTATTGACTTTGCATGTATTTCCTGTCTGGAATCTGTTCATCTAATCCAGTGGTTCTCAAACTTTTTCTGTCATTCCCCACTTAAGGGGGTGAGCGAATTTTCAAGCCCCACTTGTCAACAAAATAATAACGAAATCGACCGAGTTTACTGTTTATTGAAATATCAATTTCTAAACCAATAAGAGCAAACAACACCAAGTTCAAAACAGATAAAATACACGTGCAATTGTAATAAAAGGCTTACGTTGTCACTTATCTTTGCATAATTGACCCCATGTTTATTAGCTGCTCAGCAATCGTTTGTAGTTTTTTTGCACTGGCCAATTCTGTATGCAACTTTGAATGAAGCCATTTGTGCTTTGCTGTCCACTGATTCAGATTTTACCATGCGATTCTCCTGCTGTCTGTATTCTGCCAGCTTTCTTTCAAAGACGTCCAGTGGTTTATTAACGTGACTGGAGTGTGTTGTCTCTAAGTGTCTTCCTAATTTGTTGGGTCTCATGCGGTCTGCTGCCAGCAGTTTAAGACACAAAACACACACGGGTCTCTCCTCTGCCCCCACCATCACCACCATGAATCCAAGCTCAAGATAGGCTTCATTAGGGGTGGGTGATATAACCAAAATCTTCTAACACAGGAGAAGCAATTTTCTAACTCAATAACGATATATATCACAATATAGCAATTTGTATCTGAAAATACATAAATAAAAATGAAAACACAAAGAAATTGTTTTACATAATTTCATTTTTTTTATGTAATTTTATTTAAACTGTGAATTGCTGAGGTTTGCCGCATTTTTTTTACTTTGGCCATATTCGATTTGTATTTCAGATGATAGAAAAGGTTTGACGTGTTTCCAGCACTTGTTAAAACAGTGCACTTGTGTACCTTCCAAATCACGTTCATCTCATTCACATCACTTTTCTTCTACCCAAACCAATTCCACACCACAGACGAGGCAGCTTTTTTCTTTACAGTCTCCTCATCACATGTAAGCAAACTCACTGCTGCTGCACCGTCTTCTTCCATTGTCGAAGTGTATGTGAAGCCAAACACATCAAAAGTGGGACGAAACCGCGGCACCCGATTGAACCGAATATCTGCGCAAATACAGCGCAGCGCGACTACCTGGACTACCAACGCAGTGATGATCTGGTTTATTTGCGCAGCCTGGTGGATCGCGCAGCGCCGCTCGAATCACAAACCTGCGTGACCCACTGTGTTTTATTTAAAAACAATTTATTTAAAATGTCAGGACTGCTTAATATTGTTTCCGCCTTGCCATGCCTGGTTTGTACGTGCGCATCCCAGCGGGGTAAAATGTATTTTGATGGTCGGCGCGGTTTATTTCTGTCAGAGTCGCGCAGCGCTGCCCAGTGGCTCGCGCAGGTTTGTGATTCGAGCAGCGCTGCTCAAGTTGGCCCGACGTTAAACCGTTATTGTTCCACTATGGTTCCACTTTTTCTCCCGGCCCACAACTGATGTTATTTTAAATGTACTTGTATTAATGATCCATTTATTTGTGTGTGATTGTTTAGTTTTGAGCGTACGCTCTTCATTATCAATAAAGAAAAGCATGAGTTAGAATAGGTACTTTCCTGTTTTTCCTCCCGTTCATTGCGCCCCACCTGTCAAGTCTGTATTCCCCACTAGTGGGGCGCGCCCCACAGTTTGAGAACCACTGATCTAATCTAATCATCACCTTATCAGTGCAACAAGAAAATTTCTCAGCCACCAGACTCAATCTGTGTCACCAGATGCAGTACAACTGCAAAGAAATTTGACCTTCAATCAGAACAGGGATGATTGTAATAGGTAAAATATATTTACATATTTTAAATTAAATATAAAATGTTAATTGTGTCACATTCAGTTGTAAGATTTGTTTTCTCTTGCCACTGGTATAACTCGAAGGACTTCTTTTCCCTTTAAGCCATTTAGTACTAGAAGGGTCTATGCATTTTTGTCCATCATTTATTGGAAATGGTACATTATTGCTGAGTGTATTGTACATGCACACAGATCAGTCATAACAATAACCATATAAAACATTAACATTGATCATTAATTAAACTGGTGAGAGAAACATGAGAACCCAAGGCTCACCTGTTCCTGCTGGGACCGAAGGTTAGCGTCATTTTGTCCGATCCAACCGAAAAAGTCATTGTTAGTCACAATCGAAATATAGAAGAAGAATATTCAATTATTGTCACATGTACTTTTTTACAGCACAGCGAAATTTCTTCTTCGCATATCCCAATTAGGAAACTGGGGTCAGAGCGCAGGGTCAGCCAGCTTACAGCACCCCTGGAGCAGATAGGGTTAAGCTCAAGGGATCAACAGTGGCAACTTGCCAATGCTGGGGTTCGAACCCCCGACCTTCCGATCAGTAACCCAGAAACCCACAGCCTTAACCGATTGAGCCACCACTGCCCTAAACATCATCACTCGGGATTTGAACCGGCGCTTTGTAGATCTCTGGTCGAGCGTTCTAACCACTACACCAAGCGGCCACATACAGTACCAGAACACCCAGTGCACCACAGTTTGCCGTCCATGGGGCCAAGCAGGCAAACAGCCCAACAAATCAAACCTAAAACTTTCCTCCTTTAAGATGCATTACACAAAATGTCAGATCCACGGAAGCCTCAAAGGTCTTGTGGTGTCAGAGCTGCTCAGGTGCACTAGTGGAATCTACACAATACTGGGCTTTACGTCTGTCTTGTAATGCTAGGGCTGATTGGTGTATTTTATCTGGAAGTTTCGCCCTTGCATGTAGTTTTGCTAGAGGGCAAGAGGTAGCTCAGTGGTTAAGGCAGTGGTTCTCAACCTGCGGCCCGTCACAAATGCAAATGCGGCTCGCGATGCTGACCACGTAAAAAAAATAAAATAAATTTTTTTATTAATAAAATAATAATAAATGGTTTTACAATTCATTAAAAAAATATATTAAACAAATAAATGTATTAAACAAACTTTGAACTATATTTTTGTCACATAAAATCATTTTGGTGATCATGTTTTCATATATGCGCAGAACTGACGCATAACTATGAACTGATGCAATTACACAGGTAACGCGCACACAATTACAAGCGTGTGTGCTCTGACAGATTTAAAACAGTCATCAACTAACGATCAAAATGGACAAAATTGTTATTAGAGGAGAAAAAAGCCGAATTTCACCAAATTGGTCGGCTCCCGACAGCATCAGATGTCCCATTAATGGTAAGTAGAATTATACTCTCTAATGATAATAATACATCTAATTGTAATAATTTTAGATGCATAATATCTGGTTATTGAGCGTTGATGACGTCATATGTAAATAATATGCGGCCCGTGAGTCTTGAACTTGGACATAGTGCGGCCCACTGCAAAAAAAAGGTTGAGAACCACTGGGTTAAGGCATTGGACTACGGTTCGGAAGATCCCAGGTTCAAATCCCACAACCACCAAGTTGCCACTGTTGGGCCCTTGAGCAAGGCCCTTAACCCTCAATTGCTCAAGATAAGAATGTAAGTCGCTCTGGATAAGAGTGTCTGCCAAATGCCTAAATGTAAATGTAGTTTTACTAATAGCCTTGATTTGCAGTACCTTGCATGTGTATTTACAGTACACTTGAGTTTTTCTTTAGATTTTCTAGTTATTGTATTGAATTGTATTTTAGATCTACTTGAATTTTTAAAAGTGATTGACACAATACATATTTTGAGGGTGAAAAAACGTGAAGGGTGAATTTTTTAGTATTGACACAAAGGTTATGGTGTGTGTGTGTGTGTGTGTGTGTGTGTGTGTGTGTGTGTGTGTGTGTGTGTGTGTGTGTGTGTGTGTGTGTGTGTGTGTGTGTGCGTGCGTGCGTGCATGCATGTGTATGTGTATGTGTCTCTGTGTGTGTGTGCGCGTGTGTGCGTGTGCGCGCGTGTGTGTGTGGTTTACATGTTCTCTCTATGCTTGGTGGGTTTCCTCCGGGAACTTTGGTATCCTCCCACAGTCTGAAGACAAGCAGATTATGCCAATTGGTGTCCCCTCATTGCATTTTGTGTGTGTGTGCACTGCGATCGATTGGCAACCTGTCCACCTTGTGCCCTAAGTCTTCTGGAATAGGCTCCAGGCCCTCGCAACTCTATACACAGGATATGCGGTATAGAGGATGAATGAATGAAGTCTGTTATAAGAGTAGTCAAGACACTGTTGGGTTTCTGTGTTTAGAGTATCGTTACTGTTTTTAGCTGCCTGTGTGCAGGATGATGGGAAAGGGAGGATTGTGAGCCCCCCAAATAGGTCGTGTAATTCACACCTCTCTACAATAACATTGGTACCGAGCTACAAATAACTAGCATGACATACAGTAAGCTTTTTTGATAGCAAAATTCTGTATAAAACTGCCACAAAAAGAATAACTTTTAAGTAAAATGTAGATTTGGGTAAATAGAAGATAAAGAAAGAAATTAAAATGTACACATTCTTTAAGCCCTAAGTGTCTTCTATCATATGAACCATTAAACACTACAGTTCAGTGCCACATCAGCCTGAAACAGGTGAAAAATTACATATAAAAACCCCCAGACTGCATAAGTATTTCCCACCCAGGTCAATATAAATGGTAGAACCACTTTTGGCTGTACTCACAGCAGCAAGTTTTCTGGGATATGTCTCTATCGCTTTAACACATCTGGATCCTCATATTTCTTCTGGCAGACATTCTGTGAGATTGGACGAAGGCAGCTCATAAACAGCAATTTTCAAGTCTTGCCAGAGATATTCAAACAGATTGAGGTTGGGGCTTTGATTTGTCCATTCCAACATGTTCAGGTTCTCGGTTTTGAGCCGCTCCAGTGTAGCTTTGGCAGTACGCTTAAGGTTGTTGTCCTGTTGAAAGAGACTCAAGTCTTTTTCAAAATGGAACGTGTATGATTCTCCAACTGTATTGTCTCACTAGGTTTCCAGTCATTCTCATGATGTCACTTGTACCGTGCTTCACTCTGAAGTTTATATTCTCAGATGTTGAGCAGTGTTGGATTTCTGACATACATAGTGGATTGTGCAAAGACTAAATTGTTCATTGTTGGTCTCTTTAGACAAGATGCTTGGTCTCAAAAATGGCTTTTGGTAAACTTCAAAATGGATTTTGCCTTACTGTGTTACTGTAATGCTTCTCCCTTTTCAGCTGTGGATCTCTACAGCTTCATCAGCATCAGCATTACCTTTAGATACTCAAATAGTATACAATACAGTCACACATGTGACATACAATGTATGCAAACATTTTAAATATAATGTACACAAAGTGGCTACTTTATTAGCTATTTATATTATTACGCTACACCTAAGGGACTTTTTATGAGTATCATGTGCAAATAAATGTTATAATTATTTATTATGTGTACCTTACAGCAAGATGAAATTATTATTATAATTTTTTCTTCACATTTCCCAGTAAGGAACTTGGGGTCAGAGCACTGGGTCTGCTAGGATAGAAGCCCCTGAAGCAAAGAGGGTTTTTCATTTCTTGCTCAAGTGCTCAACAATGTCAGCTTGGCGGTGATGGAGCTTAAACCCTGACCTTCCAATCGGAAATGAAGAGCCTTAACCGTTTGCACCACCAAGGAAATTATTCACTGCAAGTAGCATCACCGACATAATGCAGTCACTGACAGGACTCATAATGTAGTTGTCTTTTATATTAGTAGGCACCATACTTTTTTCTATTTTCTGATTTAAAAAAAAAAAATTAAGGATGGCATACAATCGCACGTATACTATTAGAAAGGTGTTTGTAGCTGGTTTGAATGCAAAAAATTTGAATACATTTTTTTTTATATTTTTCATCACTAATAAAGCAAATTTATGTCTGATATGCTGTTACTTAATTCTGCATCAAAATTCTGCATTTAGATCCTTTTTGATCAATTACAGCCACACTCACCTTTAAACACAGCGAATTACTGACAACCTGAAAACGAATTGTTGTGCATTTCTTTATGCATTACTCTGAGGTATTATGCTCTCCTGTGTTGTCATGGCACTACAAATTGTACAAAGTGTGAAGTTTCCTCTTTTGTGTGTGTGTGTGTGTGTGTGTGACTAAAGAACATGGTGTGACAAAGCGATCAGGTTGCCGGAGGGAAATCAAGGGTGTTCTTACACACATACACACAAACATACATACAGATACACACACACACATACTGTACACACAAACACACACACATACAATGAGTGTCTCTGTTTGTTCCACTGACTTCACAGTTGAACTAATTTCACTGTGTGAATAGGTTGCTCTGAGGAATACCCAGTTAGCCACTAGAGGTAAAATACAGAGCAATTATCATGAGATGGAATATGCTGAGATAAGAAGTGAGAGGAAATGAGGAACAGAAATGTATCTTTGCCGGAATAAGGCTGCTGTTTTGCTATCAATGCTAATTTTGACTGAAAGCAAATTTCATGCCTGACTTGTAAAAGCAAGCAATAATTTGAGAGATAAGTGGTGGATAAAAGGCTGCAGAACTAAATTGCATTTAAAATACTTCATGGATGCACATTAACTCAAAGTTGGATCAGTAATGGAAACTATAATACATAATCGATGTACGATTTTGTGTTCCCTGGACAAAAAAAAATGAAGTTCAAGCTTTAAGAAATAACAATATACTCAGTTGAGTGACTGAAAATAGCTGAAGTTATTACCTTAGACTGAAAGATGAGTTCCATATGGACTTCCATTATGAGCATGAAGCTGTTTATCCTGAATTACATCTCTTGTTATATCTGTGAATGTTGGTATAAATCTTGGGGGTCACAACGGGGCTGACAAGCATCTTTAATAAAAGACGGATTAGATGGATTGTGCATTGTGTTAGATTTTATGCAACAGTAGGTCCGTTGCCATAAATAATAACATCTGTGATGCACACAAGCAAGGCGTGCCTGTGAGTTATGGCTGTGGCACTTTTGTTAAGTAACAGTCAAAATGTATTTCTGGACTTTGGAACAGCTTATGTGATTTATCTCTGCATAGCACTTTTTTAATAATGTCTTACAGCTCACAAGATACTACTGTATAAGTGGCACAATGTACAGCCTGTACAGCAAGTTTAAAGTCATTTTTTTATTAGTTGTGATGCAGGGTAGTACATATGTTGAAATTAAAAAACACATTGTTAGCAGAACTTTAAAAATAGAATATAATTTCCTCATAGAAATATTTTTTGAATAACACGGATTTTAAACTATCAAGGTCATTTTGCCCCACAGGTTGTGAAAGTTTTGAAAAGGACTTGAAAGTTTCAAAAGGTTCTTAAAGACAATCAAGAACTTCTGAACTGTTTGAAAATCAAACAGCAACACAATACTAAACAGGCACATGTTCTGAAGAAAATTAGTCTCCCCCATGTCTCTACAACAATGGGATCCACAGGGTCAGTTACTGTACAGTAGGTTCAAAGTTCCTATACTGTAGAAGTTACCATAACCTGAATGCAACTACGTCATGTTTCAATGGGAGGTACCTTCACCATAACATGTCAATGGGGAAAATTTGGATACTTTTTGCACCCAGGGGTAAAACTTGTGTGGTATGTTATGACACAGCTTGCAAGCCTCTTCAAATGTGGTAAATCCAATAGTCTCAATGTTAATTCTATTGTATTCTAACTTATACCCATCCACTTCTCTTAAATGGTCTGCACCTATCAATGGTAAGAAAAGAATAGGGCAACCATGAACCCTGGGCCATTTTGCCCTTTTGCAGTTGTATTATTTAGCTCCACCACTTTGCATAGCAAAGTACTGATCCAGCACAACAACATCTTTGCCACAGCACTTTCACTTTTTACAAATATGCAAGTAGACTCAGTAATGTAATGCATAATATGGGCTGTAAACCTCCTTCTCTAGCACCTTCATAATGATGGGTGATTTCTGAGGATCCCCACCTTAGATCAATCAGGCCCTTCCTAACCACCCGATGGTAGAATCTGATGACACAAAACAAGGATTAGGCCATTATACACCACGATTCCCATATGCAACATGTCATGGGTAGGTAAATAACAAATACAGTAGGGTGAAACTTGGACTATCAGTATACCAACAGGTAAAATAAAGCTATTGAAGCTACACAGTTATAATCGTAACAGTCTGCTTACAAGCACATGAAAATTATGTTGCTGACTGTATAAACATCAGTGTTTATTCAGGTGCAGGTCAGTTTATTTATATGAGTAAGTGCTCATAATTAGACGTTTGCAAACTTTTACCATAGTTATAGCAACCCAAAACACTGACAGTGTCTTGGTATTCTAGATTAACTCAGAGGTAAACAGTAATGCATATTATTGAGTAACACAATCTTTCACATACAGTAGCAACCCGCTTCACAATGCACTCGTATGCACAGTATGGCTATAAGGATCCTGATGAGATAAACTGGTTAATTATTGCATTACATAAAATGCTCCTAATCCTAAATTTCCAATCCTGAGTTTTTTTTTTCTAGAGGATATTCCTTTCGTTTCTTTCATAAAATGAAAATTATACTGAATCTACTAAAGCTACAGTATATTTAGTAGGTCAAGTGTCTAAGGAGCCTCCTACTACGTTCCTGTAAAATCCTGTTGAATATTACTATTGGTCATTAGTGGTAGTTTTGCTCAGTAGTGTGTGTTCTGATTTCCAATTTAAATGTCCATATTTGGTTTATCTGACATTTAAAATGCTAAATGAAAATCTTGGTCAAATATTAATATATTGTATACAGTACAGTACAGTACTGTGCAAAGGTCTCAGGTGACCGATATTTAATTTTATGGGCAACTCCATGCAAAGGTCAACCTTACCATAGACACAAAGTATGCATAATTCTTAGGGCTCCTACTAGACCATACCGATACACTAAAATACTGTTTACAGTATGTTGACTAAACATAAAATCGCAATGTTGAGTGTAAAAAACACCAATAATAATAACAAATAATACGAACAATAAAGACAGAGAAAGTGACCATAAAATTCCAGGAATAAATAATAATTTAATAATTTCATTGTTTATTCATAACTACTATTTCAAATATGCCATTATAAAATTCACTATTTATAGATGTACTTTATATAGTGTTTATATATTGTTTCACAGAGTTTACAGAAAACCTGTACTTTCTCCTAAAAGTTTGTTGATTTATTTTCCCATCCATAATGCTGATAAAATTTTAGATATTTTGAGGATGCTCTCCATACTCTCAAGCATCTCAAGTCCAAAAGTTACATGCAATAATAAACGTGTACTAATTTTGAGATGTCAGATGTTTATTTAATGACTTTCTGCTTTTAAAATGCATCCAAGCATTACTTTTCCATCTGAAATGAAACATTACAAGAAAATGTTTTTTATGATAAAATAAAGCAGGTACCATTATGCAAAAATTAAAAAACAAGCATGACATTCAAAGTAGCGAGAAGAACTGTGGCAAATGCTTAGAAAAACAAATTCTAGCTACAGTAATTTCCTTATAAACATGAAATAAATATACATGAGACTGCTGATGCAATTTAAAGACAAAGAATATTAGTGTCGTGTAGTTTATTGCTGTTTACCACTCTTTATAGAAGTTTTTATATGGTTAATTTTATATGCTTTATCCTCTACATTTACTTTAAAGCATATCTTTCCATGTGTGTAGCCCTTTTGCACAATACCATACATTCCCATTCTATCTTAAATACATTAGTCATATAGTATGTGAATCCTATGATTTACAGTACACAGAGGCTGAAGGTCCTTAGACTCATATTGTGCTCAGATATTCAGTGGATTTTCCACTGTGCATGTGTACTGTACCCAAGTGTATTTACCCAAGACTTTATTCCAAGCATGATTTTTTTTACACAACCCATTTATCAATTAATTACATATGCCATATTGATTCAGTTTTCACATGAGATTTTCTCGCATGGACAGTTCTATTTCACGAGCCTTATGATAAACCTATGATCATTTGCTTTTTGCGTGTAATGTTTTCATAAGGTTTGTTTTCTCGGCATTTGTACACCTTAGATTCCTTATAAAATAATTTGTTCTGCATATAATATTTAGAAATTCAAACATGTCCTAGATTCATGCAGGAAATGTCAAAGAGGTCAACTGTGAGGATGTTAAAGAAAAGTTAGTGTTTTTTGCTGCTGCAGGTGTGCAGAAAATATCCCTCCATCACATCAAACAAGCTCATTTCCTCTGCGATCATTTGCATCGCACATTTTAAGTCCTAATCGCCAATGCAAATGCATTCCAATAAAATTTTCCATCAGAGCTTTTCCAGCCAAGAAAAACCTCCCTTGTGTTTATATCATCTTATGAGATGGCACAATAAAAGTGCCTAAATGTAGACAAGTATACATGGACACAATCACGTACACGTCCGCTGTCACAGAGCAATCTTAGGAAAACTGCTTCTTTAATAGTTCATTAGATGATTATTCATTCATTCATTAATTTTCTATACCGCTTAATCCTGTGTTCAGGGTCGCGAGGGACCTGGAGCCTATCCCAGGAGACTTCGGGCACTAGGCGGGGTACACCCTGGACAGGGTGCCAATCCATCGCAGGGCACACACACATACTCACACACCCAATCACACTACGGGCAATTTGGGAACGCCAATTAGAACGCCTAACCTGCATATCTTTGGACTGTGGGAGGAAACCGGAGTACCCGGAGGAAACCCACCAAGCACGGGGAGAACATGCAAACTCCATGCACACAGAGACGGGAATCGAGCCTGGCCGGGGAATCGAACCCAGACCCTGGAGGTGCAAGGCGACAGTGCTAACCACTACACCACCGCGCCGCCTGCTAGATGATTATCATTCTTCTAAATCTTAGTTTTTTTGTTTTTGAGTCACTGGCAGCAAGTTGATCAAGGAAAAATGTTTTGAATTTTGAATAACAGCTTCACAAATGCCAAATGTATGTCTCATGTATCTTGTACAGTGAGTGACTGCACATCTAATTTAATTCACTCACAATTTACTTTTTATTTAAATTATAAATAAAATTATTTATAATTACAATTTAAATTTACTTACTTTAATTTAATCACATTTAATTCCCTTTCAAAAATATAACAGTGAAGTGCATCATGGTTAAATGCATAGAAACTAGTACGAGTTTTAGTTAAAGCCTTTTAAAAGAAGAAGATAAAGTGATTTTCAACATAAATGAGAACAGCCTTGTATGTTTGTGAAAAATTATTTGCCAAAATAAGTCTAAAAATAAGGTTTATTGTGTTCTGCAGGCAATCTACTCGATCACATATACATGTCATGTTTCAGAAGAGCAAACAGTCCATGCATGTGAAGTAGTGCATGTTAAAAAAAATTTTTAACTCATAATGAACTACAATAACATAAGGAAAACTAATTTTATACATACATTTTTTGTTTGTTTTGCTCTTTACAGCTCAAATATCACTTACTTTTGCTAAGTTTAGCAACAATTTACAAAAAATTAACTCCTTTGTAGCTAAATATCAGCTTTTAAAAATATTTCAACATATTGAAATAATCTCATTAACTACTGTAACTAATTTTTCATGAAGCTAAATTTTTTAAATAAATTTTACTCTTGATTTAATGTCTTAATTATCTATTTTTAACTTACATTTAAGTAAATTATTTGACTTTGTAATTCCACTTTAGGGTTCTACATCACCAATACTTTTCATCCATGAAGGGTATATTGCTGTTTTGGCTCAGCATTTAGATAAATGTTGAAAGTTGGTACCAAAAGAGACTGTTATTTCTATTGATAGGACAGTGACTATCTTCCTATGCTTCCTGTCCTTAAGCTTTAAATGTAAACTTTTCTGCCATTGAGACAGTTTTATGATGGTTCTGCAGAGGCCCTTCAAAAACAGGGCAAGTAAGATCAGACTTGAAGTTGAAACAGTGATGGAGTTTACATTTGTATTTATTTCAAGTCATGCTGAACCTTCTGAAGCTCAGCAGGGATAGGCTCTGTGCTTTTTCAAGTTCTGAGGGAAAAAGAGAGACAGATAGAGACGAACGAGAGGAAGGGTGAGAGCAGAGAAGTGTTTGTAACCCCCTCCCACACCAACCCTAACCTCCTTCTCTACTTCTCTACCGCCTAAAATCACATCACATCATATCTACCACGCTCGTAAGCAGCTAGCTCAAGACACTGCCTTCTGTGTGGCATATGTTCTCCAGAAAAATGCGACTTGTGAGCCCTGTCATCATTTCCAAGGAGACATGATGTTATGGAGAATAAGGTGCCTGCTGGAGGTAACTGTGTTTGAAAAGCATGCTTGAGGATGGGGTAGGCATGTCACGTTTCAGAAGAGCAAACAGTCCATGCATGTGAAGTACTGCATGTTAACTTGACAAAATAATCCATATTAAAAACTGGGAGGAAATAACTTCATGTATTTCTATTATAATATATTTACAGCTTAATTATATTTAAGTTTATGTTTACAGTGTTGTCTATCCTAAAGTGCTGTTAAAGTATCTTGTAATTTCACCTCACTGGGCTTAGGGGTCCACAAGGTACTTTTTTTTCTTTTACTTTTTTTCTTGATTCTCTTCCACTTTAACATTAGTAAAGTCTAAGGATCGGATTTGGACTGTCATTATGGTATTGGATTTCATTATAGAGTTTTTAAATTATTAAAAGTCCCTTGTATGTTTTTTTGAAGGTTTACGTTTGGAAAACAACTATAAGGCAGGGGGCCTGACCGAAGGTGTAAGAAAAGGCAGGGCTTGTCCGTGCTTAAGAAAGTTCTTGGATAGTTCAGAGTGATTTCATGTTAATTGGAGACGACACATTTTTCAGTGTGCTTTGTTATCATGTGGAATATCTTGTACTATACTCACTTTTACAGTGCATTTTACTTCATGTAAATCCATTTCGCTCATACCTTTAATCGACCTTAAAGTCTAATCTTTTCATAAATAATCTTCTCGTAAATTGCATAAGATTTTTCCATTCAGGCGCTGTGTATTAGGATTTCTACTTTGCTGTTATCTTCCCTGGCTATGACTCAAGACAGGGTTTACAATAGCACATTGAAATGTTTAATGTAGTCCGGGGGAATTAAACAACAGAATAGAGCGTTGTTTGATTTGTGACTAAAAGGCAAACCAGAGAAGTTTAGCTCAGGCTTAAATGAGTGACTGTATCTGGACTGTGTTCCACTGCAGCTCCATGACTATTGCGTACTCACTTACTGTATGAACACAAATGTATCAGGTAACAACTTGATGGTTGCTTGGATGTTCTGTCCATCAACTCTGGTGGCAAGGAAGGAGACATATTGGAGCGAGAGAGAAAGAGACAGAGAAAGAGAAACCCCAACCTTTATCTTCAACATGTGCCAATCAGTTTTTTTACACAGTCAGTAATCGGCAAATGTGATTTGTCGAATCTGTGTTACGCAGCTCTCATATATAAAAGGTTACACACCTCATTGAGAATTATTTCACCAATCAAATTACATTACCTAGATAGTGCATATATTCTAAAAGGGCCACAATTATCTAACCCCAATCCAGTACATTTGTGCCCAGGAGAGCACATATGTCTAAGTTTCCGTTGTTCCCTCTGGAGAAAAGGAGGCACCATCTGCTTGTAAGGCTACACCAGACTCTGTAGACACTAGAGGTGGGGTAGAGAGCATAGTGTTGCTGAACACATTCACAGATTGCTAATGTCACTGATCTGGCTCTCTTTGTGTCTTTTTTTATTGCACACTTTTATTTAAGTCTGAGAGCAATGTAAAGTAGCAATCTAATATTCCTTAAGAAA
Source organism: Channallabes apus (assembly GCA_030522415.1). Lineage (NCBI taxonomy): Eukaryota > Metazoa > Chordata > Actinopteri > Siluriformes > Clariidae > Channallabes > Channallabes apus. The sequence goes on along the minus strand of CM060108.1, from coordinate 21,467,615 downwards.
ATTGTTGCTGTCTGAGTCATTGATTAAAAAAATCTTATCTTGGTTAAAAAGTCTTAAACAATGACTGAAATCTAATCATAAAACACAGTTAGTTTCTTAATTGAATGTTTTAATGACATTCATACAGTATTTGTTTTTAATAATGACAATCAGGATAACAATAAAGTTAATATTTTGTGCAATGAAATACATAAAAAATGCAACAATCAATAATTAGTCATCTGCAGTACTTTGGTGTCATATGGTCAATCAAGTGCTGATTTGATTGCTTCCGGAAGATCAGGTACAGAAATTTGCTGCAGAAGTTTACTGTTCACTTAGAAATTTTCTAGGTTTAGCCATTTTCCTGCAGAGGTAGACACCCTGACTTCAGAAAGTAAAAGTCCTGTCACATAGCACAACTCTTCAGCCAGATAGGCAAGAACTAATTAGTGACATCCACTGTTTTGTGCACAGGGAAAACATGATATATGTTGTCTTAATACTTTTGCCACAACTGTATAGTTGAAATCAACCTATTATGATTGTATAATGTGATTGATTCTGATCATTAATTAATTATATATTCAGACAACTTGTATTACACAAAATTGATTAATTCAACTTCATACTTTAACCTTGTTATCTTATTTATAGTCAGGATCCAGAGACATATTCAGAGTACACTGGGTGTGAAGTGGGAATACATCAAGGATGGAACATGACAATTATTTTACACAAAACCTATACTAGGTACCAAAATTAGTTTTATGACTTTTCACCTTTATGTGCTCACTCTGTACATGATTAGTATATATTGAGGTGGGTTGTTTTGGTGTGATTTGTCATCTAAGATAATGACTCATACCAGCCCATATCAGATTTAGTGTTCAGATTTTGAATCTGACATTACTGTATAACAGGGAGGCTTTAGACATCAAACTGTGCATTAGGGTTTTCTGATATGTTAGATATATTACTTTTATAACGTGTAAATTGTACCATAACCGGAATATGAGAATGATCTCGCAAAAATGTAGAACTCTAAAAATGAGCATATAATTATTTGGTCATAGAAACAACCAAATACAATCATAAATACATGTGATCTTGTGTATCTGTGCTACAGTACTTCTTTGCCTATATCACCCATTGTTTTTTTTTGCCCAGTCATGGTTGTATAGTTGGTTTGAATGAAATAAAACTCAGTTGGGATGGAAAATTCTATATTGCATAATCCTGAGTCCTATATACTGTATAAAACATATATAGGACTCAGGATTATGCAAAATAAAACATATTTTTTAACTCCATCCTTCATCATGCCTAGCACAAAACTGTGATGAATGTAAAGTTTGACATAAACTAAAAAACTAAAGACTAAAATAAAAACGTCCCATGAATTCCGTTCCGACTGTTCACACCGAGGTAGCACTGCATAAAAAGAAATCAGATTTGTAATTGATTTAGGAACACATACAGTATGGTAGTGGCTCAAATCTGAATTGAATATACCAGATGCCATATGATGTGTGCTGTTTATACTGGTATGGGGGGGAAAACAGATCTGACTCACAAAATCAGATTTAAGTGGTCAGTGTGAAGTGGTCTAAATGTCCCTATAAGAATTGGGGTATTTAAAAGATTTGAGCTTTTGCCTCGTCCACATGAGACAAACTTTATTTTACTCATTTGATATTTATTAAGAAACTGTGGTGACTTGGTTTAAGGATAGGGTCGGGTTTAGGTGTAGAAGTTATTAATTCTCTTGTGTGAATAATAGATTCTGAAATGTATGGTAGGACAAATGTATGTATGTGTGTGTGTGTGTGTGTGTAAAAGACGGAGAAAGAAATAGAGAGAGAGAGAGAGACAGAGAGGTGGGGCACGTGCGTGCGTGTAGAGGTCAGTCTCCTCGTGCTGCGTAAGCGCGCGCGCGATGTCGTCAAGTGCCAACGGTCACTCTGTGGGTTTTTAGCCTCTTTAGCTTCCCCTGCTCGCAGTCACACCCAGTGTGTAACCGAAGCGGAGAGATGTCGTGTCCACGCTACTGAGCGTCTGATTTTTGGTTCGACATGGAGGGTTTACCTCCTGACAGCGACAGGATGGAGGCTTGGCTCGACGACCACCTGGACTTCGCTCACTCGTACTTCGTGCGAAAAGCGACCCGGTGAGTGAAGCTGCAGTTGCGGTGTGTGTGTGTGTGTATAAGCGCTTAGTGTATTTATTCCTTGGAAAACAAACCCTGAAAGAAAAGGAAAGTGACTGAGGCTGGGTGTTGAGGTTATTTGTAAACTTTTGTGCCACTGGACTTAATTTGTAGGCTTCAGCAAGGCGACCTGACGCTTTTTACTTTTTTTTAAATAACCAAACGGGTTTTGTTTTTCATAGTAAATAAACGCTGCACTCTGAACAGGATGAGGTGTGAACAGCTCTCAGACACCTGCGCTGATATATACAGTATAGATGTTTGTTTCGGTTGCTTTCACAATTTAGCACACCTAAGGTTTGTTTTAAGCAAAACACAAACGTTTTAAAAGAATGATAAAGTTATTAAACTGGAGCTTTATTTGTGGCACACATGGCATCTTTATCATATCTACTTTTTTAACATTCAGTTTATCTTCGGTAAATAGTGCAAAGTGTATTATTTAAAAAAAAAACTTGTCAAGTACACTATGTGCAAACTTTCATGTTTGAGATGTTGCATGGCACGGTAGCTTAGTGGATGGCACTGTTGCCTTGCACCTCTAGTATCTGGTTCGATTCCTGCGATTCCTTGGATCTGTGCGCATGAAGTGTTTGGTGGGTTTCCTCCGGGTACTGCGGTTTTCTCCCACGGTTTTCTTCTGTTTTGTGTGTATGCACCTGAGGGTGTACCCCCACCTCATGCCCAAAGTCTCCTGGGATGGGCTCCAGGCCCCCCATGACCCTGTATACAGGAAGAAGTGGTATAGACAATGAGTGAGTGATACAAGGTAAAGGTAGAAAAGATATACACTTGGTGATATCACCCCTGTAACAATATACCAAGCAAGTTCAGGGGTGTACCCCACCCCTTTTATTTTTTGTGTTGATTCAACGCTGGGTTTATGTTTCCACTGATATCCTTTATGACTTGTTAAAATTCTTGTATAATTTGCAAGATTTAACTATCACACATGCATCGTATTGCTAAACTGATCTTAAGAATGAAAACAGTGAACACCGTTTATAGAGCGAAAGCACAGAGTCACTGAATTTACGCAAACCATTTTTCATATTTGTATACACAAATTCATGCAAACTACCAGCTGTTGAACGTGTCTGGGCTGTACAGTAAATATTCACTCTAGCCTCCATCGTATTTTTGTTTCTAGTTGTTTAATAGACTGTTGGGTATGGGTGATGATCTATTGCTCTAATGGTCATGCATTTGGTTGACCATGACCTCAGTTCATCTGTCTGAATTAGCGGCTTTGCCCATATGGGTTATTCTTACCCTTTTTTTTTTTCTTTTTTCATTTTTTGCACATACAACAACATGCTCTTATGCTTTTTGCTTTACTGGGGATCAAATAGTGAGATGCAAATACTGGATCCAGCCCAAGAACAAATGCATTGCAGGTCCGCCTCAGTGAATCGACATGTTTTATGCATGGATGGGAGGAGTGATGCTCTTCTAAGTGAGTACTATTGATTTAGCTATACAGACGGCGGACACTTCTGAGTCCATAGAGATTTCACTAAAGTCTGTCTCTCTCTCTCTGGATAACCTACTTATACTGTCATTCGTAGTTTGTAGTCTGTAAGTCAGTTTTATTTTGATAGAATTTGAAGATTAACTGCCAGCAGATTTATAGCATTGAGTTTTATAGCCACCAGGGTTTTCCAGCTGAGTTGCAGAAGTCAAGGCGTCATTCAGTTTTATATGAAAGCAAAGGGACTTTGGACTTTGAACACGAATGTAGGGGTCTTATGCTGTGAGAAACAACATACAGATCTCTTCAGGTTCTCCTCAATTTATCACTACACAGCAAATGCCTTTACAGTATGTATTTGTGCATACAGTAGTATATTACGTTGGTTTTTCAAGGTATCAAGTAGAATGGCAGTTTTGTCCTGCTGAATACTGCCACCGCTTTCACATGAAGTCATGCACTTCAGGTTTTCAAGAAGCTTGGCCTACATAAAACATTTTGAGCGTAAAAAAGCTTAGAATTACATAATTTTTTTTACTGTATGATTTATACTGTATGATACTGTATCCACATGTAACATAGGTCCCAAGACCTCTCTGTTATTTTTATTTATTTATTAAGAGATTTATTTCTGGTTTATTTTCTTAGGGAAATGGTCAATGCTTGGTTCGCTGAGCGTGTACACTCCATCCAGCCATCCCGTGAAGTGTCCAAGACACATACAGACGGCTCGAAAACCCTTCTGGAGCCAAGTGCACTGACGGCTTCAGGCTCCACAGAGACTTCTTCTCCCAGTCCGGTTCCTTCTACACCCACACGCAAGATTTCTGCGTCTGAGTTTGATCGGCCGTTACGGCCTATCGTGGTGAAGGACGCAGAGGGCTCGCTCACCTTCCTCAGCGACGCCGAACGAGTGCCCATGCCACCTCCATCTCCTTCGCACAAACTGGAGCGGACAGGAGGGGACCGGTGCGCTCGTCTTCTCGAGCTTGTGCGTGATGTGTCCAGCCATTTAGACCTGACAACGCTCTGCCACCGCATCTTTTTACACACACATGAGCTAATCGCTGCTGACCGATACTCGCTGTTCTTGGTGTGTGAGGACAGCTCCAATCGAAAGTTCCTGGTTAGCCGGCTGTTTGATGTTGCTGAAGGCTCCACACTCGAGGAAGCATCCAACAGTGGCATCCGCCTGGAGTGGAACAAAGGCATTGTGGGATATGTGGCAGCCACAGGCCAGCCGCTGAACATTAAGAATGCCTATGAGGTAAGGCAATTACATAAGTCTTCATACTACTTCTACAATTTCTTTATCAGACTTTTTAGGGGATGTTTTTGAGAGAGAGGAACATTATTGTACTCCAGTTTGATGTAATTTAATCACCATCACAGTATTTGCCGTCATCTGTCACATATTTTTAACTGACTAAAATATTGATTTAGTTTGAGCTAGCTAGTTGGTCGATGTTACTGTATGCATCAGATTTTATTGACTGTGGTGCTTTAAAGTCTCTGGGAACCATGATTGCTTTCCAATTTGGTTAACATTGATCCTGTGGGCTAATAAACCATGGTGTGTGCAAAAGGGGTTCTTAAACTTTTTGCAATTAAGGACCGTTTAAAGTCTTAAATATAGTTCATGGACCCTGTAATCCATTTAATCAAATGTAAGGGTCATTTGTTGAATAATATAAGGACTATTCTTTGGCACCTTTTTAATCCTATCCTGGGCTTTGGACCAACACATTAGGTGCCGACTTAATAGGCAATATTTAGTTTTGGATTATAGCTATTAAATTCAAATACTGTAACTCAGTCATAAATATACAGAGGTCTCTGACTTCCCTGTCAAGGTTTAAATTACGATACTTAAATTTTACAATGGTGCGAGATCGTGATCTTTTCCCAGGCTTGGGATATGTAGTGTGCTGCAGCAGCCAATTAGCCACGTTGTCACGAGGGTAAACAGCTGACACTCTGCAGTATAACTTGCTACCAGTGTTTGTTGGATATTTTATTATAAAATACACTTTATCTATAAGGTGCAGTAGGTTAGGTGTACCGTATTAAATGCATTTACAATATTTTTTTGGCATATGCATAATTTGGACATGACTCCGTCAAAAACCAAATTGATATTCCAGTGTTCCTATTTACTCTACAATATAATTATAGTATTTCTCACCATTCATTGTTAATTGAGCATTCCTGCACTGGTCGCATCATTCACTTGTATTAGTGTTTACACTACAACCAGCGGCGGCACGGTGGTGTAGTGGTTAGCACTGTTGCCTTGCACCTCCAGGGTCCGGGTTCGATTCCCGGCCAGGCTCGATTCCCGTCTCTGTGTGCATGGAGTTTGCATGTTCTCCCGGTGCTTGTTGGGTTTCCTCCGGGTACTCCGGTTTCCTCCCACAGTCCAAAGACATGCAGATTAGGCTAATTGGCGTTCCTAAAATTGACCATAGTGTGTGAATGAGTGTGTGTGTGCTCTGCGATGGATTGGCACGCTGTCCAGGGTGTACTCTGCCTTGTGCCCCGAGTCTCCTGGGATAGGCTCCAGGTCCCCGTGACCCTAAATACAGGATAAAGCCGTATAGGAAATGAAAAAAATTAAATGAACTACAACCAGCATGTAGAGAGGATCTAATGGGAAAAGGCAGTGGCTAGCAATGTAAATAAATTAATGCACATAAATACAAACATCTCTTGCTCTTAAAAATATGGAAATACCAGCAGAATATTTCTTTAAGCTGATGTTGAACTATTTAGTATATACAGTATACACAGATCAGCTATAACATTACCGTCAGCCATAATGCCCAATATTGTGTGTATTCTCCTTGTGCTACCTGGGCAGATCTGTTCTATTGGGACATGACTCCACAAGACCTGTGGCGTCTGGCACCGGATCCTTTTGGTGTTGTGGGTTGTAGGGTGTCCGTGAATCAGACTTTATTTGTCCAGGGCATCTCATGAGGGCTCGATTGGAATTGGGAGTGGGACATTTGGAAGCGGATCAGTACCTTTAGAGTCTTTGCCTGCTGGACGCTGTGTGTGGTGATCTGTGGTGCACTCTTTGTTTTTGTGCCTTTCTATCGTGGTCAGAATTAACCTTTCCAGCAGTTTATGCTGCATTCTCATCTCTGTGCGATTGGATTGGAGGGGCTGGCTTTTGGTCCCTACTGGTATAAATGAGCCTTGGGTGCCTGTGATCCTATCGCCAGTTTATATGGTATATAACTGATAATTAGTGGTAATGTTATGTTCTGTTAACATTATAGCAGATCAGTGTATAATACCATATATATAATTATAAGTAGAATATTCTAATAAGAATTTTTAGATTACCACACAAATATTTTTTTAAATTACATTAGTGTGTACCGTACAAGAAAATAAAATGTAAAATAAAATAATGAGATGTATTTTGTCCCGGAGTCTCACACAAGATCCAAGTCTGCTTAGTAGTACCTTACAGTTCTTGGATCAGTCAATTAGAGTCTGTGGGATGTTTATGATGGTGTCCAAACCAGACATTTTTATCTTCAAAATCTAACTATTTATTCATCTGTTTTAAATTTAAAATAGTAGTGGTGTATTGATCATTTTATGTCAGGTTATGGCATGCTTAAACAGTGCATTATGAAGTGAAACATGTTGCTTTTCATTTATGTTAAATAATTAAAAAAAAAAAAACTAAACCTCAGTAGATTTCTTATATCACCTGAATAATTGTGTACTGTAGATTCTGTGTCCGTGTGTGTGTTAAATAATCATGTTTATCATTTTAGCCATTGTTCTTCAACACCACCTTGTAAAAGTATCGCCACAGTTATTCTTTTAAAAATGACATGCTCTTTTTAATTATTAATCATAATTTAACTTGGCAAAGCAATTAATCAATCTTTATTTTCAGTTATGATTTTAGCTTCCAATAAATAAGAAAACACAATAATTACTAAAGTAAATGATTATTGTGCCATATTCTGCTTCACAGTGATGTTCTCATTTACTGTTTTATATCCAGCACACTTCTCAGTTGAAGCCCAAATGCACTCTCAGCCAAGGTGTGACATTTATATAATTTTTAACATGTATTTAAAAATCAGTACAGTGCAAACTATTTTACATCCCTCATTACTTTACATTTTACCATACTTAACATAGGTTTCCAAATATGCTGGCAATGTAGTTAAAGCATAGATAGTAGATAAAAAAAAAAAAAACATCAGTCATGGATTTGCCTCCTCAAAGCCCGGATCTGAACACTATTGAAGCAGTGTGAGACCATCTTAACAGAGAACGGAACAAAAGGCAGTCAACACAACATTAAGAGGGGATTGAACAACGTTAATCACCAACTATAGACCAAAAAAATTGGTGATGGGATCATTGGAACCCAAGTCTCACATAAGTGGACCAAATTGCGAACACTGTGTGCACCACTACCAGTCGTGCATGAGTTCCTGCACGCAAAGAGTTTGAGGCCACAAAGGGCCGGCCTCCAAACTTCAGATCAGTCAAATCAAGCACTCGAGAAATATGCCGGACAAACAAATCTGACCCACAGGGTCCCCACCGTGCAACCAATAGCAATCAGCGTGTCAGCTGCAAAAGTCCTGGTGCCAGACACCACAGCATACCCACAAGAGGTCAGAGGCATGCCTCAAGAGACAAGAGCTGCCCAGGTGGTGCCAGGGTAACCCAAAACCTAAGTGGTGTTGCTGTTAATGATTTTATTGTTATGGCTGATCAGTCCATTAGAAGGTAATGAAAATCCAATGTGAAAACAGCTTTCTTGATGTTCAATAAATGCATGATGTGTCCATGAGTACTGAGTCCATTGTGTTAAATAATCATGATCTCAGTGTTGACCACAATAAGTGATTATGATTTAATCGGCAGCCGTATTTTTAACTATAGTACATTTCCGGGGAATTTCTAATTTGTTGTATGGAACAAGATAAATGGACATACACTGATATTTTATCCATGTAACACCCCACTGTTATTTTTAAAGTGTTGACTAAATAGGTGAACATTGATTTCTGTGCGAGTGTGCTGATGGTAAATATCTGCTTATGGTATCAACTGGCCTTGTTGTTGATCATGTATCTCTGTCTAGTTATCCATGTTATAGTGCCACCTGCTCTCTATTACTCTTTGACCCCTCTAAAGTCTCATTGTACATTATTACAGAACAGCTGTTCCTCAGGTGCACCATAATTTACTTTATAAATAGTCTTCTTTACTTCTTAATATATTCTGTGGTTATTGTTACTGCAAACACATTGGCTTTTGGGTCTGGAAGAAGTGTGCACGGTGTGTAATAGTGTTATAGATATGCACTTGGAATAATATAAACATTATCTGTCTTGTTTACTTTATATATTGGTAGTTACGCAAGCCAGTTGCTAGCCAACAGTTTAAATGAGCTCATGGCTGATATTTTTAGGCATTCTTAATTTAGATAAAGTGTGCCGCTCCCAACAACAGGTCTATGGAGAGATCATCTGAGAGAAACGGAGAGGGAGAGAAGGGGTGGGGGGCTTCATTATTAATGTTAATTAGGGAGTTGTTTGCTTGAGGCAGCCCGGATTAGAAGCACTGATCATTTGCTTTATAATTAATTGTATGCTTTGTATTTACAGGAAAGCAATGTTTATGCAAATGTAGATGGTTTTATACATCTGTAGATGGTTTGTAGACAAGCCAAGGAGCCAACTAATAATAGATAAAATTCAATCAATGTTTGGTTTTGCATCTCTAGTTGTTCCTAAAGAATTTAAAAGCTACATTTATATCTCCAGGATCCTCGATTCAATGCGGAGGTGGACCAGATCACAGGCTACAAGACCCAGAGCATCCTGTGTATGCCCATAAAAAATCACAGAGACGAGGTAAGATACAAAAAGAAAAACTAATGTAGTATTTCTTACTCCTTGAACTGCTCAAACAATGAATAATCTTTCCAAAGGTTGTTGGTGTGGCACAAGCCATCAATAAGAGGTGTGGAGAGAACACCACCTTCACAGAGCAAGATGAGAAGGTAAAAAAAATGCATTTATAAGTTAAAAAGTGTGGATGGTCATGTTTTGAAATATTAAGACTGCAGTCACGGATTTTTTTCTCTTTTTTTTTTTACATGCCAAAAATTCTTGTATTTTGTACACATACATAGGATTTTTCCTCCTACTTGGCTTTCTCTGGGATTGTTCTACACAACGCACAACTCTATGAGACATCACAGCTTGAGAACAGGAGGAATCAGGTGTCATGTTTTTAAACAACTTATAAATAACGTAACATAACTTTTTTTTTTTTTTTTTAAAGATGACTTTTAAATCTGAATGTCGTATGTTGTCACGTGTTTTATTCACCTTGTCGTTTAGGTGTTGTTAGATCTGGCCAGTCTTATTTTTGAAGAACAGCATTCTTTGGAAGTCCTGCTGAGGAAGATTGCAGCTACCGTCCTGTCTTTCATGCAGGCTCAGGAATGCACTATATTCATTTCTGATGAAACATCTGTAAGTACAAAAAAGAATATATATATTTTTTAAATCAATCAAAAGGACATTTCAGTGGTGGTGTATTCATCGAAAGTTGCAAGTCAAAGATGTACGGAATAAACTACTAATTATTATGGTCCCTGTAATTCCTGTATAGTAGCTTAATATGGTTTTAGATACTGAGTGGCCTTCACAAACCTTTCTTGCTTTTAAAGCTGTAAGTCTGAGGGAGCATCCGCCCCCCCTCCTTGCGAAACTTTTTGCTTAACTTTCCCAAATTAAAATTCATGATGGCTCATGACTCTGTGACACCACATGTCTTAAATCATCTACAAGTTGGGTTTGCTTTAGCTACAAAATGTTACAAAGTACTTATGGATCACCTACTATAGGTCTCAGCTATGAACCATGTCAAACTCATGCTGAACTGTCTATGAACTGTCACAACTGTAACTAACTACCCATTACATTTCACGATTTTCAATGTTTTGTCAAAACATGCTTATGTTTTGGATACTTAGGTTTAGTATGCAGGGTTGAATTTAACCATGGATTTATGTGTTATAGCGTACTATGTAGTAGTTTAGTGCTATTGAGTATTTTTGTGAGATGTAGGCATTTTGGCGATGGATTTAGCATTGGGTTTAGTATCAAGTTTATTTAGTGGATAGAATCGGATTTAGTCATTTCAGCGGGTCTGCTCCGCCCCCTGTTTACCGTCCACACTACAAGGGCTAACTGCTAGTCTTCTGGTCCGCCTCCGGTTGCCCGTGACAGTTGCATTAACAAAGGCACTCTCTCTCTGGTAACCTAACATCGTAGGGAGTGATACACTAACGTCAATCATGTAACAGTATGACATTTGGTTGCGCCATATCGTTGTGTCGTGCTGGTCTGCTGGATTCCTCTTCATAAGCAGAAAATTAACACTTTGCACTACTTTATTACACTTTATTAAGCATTTCTTACATTTTCTGTCATTTTGCACATTAAATGTTAAGATATAATTAAGTGTTCATTGTGACTTTAGACTTATGTTTACATTTTAATTATGGGTTTTCCATGGTTGTTGACATTTCTGTCTTAATAACTGAGGGGATTATGATCAGAGGAAGGTTAAGTTTAAAATAAAAATGTATAAACGTAATATATTTTTCTCCTGGTCCTTATTTTAAATGGGTCATAAAAAATATCAATAATTATCGATATTGACCGATATGAAACACTGATATCGTGATAGTTTTCAGCCATATCTCCCAGCCCTACCCTGTATGCAAGGTTTTTGCTCCAGGAGTGACTCAATGCTGTCCACTCCAACGCTATATCTGCAGTAGGGCTGCACAATATATCGAAGAAATTTCGTTATCGCGATAATGGTATACGCAATATCTGTATCGCAAAGAGTTGCAATAAATGAAATCGATGAGTGTATGGTTACACGTAAATAAAAAGTAATGTTTGAAAGTAATTCATATTGTGTTGGCAGTTCTATGGTAACAGCAAACCAGAAATCAGAATATCTGCTGAGGGTTTTAAAGTCTAAATATTTACAACTTCCTTGACATATAGTTTCTTTTTAGCCTGAATTAGATTTAATTACATCAGACGAATATCTATTACCTGTTTATTTTAGTATGATCATTACATATATAAATAATTTTTTAAAAATAGCCAATAATAATAATAATAAATGCATTTATCTAGGGAAATGTTATATTGCAAGAAATATCGTTATCGCAATATTCAACAACAATATCGCATATCGCATATTTTCCTAATATCGTGCAGCCCTAATGGGGAGTTGGCATATTTATGTAGGCGACTATTTTTCAAAATTCCAAGGCAGTTGAAAAAGTTTTGTCCACTCTGATTTCTCCCGAACTGTCAAGGCATACCAAAGTTTGATAAACTTCCTGTTAATTCACATATGATGAAATTACGATAATTTTAGTATAATAATAGACGAGCTGTACTATTACCGACATGATTCACTCAGAGATCGATTTCCAGATTTATTAAGAGCGTTTGAGGAATTTGAATTTTGAAATTACCAAATTACTCAACTGTTGACTCGTAGGACCAAATTTGGCCACCGTTGCCATAGATCACTTATTCTGTAAGTACACTGGTGTAGAGTTCTTTTTTTATTTATTACTGTCATCTAGTACCTATCTATCTACAGTAGGACATTATTATTTACTATTGTTAGACATTTGCAGAGAATTGTTTTCTGTATGCGCACCATGTTCTCTTAAAGACCTTAATGTTGCAGTCATCTGTCCAGTTCCGTCTCATGAAGAGAGGCAGTGCTGGGTTTTTTGGTTGAATGAGCTGAGTGGCCAGGCCAGTCTGTAGGCAACACTGGTTTCATTTATAGTAGAACCACAAGCAGAAAACAGCCTGAATTGCTTCTTTATTCTATGTTGCCAAAGAAGCAGTTACAACATTCACGTAAACACACACACACACACACACACACACACACACACACACACACACACACACACACACAAATGGACATAGAAAAAAACATGGCTAAAATTGGCTATTCAAAAACATAAAAAAGGAAAGAAATTGCTAGAACATTACAGCAACAATAAGCAAATGGCAATAAGTGCAATCAGTGATGGCCGTGCATTACAGTAAAAGCTTTTAGAAAGGAAACTTTTCTGAAAATACATTTGATTAGGTAAGTTCATGTTCAGAATACAATAGGTTACCCATGTAATGTAATTGTAAAAATTGTTTTTGATCTGCTGCGTAAGAAAAGCTGGATAATATGCCCAAAAACATTTGTATGTTTACTCAACCCTGCTTATCATTAAAGCATAACACATTTATGAAAAAAAATGTTATTTAAAGAACAACCATTTGGGATCTAATTTGAACAGTTGGTATTAAGATGTGTTTGCTACTTACTGCTCTGTAAAGCCTTCATAATGGCTCCAATCCGAGGTTTGTTAATTGGTGATTTCTGAGGCTGGTAGCTCTAAATGAACTTCTCCTTTGCATCAGAGATAAATTTTGGTCTTGCTCTTCTGGGATGGTCTTATTAAGAGCCAGTTTCAACATGGTGCTTGATGTGTCTTTAAATAACACCTGACTGTTGTTGTTGTTACATAATTACCTAATTCCATATGTATTATATTATTGTTTTGAAATCCTCAGTATTGTTGTAGAATGTAGAAAATAAGTGATCCCAAACTTTTAAGCGGTATATCTTACTTGGTAACGTGATGGTATACATGGTGGTGGTGAGTTATTAGATTTCTGCCAGAGGTACTGTATGACTTGAAGCATGGCCTCAGCAGTCCTGAAGCAGGTAAAGACAGTTAATGGCTTGTTGGTTAAAGACTTGACCTGAAGCCAAACCTTCAATTAGCCTGGAATAAAAGACAGGTTTATCTAGATTTGGATAATGGAACAATTTTTTGGGGGATTGTATAAGTCAATTTGTCTCAGTTGTGTGTGTAGATGCGGTACAGTTTACAGATATTTTTTTGTATTCATGCAAAGCAAGTACAGTTTAATGCACCACGGTGTGTCCAGCTTTTAAAGTGACTCTGAAGGTTTAACTGAAATTAACTGGACTTTTATCAGCTTAAACAGTGAAGTGTTAGTTTATCCATTCTCTTTTTACAAGGCAAAAGTTTACGAAATCATGCAATTGAATGTGGAGGGCCAGTTTTATCATGAGATCTGATCAAAGCTGACGTTTTCCTTCCTCCGTGGGAGGTCTGTTTTTCCTCTCTATGGTGGTCTCTTGCAGTGTCGACCCACTTGCTGAGAGAGTTGTGCGTTAGTGGTCCTGAAAGCTGGGCATTGGTAAGAAATAATCGGACTGATGCAGCCAAGCCCAATAAAAGCTCTGCGGTTTGTCAGCTTGACACAGAGCTTTTTGCAGGCCAGTGGTACAGTACCACTGTGCAGATTAAAAGAGGAAAGCCTACAGTAGCTTACTGTACATTTGTTCTTCTTGACAGGGAGTGAGATATAGCGAGTTTTATTAATAAAGGTCAATGTTTGCTGCATTGGATATGTTTGAAAATGAATTACCGTAGGCTACACCCTCTTAAATTGAACCGGGATGGCACAGGATATATATAGAATTATTTATTTATTTTCTATTTTATTTTTAAACGCGGTTTTCATCCTGTCTTTAAATTTGGAAAAAGCAGCTTTTTAAAATCGAGTTCAGGTTATGCAGACAAGTCCCTATAAGGTAGTAACGGTGTGTTCAGGAATGTTGAAATAAACTCAACTTCTGGCAGAGCTATTAGATAGTATATTACATTTGTTCTCTGTTTATTGTGGAGAGTCATTATAGGTTCTTCCGATACGCATGCTTGACTAAAGCCATTTGGCCACGGCCATGTTACAAAATGAATGAAATGTTGAAACCAGTAAATTTGAAGTCCCTTATTAAAGCACTTGGTTGCTTAGATTCTGTGGTGGATTTACACTGGTTGTTACAAAGGCCTGATAGCATTTAAAATCCCACATAGGCCAGTGTCTTTCCCAAAAAAAAAAAAGGTTCACCCTCAGCAAATAGCGCTGTTATTGAATCATGTCTGTTCTCGGTATCTCACAGAATGCCTTCTCCAGTGTGTTCCACATGGAATATGAAGAGCTAGCTGGATCTGTAGACTACCCTAACAGGTAAAACATTCAAACACAAAGCAGTTGTTTTCTTGTGTAGTTATTGACATTACAAATTGGATTCAGCGTTGCATGTGTAGCAGATGAAAGTTATTTAAAAGTTCAATGCAAAATTAAAAAAAATTAAACAATCTTCCTTCATTATATACACAACAACAGAACACACTGATGAGAGTAAAATCTCCCTGTATTTCTTTATATAATCCCCTGCTACGCTAATGCACTTATCCCAGTGTTTCAAAGTGCTTAGATACCATCAAGAAAGTTTCCTTAGTACTCCAGAGCCATGATTTGACTGCGTGCTTCATATCTGAAATGCTGGCTCTTTCTGCAGGACAATGCACGATCTTGTTCTTTCTACCGCACCACTTGCACAGGGTATACAGTAAGTTATTGGCAAATCCCCTGCACTGGCCTGCTGGCCTCAGCCTCGCCCCAGCGTACAGGGAAAACTTTCTACTTCTATGGTATTGACGCACTAGTGAAACACTGGGATAAGTGCAGCGGATTATATAGAGTAACAAATGTAGTTTTAACTCTCATACTGTGTTCTGTTATTAAAAGTCCTGGTTTGACTTGAACACCCTTTGTATATAAAGGTTAAATATATAGTGTTGTGATATAGTGTATATCATGTGTAGGAGTGAGAAAATAAAGAGTATCACATTGTTTAGTTTGATATGAAACTTTCGATTGGATATACTGTATATGCACATTAAACACATTTAGTTGTTTCCATAACAAAGTAGGATATTTGCCATAAAATACTGATTGTATCGTCTAAGGTGAAATAAACATTTCAGCTTGATGAATCCCATGGAAAACAGGAAACTCCCACTTTATTTTCCACTGTACCTTTATGAACTCAGAGTCTGAACTGATCAAACAATCCCTGTTATTAACTTTAATTTATTGTGCTTTTGTAACGTTGAACGTTTCAATGGGTGTTTCATTGGAAGCTTGCCACATTTTCCATAGCACTTAATTTAATATTGTATGTATCCTGACACTCCTAGAGACAAGATGTTAATAGGGAAAAAAAAACTATTTCTTTTCTATAATTCTGTGAAATTTAGTTTCTATCAACTTTCCCCCACGTTCAAATAAATGTCCATTTTCCTTTTTCTCATGCAGAAACCATGGGTGCTTTGATTTTATTTAATTTTTTTACTTTTGTTCTAGAGAAAATGCTCTGTACAGAAATATTTCATGACAGAACAGTCTTCACCTGGTTAAAGTACATGAGTTCTCTCTAAGTGCCTTTGACAGGTGCTTAATCAAATCTGTTTAGCCAGACTTGTCTAAGTGGACGGATTTTCTTTCTTTTGGAAACCTTGTGAGAATTTTAGTGAAGCGTGGAACATGTTCATGCTCCCAAACTGCACGCCAATGGCTGTATTTTTATTTCTTTGTGTTGGCACTGGATTAAAGCCACAAGCCTATTTTGACAGATATTACTCACACATGTGGCTAGTAATCCACCATGTGAAATAAACAGTGTGGTGATCACAGCGTTGTTTCACATTGAAAAGGAGCAGAACCATTTTTAATGAACACTTAATGACCAAAAACAAAACAAACAGCACAGATACCCTGGAGATTCCAAAACAAAATCTACACACGTCTGCTGGAATTGCAGGTTTTTGTGAAACAAAGATAAACCATGCAAGTTAAGATGAAATAAATCTTATTTTATCTTATTAATTATAAATTGCTGTTCTGCAGTAGCACAGAATTCATAGTCACAGACAACTCAAACATATGCAAACAAAACAAAAGGGATACAATAAGATCAAATAAACGTACTATATAGTTGAGATACAGATGAGAAATTAATCATATATATGATTCATTTCTCATCTGCAAAAAGGAGGTCAACAATTCCCCTGCACGTCAACATCTTTTTCAACTTTTATATGTGTGACTTTCTTCTTGTTGCTACTTATTTAGAAATAAATGATTAATTCCATCCATCTAGCAACTGCTGTAGTCCAACTAGGGACCGTGGTGATTACCATTGTATTTATTACTATATTTATTCCTATTTCACACACACATTCAGACACTACGGGCAATTTGGGATCGCCAATTAGCCTAATCACACAGGGAGAACATGCAAACTCTATGCACACAGATCTCGGGGAGGGAAACGAACCCAAACCCTGGAAGTCCAAGGCGACAGTGCTAAGCGCTAAGTCACCATGCCGCTGCAATTGTGATGTGCTCCTTGTAATTTTGCTTAAACAGAAACATTACCCAGAATTGTTTGAGTTCCAGGACCTAACACATCTGGCCCTTAAATCCTCCTTCACTGACATCCCCCATTCTTCCTAACCCAAAACTGCAATGAATGTAGAGTTGGTTTGACAAAAATAAATAAATAAATAAAATATTTTTATGTGACTGTTCACACTGAGGTAGCACTGCAAAAAAGAAATCAGATTTGTAGTTGATTCAGAAACGCATATGGTAGTGGCTCAACTTAGAATTGAATATATCAGATTCCATATGGTGTGTGCTGTTTATACTGGTATGGGAAAAAACAGAACTGAGTCACATATAAGCAAAAAAAAAAATCAGATTTGGGTCACTTTTAAGCTCATGAGAGAATGTTTGTGAATCTGTATTTTCGATATTTCCTGGTTTTTCTAAAAGTTTTGTGGGACTTCTCATTGGTTAACATAACAAGAACATATTTCACCAAGCTGCTTGCTTTTGCTTGCAGTGACCATCTGGCTGCCTCATTGAGCAGACTTTTCTTTTGTTGTTGTTGCTAATCAAACCTTGGTATACATGTACTGTATATGTTAGTTTGTTGTCAGGAATTGCAAGCATGTAAGACTTTTCATAGTAGACCAGTATAGCAAGTTTCCACTCTAACTGATGTTGTGGTCCACTTTCTCAAGTTGAAATTATAATGATATATATATATATATAATTTTTCCACTCCACTACAGAGACAGTGACGTAAGTAAGATCAACTACATGTATGCTCAGTATGTGAAGAACACCATGGAGCCGCTGAACATTCCTGATGTTGCAAACTTGATGTCTGATGAGCAGTTTCCTTGGACAGTGAGTAATCATAAGAAACATTCCATTTGGACACTGTTATGTAAAAAGGATGATCCCATTCTGGGGTCAAGAATTTTCTCACAATCACAGAGCTTTCATGAAGCTCTTTTCTGTGGACTCTTTGTGCCACCTTTTTATCTTGTGGCAAAGATTAAGTCACTACTGACTGAACATGAATGAATGAATCACTCTCCCTTTCCAGAGTGAGAACCCAGACTCTCCAACCTACCACGTGAAGAGTTTGTTGTGCACACCAATAAGAAATGGAAAGAAGGATAAAGTTATAGGTATGTCTGTTTCTTGTAGTCATAGTTCATTTTTATATAGCTGTAATGTCTAATAAAGGCTGGTTACTACTACAATTCTAAGCTGTTTTTTGGGAGGGAGCATATGGTTTAATTTATTTGGGGATTTTGATATCAGCATAGGGTAAAATTAAGATGTATAGGGTTTAAAAATCTATATTCACTCACTTACTGGAAGTCCCAAAATACATTTTAATTTGCCAAGCCCAAGGCCTCTTCACTTCCTTGATAGTGATCATGATTGATTACAGCTGGTACCTTCTGTGTCTGTGGAGTGACCGACACAGAGTACAATTTAGAAATTCCAAGGAGATCCCGAGAAAGAGGATGATGAATGTACTCAAATCAGGAATATGCAGATTTCAGGATCATTTCAACTTGTACTTATTGGACATAAGTACAAGTTATCAGGAGGTGTGGCCACTTTGACAAGGTCTAGAAGAAAACCTAAACTGTCAGCGTAGCTGAGAGGAAATTAGTTCAGATTGTCAAGAGCAACTCAGGAACCGCCAAGTCACAAGCCTGCTATTACTTGGAAGCACCAGTGTCGATGTGTACAAGCAAGCGGGACTTTAAAATCCTGCTGTCCAAGAAAGAAGCCCCAAAATTGACACCTTCAGGCTTGACTTGGGTTTGCAGGTGACCACATGGACAAAGAAAAAGCCTTCTGGAGTAAAAGAGGTAGGCTGTTGGAATTGAGGTCTTTATCTACAAGGACACTTTAGCAGCTCTTAAGTGTGGTGTTGGTGGTGGCATCATGCTTTGGAGCTGCTGTACTGGATTGTTAATAGCAACCAAAATGATCTGCTAAAGGTTAAATTTCCCAAGAAAATGTTAGGTGAGCTGTCTGTACATATTTGACCCTAAATGTGTAATTATGACCCTGTTAGTTATTTCAGAAAACCCAAATTAAATTAAAACATATATATATATATATATATATATATATATATATATATATATATATATATATATATATATATATATAAGGCCTGTTTATATTGCATGTTGTACATTCATTTCTCCTCAAAAAACAATCCAATTAAAAAATTAAGGTTCAATATTATTCACATTCACAATGACTGCAAGTATGAAGACAACATGTCCTTTAGGAACTTTACAGAAACTTTACTAAAACTAAATCGGCGATGTTCTCACATTATTACAGCCTGTAGAGTTTTACAGCATTTCTCTGGCCTTTTTCAAGTGACCTCATTAGGTAGCTTGGAAGACACCACTATTTTGCAGTGTGGATCAAATGAATAAAAACATTTCCCTCTGCGGTCAGTCCTGAGGAATACAGCACCTTTTGTAAAGCACTTTATTTTAAAAGCCCTCATTAGCAATCTTCATTTCCTTAAAATTTTCATTTCCATAGCTCCTAAGTCATCAAAGATCTGCGTGTGTTTGTGTTTCTGTTTGTGTGTGTGTGTTTGTGTGTGTGAAAATCAACATATTGGCGTGTTTACTAAAGGAGAAAGATCATGAACAATAAAGAAATGTTGATCATGTTTATGTCACATTATATACTTTTGTCACATTATATAAATTTATAAACTCCTCATTTGATATGTAGAGGAGAAAATATGACATTACTACACTACCGCTCAAAAGTTTGGACACCCCTTCTAACTCCATGGTCGTTCCTAATTTTTATTTCTTTGTACATTGTAAAACAATGATGAACGCATCCAAAATATGCAATAATCTCCTTTGAACAGTTAATGTTATGATGTATCTGCTACTTATGCTCTGTAAAGCATTTATAACGGCTCTAATCTGAGGTGCTGTAAATTGGTGATTTTTGAGGCCGGTAACTCTAAATGAACTTTTGGTTTTGGTCTTGCTTTCCTCGGATGGTCTTCATGAGATACTGTTTTATCATGGTGCTTGATTGGTTTTACAAATGCATTTGACAATACTGTTCTTGCAAAGAAATATTCCAGAAATAACACAACAACTACTGTTGTTGTTACATAATTATCTCATGTGTTGTTTCATACTCTAGTTTTGAAATCTCCAATATTGAAAATGAATCACTGAACAAAAACAAAGAAATTTACAAGTCATGCCAAACTTTTGAGCGGTAGTGTATATAAACAGTAATGTTTCTGAACAAGTGCACTAACATAAATAGAGCCTTTCAGTTATAGCTGACATTGCAGTCCGGATCATGCTGGAAGAGATTACAAATCAAGATCATCTGAATAATTTAAGAATAGTGGTATAAATGTTGTATCTGTAAACAAGAATCAGCAGATAAATATTTGCTCTATTTTAATATACTGTTTCCTATGGACCGTTAAAGGTTAAAATATATCTGTTTGATTTTTAATTCACCTAAAGGGGTTTGCCAGTTGGTTAACAAGATGGATGAAGCATCAGGTGAGGTGAAGGCTTTCAATCGGAACGATGAGCAGTTTCTAGAGGCCTTTGCCATCTTTTGCGGGCTCGGCATCCAGAACACACAAATGTACGAGACTGTGGAGAGGGCCATGGCCAAGCAGGAAGTCACCCTTGAGGTTAGTGCCATTTTTGTTATTACTTAGCAAAAAATGGAAACATTTATGCAGTGAACCCCAAGGGATATCCCAAAAATGGAATATTAAAAATGTCTTTATTTATCGTAAAATCTATTATTGAGTAACAAAGCATTTTATTTTACAGAGAAGACCACGTCCTCCCCTTGTGTACTAATCTAATCTGATCATATACTCCCATTCACACTCAGCCCTCTCACCGCTTTATCCCTCTTTCTTTTCTTAGTTGTCTGAGCTCTTCCTCTGATCCCTCCATTCTGGAGCTGTCATAGTCAGAAGTACCCCCAGTGACAAGCACTCTCCTGCAGCTGACACAATGGCGGAGCAGAGCTTTAAACCTTCCCCTTTCCTTCTCTCCATCACACCATCCCTTTCATGACGTTCCCCTATAATTAATGACCCTCGCAGCAGCAGTTCGGAAAAAATAAATCATGCTTGGCGTCAACAGACGACAAGCAGAGGAAGCTGTGCTGTTTATACTTTCACAGTTTTGTCAGACTGAGCTTGTTAGTCAGGATAGTCAAGGACAAACATGCTGTGACTCAAAAGGCAGGAAGACTGTTGTCATAGAGTGTAAACGGTTGTGCTGATTTAGGAAAGGGTTATTTAAATACACAGCCTTGTCAAATGAATAAAATGAAAGGTGAATAAAATTAAATCAAGGAAAAGAGAAATACGTAAATATATGTGTGTCTTTTTCTTTGTGCATGGCTTTGTGTATGTTTCTCAGGTTCTCTCTTATCATGCCTCCGCTGGGGAGGAGGAGACACGGGCGCTCGAGGTAACTGCGGTAAATTACAGTTTATTAATTTATTTTTTCCTTACACATCTTTTTCCCCTCCATTGTGTTTAAAATAAATTCATTTGGTTAGCATTCTCCGAGGTGGGGTACGTCAATAGGGTGCCAATCCATCACAGGGCACACACATACTGTACATATTCACAAATTACGGGCAATTTGAGTACGCTAATTAACCTAATATGCATGTCTTTGGACTATGGGAGGAAACCAGAGTATCCGGAGGAAACCCACCAAGCACACAGTGATAGGAATCGAACCTGGACCCTGGAGATACAAGGCGACAGTGCTAACCACTACACTACCGTGCCGCTCTAAATCTGTTTATAAATAAGCTACATTCTTTTGATAGTCACAATTACGGATTTATTTATTTCAGTAATTTCATACTGATCACCCATAATATGAAAACTTCCTGCCCAGGCTTGTGTCCCCCTTTTGCCACCAAAACTCATTTTGTTGTAGTATTAATTTATTAAGGCATGGACTCCACAAGATCTCTGAAGGTGTTCTGTGTCATCTAACACCAAGACAGATAAGGTCCTGTAAGTTATATTCCTGAAAGAGTTATAAGGGCATCTGTGAATCACATTTGTTTGTCCAGATTTGTTTGACACGTTAAACTCTTAGTCATGTTTCTCAAACCATTCTTGAGCATTTTTTGCGGTTTGGTGCATTATTTGGTTGAAAGAGGCTGTAGGATGTGTTGGATATACAAGTCTGATCCGCCTCGCTGCTTAAAAGACTGCTTCAAGTGTCTCGGTGCCAAATATCACAGAACACATTTAGAGGTCTTCGTGAAGTTCATCCCTGACAAGTCCACACTGTTATGTTGGCACAAGTGGGACTAACATACTGTAAGATTAGGCATGTGGTTTTAAGGTTACAGCTGATTGTTTTTTACTTTTGTGTTAATATGTCCATATGTGTGTGTTATTTTTTTTTTCTAAAGGCAGCCACAGTTCCCTCAGCTCAGTCTCTGAGTCTACTAGACTTCAGCTTCAGTGACTTTGACCTGTCCGATGCTGAGACCACCCAAGCTACTATCCGCATGTTTGTGGACCTCAAGCTTGTGCAGAACTTTCAGATGAAGTACAAGGTATATGACCACCACACAGACCTTTAATGCAAACCACTGAATAATAAAACAAATAATAATAATAACAAATCTACTAATCCATCAATCATATGAAAAAAAAATTCAACACTTTAAATAATTCTGACATCCTGAAGATGTAGTACATTATATGAGGAGTAAACTAGGTTACTGTGCATTTTACAATAGTGGGTAATTTAAAAAAAGTTTGTAGTAAAGTATTAAACATTGCTTTCCATTTACTAAATGTCAGTGCACGAAAATAACTGCTCTGGCTCAGAACAAAAAGTCTTTGCTAACTTTAAAAACATATCCATCTCCTTTAATTTAGTTCAGCGTTGCCAGATGAACTCCATACCTCTGGCTATCTGAGCATAGGTACAGTAAAAACGGCTGTGTACTTGGATCTCTAGAACAAAGTCCTTTTATGGCGCTTGATGCCAGCAGAGACTCGAGATGGATGAGGCACAAAGACAGGCTTTTTATTGATTTCCTAGGCAGCGCTTACTCTGAGCTGCATGAGTCTAAGCAGGCTCTCTTTAACCACTCTGGCATAGAGTCCAAATCAATCACAAAAACTCTGCTAGCTGTGACTGACCACCCGCCGAGAGCCAACCTAACCATGTCGTGTACACACACAAACTGATCAAAGAACGATACACAGTTGTGATGTACTGACATTTTATGGTGGCCATGAAAGTCAATTGCAGATGCTTTGTTACAAGGCAGCATAATACACTTGGAGGAAAATAATATCGGCCCTTTTCTGTCCTCATGAGATCACAAATGCAAGAGATTAGCTAGTGTAACTGCAATTGACAGGCGAGGAAGAGTAAGCCATACCTCCTACCCAAGACACATTACCAATTTTGCTTCTTTGGCTTCAGGCCACAGACGACTGTGGTATTGTCAAGGATTCTGCCTCATTATCTAGCAATGCTTTTAGAGCAAATGCTTTTAATGTTGCACTTGGAAGCTTGCACAACACTCTTTAATATCTCTGCCACTGCATCTTTTTTTCATACACACACTATATATTATTCTTTCTGTGGAATATGTTTTTAAATTAGGATCAAGTTAGTAAGTTAAACATAGAAAGTCTTATCCTCTACATGGGGTTATTGTTGAGTGATGGATGGATCACATGGCAGAAAAATTTAATGTGGTTAAAAAGCCTCTTGTGTGCCGCAGAGGTCTTGTTAGTGAGACTGACAGTCTAGGATGATGGGTTCAATTCTTAAGAAAGTTAAACCACAAAAAATAAAATAAAATAAAATCCTTCTGTCTCTGAGGAGACTTTGTCTGATAAGTCAACCTATAGTAGGATTCAGGATGAAACTGTGTAGGCTTTGCCAGGCTGTGGAACAGTGAGCTCGTCTGCATGTTTCTCTGGATTTGGAGACCATCTACAGTATGATGTCATGATTTGATATTTGTTGGAGGCACTGTGGGAGTATGAGGTTTCTCGGTTGATACTTTGTACAATGCTCAAGGTTAAAAGGAGTTGTGTCCATGTTTTCCTTTGCAGGTAAAACCATTTAGGATGGTTGTGGGACATCATTGCCCCTTGTCCCCACTCTTATATGTAGTTTTGATGGATAGGATATCAAGACTCTCAAAGTTTGTATAAATTTCCAGTATGTTGAAGGTAAACATCACATCACTGTTATTGTCAGGTGATACTGTACAAAGAAGATTCCCACAAAGGACTTTACTTTGTTTACTGAACGTTTCTCCTGCTGAATATACTGTAACGTGGGTGAGATGTGAATCAGTATCTGCAAGTCTATAGAGGCCTACAGTGGATATTCACCAACATTGGTAGTATTCAATATGAGACTAGTGGTACTATTCACTATGTATTCTTTGCCCCAATGTGAAATGGACCCCAATATGCACTAGTGAGTTACCTCATGACTCTTAATGAACTTAACATCTTTAAACTGGAAGAAGTTGGGGCAAAAAAAAATGTTATACCTAATCGTCCTCGTATGATGATTTAGTTGGAAGAAAATGTCATGTCCTCTACAGGGACATTCAAGTCTCAAGAGGTTAAGAAAAGCAAATGACTTGTGGAGGAAACATAATTTCATTAGCAATTTTCTTGCCAATTGAATTATAAGAACTAGCAAATTTAATTTGTCTTCTTCTGTTAAGGATGTGCACATGATCCAAGATCTGTCACCATTATTTTTTGTTACTGAAATTTTGTTTCCATTTTCTCTCTTGTATCTGAGCAAATTACGAATCTGTGACTTCTTTTGTTTTCAGAGCCTGTGCCAATGGATCCTGAGTGTGAAGAAGAACTACAGGAAGAACGTGGCCTACCATAACTGGCGGCACGCCTTCAACACGTCTCAGTGCATGTTTGCCATACTCAAATCAGGCAGGTTACAGGTCAGTGCAGGACATTCTTACCTCAAAGTAAAGGCCATGGGTAATCTCTTACCGAGGTTTAGTGTGACTTGAAATAAAGCAGTTATCGTGTCTGACACCTGTTAAAGCAAACGTATGTTTATTAGTAGGACCTGGGATACACCTGTATCCATCAAGTGTAGAGAGACGGAGACAGAAAGCTACATTTTAAAGTCTGCATAACATAACCACGATGGAAAATCAACCACACTAAAAATGCTAACTAGAATTTTGGAAAACAATAAATGCAGTTTTATGGAAATTTTTGTTGTGTTAAATAAATACTTTATCAAGATTATTTTTCAGTTATGATTCACAGAGACTATATTGTGAACTGTATGTACACAAGCAGGCACAAGTTACATATTACATTATTTTATATTTATAGATAGCAGTTTATGCTTGTTTTGCCATGAGCTCTAATTTAGAAACATATGAACTGAATTTAGCTCTCAGGAAAAAGTCTCATCGCATGACTGGAAAAAGTAAATCTTCTATTTTAAACCTGACAGAACAATCTAAATGATATGGAGATATTGGCCCTGATGATTGCGACTCTGTGTCATGATTTGGACCATAGAGGTGTCAACAACTCATATATCAAGAGGTATGTTTATCTTATTATATTTTAGTGCCCAAGTGCCCAGTTTATAGCGAGCAGAACGACTGGGAAAAGGAATGGAAAATTTGTTCTTGTGTTTGATGCTTGATTGAATGGTGGGGGGGGGGGGGGGGGGCGACAGCATGTGCAAGACAGAAAAAAACTCTGATTCTTCATTATGTCAATAGGAGTGACCACCCTCTAGCCCAGCTCTACTGCCACTCCATTATGGAGCACCACCACTTTGACCAGTGCCTCATGATCCTCACCAGTCAAGTAAGAACTTCTAAACGGTTGTTAGAAAAACAAAAGGGTTATATTCTACGGTTTATGATTTATGATTGTTGAATCCTTCAATCTAAATTTAAAGCATTATAAACTGCAAGACTAAGAAGCGATACACAAGCTAACGATGGGTGACAAATTATAGGGGAAAAAAACAAAAAAAAATAAACAACACAACCACTTCAGCATGCCTTGCTGTACATTCTACTAGTCACTGGAAGTGTACTAGAGTGATTAACACCACTCTCCCAGAAGATATTCTTTAGGTAGTGTTTTGATGACCATGTGGGCACACACATCCAGACTGTGCAACAGCTTTTTTCCACAAGCCATCCGTCTCCTCACCAAATGGGACTGGACTGATAAACACACACACACACACACACACACACACACAACACACTCAGCTTAACTCAACTACCTCAAAATATTGGGACTGGACTGACAAATCAACACAAGCGCAGACACACTGACCTACACTACCAAACTATCATACACACCAACCTGGAAATGCTTCACCGTTTATCTCTTTTGCACAATAATCATTACTGGACTACTTTTTGCACTAATTCCTCAATTCTTGCTGCTATGATTAAGGAATGTTTACAGTTTTTTCACTACCTCAACACCATAGTATTCTGTTATGTAATGTCGTGTTTCGTTGCACTGTCACTTTGTTGTTGCTCTTGTTTGCACATGTCTTACTTAGCTAGTTAGTTTTTGTAAATTTATGTTGTAATTTATGTTAGGTCTATCTGTCTTGTCTCTGCTAGCCAGCTAACTAGGCCTCTTTAGTTAGCTAGTTTAGTGTTTCTGTTAATTTATGTTGAAATTTATGTAGCACCTTGGTCCTGGAGGAACGTTGTTTCGTTGCACTGTGTACTAACTGTACAGTATATGGTTGAAATGACAATAAAAGCCTTTGAACTTTGAACTTGAACTTTGAACTTGGAGTGTTTGGTTTGACAGATCAATCCAAAATATCCCTTAGGTGGTGAACAGAGTTGAGCTCTGGTGACTGTGAAGACCGTAGAATATGACTTACATGACTTAAAATAGAAATGTTTAATTATAAGATAAGGGTAAATGATTAGAACAGCTTAACAGTTTTTAAAGAAAGAGCTACCACTTTCGTTGAGAACCTGTTTATATTTTAGTAAAAATGATAAGATAAGGTTAGATGATTTATATTTGAGAAAGCATGAAAGGTACACACAAACATTGAGATCCATGTAGATAAAATCTAATTTTTATTTGTTTAAATTAACTCATGCATTTATTCTGAGAGGTTAGCATAATGCAAGTCAAACTGGGCCTTTTGGATTGTGCAGAATAACAGAGCACTTTAATGAAAGTAAAAAAACTCCCTTTATTTATTTTATATAATCCCTTACTATACTAATGCACTTATCCCAGTGTTTCACTAGTGCTTGGATATCATAGAGGTAGGAAGGTTTCTCAGTAGGCCGGATCCATGATCAGACTGCCTGCTTCACATTTGAAATCCTGTCCTTCCAGGAACACCTTTAATGGGCCAAACGTGTTGAAATGGTTTGGAGCGAGGTCAGGATTGTACAGAGGATGTGGTGATAACTTCCAGCCGAGGTCCTGTAATGTACAAGTAGTGTTTGTGAATGATTGTGCATACAGTTCCCACAGACAGATGAGCCTCTTCTGCAAATTGACGACATGTTATTCGTCAAATTTTTAAAGATCAGACATTTCGCACACTGAATGTTCTCAAGAACGACTGCAGTTGGACTCCAAGCCATTTCATTCAGGATCGCAGACATGTGATCTTCCTTAAAAAACGTTTGCACCATTCAAAGGTTTTTTTAAGCACAGTACAGTGATGAGACTCACAGCCTCAGTAATTCTTCTGTTAATGTCAGTTGGTTTTAAGCCTTCATTCACAAGGAGGTTTTAACATAAGAACCAATTTGACTTGAACGCCCCTCGTAGATTTACTGAAGAAACGAGTTGTGATCCATCACGCTTTGACTTAACAGCCTTTATTTTTTAATGTTTATAGATCACTAAGTGAATAAGAAATTGACTTAGGCTTATATTACTACAGTCTTCTTTCCTAAATTTAGACACTAATATTTTATCTACTCTGCTTTCTTAGGGCAGTCAAATTCTAGGCGGCCTTTCAGTGGAAGAATATAAGACTACACTGAAGATGATTGAAAAAGCTATTTTGGCTACTGACCTCGCCCTCTATATGAAGTAGGTATCAGGCATAGCTGAAAGAATAAAATACAACTCAAATTAATAATCAATACAGAAGTTAAAGGCTATTTGTTTTGGTACAGTAAAAAAAGACTGTTTGTTTGTATCCAGTTCTTATTGATAGATGTACATTTTAAGTACACATCTAACCTAAATTCAGCACATGATAACATTTAGTCTATTAACCTGTTAGAGGATTCTGAACAATCCAACATAGGTTTCTCACAAATTAATAATACTACTTGAATGAACATTTGTGTCCAATGTACTAGTACAGTAAAGATGTAGTTTCTAATTAATGTTTATTATTATTATTATTATTATTATTATTATTATTACTCCAGGAAACGAACAGAGTTCTTTGAACTTGCAAAGAACAACCAGTTTCTTTGGGAGGAGGATAATCACAGAGACTTGCTAAGGTGATTTGTATGCATACTTTTCTCTCTCATATTCTAAAGAGTAATTATTTTAAAAACTGTCACACACTAACAGAGGTACTGGGGGGGGGTTTGACACTGCAGGTGTATGCTGATGACTGCATGTGATATCTCTGCCATTACCAAACCCTGGCCTGTACAAAAGAGGGTAAGTCCTAAATAAGTCTCAGGCACTGATTGTATCTAAATTCATAATGTGTTAATGGTATTATAGTACTAACATATGCCATTGTACACACAGAAAATTGTACTGGAGATTTCATGACCTTAAAATGTGCAGAGACATATCTTAGACTGTTTATACAAAGTGCATATATTTAATATAATTTACAGTTGCATGGTGACATAATGTTCAGTAGTGTCGCCTCACACCAACAAGAGGGTTGGGGGTTTGAATCTCATCTTCAGTCTGTGTATGAGTTTGCTTCTTCTTTGCAGTGTAGGCTGATTGCTGTTTCCAAGTTGCCCATAGTGTATAATTGAGTGTGTTGGGTGCGTGAGTGCTTGTGTCTTGCGATGGGTTGACGCTTGAACCAGGGTGTCGCCATCTTTGTTTCCTGATCTCCCTGGGATACACTACCCAGGAGTCTGGATGATGGATGGATGATTGGATGGATATTCTACAGTATATGCTCTGTATTTATTGCATTGTATTCTCAACATATTAAATTATTTTGTATTTCTCAAGACAAAAGACTCACCTTGTCGGACTTAAGAACAAATTGGAATTACGCACATGTTCGCGGAACAGAACCCATTCGTAAATCGGACAATTGAATTTAATCAGAAAATTCATTAGTGTGCTATTAGCTAATCCTGACATGTTCTGCTTGCTAAAATTCAGCAGCGAGAACTTATGACCCAAGCAATCTGAGCCCTTTTGAACAATCTGGACATGATGGTCATGGTCGGTCAGTATCTGAAGTGCAAAGTTAGACTGAACTCAACATGCACATTTATAATAACATAACACTGTGATTGTAAAATCCTGTGCGCTTGCTATTATTAGGGGGTTTGGTACTTGAATCTGTAAAAAAAATATATAGCAATGAAACTTGTGCATACCTGTATATACTCTATATAAGTGTAACTTTTATATTGTGTATAACAGAACTAAATCATTTTAGAACGTGTTGTGAAGCAGAGCTTCTCATCTCAGTAGCGGAATGCTTTCAAGTGTTTGGTAGAATTTTGCCTAATTGTTATTTATTAAAGAATGACGTCACACTTCATCTTTTTATAGGAACATTTAACGTTGTGGAACATCTGCAAAACTAATTAAGTGCTATCACTTTGAAATGATTTTCCCTCACAAGCTGCTTTCTCTTTCTAAATAAGTAGCTTTATCTGTGACCTAAGATCTTTAGGTGTTTATTTGAAACATCTTCCGTTGTTATTATAGAAAGCATAAAATGTAAGAATGAGCACATTAATATGAACCTTGTAGCCATGTGGTTATAGACAATTGACCAACACTTTTCTGCGATAGGCAGCTTTGAAGTGGGTGGTGGTAGTAGAAAGCTGGAAAATCAAAAAGTCATTTCAAACAAACAGAATATTGTGAAGAAAAATAGTGTATTAGTCAGAACTTGGGAATTTACATAAAAACGAGGGCTGGAATCTAAGTGTTGTAAGAGAAAGGCCAAAAAGAAGGAAGCCAAAGGTGAAGGTTTCTCCACGCCCTGACGTCCTGTTTGTTTTCTATCTAACACTTTTATTCACTCGCATTTGCAGATAGCCGAGCTCGTTGCCACAGAATTCTTTGAGCAAGGGGACAAGGAAAGAGAAGAGCTGAACATTGAACCTATTGTAAGTTCACTTCCTGTGCATTACATCACACTGTGCAAACAGCAGGGCCATGTCAAGAGCAGCGTCAGATTTCACAACTTTTAAAGAGTGCCTTTGTCTCGAACAGGATCTAATGAACAGAGAGAAGCGTGATAAGATTCCCAACATGCAGGTGTCTTTCATCGATGCCATTTGCACACAGTTGTACGAGGTAAAATGCTAGGTCGTTTTTCAGATGATATTTATCTAGGTTTATGATGATGATGATATTTATTTAGATTTATGATATTTAAATGTGTATGTGTTTCCTAGACACTGGCCAATATGTCAGATTTCTGCTCCCCCCTACTGGAAGGCTGCAGGAAGAACAGGCAGAATTGGAAACTGTTAGCTGAACAGGCTGAGGAGGCGAGCTTAGTGAATGGAGGACTTTAAGCGGCTCATCCCAGTCAGCACAAGATCGAAAGTCTACCCCTTTCCCTTACCCCCACGTCCTTCTTCATACCACACACTGAAGTTTTAAGCAATGAATAATTTTCAGTCATGAGTCCTGCTATGAAGTGTTCACCAACCACTATGAAGTGAAATGTAATTTTACCTTTTGGGATGTAGCTGAATCATATTGGTTCCATGTAGCTTGGGAGGTAAGGGAACGTAAAACTAAAGCAATATGGTCGAAAGTACAATCACTTATATGTGTAAGTTACTTTTTAAAAAATCACAGGTTTTCTTGTTAAGAAGAGAAGTGATGAGAGTTGTGCTTCATGTTTATTTTAGTTTCGGAAGTTAATAGATTCTAGTTAATAGGTCTAGTCACTGAAACTTGTGCTTTCAGCAATGAGTTTAATTTAACATTAACTTTAACATTAGCAAATGCTTCCTTCTACAGTCACTGATTCGCTATTATCTATTTATAAAATATCTATTACTTGCTTGGACCATTTCAGGTAATCTTAAAGTAAAGGAGATGTTGGGGGGAGGGGGGAATAATCTTTTAATAGTCACTCCAAACCCTGCATAGCGTCGATGCTAGGACATGTACAAGAAGTTTTATTTATTGTTTTATTCCCATGTCCGGGTTTTTCTGTAAATCGGTCACTGAAATACAACAGAGTCACAAAAGGAAATAATTTATTCATCACTACAGTGCACCATACAGTTAAGCTAATATAATCAACTTCTAAGGAACACACCCACTGCAGATATGAAGAAGAATGTCATTTTGTTCCACATCATGTATGTTTTCACCTGTCTTTTGTATATTTATTAACTTTATATCATGTTGTGAGAACTTGGCTACTTGACCTGTAAGTCTTGCATAAAAGTAAGTAAGGAAAAATATATATGTATTTAATTGTTCACAAATGATTGTGTCCTTTATTTGACTTTTTAGATGTAATGGCAATTCAACTAGCAAACATGTACTTACTTCTGAAACTAAAGCATTTGATTGTAATTTGGTTTGATTATCTTTTCAGAAAGCTCATGGCATCTTTACTAGAAACCTATTTCCATCTATTCCAGAGATTTATCTGTCTCAAGAACATACATTTTACTACCTGCCATGATTACAAAACATGTTTATACTCTTGACTGACTGACCTGGTCAACTAATTACGCCAATATTGTGTATGTTAAAGTAATCAACATTGACTGATAAGCCTGCAAGCATAAACAATTAATAAAAGTGCTTGTGCTCCTTAATTTTTCTACCTGCCAATACTGCCTTCAATACCCAATGAATGCCGCAGCGAAAGCTGTACTGTAGCATTGTAACTTAAGACTTAAGGCATAAATGGGCAGAAATTCTCACTACATTCCAACATCTAATGGAAGCCTTCAGTGATGAGTGGATGAATCTTCATAACAGCAATCAGTAGAACCAAATTGACAGTTGTATGTATGACCGTATGTACTTTTGGCCATATACAGATCGACCATAACATTAAAACCACCAACAGGTAAAGTGAATAACATTGATTATCTTGTTGCAGTGGCACCTGTCAAAAGGTGCAATACTGTAAGCAGCAAGTGAGTTCTTATAGCTGGAAAAATGGGCGAGCGTAAGGATCAACGGGCCTTTGATAAGTGCCAAATTGTGATGGCTAGATGACTGCCAGAAGTTATCCAAGGAAGGACAGGGTGATGCATGCCTACAGCTAACTCAGTGGTTCTCAAACTTTTTCTGTCATTCCCCACTTAAGGGGGTGAGCGAATTTTCAAGCCCCACTTGTCAACAAAATAATAACGAAATCGACCGAGTTTACTGTTTATTGAAATATCAATTTCTAAACCAATAAGAGCAAACAACACCAAGTTCAAAACAGATAAAATACACGTGCAATTGTAATAAAAGGCTTACGTTGTCACTTATCTTTGCATAATTGACCCCATGTTTATTAGCTGCTCAGCAATCGTTTGTAGTTTTTTTGCACTGGCCAATTCTGTATGCAACTTTGAATGAAGCCATTTGTGCTTTGCTGTCCACTGATTCAGATTTTACCATGCGATTCTCCTGCTGTCTGTATTCTGCCAGCTTTCTTTCAAAGACGTCCAGTGGTTTATTAACGTGACTGGAGTGTGTTGTCTCTAAGTGTCTTCCTAATTTGTTGGGTCTCATGCGGTCTGCTGCCAGCAGTTTAAGACACAAAACACACACGGGTCTCTCCTCTGCCCCCACCATCACCACCATGAATCCAAGCTCAAGATAGGCTTCATTAGGGGTGGGTGATATAACCAAAATCTTCTAACACAGGAGAAGCAATTTTCTAACTCAATAACGATATATATCACAATATAGCAATTTGTATCTGAAAATACATAAATAAAAATGAAAACACAAAGAAATTGTTTTACATAATTTCATTTTTTTTATGTAATTTTATTTAAACTGTGAATTGCTGAGGTTTGCCGCATTTTTTTTACTTTGGCCATATTCGATTTGTATTTCAGATGATAGAAAAGGTTTGACGTGTTTCCAGCACTTGTTAAAACAGTGCACTTGTGTACCTTCCAAATCACGTTCATCTCATTCACATCACTTTTCTTCTACCCAAACCAATTCCACACCACAGACGAGGCAGCTTTTTTCTTTACAGTCTCCTCATCACATGTAAGCAAACTCACTGCTGCTGCACCGTCTTCTTCCATTGTCGAAGTGTATGTGAAGCCAAACACATCAAAAGTGGGACGAAACCGCGGCACCCGATTGAACCGAATATCTGCGCAAATACAGCGCAGCGCGACTACCTGGACTACCAACGCAGTGATGATCTGGTTTATTTGCGCAGCCTGGTGGATCGCGCAGCGCCGCTCGAATCACAAACCTGCGTGACCCACTGTGTTTTATTTAAAAACAATTTATTTAAAATGTCAGGACTGCTTAATATTGTTTCCGCCTTGCCATGCCTGGTTTGTACGTGCGCATCCCAGCGGGGTAAAATGTATTTTGATGGTCGGCGCGGTTTATTTCTGTCAGAGTCGCGCAGCGCTGCCCAGTGGCTCGCGCAGGTTTGTGATTCGAGCAGCGCTGCTCAAGTTGGCCCGACGTTAAACCGTTATTGTTCCACTATGGTTCCACTTTTTCTCCCGGCCCACAACTGATGTTATTTTAAATGTACTTGTATTAATGATCCATTTATTTGTGTGTGATTGTTTAGTTTTGAGCGTACGCTCTTCATTATCAATAAAGAAAAGCATGAGTTAGAATAGGTACTTTCCTGTTTTTCCTCCCGTTCATTGCGCCCCACCTGTCAAGTCTGTATTCCCCACTAGTGGGGCGCGCCCCACAGTTTGAGAACCACTGAGCTAACTGATGTGTGTATGGAGCAAATGGCTGCTAAATGTATCACCACACTGTCTCCAAGAGCATGTTCTTTTTTTTATTGTTTTAAATGTATATTCTGTGGCGGCACGGTGGTGTAGTGGTTAGCACTGTCGCCTTGCACCTCCAGGGTCTGGGTTCGATTCCCCGGCCAGGCTCGATTCCCGTCTTTGTGTGCATGGAGTTTGCATGTTCTCTCCATGCTCGGTGGGTTTCCTCCAGGTACTCTGGTTTCCTCCCACAGTCGAAAGACATGCAGGTTAGGCTAATTGGTGTTCCCAAATTGACTGTAGTGTGTGAATGAGTGTGTGTATGAGTGTGTGCCCTGCGATGGATTGGCACCCTGTCCAGGGTGTACCCCGCCTAGTGCCCCAAGCCTCCTGGGATAGGCTCCAGGCCCCCTGCAACCCTGAATAGAAGGATAAAGCGGTATAGAAATGAAATGTATATTCTATTTCCATGTGAGGTGGTAAAATGTTGCCATTCCTCTATAATCCTACAGGTGGTGCACTCTATCTAATCTATTCCCATATTTCATCTGGTGCGGTAGGAGCAAAGTATTGTCTTAGTTTCTTTAGAATTGTAATAAAAATCTAAAATAAAATAAAAAACTTTAATAGAATCAGGATATATTTGTAGTGCTTTACTTGCTCCAAAATTGATGTTACTGAATAATAATCAAAGGCATAAAGGTCTGATTCAGACACACCAGTATTATCATTTCAAACCCAAGCATACTAAACTAAGGATAAAATTCATGAGTGCCCCTACTGATTTTGCATACTTGAAGTAAATCGGTGCCTTTCAGTCGTCTTTTGAAGATTTTATTTTGCCGCCAATGTATTAGTCTAGAACCTGAATGGCTTGATGTGTTTTGTAACCCTGCCAGGATTGATGTCTATTCAGAAGCTTCATGGTTTGAGCAGCTCTTCTGTTCTTTCTCATGCTGATCAGGCCAGCAGGTGTTGAGGAACCCGGGCTTTGATGTGTATAGAATGACTGGTTCAAAGAGGAATAGATTATTACTTTTACTCTAAAGCCTATTGCAGACATAATAACCATCAAAACACACTCCATTTCTGTCAACCTTATGGACAGTTGCAATATATTGTATGATTTGCTGTTAGTCCTGCTTTCATGAACATTAATTGTAAATACGTTACCATTACATATATGCTTCACTAAATACCTACATTGTTACATTATTAGCGTATGCAGTAAACTTTCAATCACACGTTCAAATCTAAACATTCTCAGACATTAGCAATTGGACTGGACAACACTGATGTCACATTTTCTTGTGGACTTCCCAGATTAGTTCATGGCATTGAACAGGGAGGTCTTAAGTCTGCATTGCTTAAACTATGTATTCTTTCTGCATCAAACCTTTTACAAAAGATCGATGATGAAAAAAAGTCTAAGTCTTGTAGCTCAGGGCTGTTCAAATCCAGTCCTGGAGGGCCAGTATCCAGCATAGTTTGCAATTCAAACACACCCACTAAACCTGTAAATACACACATTAGTTGAATGAGATAAGTACAAAATCACCAAGCTTTGTTGAAACAATCCCTTCACGTCTGGATATGAAGAATCAGTTTTGTGTAACAGACAATGGTTTGGTGTCGTTCCCAAGCTGGAAAAAGGAGCACAAGTCTTTTATTTTACTCTTCTTGTAAGTAAATTTTTTTATACTGTTTTAGGAAATAATTTCTATTGAATCTTTATGAAGGACAACAAGCTTTCTCTAGGAGGACAACATAAGCTGTATTTACATAAATTACCTAATATTCCCATCATCTATCATCATCCATCATTCTATCATCATTAGAGTGATTAAAGATAGAGATGGAAATGTACTGACAGATGCCAGGAGGGTGATGGGAAGATGGTAGGAGTACTTTGAGGAGTTGATGAAAGGAATACGAAAGAGAACAATGAGTAGAAGAGGTGACTGTTGTGGAACAGGAAGTAGCAAATATTAGTAAAAGTGAGGGGAGAAGGGTGTTGAAGAGTGGAAAGGCTGTTGGTCCTGATGACATACCTGTGGAAGTATGGAAGTGCTTAGGAGAGGTGGCAGTAGAGTTTGACTAGTTTGTTTAACAAGATCTTGGAGAATGAAAGGATTCTAGAGGAATGGAGAAGTGTATTGATGCCGATTTTTAAGAACAAGGGAGATGTGCAGAGCTGTGCCAATTACAGATGTACTGTATAAAGCTGATGAGCCATACATTGAAGCTGTGGGAAAGATTAGTGGAAGCTAGGTTAAGGGCAGAGGTGAGCATTTGTGAGCAGCAATATGGTTTTATGCCTAGAAAGAGTACATTATATGCAGTATTTGCTTTGAGGATGCTGGTGGAGAAGTACAGAGAAGGTAATAAAGAGTTGCATTGAGTCTTAGTAGATTTAGAGAAGGCGTATGACAGGGTGCCGAGAGAGGAGCTGTGGTGTTGTATGAGGAAGTCTGGAGTGGCAGAGAAGTATGTTAGAGTGGTGCAGGACATGTATGAGAGCTGTAAGACAGTGGTGAGATGTGCTGTAGGTGTGACAGAAGAGTTCAAGGTGGAGGTGGGTCTGCATCAAGGATCGACTCTAAGCCCCTTTTTGTTTGCTCTGGTGATGGACAGGATGACAGATGAAGTTAGACAGGAGTCTCCATGAACTATGATGTTTGCAGATGACATTGTGCTTTGTAGCGAGAGCAGGGAACAGGTGGAAGAAAACTTAGAGAGGTGGAGGTATGCTCTGGAAAGCAGAGGAATGAAGGTTAGCCGCAGCAAGACGGAATACATGTGTGTGAATGAGAGGGACCCAAAAGGAACGGTGAGGCAACAGGGAGCAGAGGTAAAGAAGGTGCAGAAGTACTTAGTATCAACGGTCCAGAGCAATGGAGAGAGTGGAAAGGAGGTGAAGAGGCGGGTACAGGCAGGTTGGAATGGGTGGAGAAAAGTATCAGGTGTGTTGTGCGATAAAAGAGTATCGGCGAGAATGAAAGGAAGGTGTACAGCACAGTAGTGAGACCAGCAATGCTCTACAGCTAAGAGACAGTGGCACTGAAGAAAAGACAGGAGGCAAAGTTGGAGGTAGCAGAGCTGAAGATGTTGAGGTTCTCTTTGGGAGTGACAAGGATGGATACGAGCAAGAATGAGTTCATCAGAGGGACAACCCATGTGAGATGTTTTGGAGATAAAGTCAGAGAGGCCAGATTGAGGTGGTTTGGACATGTTCAGAGGAGAGATGGTGAATGCATTTATGGATGCAGTGAGAGAGGACATGAAGTTAGTTGGTGTGAGAGAAGAGGATGCAGAGGATAGGGTTAGATGGAGGCAGATGATTCGCTGTGGCGACCCCTGAAAGGAAACAGCCGAAAGACAAAGAAGAAGACCTAATATTCCAATCATAATCAGAGTAATAGCCTAATTAGATTAAAAATACCTCATGCAACCATCACAATCAGTGCCAAGTTGCTTGAGAATTATAAAGGTGGCCTAAACCTATAATAATCAGTTCAATATATAAATATTAGCAATATAAATACTTAATTTGACCATTTCTCTATTTGAAATATTATATATTGTTTCTGCAGGTTTCTGGGATCATTCAGGATGGAAATGTATTGTTGTTGATGAGCTGTAAAATATATTCTTGCATTCTCCATCTGTATAAAAATGCCAGTGGTAGTATGTACTACCTGGTATTGGATACAGAATTATAAATAAGAAAAAAAAAATGCAGATTTGGTTCACATGACACAACGTCCATTCTGTTCATCTTCTATTGAATGAATTAAATTCACAATTGGGAAAAACACCCCCTTGGGTGCTAAAGACTTTTTTGAAGAGTTAGCACCGGTGCTATGTGATATCTTCAACACATGTATCCAACATAACATTTTTCCCAAGCAATGGAAGGAGGCTATAGTTAAAGCTGTTCCCAAAAAAGCAAAGCCTAATTTTCCAGCAGATTATCGCCAGATCTCACTACTCAGCTGTGTTGGGAAAGTGTTTGAAGGAATTCTCAGAGATGCAATTCTGGAGGATACAGTTACTAAGATTGTACCATCGCAACATAGCTTT
The DNA here is from genome assembly GCA_030522415.1 of Channallabes apus. Taxonomy (NCBI): domain Eukaryota; kingdom Metazoa; phylum Chordata; class Actinopteri; order Siluriformes; family Clariidae; genus Channallabes; species Channallabes apus. The sequence goes on along the minus strand of CM060108.1, from coordinate 21,429,313 downwards.
ATGGGAGATAGATCAACTGACACTGCTTTGATTCAAATCCTGCAGGACTGGCATGACGCACTTAACAGCTCCCCCAAAATGGATATACATGCTGTTTTTGTTGATTTCGCTCGAGCTTTAGACACAATTGATCATTGTAAATTACTACACTCCTTAGCTGCCTTGCATGTCAGACAACCCCTTTGGCTTATAGTAAGGAGCTATCTGAATAACAGAGAGCAGAAGGTGAAGTGGGGCTCATGTGTGTCTAATTCCTTTCCAGTTCCAGCTGGTGTTCCTCAGGGGGGGTACTATCCCCTCTGCTTTTTGTTATATGTATAAACAGCCTGGACTCACTTTTGCCTCCTTCCGTTCTACCTGTGAAATATGCTGATGATTTAACAATCACAGAGTTTCTAATGGGATCTTTACCTGGACTCACTCAGAAGGCTTTAGATTCTGTAGTGGAATGGGGACAGGAATTTACATTGGCAGTGAATGGAGCTAAAACTGTGGACATGGTAATTAGTGCTAGAAGAGAGGACAACATTCCCTCCCCTCCCTCTCCTGTTATCTTAGGACATGCAATTAGTAGTTTCCACCTTTAAATTGCTTGGGGTTCAAATATCATCTGACTTGTCATGGGATGCACACATTAAGTACATGATTTCGAAGGTGCGCCCCAGAATCTACTATCTTTGTGCTGCTAAGAAAGTATGTCTTCCTTGTGATGTTTTGGTGCAAATATACTTAACTTTTATACGGCCAGTTCTTGAGTATGCTAGTCCAGTATGGGGTGGATTACCTAAAGGTCTCTCTGAGGAGTTAGAGAGGATCCAAAAACGATGCTGTTGGATAATAGGTATTCCAACTTCTACTCTCCCAACATTGAGTGAAAGACGTGATGAAGCCACCATACATACTTTTACTAAAATACTCAGGGACAGTTCATCACTGCTGCATTGTTTCCTGCCTATGGCTCCAACACCAACAACACCTTCTCTTCAGAGGCACAGGATATTCCCTATACCAAGGAGTAAAACCAAACGTTATGAACTCTCCTTCATTCCCCGTGCTTTAAAATTGTATGAAACTGTTTCATAGATAATTTACATGTGCTCGATTAGGATGCCTTTTCTGTGTATATGTGTTATTTATTTTAAGTACAGTAACTGATTGTTTTAAAGTATGTGTATATTTGACACATTTCAGGGTTTTGTACTGCAATATCCTGCCTTGTCAAATTTGAATAAATAACTAAACAAGGTCAATTTGTAAGGTTCATTTTCTTTTATAAGGTTTAGTTTCTGTCAGATTAAAAGGTTCACAGCAGCAGAACCATTTTGTCAAAAGATTCGATTTTAATTAAATGCTTTCATCATGTAATGCTTTCATCATTGGATCAGTGTCCATGTAAACATAAATAGAAAATTGTTTGCAAATAGATTGAAAAAAAAAATGTCTATACAAGTCTAACTATAAACATATTTTAATTATCTACCCAAAACAGAAATCTGATTTCTGATTTTCTCTTTTGCTTTTAAGTTGTACTGAGGGACTGGTGCCACCTATTGGCCACATTGAAGATAACAGCAATGGTAAGGAATGCAGAACACTTAAACCAGGATTTTTTTATTACTATTTTATTTTCAGACATACAGCCATAAAAACTTCAGAAGAAAAAGGATGAATTTTTTTTGTTGTGAAAAAGACATGAAAACTATGTACAGAAAAACAGAGAGGGACAGAACAGAGTGCACGGTTACATGGAGTTTGTTCTTTTGTAGGCCACCATACTGTTGACTTTGTGGATGGACGTAGTGAACGAGCGAAGCCGGACCTCCTCTGACTGGTTAATAAGCTGTGGCCCAGACTCCTCCCACTGTTCAGGGACCTCCAGATCTTTGTCTGTGTAGATCAGGAGGTCGAATGCACCTGTGTGTGAGAGAAAGACAGACAGACAAACCCAAGATATTAAGTAAATTCATTCACATATAGGGAGAAGGGGGGAGAGAGGGAGTGAATAAAAAGAAAAGAAGAAAAAGGACACCCACAGCATGAAGGATTTGTAGTTAACTCACATTTCATTCAATAGGTTAATCTACAGCTACATCATGAAAAGGGATTCGTTACCTACAATATATGATTGGATTTTAGTCAAAGTCTTCTCTCCAGAAATGCCCTAATCCTTACTGTTTTTATAAGGCTCTGAAATTTATGTAACGTCAAATGTCATTATGGGATCGTTTTAAGGGTGGTTCAACTGCACACTACAAACAACCCACAGATAGGGGTGGGCGATATACCGGTATACACGGTTAACCGGTAGAAATTTGACAACCGATAGAGATTTTGGTCTATTGTCTTAATCGCGGTTGAGATCATGTGACATTGCACATTACGTAACCACGCAATACACATTCACTTCTATGGGAAGCCAAACACATCTAAAGTGGGACGAAACCGTGGCACCCGATTGAGCCAGCATGGGCAGAACAAATATCCAGACCCGGTGGATCGTGCAGCGACGACCAACTTGAGCAGCGCTGCTCGAATCACAAACCTGCGCGACGCTGATAGACCGCACCGACCATCAAAATACATTTTACCCCGCTGGGATGCTCACGTACAAACCAGGCATGGCAAGGCGGAAACAATATTAAACAGTCCTGACATTTTAAATAAAAAACAGTGGGTCGCGCAGGTTTGTGATTCGAGTAGCGCTGTTCAAGTTAATCCGTGCTGCGCAAATAAACCAGATCATCTCTGCGCTATCCAGATAGTCGTGCTGCGCTGTCCACTGGGCTGCGCAGATATTTGGTTCAATCGGGTGCCACGGTTTCGTCCCACTTTTGATGTGTTTGGCTTCACATACACTTCGACAATGGAAGACGATGGTGCAGCAGGTAGAAAATTGCTTCTACCGTGATAGAAGATTTTGGTTATATCGCCCACCCCTACCCACAGGCTGATACTACCTATCGTGGCGTGTTTGTAATGAATTCCAAAAAAATAATAATAATATAAATATAATAAAGTTTTTAAAAGGCTGTACTAACAACTATAGAAATTTCTGATAGTGAACCACCTTCACACACAATGTTCATCAAACTGCAGCCACAATGTTGGAAGCACAAAAAACGCTGAAAATTAACTTTAAGCTGTAGCATTAGTTTCCCTAGAACTAAGATGCCTTAACATGTTCCAGCATGACAGGCTCCCTGAGCTGCATGAATACATTGTTTGCAAAAAATTAAGTGCAAAAACTAGAGCCTATGTTCAGCCTAGAGCCCGGACCTCAACCGAACACCTTTGGGATGAAGTGCACCGATACCTTCTCACACATCATCAGGCCAAGCATTCACAAATTCCCAGAGCCATGCTTCAGAAGATGTGTTCAACAAGGACATACTGGTGCGATGGTCAGCTGTTCACAAACTTTTGGCCATATAGTGTATTTGCCATTCGAAGCTTTGCTTGTGTTTGTCATTATAACTATTATTATGTAAACATAAGTTAAAATTCAGCACTTACTCAATTAGACAAGTGTCTTGCATAGAAAGCAGTTGGATCCCTACGGTTTTCATGAATCTGTAAGTGTGTGTAATGATGTACGTACAGGCTGTTTCCAGCAAGGGTAAGAAGGTGACTGTGGCTGTGATCTGTCTGATAACGGAGCGAATTTCTTCCTGGATGGATTTCATCGACTTCTCCCTGGGAGCACTGTGATACACAAACACAACTCAATACATACAAGTACATTCAGAAACAATAATTCAGCCATGGGGAACTCAATTAAGCAATAACACCACAATCAATATTCAATAAAATAATTAATACCTTTGCTACATTTGGGCACATGCAGTAAATGTTTATACAAAAATATTTGACATTTCTCCTATACTGTACTTACAAGTTGTCCTAAATGAAGTAGAAGAAACATTTTTTAAAAGTGGGGGAGAAGGTCTGATCAATGGTTGTATAAAGGATAAAGGGTGTTCAAATCAATCTGGAGCTTACTTTTGATTTTGCAGGAAAAACTGAACACTTATAAGAGTTAAAAACTTCCCCCATTTCTCTATACAATCCCCTGCTACACTAATGCACTTATACTAGCGCTTAGATTCCATCAAGGTAGAAGTTCTCTCAGTACACCAGAGCTATGATCAGGGTGCCTGCTTCATGCCTGTAACTGGTTTTAGAAACCACAATGTTTTCTGTGAATACCTGCTCTCCTTGGCTGTCTTGTCACACTCTATGTCAAACTGCCATCTCTCCAGTACTTCGTTTGTCTCAAGGCACGTGATCACCACCACCAGCTTCTGCACTGTGCAGTCAAAGAGCCACTCTGCCATGGAGAGGTGTAAAAAAAAAAAAAAAAAAAAAAAGTCATTACAAAACCCTTTCTAAGCGTATATCCATTGTTGACCAATCAGATTGGGGGGGGGGGGGGGGTAGCAAGAGTTAATGATGATATAACTGCTCAAAATATATATTAACAGAGGCTCTGATAAATTGAAAGGCACAGAAACATACATGAAAACTACTGAAAGGGCTGTCTGATGTCAGTGCAAACCTTTGAGTTGTGTCACCACGTTGGTGAGGTAGTTCTTCAGTTTGGGGTCAGTGGTGAGCTGGAGACTCATGTCATACTTAGTGACTCTGGCGAAAGACTCTGCAGGATAGATGCCTCGCTGGTATAAGATGCTGTTGATCCCAAATGCTGTGAAATAATTGTCACAAATCAGCATAGTGCATAAAATGTTCTTGGGAAAGAAAAGTCCTAATGCAATGCTTTGGCAACACATCTAAAAGACAGATTTGCTGCATACCAAACAGGAAGTGAATGTGAATACTTAATCACACGTGCATGTCTAACAGCCACGTTACCGAAGTTGGATAATCACAAGTGGGTTAATTCAACAGATTTGTTTAAAGACATGCAGCTGCACTGAATATATTGTACAGTAAAACTGCCTTAACGTTGCATGAATGGTTTCGTTAATGCTAATGCTAATCACAATGGTCAGCTGGCTAAAAAGGTGAACAAAAGGTGCTACTGAACCAAAGTTTCAGCCGTGCATAAATCTTATAATACAAAACTACTACACAAAACATCACGTTTTCCGAATTGCACAAGAAAGTAAATGCTAAAGCAAAACGGGTCACGTGACAGGCACATTTCAGATTTATGTTGCTTGCTAAGCAGGCTGCTGGCTAACTGCCACTCGTTCAAACTATAAATATAGATATACATTATATAAATATTTTTAAAAATCTTAACTTACAGAAGAACTCAGCAACGAGTTCGGAACTTCCTTTCAAAGTAATCCCCTGCAAGGTTTTGGCCATTTTGTCTTATTTTCGCTCTCTTTAAAGCTACGAATGCCGTCTCGCACCAGCTCACTTATTTTTACCCGCCGCCCAGTTTGAATTTTGAACGTTTGCGCATGCGCACAACAGAAACAGCGGCGCCGTGTTGATGACGTCACTGGCTCCGCATACGTTGGTACCCTGTTTGAAGTTTACCTATATTTCTCTCTCTCTTTCTTTCATTTTTTGCCATATATAGTATCTGGCACATCTCTACTCTTATTTAAAACCGCAAAAAAAAAAAATAATAATAAATCCGATGAGATTGTTGAATGTAGAAATATAAAAAATAAATAATTTATTGAAATGGTTTAAGAAATGTAATTTTAGGATTATTGAAATAATCCTTTGTGATAAACGCTCATCGGCCACTTCATTAGGTACACCTGTTCAACTGCACATTAACACAATATATATCACATTTATGCATGTAATCAGGGTTAAAACTGACTTCTGCTGAAGTTCAAACCAAGCATCAGGATGGTGAGAAAGTAGATTTAAGTGACTTTGAATGTGGCATGGTTGTTGGTGCCAGACAGGCTAGTGTGAGTACTGTATTTCCAAGACTGCTGATCTTTTTATGCACAAACATCTCTAGGGAATAGGGATTATAGAGAATGTTCCTGAAAAAGTGAAAATATTCAGTGAGTGGCAGTTTTCTGACAGAAATGCCTTGTTCCCATGCATCTAGACAGTTTTCTGTTGCTGCATCTACTGTAGTTGCCACTTCAAAGCACTTTTGTAACTCGCCTGCCAAATGCCTAAATGTAAATGTCTAAATGTTGTTGATGCCAGAGGTCAGAGGAGAATGGCCAGACTGATTTGAACAATATTAACTCAGATAGCATCTCTTTACAATGGAGTTACGCTAAAGAGCATCCCTGAACACAAAGCAAATAATACCTTCAAGTACATGGGCTACAGTGGCAGAAGGTCACATCACTCAGCTATTACTGTGAGCTAAGAACAACAAAAAGAGGCTAAAATTAGCCTGGGCTCCAAAATTAGACAAAAGAATAGAAAATGTTGCCTGGTCTGATGCGGCTTGATTTCTGCTGTGACATTTAGGTGGTGGGGGCAGAATTTGGCATCATGAAAGCATGGATCCATTCTGGGCCCCTTTGGGCCCCTTATTGCCACCTGAGTTTAAATGGTTAAATCTGTTTATTGTTTCTTATAAACATATTAGCCACATCACAACTCACCGTAGTGATAGACGCACACACATAGCTTGTCCTATAGAAACTGTGTCTGTTCCCCGAATAGTGAGAAAAAAGAATAAATTTGTTAAATTTGCCCGAAACAATCTGATAACCAGAAAACCAGAAAAAGGCAAAATAAGTAGTCAAAATCCACCTCTAAAGTTTGGACTACTCAACATTAGATCCCTTGCGCCTAAAGCACTTATTGTTAATGAAATTATCTCAGATTATTGCCTTGACGCACTCTGTCTCACTGAAACCTGGCTTATACCAAATGAATATATTGGTCTGAATGAGTCTACTCCGTCAGGATATTTCTATAAGCACGAGCCCCGTCTAATTGGTCGCGGTGGTGGTGTCGCCACTATCTACAATGATGTACTCACTGTTACTCAGAAAATAAGGCCCAGGTTTAATTCATTTGAAGTGCTTATCATTAATGTTGCACTCAATGAAATACGTAATAAACCCTTGCTATATTTTACCCTGGCCACCGTGTACAGACCCCCGGGGCCATATGGCGATTTTCTTAAAGAATTTGGACATCTGCTATCAGACCTATTGGTTAACGCTGACAAAGTGTTGATAGTAGGAGACTTTAACATTCATGTAGATGATGCTAACGACGCTTTAGCACTCACATTTATGGATTTACTAAATTCCTTTGGGGTTAAACAAAATATAATTGGAGCAAATCACCGCTTTAATCATACGCTAGATTTAATTATATCCCATGGTATAGATGTCTCTAATATAGAGATCTTACCTCAAAGTGATGATATCACAGATCATCACCTCCTGATATATACTCTACCTGTAGAACAGATTAGCTGTGTCCCCCCACGTTATCAATCTGTTAGAAATATGAATCCCACTACTAAAGACAGATTCACAAGCAATCTGCCGGATCTGTCCCAATTTCTTATTAGACCCCTAAATGCAGATCATCTAGATGAAGTGACTAGCAGCATGGGCACTATTTTTACCAGTACATTAGACACTGTTGCTCCCATCAGATTAAAAAAAGTCAGAGATAAAACACTTGCACCGTGGTACAACAGTCATACTCGCGCCCTAAAGAGAGCAACCCGTAACCTCGAGCGAAAATGGAGGAAAACTAAATTAGAAGTTTTTCGAATTGCGTATAAAGACAGTATGTGCAGCTATAGACAGGCTCTAAAAACTGCTAGGACTGAGCATCTTAGCCAACTGATAGCAAGAAACCAAAACAATCCCAGGTTCTTATTTAGTACAGTGGCTCGCCTAACAAAACCTAAGATGCCCGCAGAGAGTATCCCATCACAGTTTAGAAGTGAAGACTTTATGGACTTCTTTAATGAAAAAATCAATAATATCAGGAAGAAAATAATGGAGGTTCAACCTCTAATAGTATCTCACGATCCAGTTCAGCCTATAGAGCTTCACATTTAGATTTTCACTGCTTTACAGGTATAGGACAGGAAGAGCTGTATAAACTTATCACCTCGGCTAAATCAACAACGTGCCTGTTAGACCCAATCCCAACCAGATTTTTAAAAGAAGTGATGCTTACGGTTGGAGAGCCACTTCTAAACATTATTAATTCTTCATTACATCTAGGTCACGTCCCTAAACCTTTCAAGTTAGCAGTTATTAAGCCGCTTCTTAAAAAATCTAATTTGGACGCGAATGAAATAACAAATTACAGACCGATTTCAAACCTTCCGTTCATATCAAAAATACTAGAAAAAGTAGTATCAGCTCAAATTTGCACATTCCTGCAGGATAACAACATCCTTGAAGAATTTCAGTCAGGTTTCAGGCCCCATCTGTCATGCACACTCAATCTGCGCCCGGCACTAGGACCCGGAAGTAAGGCGGGCGCCAAACCAGGAAGTATAAAAGAGGTAAACAAACGATGGCTTACCGCTCAGTCATTGAGTTCGCCCGATGCCATTTCGGAATCGTTCGTCAAACCGCGAGTACTCACTTTCTTGGTCTTGCTTCCTTTTTGAGTGTGTGTTTATAGGACGCGGGTTTGATTTGTGTCTTTCCCTTGCTCTTTCTATCGTGAGAGTCCTTAGACTAAATAGCGTGATTATCCTGCCTATTCGTGCACTTCCGCGTTTGGGTTTACCATTCACGCAACAAAGGGCTAACCACTAAGCTACGTCTTCTGCTCATCTTCGGTTAGTTCGTGACAGAATGACTGAGCCGGCAGTTAACCCAGCGGATTACGCTCACCTCAGCAACGTGGTAGATGGACATGTTCGGTTGATTGATCGGCTGAACGCCGAGATCGCGATTCTCCGCAGTAGCGTCCAAGACCTTGCGGCCTTGCGGCGCGAGGTGGCGGAACTGCGGCGCGAGGTCACGGATCTTCGGCGCGAGGCTGTCAGCCCTCCGGCTGGTCTATCTCCCGTCGCGGTTGCTGCCATGTCGCCATCTTCATCTTCACCTGAGGTATTTTTATCACTACCGGACAAATGGGATGGCACAGATGGGAGATGTAGCGTTTTTCTAACCGCACTGGATCTTGTGTTTGAGTTTAATTCCACCAGATACTCCACAGACCGACTGCGCATCGCTCTCCTCGTCTCATTGCTATCCGGGCAGGCAGCTGAGTGGGCCACGGCGGTTCTTCGCTCCGATTCAGACACGGCACATTCTTATAATGAATTCACCAAACAACAGAGACTCACCTTTGAACATCCAGCAGGTGAGGTGGAGACCGACACCAGATTATACCATCTGCGGCAGGCAGGTTCGTCTGTGAGCCGTTACACGGCGGAGTTCCGTACTCTCGCCGTCCAAACCACCTGGGGTGACACCGCTCTCCGGACAACCTACTACGAGAGACTGGCGTCATACATTAAAGACGAGCTCGTGGGACGAGAGCTACCTGCGACGCTGGAGGGTCTCATTCAGCTAGCTCTCCGGATCGACCAACACCGGCTCTCTCGTCCTAAACCAGCCCCACGAAACCTGTCGCCTGCCGTTTCATCATCTCCATATACCACATCACGACCATCTCCCACCCTCTCTCACGTTCCCGCACCTGAAGCACGACCCACATTCAACTCCACCGTCTCTGGTACTGTCGGATCTCCACCACCCGCCGTGGTTAACACGGGAGCCGGGGAACCCATGCAATTAGGGCGCGCCTCCTTGACCGCTGCAGAACGGGAGCGACGATTTAAGGAGGGGCTCTGCGCGTACTGTGGGTCCAGCGTACATCACCGAGCCATCTGCCCCCTTCGCTCAGACCGGAAAACGCTCAGACCCGGTGAGGAACGAGGGCAACTCACCGGGTCATCTCCAACTCTCCTCAGTCACCACCCATACCTCCCGTCTCGCGGTCCAAGTAAGTCTCCAGTTTGGCCACAAACGAGTCAGAAGTACTGCGTTTATCGATTCCGGTGCCGCAGGGAACTTCATTGACTCCACCTATGCCAATAAATTGGGGATAAAACTCGAGGCGTTATCCCAGCCGGTTCGGATCACATCCGTTGACGGTCGGCCCTTAGCCTCCAGCCCCATCACCACTCAGTCCCAGCCCATCACTCTAATCATCAACAACCATCAGGAACGGATCCAGCTTCATCTCACCTCCATCGCATCACCACCCATCATTCTCGGGTACCCATGGCTTCTTCAGCATGACCCCCTCATCTCCTGGGCCCAGAACCGGATCCTTCAGTGGGGGCCGACCTGCTCCGAGCTCTGCCTACAAGCACCGGCTGGGATGTGCTCTAGGGAGTCCGAGGCCCCCGACGTCGACACCAACGCCATTCCTGCCATGTACCGGGACCTGGCTGAGGTGTTTTGCAGAAGACGCGCCACGCACCTTCCACCCCATCGCCCCTATGATCTGGCGATTGACCTTCAGCCGGGCCCCCCGCGGCCATCTCTACTCCCTCTCCAACACCGAGACGCAGGCGATGGAGGAGTATGTATCAAACGTTCTCCGCCAAGGCACCATCAGGCCCTTCTCATCGCCCGCCGAAGAAGAAAGGAGATGAACTTCGCCCATTACATTTACATTTAGGCATTTGGCAGACGCTCTTATCCAGAGCGACTTACATTTTTATCTCTTTACACATCTGAGCAGTTGAGCGTTAAGGGCCTTGCTCAAGGGCCCAACAGTGGCAACTTGGTGGTTGTGGGGTTTGAACCTGGGATCTTCCGAACCGTAGTCCAATGCCTTAACCACTGAGCTACACCTGGCCCGATGTGTCGACTATCGGGGGCTGAATAACATCACCATCAAAAACCGACACCCGCTGCCTCTTACCAACTCTGCCCTGGACGCCCTCTCTGGTGCCACCATTTTCACAAAGTTGGACCGTCGGAGCGCCTACAACTTGGTGCGCATCAGAGAGGGCGATGAGTGGAAGACGGCCTTCATTACACCCACAGGACACTATGAAAGTCTAGTAATACCGTTTGGACTTTGCAATGCACCCGCCGCCTTCCAGCACCTCATCAATGACATTCTCCGGGACATGCTAGGGCGGTGGGTCTTTGCATATTTGGATGACATACTAATTTACTCACGAACTGTTGATGAACACATCCAGCATGTCAGAGCGGTTCTAAAGAGATTACACGCCCATCAATTGTACTGTAAGTTGGAAAAGTGCGCTTTTCACGAGCGCTCCACCACGTTCCTGGGTTTTGTCATCTCGCCCCAGGGTGTAGCCATGGACCCGCAGAAACTCGAAGTTGTGCGTCATTGGCCCCTACCCAAGACCCTCAAGCAACTTCAACGGTTTCTCGGGTTTGCGAACTTCTATCGTCGCTTTATCCGGGACTACAGTACGGTTGCCGCCCCCCTAACCGCTCTGACCCGACCCTCATCATCCCCTTTCACTCTCAACTCCGTCGCCATCTCAGCTTTTCAGAGACTCTGTCAACGCTTCACCACCGCTCCAATTCTTCTCCATCCAGACGCAAGCAAACCATTCATTGTGGAGGTGGACGCCTCAGATGTGGGCGCTGGGGCTGTTCTCTCCCAGCGAGGTCCAGATCAGAAACTACACCCCTGTAGTTTCTTCTCCAAAAAATTTGACGCCACTCAGCAGCGATACGGTGTAGGGGACCGCGAGCTGCTGGCCATAAAGTGGGCTTTGGAGGAATGGCGTCACTGGCTCCAGGGCGCCAGGGAGCCATTCATTATCTGGACTGACCATCAAAACCTCATCACCATCCATAGTCTAAAACAGCTCAACCCGAGGCAGGCGCGATGGGCACTATTCTTTGAACAGTACAACTTCCATCTGTCCTACAGCCCGGGGTCTAAGAACACCAAGGCCGATGCCCTCTCCCGACAGTATGAAGAAGACGTCACCCGGGCGGAACCCACGCCTGTTCTCCCACCATCCAAGATCATTGCACCCATCCACTGGGATTTGGAGACCAGGGTCCGCCAGGCGCAGGCAACGGAGAACGAACCGGCAGGAGCGCCGCCTGGACGTCTCTACGTGCCCCTTCCCATGAGAACTGAAGTGATGCAATGGGGTCACACCTCACCCATCTCCAGACACCCAGGCACCCGACGCTCTCTACAATTTATCCAGCGAGCCTTCTGGTGGCCCTCCATGGCCCGGGACATCGGCAAGTTCGTCCAGGCGTGCCCAGTGTGCGCCAGGGCTAAAGACACCAGTCAGCCGACCCCGGGGGAACTCCAACCACTCCCTATCCCCCGTCGACCCTGGTCGCACATTGCCATCGATTTCATCACGGGCCTGCCGGATTCAGAAGGAAAAACTACCATATTGACCATCATTGACCGTTTCTCCAAAGCCGTGCACCTGGTGGCCCTATCCGGACTCCCGTCAGCCAAGGACACCGCGGAGCTGATATTAGAGCACGTAGTCCGCCTGCATAGGTTCCCCAAAGACATTGTCTTGGACAGGGGGCCCCAGTTCACTGCCCGGTTCTGGAAAGCCTTCTGCCGTCTGATCAATTCCACCTGCAGCCTGTCTTCTGGGTACCATCCCCAGACCAATGGTCAGACGGAGCGGGCCAACCAACAACTGGAGCGCTATTTGAGATGCTTCGTTGCTGATCGCCAGCGCTCCTGGGCTCGCTACCTCCTATGGGCTGAGTTGTCTCACAACCTACACGTCTCCTCTGCCACCAATCTCAGTCCGTTCGAGGTATGCCATGGTTTCCAACCTCCGATGTTCGAACACCAAGAACCGGAGGTTGACGTACCCTCAGCCCAACAGTTGGTCCGCAGGTGTCGGCGGCTCTGGACACAAGCCAACCAAGCCATCCAACAAGCCAACATCCGCTATGCTGCTCAACATCGCCGCCAACACCCCCCGGGACGTTTGTATAACGTAGGTGACAAGGTCTGGCTATCTACAAAAAATCTTCATTTACACACTGAGTCAAAGAAGCTATCACCCAGGTTCATCGGACCATATCGCATCCACCTCAGAATCAACCCTGTCACCTACCGGCTCCAGCTGCCTGCGGCGCTCCGAATTCACCCGGTATTTCACACTTCACAGCTCAAACCCTTCACTACATCACCTATGGTTCCACCCACCCCCCCTGCTCCTCCTCCCCGAATCATCGACGGTGGTCCTGCCTATACCGTACGCAGGATCCTGGATTCGCGACCTCTGGGCAGAGGCATCCAATATCTAGTCGACTGGGAGGGTTATGGCCCCGAGGAGCGATCCTGGATTCCGGCCCGGTTCATCCTCGACCCCGAACTCATCAGAGACTACCGTCATAGGGTATCCTCCACCCCAGGACCGGCTCCAGACGGACAGGGGGGTACTGTCATGCACACTCAATCTGCGCCCGGCACTAGGACCCGGAAGTAAGGCGGGCGCCAAACCAGGAAGTATAAAAGAGGTTAACAAACGATGGCTTACCGCTCAGTCATTGAGTTCGCCCGATGCCATTTCGGAATCGTTCGTCAAACCGTGAGTACTCACTTTCTTGGTCTTGCTTCCTGTTTGAGTGTGTGTTTATAGGACGCGGGTTTGATTTGTGTCTTTCCCTTGCTCTTTCTATCGTGAGAGTCCTTAGACTAAATAGTGTGATTATCCTGCCTATTCGTGCACTTCCGCGTTTGGGTTTACCATTCACGCAACAAAGGGCTAACCCCTAAGCTACGTCTTCTGCTCATCTTCGGTTAGTTCGTGACACCATCATAGCACAGAAACTGCACTAGTTAAGATTACAAACGACTTGTTTTTAGCTTCAGACCAAGGCTGCATCTCATTGCTAGTCCTGCTCGATCTTAGTGCTGCATTTGACACTATAGATCATAATATTCTCATAGATCGCATACAAAATTATATAGGTATTCAGGGACAGGCATTAAAATGGTTTAGATCTTACCTGTCTGATCGCTACCATTTTGTAGATCTAAATGGAGAACCGTCTGGTGTAATGCCAGTGAAATATGGGGTCCCACAAGGGTCAGTTTTAGGACCTCTGTTGTTCTCAATATACATGCTTCCCTTGGGTAACATCATTAGAAGACATGGGATTAGTTTCCATTGTTATGCTGATGATACCCAATTATATATCTCAACTAAACCAGACGAAATACCTAAGTTGTCTAGATTAACTGAGTGTGCCCAGGACATAAAAGACTGGATGACCAATAACTTTCTTTTATTAAATTCAGATAAGACAGAGATATTACTTATTGGCCCAAAAACCAGCACACAACAGCTTTCACAATTGAGCCTGCGCTTAGAAGGATGTACTGTTACTACCAGCTCAGCGGTAAAAGACCTGGGCGTAATATTAGACAGTAACTTGTCTTTTGAAAATCACATTTCAAATATCACAAAAACAGCCTTTTTCCATCTTCGAAATATTGCTAAACTTAGGAACATCTTATCCGTATCTGATGCAGAAAAACTAGTTCATGCATTCATGACCTCCAGACTGGACTATTGTAATGCATTACTAGGTGGTTGTCCTGCATCCTCAATGAACAAGCTTCAGTTAATCCAAAATGCAGCTGCCAGGGTTCTCACTAGATCCAGAAAATATGATCATATAACCCCAATATTATCATCCCTGCACTGGCTACCTGTTCAGTTTAGAATAAATTACAAAATAGTATTACTTACATACAAGGCCTTAAATGGTTTAGCTCCCACATACCTAACCAGTCTTCTGATACGCTACAATCCACCACGCGCCTTAAGATCACAAAGCTCCGGACTTCTGGTAGTTCCCAGAATTTCAAAATCTACAAAAGGGGGCAGGGCTTTTTCATATTTAGCTCCAAAGCTTTGGAATAGCCTTCCAGACAGTGTTCGGAGAGCAGACACGGTTTCTCAGTTCAAAAGTAGACTCAAGACGCATCTTTTTAATCTGGCATACACATAACTCATCCCATAATCTCATACTCCAGTACACCTATCCCGAATGGCAACTACGCTAATTCTCCCCATCTGTTCTGTATTTCTCACCCATCCCGAGGCATCGGGAGATTTTGCCAGCTTCAGTAGACATAGACCGACCCTGCGAGGTTCCTGAGGCATCCAGAGAAGGACCAGCTCCAGCTGGATTCAGCTTTATGATGGTTGGAGCTACACATGCTGCTCCTGTGCTTCCAGTGATCCAGACCTCATCTGCCCTCTGCACCTACCGACTCGTCCCTATGCTGAACTGCTGGTCTTCATGTCAATTTAAATAATTTCTGTCATATTGAATTTTCACCTGCACAACACACAAGATGTTATATCATTTCTATCTGTTATCGCCCAAATGAGGATGGGTTCCCTGTTGAGTCTGGTTCCTCCCAAGGTTTCTTCCTAATGCCATCTCAGGGAGTTTTTCCTTGCCACCGTCGCCGTCACCCTTGGCTTGCTCATCAGAGAAATTTCATTCATTCGTCTCATTATTATTATCTGCACATTTTTCTCACACATACACACTTCCAATTATTTTCTTTTCTATAATTATTATTATTATTATTATTATTATTATTATTATTTATTTATTTATTTATTTATTTATTTATTTTGCTAAATTTCTTTCATTTTTGTGAAGCTGCTTTGAGACAATGACCATTGTTAAAAGCGCTATATAAATAAAATTTAATTGAATTGAATTGAATGGTTTCTGACCATGTCTATCCATTTGTGATCACAGGATATGGCACCCTGTAACAAAGCTAAAATCCTCTTAAAATGTTTTCTTGGATGTGACCATGCGGTTACTAAACTTAAATGGCCTCCACAGTCACCAATAAAATAGAGCATGTTTGGAATGAGGTGGAATGGGACATTTTGATCATGGATGTGCAGCCACAATTTTTTTTTTACAGCCACTGCGTGATGCTATCATGTCAATATGGACCAAAAACTCCCTGCACCTTGTTGACTTGAAGAAATAAGACAGTTCTAAAGGCAAAATGGGGTCCAACCCAGTATTAGCACTAGGAGAAATCTGTGTGGTGGCTCTTGATGCAGTGGCTTCAGCCTCAATACATTCCTTGTTTAGCTTTCCCAGGTTCTTAAGTTGCCATCTGCTTAGGGCTAAAGTCAGGATTGTTGCTTATCCACGTTTTCCTACAACACTTTTCCCTTCCAATCAACTTTCCATGAATATGAATTTATATAGCTCTCTGTAAACAGCCAGACCTTTCAGAGATCATCTGTGGCTTATCCTCCTTGTGGAGGGTGTCAGTAACTGCACAATGGCTAATTAAAATTCCCCCTTATCCCAGTTAAAGTTCCTGACATCATTTCCTTTATTTTGGAAGTTAGAGATCAGAGATATTTTGCATGTTATGCTAAACTTCCCCTTGGTATTAATGGTGTGAATGTACTGTATAGGTGTTGCCCTGCAGTGGACTGGGTATATTCACTTCTCATGCCCAATTTCCCCAGGATATGCTCTGGGTCAATGCATTTACTAAAATGAATGAGTTACAACTATTTGCAAGGGCAAAAAATATATATAGTTTGTGCTTAAAAAATGTTTAAAATTGTGTGTTTCAAGGTTACTGAGGATGAATACATTTGTAAGACACTTTCTTAGTTATTTACAATTGCTGACTGATGTTACTTTGTCAGACCTTGTGATGTTTTATATCCCATATCCATGGGGAAGTTTACTTAGTATTCATAGTTAGCATACACATGAGTAATACGAGTTATCAGATCTCCCCCACACACCCAAGTAAATAGTGAATGGATATTGCACATGGCAATTCATTTCCAATTCGTTTCCTCTATTGTCCGGTCATCAGCTGGTGTAGTTGTGCATTGGACCTTTATTATATAATAGTCCTTAATTTGTAACAGTATATGCATGTATTTAAACCTATCTATAGTTTAGCACTTAGTATCACACATTAGTATTAGTAGGACTGAATCACACATCCATTGCAATGCAGGATGTTTACTCAAAGTCTTGCACAATCTCTCTATTGAAACATGATCCTATTCATCTGCAACCAAAATGCTACAAATCATCTGGCTGCCTTTTGTCATTGATCATTCTCCCGCTTGTTACAGCTGGACAGCTGCAATTTTATAAAAGTCATGGAACAGAGCGTCTGGCTGCAGTCTCTGTTAGCATCTTTATTGCTTGTGTAGAATTTCCCTGAGGCCTATAGGTCCTCTGACTAGCCATAATAGGGCTATAAAGTTTCTACAAATTGCAGGTCTTGCAAAATGTTTCTAGAAAGTCACTTAGTTTTTTTTTTCTGTGATTCTGTTTTTTACCCAGTTTTAGAGTTGGGCCTGCAATCAGTACATTTTAATCCTTTAATTATGTGTACACTGGGTCTCATACTGTATCTAGTTAGGAAAATGATGAGTTTGTGTTCGTGTATCAGAATTAAATTCACAAACTGGCTTGGACCCAGTATGCTGTTTCCATATGTTTCCATTCTGTGTAGGTTTATATTATTCCTGGAAGGGACTAAGTGACGGTGTCGTAAAATGCTAATGGTTTTTACAAACATGTCTGTTACTCTCTAGGGGTACAAACTGAGGGGTGTTAAGGAGAATTTTCCTCCTCGCCACCATATGTGCATTTTTTTCATTTATTAATGATATCAAGTGATATTTCAATCTGGAATCTGCTCAAACCTGAGCCTAGTAGAAACTAACTTTAAAAAAATTATTTTGGTCTATTCAAATGAGTTGTATAGTTGTGACCAGTATAGTCAAGAATACAAGGATTTTGTAATGATGTACGATCTGACTTTTCTATTTTTACTTCAGTGTGATTATAGTGTTTGTAGATTCACTTTTAAAAACAACACATAGTCTATAATCCAAAAGGCAACAGGCAGTGAGGTAGAAGCGATCTTTTCATCGACTCTATGTATAGTGAAAGAAAACTAGTGTGTAGCTAAAATGACATTCATTCATCTGATGTCAGAGTTGTATAGCCAACCACTTCTGATTACTGGGCTTACTCAGTGTGCCTCCACTCGCCATACCCAAGAAGGCAGTAGTCAGTGTTATAAATAGGATATACATTGCTAATAGTCAGGTTGTGTGTGCAGGCGTTGCATGTAAAACCAACACTGAGTTAATTTGGGAAAAGAGGCTGGGAGCTGGTTCCTACATAGTCCTTTTTTAGATAAAGCACGAGCTTTAGAGCAAATGCTGTACTCAGAAACCTATACACAGTACTGTAGGCACATCTCTTACTTTTAGCCTTTCTATCTTTGCATGTGCATCTACTGTACAATCACTTTAGTTCACCAGCTCACACAAAAAACAACAGGGGGTTTTGTGTAGCTGAAAGCTTAAAAAAAAAAAAAAAGTGAGGAGGGGGAAATGGATTCCTCCCTCAGGGCTTTGTTTGGTCTCCAACTACTGACCACTGTGCTGACAAGAATCCCAGATGGACCCCCAGGAGTAATCTAGTCATTTTAGGTCTAGGCCCTTAGTGCATTCTTCCCTGCTTACAAAAAAAAATTATATATATATAAAAAAAAAATAATAATTTCAAGTTTTTTTCCCCACTTCTTCAGTTTTCATACACTTTATTGTTCTATAGATTCAATGTAAAATGTGTTAAATGGAGATTAATCAAGCCATTTATAATGTCCGAGTCTCCCAGTGCATGCATGTCAGACCTAAAACCAAGCCATGGATTCAAAGGAAATTTCCATTTACAGTCCATGTGCCATTCAGTTGTGTCATAATTTTGGCTATGTGAAAATAAATGCATTTCCAAAGCTTTGAATGCTCCAAGGAACATACGCAACTCAATTATTGTGAAATGGAAGAAATTTGGAAGCACCATGACTTTGCTACAGCTGGCCGTTCTGCCGGAAAGAGCAGCCCAGCTACTGTAGTTGTGTTTTGATACAGTAAGAGCCGTGACCAAGAACTTAATGGGCACTCTGACAGATCTTTGGCAGTCTTCCACAAAGATAGAAGAACTTGCCAGATGGAAAATCTAATTAAACATCTTCATTTGGAAGACAGACATGCTTGCTTAATTGGCTTCTTATTTATACTTTCATAATCTGATCGTTGAATGCAAATGGCATAGACAGGGTATTAAGGTAATTCATATGTATTTTTTGCTGAAGGTTTGGTATTAAGCATTACAGTATATTGGTTTATATGGGGGAAAAAAATTGTCGAAAAATAGTTTGCCAAAATTCAGCCCCAGGTTTTCCCCAATTGCTATTTGTAGTATATTTCACTGTATTGACATCAGCATTTCTGTTGAGGAGTGTATGATACAGAGGAACATGGTTTAAGAGCTTTCCTGAACCTGACTAGAGCCATATGTTACACTGACCTTTGAGTGCTCCCATCTGTCAGGGAAGCTCTGTGCTTTTAAATTAGTCGCCATACAAAAACTCTAAGCTTCAGTATACACTGAATAGTAAATTTCAATGTGTGTGAATGGCTGCATGTGACGTACTTTCTTTATGCAGTAATCATACACTTGACTGCACCTATTGCTATGCCTGAGTGGAAAAACCTTTTGACATAAAACTTGCCTTTAATGCGAACTCCTTATACAAAAAAGACCTAACAAAATTAATGATGAAAAATGAAAAAGGGAACTTTTGTGCCTCAACATAAAACTTGGCATGGATGGAAGCTTTACAGAATGGCACTGAGAGCTGGCAGTATAGTGAGATCATTTTTATGCTTGGTTTGGCGGCCACTGAGCTACAGGACAGCTTCACTGAAATATTAGGCTTATAAAAAAATTATTATTAACAAACATATTCTTATATAATATTCATATTTGCTATATGGATAAAAGTTTGCGGACATCTAGAAGTCATTTCTGTTTGTGCATGTCGCAGTATGAGGATTTCCCCTTTATTGAAACTAAGAAGCTCAAACCTGTTCACACTCCATAAACACTCCATGAAGACATAGTTTGCCAAAGTCAGAGTGAAGGAACCCAAGTGTCCTGAACAAACTCTTGACCTCATACTCACTGAAGACCTTTCGGATGACCTGGAACATTGACTTCAGTGCCTGACCTCACTAATGCTCTCATGGCTAGACGAGGACAAATTATACCCAATATGACTGTTCAAAAATCTTGTGACATGCCTTCTCAGAAGAAATGAGATTATTATAACAACTAAATGATGAAGTAAGTTGAAAGTCATCATTTCAAGCGTATTTTAAGTGTTAGCATATGCAAGACCATACACATGACAATATGCACAGTTAAGAATATTCGCATGTTCTACCCGTGCTTGATTGGGTTCCTCTAGATACTAAATTTTTCTCCTACAGTACAAAGACATGCAGATTAGGCTAATTGGTACTTGCTGTCCTGTGATGGATTGAATCATCTTCCATACCACTTATTTTATACTGGACCACGAGGGCCTGGAGATTTGGTAGAATAATGGAGCAACTTGGTGGATTACCTGGAGAAAACCCACAAAGCATAGGGAGAACATGCAAACCAAGCGAAACCTGCCCCTGGAGGTGCAAGGTGACAGTGCTAACCACTAAGTCATATACAAGATATAGAAAAATAATAATAAGCTGTGGTTGAATGAAGGGAGAGAAAGAGACAGGAGACTAAAGAGCAATAAAGAAAGTGACGGTTGACCATCACTTTGGAATTTCATACTTGACTCCCTTCTTCCCTTCATCTTGACCTTTAAGCAGCTTGTCAGAACTGGAAGGTACTTTATTTTCAATTACTTCTCTTTCCCTGCTTCAGCTAACCCCATTTACAGTAGAATATGGCACAGGCGAACAGAAGCCAAAGTCTGACCTCAGAATCTTAGGTTCAAATCCAGCATAGCCACTTAAGATCATATTAGTTTACGGTCAGTAGGGTATAGTAGTTTAGTAGTTCTCCTTTACGTCTTCCTGTACATGTAAGCTCTAACGGACAAGTCGCACCTTAAAAAAAAAAAAAAAAGTATGTCAATAAATCGACTTGGCATACACGTGCAGTGCTCTAAGTTTCCGTGTGCAAGCGGGAAAAGTAAGGGCTCTTGTTAATTCAGAGGGCATGCTAGCAAAACACACTCTTGTTGATTTTAGCCATTTGAGCCACCTGGGTAACACATTAAGCTGTCACAGCACTCAGGCACAAGTGCGGCTTTAAAGCAGCTGCGAAAACCCATAGTGTGAAAAAAAAAAGCAACAATCACCGACTGATTGCACGTAGCACCAGGGAAAGTGGCCCTCAGGGGACGAAAGTAGTTTATAAATTTGGTGTAGGAGCAAATGGAACAACAAAGTGTGATGGCTCACAGAGGCTGCACCCTACGAGCTGTCCAATAACGTCAAATCAGGCAATTTGAGATGTTTTGTTGGAACTTTAGCACAGTAACGCAAATCATCTTATAGTGATTAACATACTGACAATAATAGTATAGTTAACAAAATACAGAAATGTTGGCCTTGTTTCATGTGTGTGTTTTTCCTCTATTTGCTGACTGTGTTAAATATTTCAAGAATGCATCAATTTCCCTCATTCCCCTTGGTTCTATACTCTGCCTCGTTACAACTTGCCCCTCAGACAATACAATACATTTGGAAGAAAATCAACAGTCTAGCTATATTTAATGTCATTTATCATCCACATTCAGCTCTGTAACTCACAACAATACAGCTGAGCTCGGACATGTGCATGAATTCAATTACCGCTGCATGAATAATTCTTCTGGAAGAATATACACACTCACATTCCAGAGTCACATTCCTCATAACTGGCAGGTGTAACAGACGTCTATGTGGCCTGCTCATTCACTCATTCAAAAGGCCAGGCATGAGATGTTGCATACCTTCCAGAGTTACAAACAAAGCCTTTTCTTTCAGCTACTTATCCTGCTCAGACATGTTGGACATCTAGATTGTTGCAGTTGTAATATTTGTAGCTGGGTGTCACTTTGAGGAATTAGCTCATTATTAGACACTGAATTCTACAATACAACACATGGTGTGCTTAGAATAAAGGCATTATTAAAGCCAGTTGCACATTACTTCAATTCAACATGGTGGTTACTAAAATCAACAGTTTTGATTGAACAATTTCAAAGTTTATCTGTTTCCAAACAGACCTAAATAAACACTGTAGGGTGTTAATTTAAATGGAATTTTGCTGTTTAGAGGTAAAAACCTAATGGTATACAGTTTAGAAGAACTACTAATAGATTAAATCTATTTATAAAGCTATTCTTTCAGTTTTCATAAATAAAAATATGTATCATCGTTCATGTCAGAAGTGCATAATCAGTCTACACTTTTTTTTTTCTTGGCATGGCATGGAAGGAAGCATGTCAATGTCCTTGTAAGAGAAGGTCAATGCCAAGTTTGCATGTTGTGCTGATTGTGGTCCTTGCTGGCAGAGCCAGACAGCCTGCCTGGAACAAGATTTTCCAACCCATATCTGGCCTCACCACCTATTGTATGCGTTTCCCTTCTCTACTGCTGATTGCTCCCATGTTGCACCGAATTCAGCACCACCTCTGAGCTGACTGGCACAATCCTGGATACCATTCCATGTTTTCCCAAACTTATCCCTGATATATTTGCTCTTAACCCTGGTTAAGAAATAAAGTTCTTAATATGTTTTACCCTCTGAGAGTTGGACTACTGCATTTTCTCATTATTGTTTCTTTTTATAAGCACCTTATAACTATGAACTCAATGAATGCATTCAAACAAAAAGAAGACTGACAAAAGACTTATACCCAACAGTTCTCATGTACTGTATATATGCTGATCAGCCATAACATTAACAACACTGCCAGGTGAACTGAATAACTCTGATTATCAAGTATATACCAATAAACTGGTAACAGTATCATGGGCACCCAACCAGTCTGGTCCTATCCAAAGAAAAGCCAATGCAGCACAAATTGCTGAAAAAAAGTAAATGCTGGCCACGATACAAAGGTATCCGAACACTCAGTGCATCATACTGTAGATTGCTGTGTAAGGGCTTACCAGATAAAGAATTCAATGTTATTCTGGCCTCCAAATGCCACAGATCTCCAACCAAGACCCAGAATTCATGGAATATGCTGTTTGATCCACAGAGGCCCACACCCTGCAACCCACAGCACCTAAAGGAACATCCCAGTGCCAGACACCACAGCACACCACCAGAAGTCTTCTTGAGTCATGTCTTGAGGGACAATAGCAGCCCATCTGGTCGCAAGGGGAACCCATGCAATATTGGAATTAATGTAGCTTGTTTTAACGATACAATTATTTTTAATGTTAGAGCTAAACGTTGCACAGCCAAAGCAGTTGGGAGATAATATCATGTCATATTGTACAGTATATGAGGACTTTCACGTATCAAAAAGTTAAAGACTAAGAAAATGGCATCGATGAACGTCTCTTTATCTTGACACTCCATGTCTGTGAATATGAAAATTAAACCGCCCTCCATGTCTTTTGACCGCTGTATACTTTACCAGAGTGTTTAAATATCCTGTACTAAAGTTTAATTGGCATGCTCTATCTAACCCTAATTGTATAATTATGCCATATTGCCTTATTTTATTCCATGCATTTACTATCACACTTCTTGTGCTATAAAATAATTGAAATATTTTGCAAGGCTTTACCACTGATTCCATACAGCTGATGTGGGACCAGCATGTCAAGTGTTAGTGTTAGTGTTCCTTAGAGCTGCAGAAACAGCTGGTAATGCTCGTGAAGTGACTCATCAGATAATGGGATGCAGGAAACTGGTAAAAATGTGCTCATTTTTCTATTTTGTCTTCAGGTCAAAAAAATCTGCAGGGGATGGTGATGTCAGATTAACGGAAAAGGGAAATTCTGGTCTTGAGCATCTTGGAACAGAAGAACAGCCTACAGAAATGTGCTGTGAAGCCATCTGGCAACCAGTATGATACAAAGGGAGGATGCCTGAAATGTCTTATATGACTGCAAATAGAAATAAAACAATGCATGATTTTCACTATGGTCCACATTTGCTTTTTTCACTTTAACTTCACATTGGAAAAGTTGTGGATATGAAAAACCTTATCCAGCAATCTCTAAATGATTAGGATGTGTTTGAATGGAAGATGCATTAAGCACATCATGTTGTAGGTGGTAAAGAGGAAGCATCCAGGCAATGCTTTGAAAGGCTTTATTGTTTTAGAATGGATATGGAAAAACAGATAACGATACAACTGAATCCATGTAACATCCCCAAGCACACTGGTGTGCTATAAAAAAAGAGGGGGAGGGGGGGAATCAAGTGTTCTTTGTGCTTGGAGCTATCAGATCTATTTGGTTAGAGTAAAAAAAAAAAAGCCAGAGCTTAATCTAGGAGCTTTTAGTTACTAATCACCTGTAGCCTGATATATTGGGCCAGAAGTACATTATACACCTTAATCCTGATTTGAATGGGTTTCAGCTGCTTATATAGTAAATGCCAAGCTTCTGTTTCTTCTCAAGTTTTCATGAGAATGGTATAAATGAGGAAATGTGTCCGGTGTTCTCACATTCATTGGGCAACAATAGCTGATTGCTACATGTGAGTCACATAGAAAATGCAAGACAGAGGCTAAGTGAAAGAACCATCTGAACTGTTTTTGGATCATATCAAACGATACACAATTTTTGCTTCCTGTCAACCTCCACATCTACATCATTTTTTTTTAACTCTTCAATGCAGTAACTCTGGTATTGTGCTGTATTTCAAACCAGACATGGTAAACAGAAAAACATAACCCATTTGTTCAATCCAAAATGACACTAAACATGCTCTATTGTCTGTCCTTTTGTGTAACTTTGATTGGACAATGTATCTGGAAAAAAATTTTTTTGTCCACATGGAGAATGTTTTAATCAGTGTAATCACCTGGCAATCTACATTCTGAGCCAAAAAGGAAATCAGGTCCAGCTTTTCATAGACTTTTAGTGAATGTTAATCAGAGGTGTCAAGTAACGAAGTACAAATACTTCGTTACTTTACTTAAGTAGAAATTTTGGGTCTCTATACTTTACTGGAGTAATTATTTTTCAGCCGACTTTTTACTTCTACTCCTTACATTTTCACGCAATTATCTGTACTTTCTACTCCTTACATTTTAAAAATAGCCTCGTTACTCCTAGTGTATTTCAGCTTGTCATTTAAAAAACAAACAAACAAAAAAACATCCGTATAAATCGCGCCATCCGGATGGAGCGAATTTGATTGTGGTTGGATGATGTAATGTTTGCATGTAGTTCTGTTCCAAGTTTTCTGTTCAGCATCCTGACTTTGACGTAAGCACGTTGAGCGGGACGAGATAACTAAGCGTGTGTAATCTGTCACTGGGCATGCGCATGAGAGAACAAAAAAAATAAACGGCACATTCGCTAACAACTCTGTTTGTCTATGTGATCTTTATTTTCTTCAATACCGAAGGACGTTACAGATGAGAAGTATAAACATACCATTCCGACACCCTGTTGGTTGGTACGCGATCCATCATATATACATATATATATATATATATATTTACAATTTTTTTTGTACCCCGCCTAGTGCCCGAAGTCTCCTGGGATAGGCTCCAGGTCCCCGCGACCCTAAATACAGAACAAAGCGGTATAGAAGATGAGATGAGATTTTTTTTGATTAACCACTTGGATGAATCATTCATTCTGACAGCACTAATCTTTATTATAGACAACCATACAAGGGTAATTGTTACTAAAGCCTGCCCTGGGTACACTAATTTTCTTGTATGTTGCCCTCACAGATTCCTGCAGCTAAGCTTGGATGTACATTTACATTCCAATAAAGGTTACTGATGACATGCCTCTGAAGTTTGACTTTTTGCACCATTAAAGTACTTATAGGCAACAAGTTATCATATCTTCTTCTCCATAAAACATGTTAATGTGTTAATGTTAATAAAACATAAAATATGTTAACATGTTTTTTATGAGGTGTTAGTGCAGTATATAGGCCCATGGCACAGCGTAAACTTTTATCCTTAATGCTTCCCCCCCCTCACGTTACTTTTACTTTTATACTTTAAGTAGTTTTGAAACCAGTACTTTTACACTTTTACTTGAGTAAAAAGCTTGAGTTGATACTTCAACTTCTAAAGAATCTTTTTAAACCCTAGTATCTATACTTCTACTCAAGTAATGAATGTGAATACTTTTGACACCACTGATGTTAATTATGACTAATGGTGGCTAATGGTTGCTGTTGTTGCCCACAGAACACCAAAAAACAGCAAGTTCACTAATAATACAGTGCATAATAAATGAACCCTTGAAGTTGAGTATCACCTGCCTTATCACAGCCACTTTTTCTTTAATTGCATCAAGAAGTCCTTTCCCCCTCACACACACACACACACACACACACATATAATATATATATATATATATATATATATATATATATATATATATATATATATATATATATATATATATATATATATATATATATATATATATATATATATATATATATATATATATATATATAAACAGCAGATTTTGAACACAACTCAAACATTGATTGTGGGCAGCATCTCAGATCTGGAAGGTGGTAGCTTCACAAACAGTTGATCCCCCAGTCAACTTTCATTTATTCTTTTTCCATGCCATTTATCCTGTGTAGTGTTGCATGGGCCTTTAGGCTATCCCAGTGAGCTCAGAACACAAGGCAGGGGACACCCTGAATCAGAATAAGATGCCAACCCACTGCAGGATACAGACCAAAACACACTTGCAATTCTAGTCAAACCCTGCGGAAACAGTAATCAGCCCTCGACACATGTCTTTGGGCTGTGGGAGGAAATTAAAGGAAACCCACAAAGCATGGGGAGAACATTGAGAGAAGATGCAAACATAGCAATTCGCACTGGCATGCTGTCAATTAACTTCTGGGCCACTAACTGACTACATAATCAGCTATCACCTTTTTTCCATCACGCTGGAAAAGGTATTGTTCGTCACCACATCGTTCTTAAACGGTTGAGAGAATTTGCTCTCTAAGGATGTTTTTGTACCATTTCTTATTCATTTATACATTTCAAGAAGGGCAGCAAAGCAGCCACTTCTCTCCAGGAAAAGCATGTGACAGACTGATATTCTGCAAAAGGTACAGGAATTGGACTGTTGAGAACTGGGGTATAGTCATTTTTTCTGATGAATCCCTTTTCCTATTGTTTGGGGTATCCAGAAAAAGCGTGTCTGGAGAGTGCTACCATCAGTCCTGTGTCTTGCCAAGAGTAAAGCATCCTGAGACCATTCATGTGTGGGGTTGCTTCCAGAGGTGGAAAATAATTAATTACATTTACTCGCATTACTGTAACTGAGTGGATTTTTTGTGTACTTCTACTTTTTAAAGTAGTTTTTAAAATCTGTAATTTTACTTTTACTTAAGTATGTTTCGTTTAAAGTATTGTACTTCACTACATTTTAAGTCATATTCGCTACTGAGTAAAAAAATAAATGAATGAAAATGAAAAATAATACAAATAATACCATGAGGAAGGAAAAAAATTGCACCCCGGAAACCACTGCACTGATTGATTGATGGACGGGAAGAACAAACGTGCTAAATTCACAAGAACGATGGAGACGGACAAAACAGATGCCAGTGATGCAGACACAGCTGAAAGTGAAATGCCAACAAATTCTTATGAAGCAAACCCCTGGTCATATTTAAGCGAACACTTTGATTTCAAGCACAACAAAGGGAACAGATTTATTATGCAAGGATGCTCCATCCCCCATCCCACCCCCGCTGTTAAAAAAAAAAGTAACTCAGTAACTTTAACTCTGAGTAAATTTTTAGTGAGCTACTTTTTACTTTCACTTGAGTAGATTTTTATAAAGGTAACTTTACTTGTACTTCAGTAAAAGTTCACTAAAGTAACAGTACTTTTACTTAAGTACAGAATTTTATTACTCTTTCCACTTCTGGTTGCTTCTCAGCCAAGGGAGTTGACTCACTCACAATTTATCCGTGGTACAAAAACATCCTCTGAGAACAACTTTTCCTGACCACCGAAGAACAGCTTGCTGACGAACAATGCCTTTTGCTGCTTGATGGAATACCTTGACATAAGGCCTAGAAGTGATAACTAAGTAGCTCAGGAAGAAAACATTGAAATTTTGGATCCATGGCCTAGAAACTCCCCAGTCCTTAATCCCATTGAGAACTTTTGCTCAGTCCTCAAGAGGCTGGTGGACAAACAAAAACCCACAAATTGTGGCAAAAACAAGCATTGGTTTTGTAAGAATGCACTGCCATCACCGAGGATGTGGCACAGAAGTTGATTGACAGCATGCCAGGGCGGATTGCAGATGTCTTTGAACACAGAATGGGCAAATATTGTCTCTTTGCATAAACTTAATGTAATTGTCAAAGAAAAAAAAAAAGCCATTGAGAATTGTGAAATGTTTGTAATTATACTTCAGTGTACCCTAGTAACATCTGACAAAAAGATCGAGAAACACTGAAGCTGCACATTTTGTGACAATTAATATTTGTTTCATTCTCCAAACGTTTGTAGTCATGTGTATAGATGTTTGTTTGTTGGACTGTAAGTGCCGTAGTATTAAGCTCAATATGCTCCTAGTGTGATGTGGTTTTATTTTTTTAAACATATATTAAATGTATATTTAAATGTCAATGTATGTTCCTCGTGTTTTCTGATGAAATCTTTTCGGGTTTTTAAAGACGCTAAAGCAGATAAACCTAATTGCCAAGCGCTTCTGCTCCACCCGCTGGCGCGCGCCGCCTCTCGCTGAAACACATGCACGCACGCGCGCGCTCGCGCACACACACACGCGCGCTCCGAGCATGCCGCGCAGACATACGCCGCGCTTCGAGGGAGCCAGCGTTATGTAGACCTTCATGAGCCACTCGGACTTTGGCAGTGAAGGCGGATGGTGTGAGCGGAGAGACGCGCTGAAGAGGCGGCCATGTTGGTGCTCGGGGTTCTGGCCGGGTTCTGCCTCTGCAGCGCGGCCGCCTCCGGATACGGAAGATGGACGAAGAACTTTGACCCCAGCTCAAATGAAGTGGACAAGCCCGGCTCGCAGCCGCACATCGTTTTCGTCATGGTGGACGACCAGGGCTTCAGGGACGTCGGGTATCACGGGTCCGAAATCAAGACGCCGACACTGGACTGGCTCGCGGCGAACGGAGTGAAGCTGGAGAATTACTACGTGCAGCCGCTGTGCAGTCCATCCCGGAGTCAGCTCATGACCGGCAGGTGAGCAAATACTCATGTCTGCTCATGCATCATGACCTGCATGCTGTTGAACGTGATATGCATGATGACAGCTCATCTGTAGATGCTGGGACGCTTCCCTCTACACTTGTACATGTAAAAGAAAACCATAGCACACATCACTTTAATAGTTTATTTCAACGTGCTGGTGCTTTGTGGATAAAACACATAGATCTGCAAAAAAAAAAAAAAAAAAAAAAACATGCTCTCTTGCACTCTTCAGTAAAGTACTCAAACCCACATGTACATTTTACCCTTGTTTGCACTATAGAACTCAAAAGTTCACCACAATCCATTCATCCATTCATCTAGGAACCTCTGTAGTCCAACTAGGGACCTTGGAGCCCAATGGTGACCATTATATTTATTCCCATTTTTACGATTGTGGTAGGACCTCCTTCACACACTAAGGGGCAATTTGGTAACACCAGTGAGCCTATCTGCATGTTTTAGGACTGTGGGAGGAAACCAGAGTACCAGGAGGAAACCCACCAAGCACAGGGTGAACATGCAAACACCATGCACACAGACCCTGAGACAGGAATCAAACTATGAAGTCCTAAATGCTGCATTATAATCCTAAAACTTACAATAAAGTGTGTATATTTTACACCAAAGGTCATAGTTACACCAAAGGTCATAGTTTCTGATCTATCAATAAAATTAATCTCAGTGTATTCTTTATTTTTGCAATAAAGAACTAAATTCTGAAATGAAACAGTACATGCTGTAGGAATGCAAAGCTGTAGGAATGAATAACACCTGTAACATTAAGTGTGAGCTATGTGAGAAACAGACTGTCTCACTTAGCTCACACATACTGTTACAGGTGTTATTCATCTCCATAGAATCTATAAAAATGCTGTCATTTGTACTGTCGTAATTAATTCATTTAATATTACATTTGCATGCCTGCATTCCGGCTATTATACACTTTGCTTGTTTAACATTACTAAACGGTAGAGAAATGTTGCGCAATATGCCACAATACAAACCATGCAAAGCACCATGTATGCCATCATGCATGCCACTCTGTAGAGAACGCACAGACATGGTAGAAGAGCTTTATAATGAAATTCTGCATTTTAATGAAAATCAGCTCAACTATTTATTCATTATTCAGCACACTTTTCCAAGCTTGTGTGCCTTCAGGTCAGATGCATTCATTAAGAAATGGATAAAACATGACATGGCTGTGCTGTTATAGGAAAATAATCCACCAGGGGGTGGTGTGATGTGGTCTGAATTGTTTTATTTCTGTCATACTACAGCAGTTTGAAAGGTATTTCATTTTACAGTTTAATAATGAACAATAAATAATATTTGTAACCATTTATACACAATCAGGCAATTATAGTAAGCACTTTGTCAAGGATAAAGTGCATGCACTCCCTTATTTATATACACACAATTAGTGCCAGTTTATTACTATTTTTTTTATAAGGTTGGAAACCCACATGGATAACATAAGATAAGATATACTTAAACAGGACATAAACAGAAACTCCACACAGCCACTATAACTGTTTATAATTACAGTTAATGTTATGGAGTGTCCATGAGACAAGTTAGTTCTTGTTATCACTTATGTTCTAACAGACGTAAACTGTTCCCTCCCCAGCCCCCTTTTTTCCCTCCCTCTCCTGAAGTCTGTCACGGTACCCGAAAGCACACAGTCCTCTGTCCTTACCACACACTTACACCCGGGGCTCTTTACATACAAATAAATGTCTCCACAGAAATCAAGTATATGTTTTTCCCTAACATCTTTTTTTTAAATGCATTTACTCCAAGGCGTAGATTATGTGTAACAGTCTTCCCTGTAAATTAGTTCTTACAATTGAAGTTATAATGTATAAGAGCTTTAATAAAAACATATAGTTTGAATTACAGCCAGCAATATTGGACATGAGTTAGTGGGTCTAGAATATGTATCAAAACTGTCTGATCCATCAGATCGGAAAGTGTGACTTTTTTTGGAGAAAAAACACTTATAAGAATAATTGAGTGAATTCTTTAAAACCCTCCACAGGACAGGGGCTTTGCCAGGCTCCTGCTTTGAAGGTAATGAAAAAGAGGCTCCACTTTCACAATCCTTAAGAGCTACAGAAAACCTAGCAGGGTCTAGTGCCCATGTTGAAAGCTCTTGTGACTTTATTAAAGTCTCCTCTTGGATAAAAGAAAGTACAGAGGCTGCAGGGTACAAGATATTTGGAATAAGGGGTGCTATTGATTCAGGAATATTTGTAGAGATCTTTGCATCATGAACCAACAAGCAATCTTATTTATATGCCTAATAAATCAAGGCAGAATGACTAGGAGGATAAACTGTGGTGTTGACACCAGGATCATAAGGTAGTCAAGCGACATTGCTCACAATGTCAGAAACCAAGAAGGACATGGCTGTGAAAGAGGTTTAAAAACAAAAACCTATTAACTTTCATCACAAAATACATTTTGGATAATATTTTCTAAAGATCAATAGCAAATCATTCACAGTGAATATTTTCCTTTAATCAAGAAATGTGAAATGTCTCAGAATGTGATGTCTGTCTGACTGCAGTAAAAGAACAAGAAAAGAGAGCTGTACCTCACCAGAAGAATTAGAGCCGCTCAATGAATAGAAGGATTAACATAGTTGTCATCTACTTGACCTAAATTATAAAGCGCTTGTAGATCTGACATGGCAAAGGTTGAAAAATGCTGACATACATAAGAGGGTCTTTCACCTTGTCTGATGAAGTACCAGTATGTGCAAGGTGGTGGAATCATAAATCAGATTATAATGATGGATGGGCCAAAGATGTCAGTTTGAACCTTTGCAGCTAAACTGGGAATTTCTTTCTTGTCAGACTCTTGGTGATTAATGTACATATTGACAAGAGATTTCAGTTTCTGTCACGATTAAGTCTTGATTAATTTGATCTACAGTATACTGTGCATAATGGCAAAACTGCAAGAAAATCCTTTTCGCATGTGCCGTGGTCTCCAAGAGTCCCTTTTGAAGCCAAGTCCACACTTGACAACCTGCCCATACCAGTCAAATGACATTAAAGTAACCTGCCTTGCCAAAAAAGAGTCACACACTCCAAGATTTCACTTTACTTTAGCTTTGATCATGGTGCACAGTGTGGTGGCCAGTTCATGTGTGAAAGTGATTCCTCATGTTCATGTTCATGATGTTGATTGCACACCAGACCTCCTTGCTGACATTAGTGCCTGACCTCACTAATACTTTAGTGTTGGCGTGAACAAAGATCCCCACAGGTATGCTTCAAAACAGGGAGGAAAGCCTTCCCAGAGAAGTTGTAGCAGCAGAAAGGGGGTTAAATCCATCTGGTTTTGCAGTGATTGACAACCACATATGGGTGTGATGGTCAGGTGTCCACATACTTTTGGCCGTATAGTTTATTATTTGTTTTTAAATGGCACGCACAAATTTTGTGAACTTTTGTCTATAGAACGCAATAAAAAAAGTTTAATAAATGAAGACAAATAAAACTAGCAAGACACCCTTGGAAATTTACGAATGGTTGGCATTTATTAACATAAACACAAAGAAAAACAATGGCCCATTCTCTCTCGAGACATTTGTGATCTATATATTTTTTTCAGCTTAAATGATGACATGGTTGTATTACATTCATATAAATGTATTAATTCTGATAACATTATGCAGTGTGTTTGCAGTTTTACTATAGTGGCACTATTATTAATGATTGAATATTATTGAAATAATTAAATCATTATTTTATTTCAGTAACCAGACTCAAAAGCAAAACACTCACATGTCTTAGTTTTTAATTTGTGGAACAATCTAGTACAGTAGGTCACGTTGTTCATGCAAAACGAATATGGAGAAGATTAAAAAAGGAGTAACCAGGCAGAATGAATAATCTTTTAGGGAAGACTTAGAAACTAGAAGAAGGTGTGACTGAACAAGGGAAAGACTGAGAGAGCAGCTTGCGTTGATTCGTGGTCTGTATGTGATTAAATGTAGAGTGGAGTTTTATGTGTTTATTTAGACCATATGTAGGCGGAACAGTGTTGTGAGGATGAACACAGGGCTGGTGAAGCTCCCAGACCGATTGGGTAAGGAATTGCAGAGTCAGTGGTTGTGGTGGTCAGAAGACACATGTCTTGTGGATTACTTTGATTGCGTACAAGGGGAGACTTTGGTTTTAAAGGGTGTGTGAAAGGTTGGAAGTATGCTCCAGTGGTTACGTCAACACGCCGGCGGGACATCGCGATTGGTGACCGTGACAGGATTTTGACAGCAGCTTTTAGCAGTTGAGAGTTTGGACCGCTTTCCACTTGTCTGTGGTGACTCCGACCACAGTTATTACTTCATAAAAATAACTATTAACTATAAAATGTATTCACTTTTACCTTAGCTCAGTATTTCTTTCTCTTTAAATACACAGATTTATCTGATGAATCTATATTGAATCTACAGCTATACTGCTCAGTGACCTTCAAGTTCTACCCCAGACATTGTGAATTAGAGCTAATAAAACATAACAGTATCAAGCTGCTGACCTGTTTAGCTTATATAAAGCATCAGAATTAAGTTTGTTCAGGCTGTATAAACCTTCTTTTTCATTGCACTGAAACACACAGTAAATTTAGTAACACATTAAAGAGGTGGGTTCAGGGGTAGCTCATGGTTAAGATATTGGACTATGGTTTGGACGGTCCCAGGTTCAAACTCCACGACCACCAAGGCCCTTAACTTAACCCTCAACTACTCAGATGTATAATGAGATAAAATGTCGCTCTGGATAAGGGCGTCTGCCAAATACTTAAATGTAAATTTAATAAAGCTGTTACTACAGTCCTACAGTGTGATCCACAAATAGACAGTTAAAAAAACTAGAGAATCTAAATTAATGAGCAAATATGAAGGGAAAGAGTAATATTAGTATTTATTAACTAAGGCTACTGGATGTTCATTGAACATACTTGATGATCGGCTGATTTCCTGTGCATTTCAATGATCAATTTTGAAAAATAGCAGTCATTGTTAAAAATGCCATGTTGCATTTTTATTTATTTTTTGGTGCCTAGTAACGAATGGTTATGACTATAACCTCGGTTCCCTGAGGGAGAGGAACGAGGTACAACACATATTGTATGGGATATCACGCCCTCTCGTGTCCTGGCTGAAGCCACCTTTATTCACGCTGTAAGGCAGGCAAACCTGTGGTGACGTAGGTGTAGCCCCGCCTACACCTATAAACCATCGTCGCCACGGTTGACCTTCAGTTCGACAGCCGCTCTTCGCCAAGCGTAACTGTGAGGCGGGGCAGCATTGTGTTGTACCTCGTTCCTCTCCCTCAGGGAACCAAGGTTATAGTCATAACCATTTGTTCCCTTTCAGTCGATTCACTTAGTACAACACATATTGTATGGGACATATATTCACGCCCCGCCGAGCATCTACCAAAGTCAGGCACAAGAACCCTGGTAGCTACTCTACTGCATCATGGACCCTGCAGAGAGGACCGAATGAGCCACTGAGGGGGCCGTTATATCAAGTCGGTAGAACCGGACAAAGGTGTGCGGTGAGGACCAACTGGCTGCCGCGCAAATATCACCCACGGACATCCCTTTGAACAGCGCCCACGATGTTCCCATAGCTCTTGTTGAGTGCGCTCTCACACCCTGAGGCAGTGGCACATTCTTACTGCTATAAGCTAATGAAATAGCCTCCACAATCCAATGGGAAAGCCTCTGTTTAGACAGTGCTTTACCCTTTACTGGACTAGCAAAACAGACAAACAGTTGATCACATAAGCGCATTTTCACTGTGCGATCCATGTAGACCCGTAGAGCACGTACAGGGCACAAATTATGCCATTTTCCCTGCTCCTCAGAAGCAAAAGGAGGGGGACAAAGGCTATGAAGGTCAAAGACCATAGAGCTATAATCAGTGGAGACCACCTTGGGTACATAGGCCACGTTTGGTCTTAGAGTAACCTTTAAACCATTAGCAGAAAATTTCGTACAAGATGGATGCACGGACAAAGCGTGGAGATCACCCACTCGTTTAGCAGACGCTAGAGCAAGAAGAAGTGCTATTTTATATGAAAGGATTTTCATATCTATAGACTCAATTGGCTCAAAAGGAGGCCCACAGAGTGCCTCAAGTACTAGCAATAGATCCCAAGACGGAA
Organism: Channallabes apus; assembly: GCA_030522415.1. NCBI lineage: Eukaryota > Metazoa > Chordata > Actinopteri > Siluriformes > Clariidae > Channallabes > Channallabes apus. The sequence continues at coordinate 21,393,926 of CM060108.1, read as the reverse complement.
CACTGGACCTCACAGTGGGTCGCAGACGTCGTACTCCTTTTAAAAATCGTACTGCCAGCGGATGAGCCCCTGGTGACACGCCATCAAAACCAACATGACAGGCTGATATAGCCGCCAAGTACACTTTAATAGTAGAGAAGGAAAGGGCTTTTTCTAATAGTTCCTGCAGAAAAGACAAAACCTCCACCATGGAGCACTGAAATGGAAGAACCTTACGTTCTCGATACCATTGCTCAAAAGCTCGCCACTTGTAAGCGTATAAGCCTCTCGTAGATGAAGCCCGAGCACTTTGAATTGTCTCAATCACATTCGGGAGAAGCCCTTTAGCTATCAGATTGGACCTTTCAACAGGTAAGCATGCAAGTTCCACAGCTCGGGACGCGGGTGCACTACCTCTCCCCCTGCCTGAGACAGAAGGTCCCTGAGGAGAGGAAGTTTCCATGGCTCTGCTGCTAGCAGGCTGACTATCTCTGCATACCACAACTTCGCCGGCCAACGAGGGGCCACCAGGATTAGTGACAGGCCCTGCTGGCGCACCCTCCCTGTGACCGGCAGAATCAGTTCTACTGGAGGAAAAGCATACAATAGAGCTGGGGGCCATGAGTGTGCCAGCGCATCGATCCCCAGAGGGGCATTGCGGTCCGTAATGGAGAAGAATAGCGGGCAGTGAGCATTCTCCTTTGATGCAAAAAGATCCACTGCTGCCCTGCTGAAGCGCTCCCAGATCTGAGCTACAACCCATGGGTGTAACCTCCTTTCCCACACAAGCGGGCCCCCTCTGAATAGAAGGTCCGCCCCCAGATTCAGGCGCCCTGGAATGTGAGTGGCCCTGAGTGACAGAAGATGAACACTGGACCAAAGCAATAGAGAATGAGATTTTAGCAGTGGGAGTGAGCGAGTCCCCCCTTGTCTGTTTATATACGACACTACTGTTGTGTTGTCTGTCGTGATCAGAACATGATGGCCTGTCAGGGTCCGACGAAAATGCCTCAGGGCTGAAAACACTGCTAACAGCTCCAAACAGTTGATGTGAAGCCTGCGCTGTTCCTGTGACCACGCCCCCCCTGACCGCGGAGCCGTCACACAGAGCGCCCCAGCCGCTGAGCGAGGCATCTGTTAACACCACTTTGCGAAACGACACCCTGCCTATCGGAGAGCCCTGACGTAATAGCCTGGGTTCCCTCCAGGGCAGAAGAGCTGTCATGCATGACGGTGTCACTGTCAACCTCCTGTTGAGGTGGCGCGCCGCACATAGGCGGTGAGAGCGCACCCAGCGCTGAAAAGCACGCATGTTCAGCAGCCTGAGAGGCACCACAGCGATCATAGACGCCATCATTCCCATTAACTGTAAAAACACTCGGAAACGAAGTTTGCGTTGCAACTGAAACAGAGCAAGGCAGCGCTGAAACACAGCTATTCTGTGCTCTGAGAGACGTGCTCGGCTGGTAACGGAGCATATCTCTAGACCCAGGAATGAAAACTGTTGACTCGGAGTCAATGAGCTTTTCTTCATGTTTATTGAGAACCCTAAAGTCTGAATTTGAGACACAACTAGCGCTGTTTGTTTCTCCGCCTGCTCGCCTGAGCTCGCTATCAGCGCCCAGTCGTTTAAATAGGCCAGTATGCGAATGCCCCTCTCCCGAAGAGGAGACAGAGCCGCCTCGACGCACTTCGTGAATGTTCGGGGAGCTAGCGACAGGCTGAACGGGAGCACTAGGTACTCATAGGCCACGCCCTCGAATGCAAACCTCAGAAACTTTGTGGCGCAGAAAGACCTCTATATGAAAGTAAGCGTCTGTGAGATCTATCGTAGTGAACCAATCCCCCGGGCCTATTGCATTTAGCAGTTGCCTCAGTGTAAGCATTTTGAACTTGTACGTTCTTAGAAACGTGTTCAATATTCTCAGATCTAAAATAGGACGCAGTCCTCCGCCTCTCTTCGGAACGACAAAATAACGGCTGTACCAGCCTGAGTTCATTTCCAAAATCGCCCCTTTGCTCAGAAGAGAATTTATCTCCTCCCGAAGCACCACTGCTGCGGCGTCTGACACCACTGTGTTTACTACGGAAGAGAAGCGCGGTGGCCTTGTGCGAAACTGTAGTCGGTATCCCATAGCGACCGTGTTTTGCACCCATGTCGAGACTGCGCATGTGCGCCACTCGAGGAAGTGGGAAGCCAGCCGACTCACCCTGATCTCTGAAAGGGGGCTGCTGCCCCCTGGCGTTCTGCCAGAGTGCAGCCTCATCGATGAAACTGGGCTTTTTTGCTTTGCAACATTGCAAACAGGAAAACTCTTTATTGGTTTTAATAATGAAACGTTCACATTGCTTACAAAAGGCACAATTTTTGAGGCAATCAAACTGTAAACATTGAGGGCACTTGCTTTAAGTCCCTGAGAATTTCTTAACACGCCCCAACCGGGGTTCATAACTTGAACATAAACACTTGTGTGTGAGGGGGGGGATTGTGCTTGGGAGACTGTGTTAGGGAAGTGCAGCGCCGTTTGGGACTGACTCCCTGAATGTAACTTAGCGGCCTCTTGGGCGGCGTTGAGAGAGGAGAAACCTCTCCCTTCCCTTTAAAATCTGAGCTAGGAGGAGTGAGGATTCTTCCTCCTAGTCGCTGAATCCTTCCGGAGACCCGGTGGGGGGCCCCTACTCCAGGCCGACTGCCGTGGGTTTTGCCCAGGAGGTTGTTGCTTCACCGGCCGGGAGCTCGAGCTATCTGCCGGTGGTGGTCTTTTCTGAGGTCGCCGCGGAGTGGTCATTCTTCGAGCCTGTTTGGGCTTCACTTCTCGTCGTGGAATGATATCTCGCAATGCTTCAGCCTGCTTCCTTTTGAAGTCAAACCTTGCCTGAATGGCATCGAGTGACTGGCCGAACAAACCCTCAGCAGACACCGGTTCATCCAAGTAGACGGTCCTGTCTCTATCCGGGAGGTCAGAGAACGTGAGCCATAAATGCCTCTGTGCTACCACTGCGCTCGCCATCCCTCTCCCGAGGGAAAGACGAGACATGCGCAAAATGTAGTCTGTTGCGGTCCTGACCTCGTTAAGCAGTGCACATAGTGGGCTCTCCTGAGGCACCAGTGAACCGAGCTCCGCCAAACACATTGCCTGATATGTTTGAAGCAGCGTAACAGAATTGAGCGCATGAGCAGTGCCCGCTTGAGCGCGGGAAATCTTCTCCAGCTGGGCAGAGGAGAATCTACAGTGTTTGGACGGAAGAACAGTAGGACCAGACACTCCGTGGTTTTGCGAGGGTGCCAAATAAGCAGCCAAAGATGGCTCCATTGGTGGTGGGCTCACTAGTCCTGCTTTTTCAGCCCCGTCCAATTCCAAAAACTGTCCGTAACCGGGTACTGATACGCGGGTCAAAAGCGGCTTGCTCTATGACGACGTTAGCTTGCCGAGAAAGTCGGGAAACATAGGCAAGCAGTTCTTAACTGTCGTCGGTTCAGGAGGGAGAAAAAAATCCCACGAACCTTGACGGTTTTTGAGCTGGCTGTGGGGAAGGCCACTCCACCTCCAGCTTCTCGGCCGCTCGACGGTAGAGGGCGAAAAATGAGGTGTCGTCCCGTGCGGCTAGCGCAGTAGCAGCAGAGCTCTGGGCGAGTGGCAAGAGTTCATGCTCGTTCTCTGACAAGCCATGCATCTCTAGGCCGATATCGAGCACGTCATCGTCCTCGAAAGCACGCTGATCGGTGCCTGTCTGCTGGCCAGTGCTATAGGAGAGCTCACGGTCCTCCGACCCCTCGAAATACTCCATTTGGTCTGCCCAGCTAAGCGCGGGGACTTCTGAAGAAAACTCCTCGTCAGCAGACACAGGCGAAGCTGGGACTGCTAGTCCGGAAAGGAAGGGGTCTTGCAGAGCGACTGTATTTTTTTTCCCAGGGTTCTTTCCACGAACGTGACCCGTCTTTCCAGCGTTGAACGCCGGAGCTGGCGACAAAACGCACATGACTCGGGCTCAGCTAGCACTCTCCTAGCGTGGAGAATTCCCAGACAGACGGGGCACACCTCATGTTGGTCCTTCTCGTGCAGGGAGAAGCCGCACTCCTGAGGACAGGGGCGAACAGCGGACTTCTTCTTTGCCACATTAGCTTCCATGCTCATGTCAGCTAGCACTGTTAGCACAGCTAAACAGAAGCCACCCGAACCGAAACGTCGCTAATGTTACGACTGATAGGGAACTTAAAGTCAGCGCTCCGCGGGTAGACGACTCACCAAATGAGGCTGTTGTCGCTAACACCAACAGGAACAGTTAAGCTGATTTAAGCACAGTCTTGTAAAGTAAATGCGACTCGGACGAAGACGTCAGATCAGAATTCATGCGACTTTCTGCCTCTGTGCATGTGTAGAGCCCTGACATCATCAGTCAGCAGTGCTAGCAATAGTTGTTAAAACAGTAAAAGCGAGGCATCTGACTTTCTTTCTTCCAACTGGCAATCCATTGTAGTCACGTAGTAGTGTGTGTAAATGTTTTTGGCCAGGAATTGTATATGGTTTTACGGTTTGCTTATGTAGTGAGTTATAGTGAGTAAGCATTGTTATCATCTGGGGAAACTGGAAAAAGCTGTTAACATGAAGCAGCTATTAAGATGCATTATATGCAGGAATATATTTAAAATGCCAAATGATTGACAAAAAGGCATCACATGTTTTCAATGAACCTTTATTTGCTTTGCTTAACAAACATGAACTGCAATTAAAAGTGTAATTAATGTCTCTAGTACACAAAAATCAACTGTTGTAAGGGAGTCAGTTTTCCATTGCTCACAATGTCTCTGTGAAAATATAGTCTGTAAATATATATTAAAAAGGCATTTACAGTCACAACAAGTAGTGTTCTGTCTCCCTGGCTTGGTACTGACTTTTGATTGTATGGCTAAGATAAATTAGCCCTATATATAAATGTCTGTGTGTGCATTGTGCCCTGCAATGGACTGGCATCTCATTTACCTTATATTCAAACCTGATGTCTAATGTTCCTAAGGGTCTGAATGACACTCAACACTGACCAAGGTTAAAGAAGATAAATGATAAATTAATGAAGGTTCTCTACCACCTTAAGACTTCTTTGGGATTTAACCATATTCTCCCGGAGCCTCTCAAGATTGCTTAGTTTGGATGGGGAAGGTCACCAATCCATTAATTCCTTAAGAGATGCTAAAATCTACACAGGGCCACTGAAGGACATTCATGAACTTGTGCCAAAGTTATCTTGGCTGAATGACTTGATTCAGTGTTTTATTAGACAGTAAACCATTGCTCCGTGCTGATGTCCTGGGTAGCCTTTCCCTCATTTCTGTCCGTCCCTGCTGCGTTGTTGGAAAACATCCCTATAGAATAGTGCTACTCATTTTTAGCAAAGCAATCCTCTACCAAAAGGTCCTTATATTGCCAAATAAGTATATTTTTCATATATAGAGAGAGAACGAGAGGGAGATAGATAGATCTGCATTTCCCGTTCCCACACACTTAAAACTTGCCTGTGTTTTTTTTATTTTACAGCACATTTTCAAAATTGCAGGAAGGGCAGGGTGCTGGTGGTATACCCTTGAGAATATAGTAGCACTTCCAGATCTCCAAAGCTGTTTACATGTTTTTTTCTTTTATTGGTTGCATGCCTACAATCATGCCACAAAGACTACTGACAATTCTACTGATGTCTTAGCTTGTGGTATTTTGCTCTGATGTGCACATCAGCTGTAGGTCATTATAAAGATGTGTTGTCACAGTATAAAAAATTTTGGTTTCAATACCGATACCATCACTAATTTCGATACCTTTCAGTAACTTCCCTCGGAACCAGAGGCACTAGACAAAAACTTTTGTAGTTGAAAAACATAGATTAGAAAAATCTCGTGATAAATATTTTATTTGTTTATTTAACCAGCCAACACATATCCTTCCATGACTTTTGGTATTAGTATTGAGCTGGTGACTGGCAGTTAGTTTGATTAATGGGGGGTGAAAGTAGTTTCAAATGATTACCAGTACTATGTAGCCAAAAGGAGGGGAGAATAAACTATGGAGGCGGTGGACAGCCCTGAGAAACTTAGGAGAATAACTTTATATTTCCACTTATTTTACTTAAGAATATCAGTCAGAGTCCCAAAGAGTGTAAAATCTAAAAAAATCTATGTTAGAAGCTAGTTAGCTTTGAAGGTCAGTTCACCTTAGCAGTGAACTGAATGACTCAGACAGTGCAGAGGCACTTCAGAATGGCAGAGACGCAATTAATAATGAGAGTGTTTTTTACGCTGACATGATCAGATTCTGTGACTGGCTTTAAACGTGTGTTTGGGCAAGCAGCTACTCTCCAGTGGTGCAGACTGTACTGACCAACTGGCAATCAACAGTTAGTGCAAATCTTCAAGTATAGTCTGTGAACTAAATTAAAGTGCTCTAACCCTGCTTGTGGGGACTCAGTGATTCCTGGAGCTCATATTACAGTTTTTTTCCCCCCACTATGTTACATATAAGTGACATAAGTCAGAGCTGTGCTTAAAGAAACATTCCTTTTAGCCAGATTAAATAGACATTGCTATAGTTAAAGTATTGAATATTTCAACATGCTGGTATACACATTTTACTATACAACACTCTTTTACATAGAGATAGAGAGAACTATGCTCCTCAGGGTCAACTTTAATATTGCCATTTAGCTAAATTTTCAGGTGTGTATCAAAAAGTAATTAAGTAGATTGTTTAGTTTCATTAATGTTAGAGTAAAAATTAAATGAATTAGGTAAAACAATAAGAGATTCATGCATATTTTTCCCATGAACTGACTCTCCCAAGAACGTATTCATGATGATAAGAAAAGCTGAAATAACAATAAGAGCTGTTCTCCTTAAAACTCGTTTTACTGCCAAGTGTCTCAGTGTTTCACAGCCTGTACAAGCTGAGTATCCAGGAGACAGTTTACATATTTTTTGTCATCATCACTCCAAGCCAAGCTTAGTTTAAGCTTATCTGTATGTGCTTACTGTATGGACAGTTTAGAGCCAAGCAAAAAATGAGTCAAGTGTGTTGGCAGGGTTTCTAATATACTGTAGCAGTCCAAGTTTGAACACATTTGTGGCAAAGATGTATTTTTGTAGCTTAAAGTGTAAGAAATCTTTGTGGACAGGTCTACGTGTAGTCACAGACATGCAACTTTTCAGTGCTTTCTCTCTATATGTCTTGTATTGTGTTTTAAAAGGTTAAATAATAGGGATGTGAATCACCACTCACCACCCGATACGATATTATAACGACACCTACACGTAGGTGCCGATTCGATAAAAAAAAAGTCATGATTTTATAACTACGGTGGAACCTTGGATTGCGAGCATAATTCGTTCTGGAAGTGTGCTTGCTTATATATCGAAACACTAAATCAAAGCGAATTTTCTCATAAGGAATAACGGAAACTCAGATTACCTGTCCCACAACCCAAAAAAATAAATACATAAAAGTTATTCATACAAAATATAGGGTAAAAATAAAACAAATTAACCTGCACTTTACCTTTGAAAAAAGTAAGAATAAAAGTAAGAAAGTGTTTCCGTTAGTGTTTGTGCACTGTGTATGTGTGTATCAGGGTTCGTACGGTCATGAAAAACCTGGAAAAGTCATGGAATTTTAAAATGGCAATTTCCAGGCCTGGAAAAGTTTTGGAAAATGAATAAACTCAAAGTTTTGGAAAAGTCATGGAAATTTGTTTTTCAAAAATATCCATGTACTTGAATTTGTTTAATTGACAATATTGGTTTTCAAATTGCAATAATTTTTTCGTTCGGGCGATCAGTCACATCACGTGACATGCTCTCTGCTTGGGGCAACTCAGTTGCAGCTGAGCAAAAATAAACAATGCCGGGAAAATGTCGCTTTAATAATGGTTGGCTTCAATCTGAAAAGTATAATGCATGGCTTGAGAAAGACCAGGACCTGGGACGAGCAAAATGTAGACTTTGCCATAAAACGTTCCACATTTCGAACATGGGAGAAGCAGCGCTATCTAGCCATGCTAAGGTACTGTGGGCGCTAAAAGTGGCTAATTCTCACTATTCTTACAAGTCTTGTGAAGTCATAAGCCAGCTTTTTCCGGTCATGTTCCCCGACAGTCAGATAGCTGCAAGATTTACATGCGGTGACCGCAGGTGCTCATATACAGTATGTGTAATTTTGGACTGGCTCCTTATTTTAAGAAACTGACTTTGGCTAGTGCAGTGGTTCTCAAACTTTTTCTGTCATTCCCCACTTAAGGGGGTGAGCGAATTTTCAAGCCCCACTTGTCAACCAAATAATTACGAAATCGGCCAAGTTTACTGTTTATTGAAATATCAATTTCTAAATCAATAAGATCAAACAACACCAAGTTCAAAATAGATAAAATACACGTGCAATTGTTATAAAAGGCTTACGTTGTCACATATCTTTGCATAATTGTCTCCATGTTTATTAGCTACTCAGCAATCATTTGTAGTTTTTTTGCACTGGCCAATTCTGTATGCAACTTTGAATGAAGCCATTTGTGCTTTGCTGTCCACTGATTCAGATTTTACCATGCGATTATCCTGCTGTCTGTATTCTGCCAGCTTTCTTTGAAAGAAGTCTAGTGGCTTATTAACGTGACTGGAGTGTGTTGTCTCTAATGGCGCTTTTCCACTGCATAGTACGGCATGACACGGTTCAGTTCAGCTCACTTTTGGGGGGTTTTCCACTGGGAACTGTACCTGGTACCTGGTCCTTTATTTAGTAACACCTCAGCTGAGGTTCCAAGCGCGCCGAACCATTACCCAAATGTCACGTGTAAACTCTGCTGGTCACTGATTGGCCGGAGAAAATCGCCATTACTGCGTCACTGAACGAGACACAACAGAACCGCTATATTTAGAACAGCCAGAGAAGGATCGGACGCACCTTTTTGTATTAACCAAAAATTTTCTTTGGCTGCCATCAGCCTCTTTTGAAACAAACTCCTTCGTCTTGCTGTTAAAAGCATCCACATGCCGAGAATGAAGAACACCATTCCGTCGATTTGCTCCATTGTTGTGTGTTTGTTTGTGGCGTGTTTACGATGATGTCACGGCAGTAGAGGCACTTGAATAATCCCGCCCACTCTAAAGCGGTACTAAATTGCAGTGGAAGCGCAAACCGAGCCGAACTGAGCCGAACCAAAGTGAACTGTACTGAACCGTGCTGTGCCGTACTATGCAGTGGAAAAGAGGCATAAGTGTCTTCCTAATTTGTTGGGTCTCATGCGGTCTGCTGCCAGCGGTTTAAGACACAAAACACACACGGGCCTCTCTTCTGCCCCACCATCCCCACCATGAATCCAAGCTCAAGATAGGCTTCATTAGGGGGGTGGGCGATGTAACCAAAATCTTCTATCATGGTAGAAGCGATTTTCTACTTCGATAACGATATATATCACAATATAGCAATTTGTATCTGAAAATGCATAAATAAAAATTCAAACACACAGAAACTGTTTTACATAATGTAATTTTATTTAAACTGTGAATTGCTGAGGTTTGCTGCATTTTTTTACTGTGGCCATATTCATTTGGATGCTTGGATTTCAGATGATAGAAAAGGTTTGACGTGTTTCCACCACTTGTTAAAACAGTGCACTTGCGTACCTTCCAAATCACGTTCATCTCATTCATATCACTTTTCTTATACCCAAACCAATTCCACAACACAGACGATGCACCTTTTCTCTTTACAATCTCCTCATGTTGGTTTTGTCACATGTAAGTAAACTCACTGCTGCTGCACCGTCTTCTTCCATTGTCGAAGTGTATCGTGTGTGATTGTTTAGTTTTGAGCGTACGCTCTTCATTATCAATAAAGAAGAGCATGAATTAGAACAGGTACTTTCCTATTATTTTCCACTAATTTCCTCCCGTTCATTGCGCCCCACCTGTCATGTCTGTATTCCCCACTAGTGGGGCGCACCACTGGGCTAGTGTATCAATGCAACGAGTATATGTCATGTTATTTGATGAAATCCAAAAGTGAATCGAAAAGTGAAGTCGTTTGATGAGGTGAAGATGTGATGTGCTGATCCTCTATTTCCAGTGAAAGTGGAGATATTTAACAGCATTCCGAGGATAGCCAAGTTTAAATAAAGGATTTTTAAACTTATATTCCTTGTGAGTGCCTCAGAACTACTGTTTATTAAGTCATGAATATTTACCTTTTAAGTCATGGAAAAGTCATGGAAATGTAATGGTAAAAATGTGTACGAATCCTGGTGTATGTGACGCTCAGCATCAAAACAAGAAGCGCCTGCGTGCTACGTGATGCTCGTAAGGCTTGCTAATTTTTCAAATCAAAATTGATTAAAATTTTTTGCTTGTCTTGTGGAACGTTTGCAAACCAGGTTACTCGCAATCTGAGGTTCCACTGAATAATGAGTTTTATCAATATTCGGATTAGATTTTACATTTCCCCCGATTTTTCTTACAATTTTAAATCTTTAAAAAAGTTTAATAGGCATATTCATTACAACATTAGTTTTCTCAAGTGCAGCACTCAAACAATACAAAATAACTTTATACATAATGCATGTATAAAGTTGGGTTGGAGACTAATTCTTTCGCAGAGTTTGGAGAAAAAGGCAGATCGGAGGCTTTTAAGATACAGTGGTGTGAAAAACTATTTGCCCCCCTCCTGATTTCTTATTCTTTTGCATGTTTGTCACACAAAATGTTTCTGATCATCAAACACATTTAACTATTAGTCAAAGATAACACAAGTAAACACAAAATGCAGTTTTTAAATGAGGGGTTTTATTATTTAGGGAGAAAAAAATCCAAACCTACATGGCCCCGTGTGAAAAAGTAATTGCCCCCTGAACCTAATAACTGGTTGGGCCACCCTTAGCAGCAATAACTGCAATCAAGCGTTTGCGATAACTTGCAACGAGTCTTTTACAGCGCTCTGGAGGAATTTTGGCCCACTCATCTTTGCAGAATTGTTGTAATTCAGCTTTATTTGAGGGTTTTCTAGCATGAACCGCCTTTTTAAGGTCATGCCACAACATCTCAATAGGATTCAGGTCAGGACTTTGACTAGGCCTCTCCAAAGTCTTCATTTTGTTTTTCTTCAGCCATTCAGAGGTGGATTTGCTGCTGTGTTTTGGGTCATTGTACTGCTGCAGCACCCAAGATCGCTTCAGCTTGAGTTGATGAACAGATGGCCGGATATTCTCCTTCACGATTTTTTAGTAGACAGTAGAATTCATGGTTCCATCTATCACAGCAAGCCTTCCAGGTCCTGAAGCAGCAAAACAACCCCAGACCATCACACTACCACCACCATATTTTACTGTTGGTATGATGTTCTTTTTCTGAAATGCTGTGTTACTTTTACACCAGATGTAACGGGACACGCACCTTCCAAAAAGTTCAACTTTTGTCTCGTTGGTCCACAAGGTATTTTCCCAAAAGTCTTGGCAATCATTGAGATGTTTTTTTTAGCAAAATTGAGACGAGCCTTAATGTTCTTTTTGCTTAAAAGTGGTTTGCGCCTTGGAAATCTGCCATGCAGGCCGTTTTTGCCCAGTCTCTTTCTTATGGTGGAGTCGTGAACACTGACCTTAATTGAGGCAAGTGAGGCCTGCAGTTCTTTAGATGTTGTCCTGGGGTCTTTTGTGGCCTCCCGGATGAGTTGTCTCTGCACTCTTGGGGTAATTTTGGTCGGCCGGCCACTCCTGGGAAGGTTCACCACTGTTCCATGTTTTTGCCATTTGTGGATAATGGCTCTCACTGTGGTTCGCTGGAGTCCCAAAGCTTTAGAAATGGCTTTATAACCTTTACCAGACTGATAGATCTCAATTACTTTTGTTCCTGAATTTCTTTGGATCTTGGCATGATGTCTAGCTTTTGAGGTGCTTTTGGTCTACTTCTCTGTGTCAGGTAGCTCCTATTTAAGTGATTTCTTGATTGAAACAGGTGTGGCAGTAATCAGGCCTGGGGGTGACTACAGAAATTGAACTCAGGTGTGATAAACCACAGTTAAGTTATTTTTTAACAAGGGGGGCAATCACTTTTTCACACAGGGCCATGTAGATTTGGAGTTTTTTTAATCCCTTCATAACGTAAACCTAACGTAAACGCATTTTGTGTTCAATTATGTTATCTTTGACTAATAGTTAACGGTTTTTGATGAGGAGAAACATTTAAGTGCGACAAACATGCAAAAGAATAAGAAATCAGGAAGGGGGCAAATAGTTTTTCACACCACTGTACGTAATATTTGATAATGCAGTGCCACTTTGTTGACCTTCTGCACTCTGTGCAGGATCGTTTATATTCAAGGCTGATCAGCTGATTACCGTGAAAACCAGCTAATTCTGGCCGACTAGTTAATCACTAATAAAAATTTTAAAATATATATTTTAAAATTATTAATATTATTTAGGAGTTTCCCCCATCTCTATTAAATAAATAAGACCTTAAATGCACCAATTCTAAATAACATTTCATATACAGTAGGGATGTAACGTTATCAAAACTTCGCGGTACGGTAATACCTCGGTATGAATGGCACGGTACGGTATTTATTGAATCATTTACAGGAAAAACTAAACTAATGAAGAGACTCGAAAAAAGTGCCAGAAGTGTTTATTAAACAGATCACATGAACACTGAACATATCAATGGCATACAAATTAGACATCTATCTGTAAACTTAGAAACAGAAACCTAAATTTTTCAATTTTAATAACAAAAAATTATTAAACCATATAAAAAAAATTTGTATTCTTGAAAAATAAAAAATTAAAATAGCAGCCTCCTTATTGCAGCTGGCCCATGTGCTGAATGAGTATTTGAGAACACTCACCTCATTCACTCACTTATTCAGACAGAGACAGGATTTTTTTTCCCTTTCTCGTTTCTTTTCAGAGAGAATCCGAAATGACTCGATAAAACTATAGGTCTTCTGAGAAATGTTTGCTCAGGCGAATGGAGCGAACGGGACGTAGCGGGAACTACAATTCCCCTCAGCCCCGGCGTGACCATCATCCTTTGCGGTCTGTTGTCGCTACAGATCCAGTAATGCGGAAATGGCGGGTGCTGCTATTAGCGGCGAAGGAAAAGAGATGGAAAGAGTAATTAATCATTAAGGAGTGAGCGGGTTTTAAATCGGATGTGCGCATTACGGGATCTGTAGCGAACAAACTTGACCAAACTTTTCTCAGAAGATCTATCATTTTACCGTCATGCGACCACGGTATTAATGAAGAAAAATGTTATTGCGGTACGACGGTATTTACAATACCGTTACATCCCTAATATACAGCGATCAGCCATAGCTGCCGCTAGGTGATCTGAATAACACTGATCACTAACTATACAACAGCAAATTGGTGACGGAATTGTAGGCTCTCAAATCTCACGCATTCACGGGGACCAAAGGCCATTCCAATCCTTCAGAACAGCCAATGCATCACAAATTGGCAAAAAAAGTGAATGCTGGCCATGATAGAAAGGTACTAGATCACCAAGTGCACCACAGCCCACAGTGTCCAGTAGGCAAAGGATCCAAGGCCTCTGACCCCCATCTCCAAACTCTTCAGATCCCAGTCTGTTTGGGCATCCATGGGATGCACCGGATAAACAAGTCCGATTCATTGAAGCCCCACCACACAACCCACCCAAAGAATATGCTGCCAGTGTCATGATGCCAGACACCACAGCACATTCCAGAGGCCCAAAGGAGTCACATAGGAGTGGCACGAAGGGAACCCAAAACCTGGTTGGTTATAATGTATAATGGTTTTAATGTTATGCCCGATTATAGTAGAGTAGAGTTCAGTTGCACAGCTTGGCCATGCACCACTCCCAAACATTCCTTATTCTCTGCAAAGCGTATGGCACAGGGAATCTATAAATTAACTGAACAGTGGGAAGGAGGCCAGCACAGCTGTGTGTCTGTATGTGTGTGAGAGAAACAGGGGTGTTTGCACAGTAAAAGAACAGCAACCCTTTACTTGTGTCTTGACAGTTTCATAGTTTGTGTGGCCTTACGAATACATTATTAAATGAAAAGTAATATCTGAGGTCGAATTGGCACCCATCAGCGAGTTCAAACTTACATTCCTCACTCTTCTAACTAAACACCTTTCCTGTGAGTTTCACTGTAGTTACTGAATAATTTACTCTGAGATAAATACCTTAAATACTTTAAGGGGTTAAACTGGGGAGAGTGTTATCTACTTGTTACTGAGCTGACACACAGAGGCGAGAGGAAATTTAACAGGAACAAAGAGAATCAAAGGAAAGAGAAGTGACTCTAACAGCATACTACAAACTACGTCGTAAAAAACAGTTTAAGTAGGACTTAAAAATTTACTTTATTCTGATTTTATCCTTACGATACCTATAGACAGCAGGGTAAGCAGATGTCTGATCTTCAACCAGATGTTAGCTGTTATTCAGCTGATACAGTTGACAGCATGTTGAAGTAGATAAAGTGCAGCTCTAGATTTATCATGATTTTTTTTCGCTCTCTCTCTTTCTTTCCTCTCGCTTTATCATGTTTTTTTTCTTCTTTCAATCTCTCTCTCTCTCTCTCTAACTGAATCTCTCACCCCAAAACACATATACACACATATAGGGTATGTTATACTGTATATAGGGTATAGCGCAGTCGTAAAACTCTCCTAATCACGCTTAACTCAAGCAAAACAGCTGCTTAAATCAGAGTGAAAGACTTTGGGCAGGTGGCTGTTTATGGCCACTTTGTGAAGGACGCGACAGTCAGGTTTAACGGGAAAGGATTCACACCGTAAGAGAATGTGGATAATTACTGACTGTGTGTTGATGAGCGTGTTCCCTTAAATCAACTCTTAAGGTTCACACACATACAGTACACACATGTGCCTTATTGCTAGCTTTGGAGCTCTGCACACACATTCTCTCTCTACCTCTCCCTCTCTCCCTCTCTCTCTCTCTCTCTCTCACACAAACTCACACATACAAATACAGTGGAACCTTGGATTGCAAGTAACTTGGTCTGCGGGTGTTTTGAAAAACGAGCAAAATTTGTAAATAAATTTTAAACGTAATAAACGAGCAAGATCTTGACGTACAAGTAGCATCCATGCGCTTTGTCTGTCGAGCGTCACGTGATCACAACTTGAACCAATGGTTTTTCTTTCTCGTGCACTGCTGGATTGTGGGTAATCATCTCCCATGTTGAGTCTTAGTGTGCGTGGGTCATTCATATAGTCAACATCTGTGTGCATATACTGTTTATTATAACTTTGTGACCACATGTGTGCGTGCGCATGTAAAGTAAAAGCATGTTAAATTGTTAAAGATCCCGTTTCCATAGAGTCAGTGATTCTGTTAGTGTGTGTGTTTGTGGGAGTGTGTGTGCACACGCGAGTGTCATTAGAGAGGTTCATTGTGAAAGATGTTTCCAGACAGAGCAGTGTTTTCGTTAGTGTGTTCGTGTGTTTGTGTTAGTTACCACATGTACAAAACAACAACCTCAAGCTAAATTTGAGAAAGCTGTTCATTTCAATAACCTATAAATGATTAAGTTATTAAAATAATCGTTACTTCCATCCTTAAGGTAATGCAGTGGTGGGCATGAGCTGTGCTTTGGCAATAGTTACAGTAATTTGAGACAAACGTCTATCTATAGCTGATTAAATTTTCTATTAATCTTTAAACTCTGAGTGCCTTGAAGTTAATAGTGTTATCTCACAGCTCCAGTGTCTGCGTCAATCCTGAGCTGGTCTTACTGTCCATGAGGAGACGTTGTTGCATTTTCTTCCTGTAAATGTTTGGCTTTCTTTCAGATTCTCCAGCTTCTTCTGACCTCCCAAAAGCATCCTGGGTGGATTGGCTACTCGTAATTGGCCCTAGGTGTGTGTGTGTGTGTGTGTGTGTGTGTGTGTGTGTGTGTGTGTGTGTGTGTGTGTGTGTGTGTGTGTGTGTGTGTGTGTGTGTGTGTGTGGATAACTGAAGAGAGATAAATGAATGAATGAATTAAAGACCTATGACTTGTCATTCCAAATGCATGACCGTTTGCGTTTGGAATGTTCGATATCTGTGACAGAGATATACTTAATGATAGCACCTGCCTGAGCCCCTTTGCCCCTTCTCAGCAACCCTACTAGTCACTCTGCAGATCTCACTACAGTATGCAATGCTTGTGCATGTGATGATTACTGTTTGTGTTTTAACACCAGCATAGACACTAGAAGATTGTGAATTCATGCCACCGTTTACCCGCTGTACTTCAACCTGCACACCCTTCACAAACAACTAGAGCACATATTCCACCCCCTGCCTGATGAAAGGATGCTTGTTTGCTTGGCACTGAAAGACAAGAGGAGGGGGTGATGGAGAGAGATGGAGAGATGAAGGGAAAGGAGAGTAGTTGGGAAAATAATGAGCTGAGCCTGGTAGTCTGGGCACTCAGAAAAGCAGACAAGCGGCACCAATACTTTCCCTCTCAGTGTTTTTTAGAGGGAAGGTATAAAAATTGCTCAAGTCATTTTCCAGCTTCATGCTAAATAATTAAGTTTTACCTACGATAGCGCACCACCTGGAAAATCATGCTTATGAATTTCTGATAATAAAATCTGACACGCTATAATTATATCATTGCTTTAGTAAATGTATTTATATTTCATGAAGACTTATGAGAAAGTTTAACCAGGGTGAAAGTATGTAACTATGCAACTTTAATACGGTTCGTCACATTTGCTTCGGTAATTCCTAATTTAGGTAAGAATAGTTTTACTCCTGCATTTAGATTTGTGTTTGTCTGGTATATTTATATTTATTTAACTTCTGACAACTATGAGACCAGGTGTACCATTAGTTAGTTTTGTTTATTTAGTTAATTGGTTATAATTATGTTAGTAATTATGAACAACTTGTGATAATATGTTTTCATTAGGGGTGTAACGGTAAACAAAAGTACATAGTGTACACTTGGTTTAAAAAGTACATATCTGGCATAATGAAGTGGAATAAAAGAGTTTTCATCCTTTTACAGTCTTCTAAAAAGTAGCAGGCTGGTTATAATTTTTCAAACATGTAAGGAATGCAAATAAAGGCGCATTCTTTAAAAAAAACAATGTCTAGGTATTTGTGCAAGAATAGTAACAGTATTATCTATAGTACTGTAAATAACGCAAACAGTGGTTCTTTTAAACGAGGTTAATATAAAGGAAATGTTTAAAAACATGATCTAAATGATTGCGGTAGATTTATTTAGACAATAACTATTTCTTCACTATAACTTAGTGAGCCGATCATTCTCGGGCTAAGTACATGGGGAGCATGCATTTTTGTGACCAGACGTTTGTTTGTTAAATCTAAAAGACTACAGTTTGCTGTTTGTGAAATAAAATATACATCACTCATCCGAATCAGCTACCTAAAATGCTGCAATGGAAATTAAGTTTTACCTACTCAAACCAAGAACAGGATGCATCTAAGTTCTTACTTTATTTTATAATGTTTCATTAGGTAGGTAAAACTTAATTTCTGGTGTAATTAACAACAGTTGCACAAAAGGTGAGCAAAGCTGAGCTACTTGAGTGCTGCGCTCCTGGAAGGCTGTGATTGGTTGAATGGTGAGGTCACATCTGATTGGCTAAAGAGTATGAGTGACCCATGTTGGTGCGAGCAAAGAGTCTCAAAAATACACACACACAAATCCAGGGATATTCACACAAGAAACACGATTTTCACATTCAAAGTCCATGATGCACTCGTGAATTTTAAATATTAAAAAAATTTTTACACAGTTGTACATCTGTGAATTGTGTTTTGCATTTGTGAAACGTATATTATGAAAATATATATATATATATATATATAGATAGATAGATAGATAGATAGATAGATAGATGTGAGTTGTTTTTTTGTGACTATATATTTTTTTGTGCACATGAATTGGGATACACATTTGTGCATCGTGTCTTTTTGTGTGAATTATTAATGAGACTATTTTGCTTCCGTACTAGTTTTTGTAAAAAGTAACAACACTTTAATAGATTATATGTAATCTTGTAAAATAACAAATGTTTATTTGTGTCCAGCTGTTCTTCTAGCCCTACATCACATGTTGATGTCAAGGCATATTGGTTGATGAACTAAAATCTCAACATGGCATATATGTTGGGGTATAAAATCACCTCACAAAAGTGGCTTATGTTCATTCATTCATTTTCTATACCGCTTAATCCTGTGTTCAGGGTCGCGGGGGTCCTGGAGCCTATCCCAGGAGACTTCGGGCACTAGGCGGGGTACACCCTGGACAGGGTGCCAATCCATCGCAGGGCACACACACACACACACTCACTCACACACTACGGGCAATTTGGGAACGCCAATTAGCCTAACCTGCATATCTTTGGACTGTGGGAGGAAACCGGAGTACCCGGAGGAAACCCACCAAGCACGGGGAGAACATGCAAACTCCATGCACACAGAGACGGGAATCGAGCCTGTCCGGGGAATCGAACCCAGACCCTGGAGGTGCAAGGCGACAGTGCTAACCACTACACCACCGCGCCGCCATGGCTTACGTTTTAATTTGGTTGTAATGATGTTGCAATGATGTTTAAAATTACTTTCATAAAATGACATTGAGATATCATTGAATGAATGATCCAAACACAACACCTCAAAGATAACCTCGAAAATATGAGTGAAATGAATTTCAAAACAATGAACTATTAAGCTGTATTTATTGTACTTAAGTTTCAAACAGCATTGTGAATTCCAGTCAGAGATTGGATGGAGACGACAGCTTTCAGCACATATTTAATGTAAATGTGGCTCATGCCTTGCATCTCTTAGTATTGTTGGAAATATTACCATGAGGTACATCTTAGCTCCCAAATTACTGTTTTCTAATGTAATGTTTATGTAACTCGTTCTTAGGTTACACGCGTTTATGAGCGTCAGCAGCATGTTCCCTGGTGGTCCAGTGATTTCTGGTGCTCCTACTGAGGCAACTGGAGTTCAAACCCTGCTCAGGCAGTAATTTTTGCAACATTGTGTTATGGCATTCATTTTCTTTTCATCATTTGGTAAAAAATAGTTTTGATGTCATTTCATCAAAGTAATTCTATCTATCAAAACAACTTGTACAACTCATTGTCCCAATGTCTGTAATGTTACCAATTTATATATAAAGTGTCCATTGTTTAATGTAAGACCTTGAATTAGGCTTAGTTTTTTTGTCTATGGTACGCAACAAGCCATGTACACATCGAGTTCTTCCAGACAAAATCCTACATGCTTAGATGAACTTCAGAAGAAAGCGTAATCTAATTCTGTGTGTGTGTTGCATCTCTGGCTTTCAGGCTTTACCCATGATGGCCAGCTATAACTAATGTAAATGCTTTTATGTTATCGGTAAAGTAAAGCAGTACTTGTGCAACTTCATCTTGAAACAAAGAACGCGTTGTATTAAAATTTTAATTATAATTTACTTTTATTTATTTTTACCATAGGTATCAAATCCACACTGGGCTCCAGCACTCCATAATCCGCCCCACCCAACCCAACTGCCTCCCCGTAGAAAACATCACCCTCCCGCAAAAGCTCAAGAATGCAGGATATGCTACACACATGGTTGGCAAGTGGCACCTTGGCTTCTACAAGCGTAGCTGCATGCCTACCCAGCGTGGTTTTGACACCTTTTTTGGCTCCCTTCTAGGGAGTGGTGACTACTACAGCCACTACAAATGTGACAGCCCTGGAATGTGTGGATTTGATCTGCATGAAGGCGAGGAAGCTGCATGGGAGCAAGACCGAGGCATCTATTCCACCCACATGTATACTCAAAAGGCAGTACGTATCCTAGCATCGCACAATCCCAGACAACCTATCTTCCTGTACTTGGCATACCAGGCGGTGCACTCGCCTCTGCAGGTTCCCTCTCGCTATCTGGAACGCTATAAATCTATCCCAAATCTGCAACGACGCAAGTACGCAGCCATGGTCAGCTGCTTGGACGAGGCAATGCGCAACAT
The DNA here is from genome assembly GCA_030522415.1 of Channallabes apus. Classification (NCBI taxonomy): domain Eukaryota; kingdom Metazoa; phylum Chordata; class Actinopteri; order Siluriformes; family Clariidae; genus Channallabes; species Channallabes apus. Next base: position 21,373,910 of record CM060108.1, on the reverse strand, counting down.
AACTCTTGCACTCAAACGCTATGGCTACTATGACAACACGGTTTTGGTGTACTCTTCAGATAATGGGGGTCAACCCCTGGCAGGTGGCAGTAACTGGCCACTTAGAGGTAGTAAGGGAAGCTACTGGGAGGGCGGTATACGGGCAGTAGGTTTTGTGCATAGCCCACTACTTATGAGGAGAGGTACTTGTAAGGCCCTAATCCACATTACTGACTGGTATCCAACCCTGGTAACACTTGGTGAAGGTACACTTGATGAGAATCAGAACTTGGATGGATACGACGTCTGGGAGTCGATCAGCGAAGGTCTGCCGTCTCCACGTCATGACATTCTCCACAACATAGATCCCATTTTCGCCAAAGCAAAGAATGGCTCCTGGAAGGCTGGATTTGGAATCTGGAACACGGCAGTGCAGGCAGCTCTGCGTGTCGGTGACTGGAAACTTCTGACAGGTGTTCCAGGCTACAGCGACTGGATTCCTCCTCAAACCTTTTCCAAGCAGATGTTGAGCAATCGCTGGCACAGTGAGCGTGTTCGCTGGGATCGAGGCAAGACCCTTTGGCTCTTTAACATCACAGCAGACCCCTTTGAGCGTGTAGATCTGTCGAGACGTTACCCACACATAGTGAAAAAGATGCTGCTTAGACTCTTGCAGTACAACAAGACAGCCGTGCCGTGCCGCTACCCGCCCAAGGACTATCGGTCCAATCCTCAGTACAACGGTGGGGTCTGGGGACCTTGGTACACAGACGTTGGTGAACACGAGAATGAAAAAAATAGCATTCTTTCCAATAATTTTCATAAGGTTAAAAAAGAGAAAAAAGTGAAACATAAAGGGAAGTTGAAAAGGAAAGCAGATGACGTCTTGGTTTTTCATGTGCAGTGACCTATGTTTTACGTTTAAAGACAGTACTCAGGGACTGACAAGCAGACTTGATCTGTTTATTTGATTTTCACTGAGATAATTTTAGATTTAGATAAAGCTATGTCTAGTTAGATAGTTTAGAAGAGAGAAACAGGAATTGGCTGTTATGAATCTGATTCTTATGAAGAAACTTTACTTAAACACTGCTGTTTTCCAGCTTAGAATTAGAATGCTAATCTCAATGTTAGAGATTTAATAAAAAGAGATATATTTATTTGTAACTTTGCATTTTGCATGCTCAACCCTTCATATGTTTTATGACTAGATCAATAATAGTTTTCAAATAAATTGTTTATCAAACAATAAAATCAGGAAAGAACATTGTGTTCTGTGCCTGAGCAGACATATCTTCATCCCAAAATCAAAACCATGGAAACCAGTAGTTTTGCTGGTGAACCTTATGATTAATTACAATTAATATTTCATACACTTGAAATATACATTTTACAGTAATACGTTTGTCTTTTGTCTGTTCTTTTGTGTTATGTGCTCCGGTATCGGTTAAATCCAAATGTACTGCAATAAAACAAAAAATGTGAACTGTTCATATCTTTGGTCCAATCTTGCTTCCTGTCCCACTTTGTCCTGTTTAGACATGTAACATCTGTTGGACTTGTGTGTGCTTACATTAAGGGATGTGAAAATTCACCATGTATACATTTAATCCTGCAAAGCATGATAAACATCCAGCAAAGTCATATGAATGTCTACTTGCACAAGAAATTTAACAGTGCTTTATAAAAGTAACTCACTTTGGGAAAGAACAGAGGTTGCTTTATGGGAATTAGATTGCAGCCTCACCACTTCTAATAACTGAAAATAATTCCTAAGAACAGGACTATTTTTACATTTCTGTATGTCTGTATTCCATGACCATATGTTTTCTTTCAGATAAATGGATTGTATTACGCAAAGAACGCAGTTAGATTTTATTAACAATGTTAAAGTTTTCAAAAGTAGCCTGTACTTAAGATTACAAGACATTTTACTACCACATGGCATGGCACATTTTAGACCCACAACTTGATTCGTAAAAAGCATTGTTACTTGGTTACAATTTACCATGTAATTCATCCAGAAGGCCATGATTATGCATCATACAAAGCATCTGACTTTCTTCAGTAGAGACATTGGATACAATAGGAATAATGGTTCAATCAGAATAAAAATGCATCATGTAAACACCTCAGTCTGAACAGTCTGACCCGATCCGCCCCGAAACAGGATGAATTTTCAATCAGAACAAGATGGGTGGTTCAAACCTTTGATAATCTGTTCAACAGGTAAATATTACTCATGTAAACACTTGATCCGATTGTGTCTGAATAAATATATTTTTTCTGCACATGTCTTCCCCCACATGGGGGTAACATTAGTGCATATGACGAGCTTCTGGGAAAAATTTTTACCCTTTGGTAAACTCGGTGAACTCTCTTCCACAAGTCTTTACTTTCATCCACTGGATCTCTGGATGAAGGAGCACTGATTGACTCTCCATTTCATACGTAGTAAAAGCATCTAACCAATCAGACGTGAGCCTGAATTCTTCACAGCAAACAGAACCACTTTGTTCATAAAAAGTTATATTCTGATTAAATGCTTTGAGCATGCAAACACACCATATCGGATCAGCATCCATGTAAACAGCTTAGTGGAGTCTCTGATCACAATGATTTCAATCAGAATGAGGAAATATGTGAACTATTTTACTTTCAAGTGCTTTCCAGAACATCTGCAGTCTGTAGGCTTTTGCAGAGGTTAAAAAAATATCCTAGCAGGCAAAGAACAAAAAGAGAATTTACAGTACAATGTTAATGTCCTCGCAACTCGAAAGTAACCTCTGTCAAGGGCAAAAGTTTCTCATTCTTCAGTGAACTATCTTATCAGACTTGTGAATGTTACTCACACTTGGTCAGACTGCAGATAAAGTTAAGTTTTAAGGTATCCAGAAACTTACAAAATTGTAATGCTACAGCTAAACCATAGATTAGCACCGCTGTTCATGTGTACAGAAGATGGCAGAACTCCTTTTGTGAGTTAAAACTCTTGCAGATTGGTACAGTAGCTGTGCAGTAGGAGAAAGGTGCAGTGTTTCTGTTTGGAAAATCAGTCAGCTTTAAAATAATCTATTCTTGCTGTTTCCAATAAAAAAATAAGACTAATATTTTAACTAACTTACTACGAGGGTTAGTCAAAAAATATCCGCAATCCGACTGTCTTATCAGCACTGTCCGTTCCAGGCTACCGTCTCCCCAGTCACTGCTGTGCAGGTGTGAACGTGTTACATCGTGTAACTGCGGCGTGAGCAAAAATCAATGCCCCACTTGTGATTCGCACAAAAGAAGAGCAGCGTGCAGTTTTTTTTTTGTGGTCTTATGGTGTACCTGGTGCAATATACAGAACTTACAGAAGAGCATAAACAGAAGCATTTGGATATCTGCAAAATTTTTTTGAAGATAATGATTACAGGTGAGTATGGAACTGGAGTATGGAACGGAAACGTCCTCAATCACAGACTTGAGAAGAAAAAGTTAAAGTTAAAAAGTCAACCGTCAGCTAGAAAATTGATGCTTACAGTTTTCATTCTTGCCGTATCGGACCATGATCAGGAAAAATGTTGAACAATAAACAGTGCTTGTTACAATGAGGTGCTTATTGAACATATGAAGGCTAAACTTCGGATTAAATTCAAGGTCATAGTGTTCTTGCATGACAATGCATGTTTGCACATTTCTACTCACACTGTCAACATCTTGTTTTGAGGTGTTAGACCATCCTATAGTCCTGATCTTAGTCTCTTCCTTCATCTGACTTTTCCCTGTTTGTTTCCCTGAAAGCAGCACTATGAGACCGAAGATTCACTTCTTATGAAAAAATGAAGACAGCAGTGCATTCGTGGCTCACAGCTCAGCCTAAAACATTTTTTAATTAGGGAATACAAAAACTTCTTGACAGATGGACAAAGTGTATAGAAAAGCAAGGAGATAATGTCAAATAATCATGTATTCGCCTTTTCTAGAAGTTAATTAAAATAAATTCGACAACCAGAGTGCGGATAATTTTCGACTCACCATCTCATGTTATTCATTGCTGTCATCTTGTAAAATAATATGGAATACACTCATATTCCAATATTGTTTTGCACAATTATTCCTGCTGTAAATCTTTCCCGACACATGTTCGAGTATCTCGTATTTCACCCACCTCTTAAATATACATGTGAAGTCTTCAGGCAGGCATTACTCAAGGTGAGAGCTATTTCACAGGACCTCCCATTCAAGTGCATAAGATCTATAAAACTTCAGAGGTTTTTTGGCTGACAGTTCGCCCTCATGAACGAAGGGTTCGCACATTTATCATCTGTTAAAAAAACCAGATTAGTTACAGAGGGAAAATATTCATGACAAACATGGGTGTTGGTTGCAAAGCATATGTGAAATGATGTAATGCGTCTGTTGAACTATATCTGTTCTACAAGCTCACTCATCCGCGGAACAGTTGTGATCCTGATTACTAAGGAAAACCATGGCAGAGTTTTACCAACCCAACATGAAACCAGTTTTATGGGGTTGCTTTAGAGCCATCCATCATCCGCTGTGACATTTCAGATACAATCGAGTAATGCAAAACAAACCAAATGACTTTATAGAAGTAATTCATGTCTGAAGGGAATTGGTTCAAGAACACTCATTACTTTTATAAACTTTTCCCTACTATCCATTTTCCACTTCACTTTTAACAAAATAAAAAAAAAAGGCCCATCCTTTCTCTTTGATCAAACACTTTTAAATATAAAGCCACAGCATTAACATTAAAAGAATACATCCAGCATTACATCCAAATACAAACTTACAGCCAAAAATAACCAGGAAAGACTTTTCCACAGGAAAACTCATGAGCTACGTTTGCCTCACAGCGAATCAAAGCTTGGTCACCTCCAATGGGGTAAATCATGGCAGCCCATAAAGTGAGAGTAAGTGTTTCTGGTTGGTATTCAACAGCATTACTTAATCCCCATCTGTTTACAGTGACAAATATACTAGAGTGAGAGGCCTTTGTGTGCTTGTAAATAAAATAGAATAATATATTTAACGATATGCATCATCGAATCAGTATGTAAAATATTAATCTAAGTGTGCCTATAAGATAGAAAGAAAGTGGGTGGCGGGGATTTTGAAACGTTTCTCGGGTGTGTGTGTGTGTGTGTGTGTGTGTGTGGAGAGTGCATGTTCTCCCTGTGCTTTATGGGTTTCCTTTGGGTACTCTAAATCCAAAGACTTCATGCTGTAGACTGATTGGCATTTCAAAACAGCCTGGTGTGTGTGCATGTGTATGTGTGTGTGGGCACGTACACCTGTGAGTTGCAAGATGTTGGGGCCTCAGCAATGAAACCTCAGCAAGCAATGACGGCTAGTGTAAGTACTGTAGTATGGATGTCAGCTAGGTTTGATGGGATTCTGGAACTGGATGGCTGAAGAAATTGTTTCAGTGTTTTTTATTTATAAAATTTTTTTAATATCATATAACATCTACATGTTATCTCAATAAATTAGAATATCACCAAAAAGTTGTTTTATTTCAGTAATTCAATTCAAAAAGAAAAACTCATATTATATAGATTCGTTACCCACTGACTGATATATTTCAAATGTTTATTTATTAAATTTTGATAATTATGGCTTACAGCTAAAGAAAACCCCAAATTCAGTATCTCAAAAAATTTGAATATTACTAATTAAAAATGTTGGACTACCGAAAGATATGAACATATACAGCACTCAATACTTGGTCGGGCCTCCATTTGCATGAATTTTCTGCAGCAGTGTAGAGTGGCATGGAAGCAATCAGTCTGCTGAGATGTTATGGAAGCCCAGGTTATGGAAGCCCTATTAGCAGAGGTGTCAAGTAACGAAGTACAAATACTTAGTTACCTTACTTAAGTAGAAATTTTGGGTATCTATACTGGAGTAATTATTTTTCAGCCGACTTTTTACTTCTACTCCTTAAATTTTTAAGCAATTATCTGTACTTTCTACTCCTTACATTTTAAACATAGCCTCATTACCCCCCACCCAGTCGCCTGATCAGAACGTGCACCCCCCCCCCCCCTCCGTATGATCATAAACCCGCACCCCCCACACCACCCTCCCCCCGTCGCATGATCAGAACGCGTGCCACCGCCCCCCGTCGCATGTTCAAAACGCGTGACCTTTATGCTTTTTCCCCACCTTAGGTTACTTTTACTTTTATACTTTAAGTAGTTTTGAAACCAGTAATTTTACACTTTTACTTAAGTAAAATACTGGAGTTGATACTTCAACTTCTAAAGAAGTCTTTTTAAACCCTGGTATCTATATTTCTACTCAAGTATTGAATGTGAATACTTTTGACACCACTGTGTATTAGTACTTTTGGCAGTGTGGGCAAGTGCCAAGTCCTTCTGGGAAATGAAATCAGCATCTCCATAAAGCTGGTCAGCAGATAGAATCATGAAGTGCTCTAAAACTTCCTGGTAAATGGCTGTGCTGAACTTGGTCCAGATAACACACAGTTGACCAGCAGATGACATTGCTCTCCAAGCCACCATTGACTGTGCAAACTTTACACTGGACCTCAAGCAACTTGAATTCTGTGCCTCTCCTCTTTTCATCCTGACTCTGGAACCTTGATTTCCGAATGAAATGCAAAATTAATTTTCATCTGGAAAGGGGACTTTGGAACACTGAGCAACTGTGCAGTCCTTTTTGTCCTTAGCACAGGTGAAATGCCTCTGACGTTGTCTCTGGTTCAAGAGTGGATTGATTCAAGAAATGCGACAGTTGACCTGGATTTGTCTGTGTGTGGTGACTCTTGAAGCACTGACTCCAGCTGCAGTCCACTCCTTGTGAATCTTCCCCAAATTCTTGACTGAGTTTCATTTCAAAATCCTTTCAAGGTTGCGGTTATCCCTGTTGCTTGTGCACGTTTTTTCTCTGCAGGGTGTCAGGGATATTGAACTTTTTCACAATATTTAAATTTTCTGAAGTACTGAATTTTGGATTTAATTTGTTATAAGCCATAATCATCAAAATGAACACTTACAAAAAAATAAATAAATAAACACTTGAAATATATGTGTGATGAATCTTAATAATATATGAGTTTCACTTTTTGAATTGAATTACTTTTCAAGGATATTTTAATTTATTAGAGTGTGTGTGTGTGTATACAGTGTATAGGGGTCACATTACTAAATTACCAACTGCTAACAGGAAAAAAAAATCATGAAATTACTAAAGTATTGAATCAGCACTTCTGCCTCATAATCACTTGTATCATTTATCCAAGGCATGAGAAATATCCCGATGGTGTAACAAAAAATTCCCCCACTTCTCTACATCATGACGGAATTACAGTTGAAGAATGCCAGCAGCTGCATTTGACCCAAAATTGGTCCGGCCATTGCCAAATGACTTATTAGGTTTGCTTGCTCTGTTCTTTTTTATAATGACTACGAAGCATAAGCACATTTCATTGGCTCTTTTGCAGCAAACACTTATGCCTTGCTTGACCTGATACTCCTATACACAAGGCTAAACTGTTTGAATGGTTTCTTGGACGGCTAAATGATTTCATCAGCCTCGCCCAGTCCCCATGTTTAAACATCATTGGGCTTTTACACAATGTTTCACTTCTTATGTTACTCAAAGATTTCCCTTTCATTGATCTCTAAAATTGAAATGGAAGATTACGGTGCATTATGATGCTCCATATACTGTAGCTTGGGGTTACTGTACTGTACTGTATATGCAGTGACAAATGCAATAAAAAGTAGTGGCTGCTTGTAAAGCTGAGGTTAGCTAAAATATTTCGGAGGGACTTGGCCTCTATTCATTACTAGTATAAGTACGTCAAGCCCTGATCGCTTTCTCTCTCCCGCTTTCTCATTTTTGTACATCAACATGAAAAAGATTCATAAAAAAGTGTTGCATGTTTCAGACTAAATGTCTTCATCTGCAGTTTAACTCAATACAACAATGAATACGTAATCTTCACAGTCTCCCTTCTGAAGATTTCACTATAACTCACCACAGCTGTCTCTGAAACACAAACCTCATGTGAATCAACGCTGGTATGCCCAAAAGCTCCAACCACTTAACACAAGAAAAAACTTGCAGACTGACACACTACTGTTTAGACAGCGAACTGAGTCAAAGAGCTTTCTTCAATTTGGGATATTTTCTCATTGTCATTGCATATCATAAAAACCCTTTATTAGTGACGATTTGACATTTCAAACTTTAATATATGAAACTAAAGCTGGAATTTTAAATTACACATTCATGACATAACTAGAAGTGATATCAGAATGATATCTTTTGGCTATTTCCTCTGTCGTTGTTATCTCATCACTCAATTGGTCACTGTGAAGGCATGCTTCTTTGTTTTGAAGATGTCATGATGCATCAAAGAAATATTGGTAAACGGTATTTGATTACGCATGAAATTGTAGCACATAGCTACACAAAAGAAAAACACACACACAAAACTAACAGCTTGACATTTGTTGCATTTATTGAGAAAAGCAAGAAACATTTTAGACATCTTCAGACAAACTGACTGCATTGTTAATCCGGCTTTTTACATGATGGGATTTTTGCAGACATGCAGGCATGGGCAAAGTTGCCTAGGTGATGTCTAAATAAAAACATTTCAGTGTCATTTTGGTAAAAAAAAAAAAATTTCAAAGCTGTTCTTAAATAGTGATGTAAAGGATTATTGAAAAAAAAAAAACACTATAAATCAAAATCTGTTTTTTTTTAAACTTATTGCCTGAATTCAGACCACAAAAAGACACACACACACACACACACATATATATATATATATATATATATATATATATATATATATATATATATATATATATATATATATATATATATATATATATATAGACCTCAACTGATCTATAGTACTAAATATACATAATGTATAATGTAAATATACATGGATGCCCCATGTGTCTCAGTGTGTTTCACTCTACCATGAAGACGGTTCTGACCTCGACTAGTGTTGACAGCTGTTTCTGATGACTTGACTTGACTGCAGTTCAGGACTGGAATTTCCTACAAGTCTACCTGAGTCTCCAATAACTACCTGGACTCCATATTAACATCAATTAACATCAACTGTTATAGCTGAACTGGCTGCCACCTAACACACTGTATAAATGCAGATCATTTCCTGCTATCTGTTTCACCCAGATGAGGATGGGTTCCCTGTTGAGTCCGATTCCTCAAAAGGTTTCTTCCTATTACAGTCTCAGGGAGTTTTTCCTTGCCACTGTCGCCCTTGGCTTGCTCACCAGGGACTATCTGAACATTTTGCTTCATACACATTCACATTCCATACAAACTTAAATAATTCTTTTGATTGTGTAAAGCTGCTTTGCGACAATGACAATTGTTAAAAGCGCTATACAAATAAAATTGAATTGAATTGAATAGAATATTATGTGGATGTAAATGAAAGCCCTTTTTCAGAGAAGTTTTTACATTTATAATTCTAGTTTATTGTTGCCACTGTTGTGATTGGACCATTTGCCCAGAAAAAAAGCCCTGGAGGTGATGAGAAAGAGGTTAAATCCTTTATGCAGTGTGTTCCTTGGCTGATATGAGAATACCTCACACATGTGTACAGGTGGTGTGTGAGACTAATAGAACTACACTGTGCTATAATGATTACAGCCCCCATGGCCAAGCTTATGTCAGGACAAACCAATTAATCCTGATGTTTATGGGCTCCCATGAGAAGATACGGAAGATATGTGGGCAAGTTCAAATGTCTGCATCAGTCTAAATGTGTGACATAGGAGAGAAATCCCCCCTTTTCACGCCGAGGATTAATGGGGGATACATTCTGCTGGATCACCCTTGTTTCAGTTCCAAAAGCGCAGACATGGGAATATCCTGCAGTGAGCAATTTCCTCTGTGCGTAACTGGAACCCTTCTTGGCAGGTGGCCTCGAGTCACTCCTTCCCATTCCACTTTCTCAAGCTGTGTCGGCCTTTCCCTTGTTCATTCTCTCTCATTTTATTCCATAGACTAAAACTCATTTTGATCACTTTCACTACACATGTAGAGAAATTTCAGACTCTTAGAAAGTCTTAGCTTGCCTTACAACCCTCTTATTATCTTTCATTCAGGCATATCGTGTGAGAGAGAGAAGGAGAAAAAGAATGAAGCTTGCTGCCAAATCAGCTGAAGTTCAGTTCATAATGCCAAGAGATGCATGTGTCATCACGCTAGACACATTTTGTACAGTCGACTACCAGTGTTCTACTGCATAGACACTGACAAAGGTTTTTTTTTTTTTCCTAGCTAATCTACAAGTGTAGGTAGTTTCTAGCTGCAGTTAGTTCTTATTATATATTTTGCATAGCTAGTTAATAGAAAATCTCAGGTTCAAACCCCAGCATCACTAAACATCATTGTGCTGTTGGGTGCTTAACCCTCAAGTGCTCAGATGTATAATGAGATAAAAATGTAAGTCGCTCTGGATAAGAGTGTCTGCCAAACGATGTAAATGTAATGTGTCATTACCATTAGCTTTACCATTTAGCATTAAGACTAAAAATGTGCCTTAAATGTGAAGAAGAGAAGATACACTCATGGAAAATAGAGAGGGGAGTTAAAGTGGCAGCATGTCAAATATATTAACAGCATGGGTGGTGCAATGAACCGCTCCCACCACAAACATGCCGTCTTCAAATGCATGAACTATTTTTTTTGTAAAACTTCAAAAAATAAAAATAAAAAATGGGCCATGGGTACTGTAGATTTTATTATTTTTTTAATCATCTAACATCGTGTCTTTATATACTTCAATCTTGTTTTCCACCCAGTGTGTAAACACAATATAATCAAGCCTGAGAATGACATTAGGATATTATCTGAATCCAGACACATAGTAGCACAATGCATTTGTTTAAACTACAGGATTCCGACCCTGGTTGAGATGATCCACTGCCCTGTAGATTTGGTTGTTGTTCCTTGTTTATTACATCTATTTCTATTCTGAAAATGTTGCTGATTAATTAATTATGTAAGTAAATCAGATGTGCCGGGAACTGATAAAAACACTAAAATGGGCAGGGGAGGGGAGGGGTTCATCCAGGACCAGGTTTAGAGTTGTGCTTTAAACAATCAAATTAAATGTACTGTACAGACAGCGTGTATACTCCAGAGCTACAGTGTGTGGTCTTTATGTTTCCAAGCTCAATATAGATACAACATACTTAGTCCTTCATCCTTTTCTGTGGGAGAATTTTCACAAAACTATGATTCAGTCTAATAAAGAGGATCTGCCCAGCTGCTGATTTGTGTGGTTTTACACACTTAATTCAGTGGAAAGGTCGTTACATATAATCCCCTTTTTGGGGAAACTCGGGGTGTCTTGTAGGATGACGACATTCTTCAGGAAGGTCAAATTTCAGGGATTTTTATGGGCTCTTATCAGGCTGTGCATGTGACGTGGAACTAATGCAGCACAGTGAAACAGATTGCTTATGCCAATCATTCCAAAAAAAAGTCAAAGTTTATAATGATATCCTGTATAATGTTATATAGATATATACACATATATTCTCTTATGTTCTAAGCTGATACACCAATCAGCCATAACATTAGCACCACCACTACAGTAGGTGAATATTGATTATTATTTACATAAGAGTAAACTGATGACAGGATCTTGGGCACACAAGGCTCACACATGATCTCAGGGACCAAAGAGTAGCCCATCCAGTCCACACAGAACAGCCAATGCACCACAAAAGAGCAAAAAAAGTTAATGCTGGCTAAAAGAGAAAGTACCACTGCACCAGACCCCACTGCAGACAAAGAGTTCAAGGCCACCAAACTCTCCAGATCCCGGTCCAATCGAGCACCCATGGAATACACCAGACAAACAGGTCCGATCCACAGAGACCCCACCCCGCCACCCACAGCATCCAAAGGATTGTCTGCCAATGTCCTGGTGCCAGACACACCCTCAGAGATCCAGGAGAGCCACGCCCAGAGGGGCCAGAGCTGCCCCGATGACACAAGGAGAATCCAATACCTAGGTAGTTTATATGTTAACGGTGTCAAAGTTATGGCTTATTGGTGTATATGTTTACCACAACTGACAGTAAGATATGCATACGATGGAGTTTTATGTGTATTTTATTTTTATGCTTTTTAACTGATCATATTTAAGAGGAGCAATAAAAAAAAATCAGGTTATTAGGGCACTAAACAGTAGAAGAAGTATTGTACTATGCTGATAATCATAAGCTCTTATATAAGCTTAGGCTCTAGGTGACCGAGTTTTCTTCAGCTGAAACTGCAGGAGGGGGAAAGTAGGTGGCTTTTTAAACAAGTTAACCACATGGGCAGTGCATGAGGAAGGAACACAACCATTTACCACTGACCTTCCAAACACTGTTATTTCAAGTCTAGTTTTTTTACTCATATACACCAAATCTAAACCATTTTTGCAACCAACCTTTTACCCATTAAAAATATCTCTAAGAATGCAATAAGAATTGTATTAACTTATATATAACCCAATGGTGGGTTGTGATTTTCAGCATTATATAATAATCCCCCATGATTATGTAGACTCTCCCTGCTAAGCTTCGTGGAGCTCACTGCTCTAAATGACTAAAGTCTCTTTTCATTTCTATCAGATTATCTCTTTGCCTAAAAAATGTGCAAACCATTCATTCATTCATTTTCTATACCGCTTAATCCTGTGTTCAGGGTTCATCGCAGGGCACACACACATACACACACTCACACACCCAATCACACACTACAGGCAATTTAGGAACGCCAATTAGCCTAACCTGCATATCTTTGGACTGTGGGAGGAAACCGGAGTACCCGGAGGAAACCCACCAAGCACGGGGAGAACATGCAAACTCCATGCACACATCGAGCCTGGCCGGGGAATCGAACCCAGACCCTGGAGGTGCAAAGCGACAGTGCTAACCACTACACCACCGCGCCGCCATGCGCAAACCAGACTTTTTAAAAACAAATGTCCCTTCTGAGACCATCACCGACCTGATTACTGGGTTAAAAATAATTTAAAACTATGAGACTATTTTGAAACTGCTAATTGATGCAACCATTCACTTTTAGTAGTTTTTAAACCTACTGTACATGTATTGGAAAAATATAAGCTGGAATTTAATAGCATTTTTGCTGTGTATAGCAAATATGTGATTTTCCTGCTCAAACACAGCTGATTTAACTAATCTGTTAATTGGTAGTTCTAGTGGGTGTTTTATAGGGCTGGTGATTACAAACTGCTAGACACTGCCCTGGCCAAACACTGGATCTGAGCCTCCCTGATCTTACCAATGGTCCAACGTGTATTTCTATTCTTGGCCACTAGATGGAGTACATAAACTCTCTACTGAGAGTTATTACATAGTGCTAGACTTTATAAATCAATCTGTCTTGGTGTGATGGACTAACTTTCAGTCATAACTGATCTGGGTTTTGGTGTATCCAGAGCCTATCCCTGGAACAGTGGGCGTGAGAAAGCAACACACCCCAGATCAGACAAATACATGCAAATACAGTACATGCAAGAAGCAAATACATACCCATAGTTTTATAATAAAAAAATTAAGCACCAAACACCAAATTTGTTTGTTTCCTTCTTTTCAGATTGGAAAATGCACATCTGTATGCTTGTGTAGAATAGATATTTTCAGGAAATTTCTAATTTTCAAGGAGACTGGATTGTTCTTTCACAGAACCATCACACTGCTAAACTCTACACAACACAGTTCCACCACTGACATCTTATTTACTATAATGCATCTAACAACTGTTATTCTGTTTCCCCCTATCATCCACATATGCATAACTGATGATTTATATAAATCCCTTGATATATTGTGTATATACAGTATCCTGCTCAATTTTTATGAACCGTGCCCTCTTATATTCATGCTTATATTATTTTACTACTTCATAGCATTATCTGTGCTGCAGTTACTGCAGAATGTTCAACACCTAGCCATACAGCAGTATTTGCTTCATTTAATGTAAATATAAGTGTACTTCTTTAACCTGCACCTTACTGTATAAGTTGCACAATCCCAATGTTCACACTGATACAGTATATATACACTGTGATATGACTTTAGATCAATCTGTGTTATCATACAAATGACAATGGGTTTTCTGTTCAATCTGGTTCCTCTCAGAGTTTCTTCTAATCATCATCTCAGGGAGATTTCCTTGTCTCCTCGGCTTGCTCAGGGACCATCTGATCATTTTGATTCATACATATTTTCTTTATATGAATTTTCTTTTGGATTCATTAAAGCTGTTTTGTGGCAATGACCATTGTTAAAAGTAATCTATAAATAAGATTGAATTGAATAGATACATACATTCACTTCCAACCTTTGATATGTTTTTGGAGAGAAACCCGAAGGATCCGGAGGAAACCTTGGAAATCAAGAGAATCATGTACAGAAACTCAACTTACATGATATGGACAACGATATTTGGCCAAACCTCCAATGTCATTTGACATACAAATACATATACTTCAATATGGAGTTGATCCCCATTTCTCAGCTATTTCAGCTTCCACTCTTCTTAGAAGACTGTGGACAAGATTTTGAAGTGTTTCTGTGGGAATTCATTTTGTAGAGCATTTATATGAGGTCAAGCACTGATGTTGGACGAAAAGGCCTGACTCGTCACCTCAAAGGTGCTCAGTGTGGTTAAGGTCAGGGCTCTGTGCGGGCCAGTCAAATCCATCATTAACCCATTTTATAGTCCTTGCTTTGTGCCCTGTGGCAAAGTTATGTTGGAATAGAAAAGGTTCTTCCCCAAACTGTTGCCACAGAGTTGAAAGCGAAGCGTTGGCAAAGTTGTATTGGTATGGTGAAGCATTAAGATTGCCCTTCACTGGGGATAAGGGGCTTGATTGACACCTGAATTCATTAATTAACAGGTTTGGCTGTATACTTTTGTCCATATAGTGTACCTGAGCTCAGATCTAGACCCAGGAGTCATACTATCTATCAAAGGGATAGTCATGCTATCCCTTAATCAGTCTATGTCTCAGTAGATGGATTACAAAAAAAAAACAAAAAAAAAACAACCATGACCAGATTAGTGAAAGTGACTGAGAATAATGTTTTTTTTCTCTAATGTTGAAGGATTTCACGTGTACTTTCAGTGTTGGCCGCAAGGGGGATGTCTTGTATAAGCGGAAATCCAGGTTCTCGCTGGTGAAGCAGGAAGAGGCACAAGCGGATCATTTAGGTCCGAGCAGCCGCAGAGGTGCAGAGTCGACGCTCTTAACTTGACTTCAGCGCGAGCCACCTGCAGAACAGAGCCAGAACACACCTGCGCGTGAGCACGGAAGCGGCCCTGGAACAGCTGGCACAGCTGGACTTTCTCTTCTCTCCCCAACATTCAGGCGTTTACTTTCAATTTGTGAGGGCGCGGGACATTAGACCCTGATTACTGCTCAGATTTCTCCTGGATCTCTCGCTCAGCATGACTACGACCACCTGTACCAGGTTCACCGACGAATATCAGCTCTATGAAGAACTGGGCAAGTAAGTCATGAGCGCACTTTAAACAACAGACCTTGGGCGTTAGGGTAATTGCTTAGGCTGATGATTTAGAAAATGATTATTATTGCTTGTAATTCCTATTCCAAAGTGTGTATGTTTGCACTTGAGCAAAAAAAAAAAAAAAAGCAAGAACAACAAAAAAACACTTTAAAAAAAACGCAATTTTGGAAATTACATACTTAAAAAGGGGAAAAAATAAAATAAATATGCGCACTTTCTTAGTGTTTATTGGATTAATGCCCAAAGCACCAAACACCTAGTTGCTCAATAAAACATCAAACCGAAGGCTTTTCCCACATTCAGTGTGTAGAAGCTGTCAGCCAATCAGAGTCGAGCCAGCGCTGCTGTGCTGCGTTCTCATTGGCCAGCGCTGAATGGATTTGAAAGAACGGTAACATCTTATATGATGGTATACTAAAGCCTTAGCCTTTAGCCGAGCTTTAACCCGACAGTTTCAAAAGATTTGAAACACAGAGCGGAGTAGAATTAAGTGCTTACACACAGTAGTTCTTTCATCTTTCACACAATTCTCCATTTAAACACAATAAAATATCACTGTGTAAATCTTGTGACTTAAGAGTTAAACATCTCTCAAACCTGACAGAAATGTTATATATACTGTACAGTAAGTAGGTTACCTCACCAAACAAGACCATACAGACATTTTATTTCTGTGTGTAAAATAATTAAAACAAAATAGCATTTCTGGTCAGGCAGCACAAGGGCTTCATCTGGGTTTTCCCGTTTCCTCCCACCTCTGAAAAAGCCAGTAGGTGGATTGGCAAGTCAAAATTTCGCTGTGTGTGTTTGCATTTGCTGCGCAGTAATGTCCCATCCCGAGTGTTTTCCCAGTGTTCCTGGGATATTAACATTAGACACAGTACACCGATAGATGGATCCATCTGTAGTCCAACTGTGGTATTTCAGGAGTTCTGTAGGAACCTCTGTAGTCCAACTAGGGACTGTGGAACTCAATGGTGACCATTGTACAGTATTTATTCCCATTTTTGCAACCGTGGTTGGACCTGCGGTCAACATTCACATATTCATTCCCACTTTGGGAATGCCAATTAGCCTAATCTGCTTGTCTTTGCACTGTGGGAGGAAACCCACCAAGAAATTCCAGATACCAATTTATGGATGCAAATAGATAAAGCATGTAAATTACAAGTAATAATAATGCGCTATTGTATGTGTAACAAAGTGACGACAGTGCAGATAACGGTGATTGTGCAAAGGAATCACTGCTGTAAACCAGTTTTGATACAATACCTAAACAATTGTCTGGGGCATTGGTGGCTCATTGGTATGCACCTGCCATGCGGATGGCCTGGGTTCAGTTTTCACTCAATGCCCAAACCCCAGCCACTGCATGCAGTGCTGGTTCCAAGTCCAAATAAAATGGGAGGGCTGCGGCAGGAAGGGCATCTAGCGCAAAACCTGTGCCAATTTGTGTGTTCTGCTGTGGCAAACCTCTCAACAGGAGCAGCCAAAAGACCAACGACAACCCAAATCATTCCCTGATGAGTACTAGGTGGATAATAATATGATACTGACATCCTTAGTGGAATGACGTTATTTAAGATGTCTATTTTTATTTATTATTATTATAATTTTTTTTTTTACATATAAGACTGCCAGACCATATAACTTGTATTCATCACATCAAAATATGTCAGCTCTGATTTGATATCAGGCCTGTATTGGTCTCACCACTGATGCTCAGTATTGGCCTTGCATGTTTGCTCCTTTTGTGGATCTGTCTGATAACTCTATGCTCAGGTAACCTTAATAGTTTTACCATGTGCAAAAAAAGATTAAATTAACTGGACTGCTGACATTTTATAGATCTCAAGGGAAATGTGAAGTTTTACTGTAGCTGCACAACACACTGCATATCTTAACTCTACATTAGAAGTGTTTTACAAGGTATGAGAGTCTTCACGAAAGTGCAGATATTACATAATCATTAAAAACCTAGTATTCTTTATATGATTGCTTTAAAATCTTGAATGTCTATGGATCCTACTAATGGCTTTGGCTTGTGCACTCCTTATTAAACAGCCTTCCTATCTGTGCATTAGACACACAATTGCTTTCTGTTTCTGTTTCCCATCATGACAAAGGAGGATTGAGTCCTTCCGGTAGACTGTTAAGTCTATTTATTGAACTATTAAGCACTAGATGTGGGTTTCCCCCTAATGCTAACTTTCACATTTGACAAATGTTGGAGTTGCGAGGGTGTTAAAAGGCAGATTTGGTGAGAGAACTAATGTGAGGTTCAAATTACAGTGTGGAGTCAAGACGAACAGCGAACAACTTGCGTACGTTTAAGAGACATGCTATTAAAGTCAATAAAAATAAGACAGACAGGACAGCGTGGTTTTCTTTCCGA
The DNA here is from genome assembly GCA_030522415.1 of Channallabes apus. Lineage (NCBI taxonomy): Eukaryota > Metazoa > Chordata > Actinopteri > Siluriformes > Clariidae > Channallabes > Channallabes apus. Next base: position 21,355,949 of record CM060108.1, on the reverse strand, counting down.
CCATAGATGTTTTTCCAGGACAGTATAAGTTAACATTGATTTTCTGTTCTGAATCGAAGTAAATACCACAGCACTGTCAAATTGTTCAATCTGCTTGGCCTGTAGGTGTCAATAAATTTTTCAGTAACAGCATGGCTCTGACAGTAATACTGACGGCTAGGCAAATTCCAGATTCATGTTAACATGTTTATTCTAATTTCATTTATGATACTATAATTAAATTGCCTCAACACAAAAGTAGAGTGTCATGATGTCCAGTGACAATTACTCCTATTATATTACATATTCTATTTTATTAGATTCTCTTATATTACCACACCTGCCAACCTTGACATATTTTGCATAAGAGCATCCCAGTTAAACATCAAAAATACTTTAGTTTGAATTAACGCTGATCTTTTATATGTTTGTTTGCTTGTTGTTTTTTTTCTTATTGTTGTAGTTAAATTAGGTAAAATGTATAATATGTCAGTCTGTGTTAAATAAGGAAATCATAATCATGGGGTAAAAATTAATGAATGAATAAATCACCTTGTGATAATCACCTTTGGGGTGGTTACACTATCTTGACCGCATCAAACCGCACCACTGAGAATTATTTTCCATATGTAATCCCTTAATTAATAACTGTAACTGTTACTAATACTATAGTAATACTAATAATAATACTTTTGCTTCATGGGTGAACTTATTGCTGTTTTTGGGTAATGCGAATTTACTCTGATGGTGGCCAGGAATCGTTTTTGGTTGTGTTTGCATATTTTTCTACTTGTCATTTACACTAAACACTAACACTGTGATTAATGTGCAACAGATGTAAAACAATGAATATTTTCATTGGTAATGTGAGTAAAAATTTGTTTGTGGATGCTAATGAAGGATATAAGATGAAGGCAGAACAGCACTACAGCTCATCTCTCAAATATGTTGTTATGAGGTGGGAATAATGTTTCCTTATTAAATATGTATTTTGTTTTATACTATAACCTGTACCTGGTATACTATAACCTATACCTATCTGGTGCACATCCTTGTATCTCACTGTTTCAGTCGAGCTTCCTGAAGCCCTTTAAAGCACCATGGAGTAACATCTACACCTTACTCATTAATCATCACTTGCTGTTCCATAACAGTGTTTAGCAGGTCATTGAGCTATTATAAATGTTTAAACTAGGTCTTGCCTTTGCCTTACAGAGGAGCCTTCTCCGTGGTGAGACGGTGTATGAAAATCTCCACTGGACAGGAGTATGCTGCCAAAATTATCAACACCAAGAAGCTGTCTGCCAGGGGTGAGCACTGATGTCTGACTGTTTCAAGCTTCTGTTGTTTAGAGAGCAAAAGATCATGAAATGAAGCTTTTTTGCAAATGTTGTACGAAGCAATATTCTAGAACACTGATCACTTTACACAGGGGTTTAATTTCATGAACAACTATTGGGCTGCATCAAGCAAAGATAACAACTAAGGAGATTTGAAATTACTGGAACTGGGTGAAGAACCCTTTGTCAAAACCTGGAAGTGCTGAACAACTTGCAATTTTGTCAGAAAAAATGATGACTTGAAGTTGCATGGTAAAAAAACATAGCAGTATAAACCAGAGCTTTGTTTAATAGTGAAAGCAGGAGCGTTTCCATATGCACACAATGTGATGAGAACTCTCAGGATTGGACTAAACAGCTGTGTAGCCATAAGAAAACCACTTGTTGGTGAGGCTTATAGAAAAAAGGCTTAAATTGATTAAAAAGCATAAAGATTGGACTTTGGAGCAATAGAAAAAGGTGAGATTAAGATTTATAGATCGAGATGGCATTGAGACAAAGAATGAAATGAAGAGAGTGGGATTGAAAGTGAGAGAGAGAGAGAGAAAGCGAGTCAGATCTCCCTTTCACTTTCGCTGTCCTGTGCTGAAGGTCAGCCGAGAGACTCGGAGGAGGGATTCGCCTTCTTTCGCAGCTCCGTGCCCTGAATAGAAATGAAGCTCAGGGACAGACCTCGGCTCTACTGGCATCCATCAGTACTGAGTCACCGAGACTTCATGACATCAGTGTAACTGAATATTAACTGTGATATAGAAATGAATGAATTCCAGAGGATCATTTCGCAAGAGTATGAGTTTGTTGGCGTGTGTTCAGTATTATTTGGCAGGCTCAAATAAAAAATGCAGTGAAATGCAAGATCATTATGAAGTTAAAGCTTGGGTATTCGCACTCCACTCTCTTTCTTTTTTTTTTTTTCCCCCAGAACATATTTTTCCTCCATGATTTTACATCATATCTGATTAGAAAAGTCAATCTTGCGTGTGCCATGGATGGTTTTTGAGGTTTGTAGCAGCTAGACTGTGTTTCACTGCCAGGTCTGTGGCTTACAGTGCCTTCCACACATTGTTATTTTTGTTCTCGAATTAAATGTATTTTTATTCCCCCGTGTGTGTGTGTGTGTGTGTGTGTGTGTGTGTGTGTGTGAGATTCTCCTTAGAGTAGAGACGCTTGAAAATTCTCTTTTGAACTAAATGGAAAGAACCTCATTCAGTAGATTTGAAAAACAGTGTCGCAGCATCTACCTGTGGTTTTGTTTTTGTCTATAGAGTCTTTCATGTGTGCCTGTAATGGGTTGGCTGCATGTCTATAGGCGGTTCCCTGTGTTTCTGTAGTGGTTGCCTGCACGTCTGTCACCATTCAGTGCATGTCCGTTACTCTTTCCTGTGTGTCTATAGTGGATTCAAGTTTACCCATACTAGCTGAGGCAAAACAAATTACCATAAACACCATCAATTAACGAAAAATGTCTAAGCTACTATACAAGAGACAAAACGACAGCAAAAAAAGAACTTGAACTGCATGTGCAAATGTGCAAACAAGAGCATGATGCGATATTGAAACATGTCTGTTTCTTCATATTAGGAATTTCCTAGGATTCCACTTGTCATGACTGTAATTCAGTTCAGTTTAAAGATGTTTTTCCGTTAAAAGTGCCTTTGAAATGCATTTATTTATTTTAAAATTTTCTGTGACCTTGCTCTTGGCTATTAACGCTAATTTATCTATTATGTTATACAGTGATTTCAATAATGCCTCAAAACCAAATCAGAACAAATGAGATTTTTATGATGCAATCTAGCACAACCTATTAATAATAATAATAATAATAATAATAATAATAATGAATCTATTTAAATGAAGTGTAACAGTGAATAAATAAAGTGACGCAGTGGCTCTCTGCTTAATGAGATGAAAGAAAAAAGAAAGTTGAACAGGGAAATTTAAATCGGTTGATTTTAAAATCTTTTGGAAGTGGAATTTTTGAAGCAGATTTTTAGGTTGATTTCATTAATACATATCATTTTTATGAGATGATCTACAAAAAAATGTCATTGATTAGTTTTACTCCACGATAATGAAACCGATGTTCTAAATCCAAGCATTAAAGGAAGGTCTGTATGAAGTCGCTTTCGTCATGTGCTTGTGTCTTAAAACACATTAACGCACTTTGAAGTCTGTAGACGTTGTTCCTGCCCTCAGGGAGCCCAATTTGGGTCATCACCTGAGGATAGTGACTGGAATTTAGAGCAACTTCAATCATTTTTGTTAGCCTTCAGGGTAAACTGACTCGCTACACTAGACTACTTTTGGGCTCTTTGGTATAACTTCGGAAGATTAATCACTTTCCCTCCCTTGTGTGTTCCCCAGTCCTCAGGAGGCACGGTGATGCCCCTCAGCTACACTGGATTTGGTTTGTAAAGCACTTGCAGTTGCAGAAGCTGAAGCTTTTGGCTTTGGTTTTCAGCCTCTTTTACTTGCCTGGTCACCTGGTAGCAGTGCTTATTAGTAAGGACCCCCCCCCCCCCCCCAAATTTGAAGCCAAATTTCACTGCTTAAAAATCGAATCGTATCATCAGTCCACCTACAGTATGATTCACAGCTCTACTACAGTACTTGGTATTTAGCTTTTTTTTTTTTTTTTTTCTTTCAACATTTCTTCAACTGTTTCTTACGTAACACACATACTGTGTTAGTGTTTTCCCTCTTCTATTACACCCACTTCAGTTCAGAAAAAGCTGTTAATTAGCTGATTAATTGAATCAGATGTGCTGAAAAAAAAAAAAAAAAAGCTCCAGGACCAGGGTTGGGAACCAGTGATGTCGCAGGAAATCACACCGTTGCCATGGTAAATGAGATGTGTCAGATTTTGAATGACAGAAATAATATTTCTCTCTGATGTTGAATTTCATACCGCTGCGTCCCAGAGGTCTGCGGCTTTGTCCTGAGACGTGTCTGAACATTCCACAATGTGTGTGCTACCGGCATGACGGGGCACTTTATTATTGTAGGGGAAAAGTAATGTCAGTGAAACGTAAGAGACTTGGACAGACTCATTTGGACTGGCTATATTTACAGCACGGTTCAATAAAAAAAAAAAAAACATTACATGAGTCAAATGAGAACAGCCTTGTGCTAGGGTTCTTGGGAAATGTAAAATGAATGCCGCGTACTGCACCAATGCTCGCCTATATAATTCATGTTAAAGTGTGTGTACATTATTATTTTTTTGGCCCACTCTGTATGTGCTATGTCTATATACATTTAAACATATTTTCAACTTCCTTAGTAAAAGATTAATGATTTGACATTCCTTTGAAAGCATCAAGGATTCTTCCTCATGTGACAGGGGGTGGGCGTTCCTCGCAGCTCTCACCTCTGGCTTGTCACTACGGATCTTAAATGCCACAACAGGAACGAATATGGTTGAATGTATACATTGTTCAATGCTTTTTTTTTTATTTATTTATTTTTTTTAATGGAATATGATTCCCAAACGGCTTCCCTTCCGCGTTTTCACACAGAAAGCTAGTGCATTAAACGCCGCCATTCCCCTATTACTGTATCTTCTTGGGCCCACGTCCTCGCATACAAGAAGCTCAACGGGAGTACAGTAGAAAATGAGAGAATGATAAGAGAACCCGCATCAGATCGCTCAACTGGTAGTAAATTTAAAAAATGACTCGAATGCCTGCGTTATCGTGGTCTCAACAAAACATTCAGTCATTTCCAGTTACTAAACAAACTGTGACTACATGTATGAATGGGGTGAGTGAGTCATGTCCACACATGCTGTCTTGTTCAAACACTCGTCTGTGACGCATTAAACAGAACGCATTTACCAGGAGCGATATTTTTTCCCCCCACAGTTTGAGTCGCCTGTGGAGGTGCAGAAATAACGACTTATTGTTTAACCAAGTGCTAATGTTTCCTTATAAATTTGCAAGGACACACCGGAGTGTTGGCACTCTACTGCGATTAAAGTCTTATACTAAATAGGAGTTTTGGTATTGCAGCCATAAACAATTCAAAATATAGTTATCGTGTGAACACTTCAGCCAACCAGAACTAAAACCTAAACAACGTAAGTGGACCGTTGCACATGACGCATGACATCATTGCCGTCAGTCATCTCTGAAAGCAGTTACTGTACCTTTTCTCATCCTTTGAGCTACACCATCACCATAGCTGATGTAGTACATACTGTAGAGGTCGCTTATGACAATTTTTCAGAATATGCCAGTAATATCAGGCATAACACGATGGTTGACTTCCTTGTGCTTTTCTTTAATTGGCAAGTTCTTAAATTAAATAAATTCATACTGCAACCCGCTGTATCACCACTCGATACCATGATATCACGATACCGCTGCCGATTCCATTAACAATCATAAACAATAATTCTAACAATCCAGATTTTTAAACTTTAAAAAAGTTTTAATTAGTAATTCACTCACTTAAAAACCTAGGGCAGTATTTAAACAATACAAACTAACTTCAAAATGTTTAACATTTAACTTAAATTTAAGGGGAAAAAATAGCATTTGCTTCTTAATTTTAAGATTAAAATGAATTTTTACTGAGCAGCAGCAGGATTATAAAGAAATGGCAACGTTTTACCCCTCAAATGCCTCCAAAGTCTCAAAACTCGAATTGACAGTGAGTGCGTGGGCGCATGCGGCTTCTAACGCGGGCATGTGGGGCTTCTAAAGCACGCGATTTCAAGCTAATTTGCACTCGCTGTGTTTTGAGACTGGTGTAAGCATGTGTAATGAGTGGGTTTGAGAATTACACAGAATTTGGAGATAAAGGCAGATCGGAGGCTTTTAATGTACACAATTTTTAATAATGTAACGCATAGAATAGAAATATGCACTTTTGTTGCGACACTTGGAAGCTTCAGCACTCGGTACAGCATTGCTTATATCTGAGGCTGATGAGCTGATCACAGGTCATAGCCAATCAAATCAGCCAATTCTCGGTCACGTCACTGGCCGATCAACCGGTTCAGCTCTATTATGAGGGTAAAAATAGTTATTAAAAACTCGATTTTGGAATCAGGATGGTGATACGTGATTTTTTTTTTTTTTTTTTTTCCCCCTTCATTCCTCATCTCTAGAAAGTAAAGTTTTCTCTGTTACAGAACAATATTACTAATGTGAAAGCTGGTCAGAGGTGTGGGGGAAGCGATCATACTCAGGCATGATAAAAAGCAATTGTACATTAGTATGAAAGCTGGTTTAGTCATTATTAGACCTTCGTGTACAAACACAAATAAACGTCTCTGCTTTTTGTACCCTTTCCATTTTTGCATTGGCTTAGGGTCATACCATCCAAATAGCATATATATATATATATATAGATAGATGGATAGATAGATATATATATTTTTTTACCTATTATGACCTCACACACACACACAGTGGTAAATCGTTGAAGAAAAAGTACAATATATAACACTTTTACACCAAAAAACAAAAGTGATTTTTGTGTTTCCTCAAGAATTGAGCGGCTGTAATGTAACACCAGTACAACATTGTGTTTGAATTCTGTGACGTGAAGCCCTACCACAGCGCCCCATGGCTAAGCACAGCATGGACCTGCTAAAAATAACTCGTCTAAAGCTCGAGAGAGCAGTGAAGTGAAAGACATCGTTGAATACACACAGGGGTTTCGCTTGAATCCTCTCTGAAGGAATCCTTCACGCCTTGTTTGACTCGTCCCCCCCCCCCCCCATCCTGCTGTTCTCTCTGGCAGATTGTGTGTGTGTGTGTGTGTGTGTGTGTCGTCTATAACAAAGACATCCTTTAAACTCTCTTCGCATTTTCTCACTTCCTCTTGTCTTGACGTGTGTTCGCTGGATCGTCAAGGTTCAGTTTGTAATACAAATCTCAAATGAAAGGCATCAAATTCGTAGATTCATTTTAAGGCATGAAGTACCGAACTCAATCTTATCATCATCTGTCTCTCTCTAGTCTCTGCCTTTCTATTTGTGGAATGTCGAGTTCATGGAGCCTGCCAGATGAGAGTGTGCCAAAGAGCGAGAGAGATGGACGTGTATTATATAACAAGATATTTCTCTCATTCACAAATTCAGCAAAGACCAAATATGATCATGAACGCTGGCCTTTTTCACTATCGTGCTATTTCGTTACACTCCGGTCGTGTGGAATGGAACATTTTCAGGTTAACTTTGCTTATTTTTTTTATCTTAAGTTTCATGATAGAAATGAATATACAGGGAAAAGTTGGCGGTAATAGAAAAGATGGTGATGGTGCCATCTGCTAAACATCATAATGACTTGCAAGTCTGTTTTCTTTTAACAAACCGTCTGGAAAGGGCTATCGAGTGTTTTCCCCAAGGAGCCATCTTTACTCTGTAATGAGCTACAAATTGTCTCGCTGATTATCTCACCGGCCGTTAATACGACAGACTAAATGCCTGGCAATTGTTGATTACATCAATTAAGCCATGTTTTTGCGTTTAAAATGATGAAAAGCTCTTCGTGGATTATACAGCGCAGTCCAAATGTCTGAGAGAAGCTTTTCAGTTTGGAGTCAAATGGTCATTTCAGTACTTTCTCAACTACAGTATATATTGTGGGGAAAATGCACATTATTATTATTATTATTTTTTTTTTTTTTAGCCAGACAAGTCAGTTATTTTTGCAGGTCAAAACAGATTTCAAACTGGTTTTGGTGTTGAAAACCTTTTTTTTGATCAATTTTGCCAAATCTCATAAATCACATAGACATCTAACGATCAGCCTCACCATACAGTGTGTGATTACGTTATAATGGCTTCGAATTATTAGCCTATGGCCAGTTATGTTTCTGGGCAACCATAGCATAGCACATAACATAGAAGTATACTTTTTTCCCCCCCCATTTCTTGAACATGACGTATGTATTAGAATGATTAATATGTGATATCTGGTAATGGTTCATAGCATGAGTCATGACATACTGTATGACACACATGGGACACTAAACACGGTTAACTGGGAACACCAGGACTCACTCACTCACTCACTCACTCACTCATCTTCTATACTGCTTAATCCTGTATTCAGGGTCGCGGGGACCTGGAGGCAGGGTACACCAGGGACAGGGTGCCAATTCATCACAGGGCACACACACACACACACACACACACACACACACACACACACACACACACACACACACACACACACACACACACACACAAGCATTCACACACTACAGGCAATTTGGGAACGCCAATTATCCTAACCTGCATATCTTTGGACTGTGGGAGGAAACCGGAGTACCCGGAGGAAATCCACCAAGCACGAGGAGAACATGCACACAGAGACGGGAATCGAGTCTGGCCAGTAATCGAACCCGGACCCTGGAGGTGCAAGGCGACAGTGCTAACCACTACACCACCGTGCCGCCATGCGCAAACCAGACTTTTTAAAAACAAATGTCCCTTCACTACCACTACACCACCGTTGCGCAAAGACCAGGACATAATAAAAAATCACTTTTTAAGAAGATTTAGGATCTGCTGGTTTTCTGAGCTTATTATTATTATTATTATTATTATTATTATTATTATTAATAATTTTTTTTTAGATAGATGACAGCAGGACAAAATGTAGGATATTTAGGATGTAGGATATTTACCGCATTATATCCACCATATTTAGCGTTGCAAATTTCAAGTTTTTTCTTAATCAATAGTTGAATATATTTTTTTAACAATCAATAATCAGTTAAACATGACACATTTTTCCTAGTGCCACAATCCCAACAAATTAGTTATGTGAGACCAACTAATGAAGCCCAAATAGTTTAAGCAAACCGATTAATCATAATAAAGAAAACTAGTAACTACAATGGAGTATCCGGACCATAGTTGTTCTGTGATTTATCAGATCTCTCCCCATGGTTCAGCAGGAACTGCAGATTAATTGCACAGTTTAATCATCATAACGTGGAATAAGTTTTTTCTGATGCTGTATGCCATTATATTTTGCCCTCATTGTTGCGTGAAGACTCTGTTTACACACAAATCCTATTTTTCTTCACTCAGGCGCTCGCATGCGCTGAGCTCATCATGGTTGCCAGAGCACACTGTAAACAAACAGCTAAAGCTGAAAACCTAATTAAATAATACCATCAGTTCTAGAACTATTGATGCACAGACAATCTTTCACTGAAATTTGCATATTTATTATTACCAGCCCAACACACATTTTCCGAGCAGAGATAATAAAAAAGTAACCCATTTACTGGAAAACAACCCAAGCTGGCAACACTGCTCACCCAACTTTGCGCAGCTGTTTCTTTTTCAGAATGTCACAAGTTTCTTCTATTCAACAATTTTAGCTTAAAAAAAAAATCTAAATTAAGGCTTGCCTAATAGCTATGGAATATTATTATTATTATGCTAAATAAACATTATTATTATTATTACTGATACAATAAATTAGGAAATGGGATCATTAGGAATGATATTAGTTTATGTAATGAATATGAATATTGAAGGATTTCTCAGAACTGTTCGATACGGAAGAAAATCCATAGACCAGGTGTCTGTGTGTAATATCTTTATGAACTACTTAACCATGTACCCGGATCACAGGGAAAAGTAGGAATGGAAAAGAGGGGTTGGTCCCTGTGGGTTGAGTTGACATCCTAATTTACTCAAGTAGGCCAGTGGCCCTAAGGAGAGTTTAGCTTGGCTTAAATAGAACTTTTTCTTTTTTTTTGTCTTTCAAAGTATCAGCACTAGCAGATGTCTATTTGCTTTACAATAAACACGAAGAAATGCGTTTGCTATATACAGTAGAATACTGCTTAGAAACCAGGAGATATTTTTCAATTGCTGACTTTGTGCTTAGTCTAATGGTAGTGCAACTGAATTCATCCTCCTCAAAGTCAGATCAGTGCATGCAGGGAGTCGAGCTATTCCTTGCACGCAGAACTTAATCAGAGATGGAGATTGGCCTAGGTGGTCTGCACAAGCTGCACTGTTCCCTCATCAGGTTGAAGTTGGCCAAATGTGGAAAAAGCCACTGACAATACGCTGGTGTCATCTGCCTTCTAATAACACCATAACCACAAGGTTTTCCATGTTGTCCATGTTTTCACCACTTAACATGCTACCAGTTTGCCACTAGGTAACTTGTTTGTCTATTATTTTGCTGTCTGATATAAAATGTCAACCAACAATACAACATTAACAGGCTGAATGGGGGGGGGGCAAATCGGCCCCTATCGGACCGGAGTCAACCATACTGTACTTCGGCCAAAAAACCCGATTCCCTTGCTGTGCTTATACAATGTGAAAAGGAATGTAGTCCTATCAAATAGCCTAGTCGAGATCTAATCATAGCTCGACTTAACTTTGCATGTAAAAGTACAGATTGCATCTCTGACGTGACATGGAAGAAGAATATCACTTTATATAAATGTGACTGAAGGAGTCAGTGTTCAATTCCCCGAGCAGGTCAGCTCTGACTGTAGGCTTTGCACTTTCTTAATTAAATATTGATGCAAGTTTGACGGATGGATGGATGGATGGATGGATATTTGTTCCCCCCTTTTCACTCCGAACAATCACAATGGAAACATAAACCAACACAGTGTTTTCATATAGGAATAAATTCATTATTTCTGAATATAGTATTGTAAAATTCCTAACAGACATCAGACACAAGTTGTTGCTTGTCCTTTTTAATTCGCATATGCAAATGATTGATATTCAGAACAAAAAACGTGGACCAAAATGAATTGTGGTTACGTCATTTCCAGGAAATGTACAGTAACTTGTGAATGTTAACGTAAATGTGTCTGTATTGCAGTATTGCAGCAAGCATCTGAGTCATGTATTGTCTGTATTATAAACTCTTATTAGTTGCGGTCACTGATTATTAGTCCCTTCGTCCAGAACATGCTGGAGACCAGACTTTGGATGTGTACATGAAACCCCGTCACATTGCTTCTCCAGTCTCTGATCTATCCATCCTGACAGGTTGTCGCTAAAACATCACAGCAGCTTCTGCTTTACACGTCTTGTCAGCTGTCGTCTTGGATTTTTTAGAAAAGGATCTGACGGTGTAAAAAGCATGACAGTTTTTCCTCTAATACGCTAAAACCTGTCATGATGAATATAAATATAGAGCTTATACCATTCCGTTCCTTTTTATAAGGGAACAGTTTTTAATTTAAGCTTCATTCTTAAGTACACATAAATGGTTAAATTACAAAATGTTTCTTTGGCGGGACCCTGAATTATTGCTGTGTGTAGTGTTTTTCCATCACCACAGTGAAACGGATTTAGCAGATCCTTTTTGCAGGTTACAAACTCATGATCATCTAATGAACCTTGACTTTTCCTCATCAAATGAATGGACATGTTTCTGAAATTCATCATACCATTAACTTACACATGCACCGTTTTATTACCCCATTTGGTCGTAAAATCTCGCACCCTAGCAGGAGCACCGCCTAAAGCTCCGAGGCGCTAATTTGCACCTGGTTTAGCGAGGCGGATATTATCGCACCCAAAACTGACTGCTACTAATTTCCCAAAGTACATCAAAGAGAATATGTAATCACCTGCACTTCCTCACTTTCTTTTTTTCTTTTGCATGTGTGCAGACATCGCATTTTTTGTGCATATTTATAAAGATGGAAACGGGGCTTAAATTGCGTATTCAGATTGCCCTCAAAGTTTTCCCACAGAATGCAGCGTAATTATGACTGAAACAGCCACAAAACACTTGAGACATCTGGCTCTCAGTTTCTGGCTCGCAGGATAGTGAGTGATGACCATTAGATAATTACACAGTGCTGAAGTAGCCTGAGATCCGAGTGAGGAATGAGAAACAAACGTCTCCTCCAGTAATTACACCTGTCTCAAATCACAGCTCTCGCAGTGAGATAATAGCTGGACAAGGAAGTATATAGAAAAGGAACAGAGGGACGGGTTCAAAGAGATTCCCAGGCTGTGTTCGCACCATTCAGGTGTCATTTTATAATATTCTCTCTTTATCTTCGTGCGGCTGCATAACGATGGTGTTTGATCGCCTTAAATGTCAACTCTCTTGAATAGTATTAGTCATCTATGTCTTTTTATTAGTGCAGTCAATTGAGTAAAAGTTTTAATTTATTTTAAAATACTCGGATTTACTTGTATTATAAATGTGCAATGTGGGAATAAAGAAATGCATTTGCCTACTGGTTTGAAGAAACCGGTTATGCAGTTTTATAATATTCCAAACGTTAACATTTAACAGATGTTAAATTAAAATCTCATATTATGAGTCCTGTCTGCTCCTATAGTGGTGAGCATGTCCAATGTCTCCTTTTCAACTTGGCTAGCGCATTTGTCTAGCACATGCTTGGGCAAAATGTCTTTCTTCAGTTTTTTTTTTACGTGTCCAAAATGAATGAATGCAGTTGCCATTCGTCATCAGTTACACTATACTGTATGTGCTGTTACATTAAGGTAGTCCTGGTTACATACAGTACTGAAGTCCAGTAGCTGTAGTATCCAAACTTCCGTCTAGGTGCTTTTTATAAGAAAATTTCACACGTTTCATGTTATTACCCGCGTTAAACGAGACATTATCTCACAGCTGGGTAACCACGCTATGATTATGGGAAGCCATTATGGTCAAACTAGGGCATATGATGGAATATTAATTTGCAGTACATAATAATGACGCTGTAAAATTTCTAGATGAATCACATGTTAATATTAGTGTTAGTATAAGTTCCGACCAAGTAATTTGATTGGATAAGAGCCATCCCTTGAATGCTAATATAGAGTATAACAGCACCGTGATGTTTAACTATATGCATCACACTGGTCCAAACTAGGCCTGGGCGATAAAACGATAACGATATGTTTCGCAATAGACACGTGATCGATATCAATAAAAAATGTGTTCAATATTTTTATTCTCTGTGGGAAGAAAACAGAGGTCACGAAGCTAGTTTGGCTGCTGTCATGCGCACACGTTCCGTGACCGGCTTTAGGACCCGGAAGTAGTACGGTCGCATTTCAGGAAGCATAAACGGAGACAAGATGGCGTTGACATTGGCACCCGCAAAATGCGGGTAAAATTCGGCTGTGGCGGGTAATAACTTTAGTCTCGCTAGCCACATTGGCGGGTAGTTTATTCTTTGGTATGACATTTGGTATGATATTTGCATCGATATGCACAACTAACATCTATAATATTACTTGCTTTTTGTGTGAGAAACGGAGGCATGGAGAAAAACGGTATTCTTCTTTTACTGCATTCAGTGCGCACGACACACATAGTATACAGCGCGGTATTGCCCCCTGGTGGCCCGCCAGTGAATTAACATCAAACTCAAATATATTACAACAATATATTTTTGTTGTAGTTTTCTCTAAAGGCATCTGATATAATAAACACATTGCACTATTTTATTACACTTTATTAAGCATTTCTTACATTTTCTTTTAATTTTGCACCTTAAATGCTAAGAGATAATTGTTAAGTGTTCATTGTGACTTTATACTTATGTTTACATTTTAATTATTAGATTTTTCCATAGTTGTTGCCATTTCTGTCTTAATAACTGATGGGACTATGATCATAGGAAAGTTAAGTTTAAAATAAAAATGTTTAATATATTTTTCTCCTGGTCCTTATTTTAAATGGGTCATAAAAAATATCAATAATTATCGATATCGACGGATATGGAACACTGATATCGTGATACAGTTTTCAGCCATATCGCCCAGCCCTAGTCCAAACTGCTAAATTCTATTCTCCCAGTAGGTAATTTAATTAGCCGTATTAATACAATTTTGAAGACAAAGGTCCTTTTGTGCATGTTTATATTCTCTTTCATCCAAGTTTGGTCGTGGTGCGCACACACACACACACACACACACACACACACACACACACACACACACACCGTTCTCTTTTTCAGGTGTTTGGATCATTTCGACTGGAGAATGTGGTGTAGTAACTGCTGAAAGAGCTAAGCAGAGACATTATGAGCTTATACACAGCTGCGGTCATGCTAACTGCAGCGTGGGGCAGAAATAACAAATATCAGCTCACGATATTGCCAACAGTATAACTTAAATAAATGTGTTCATTATTAATAGTTTGAGAATTTCCTTTTGTAAAGTGCCTTTAGTGTCAATTATTAACTCATCCATGATTAACATTAGTGTTAATGTAAGATTTGATTCAAGGTTTTGTTGTAGTGCTGAATATCAGCATGGGTTTTCACTTTGGTTAACCATTTCGTACACGACCCTGAATACCATTTGATTCATACGCATAGTGACACCAATGAAGCAGCATCAGATTCTTCCTCCTTACATGCAAATACCATTTAAGTCCTTTAGAATCCTGTCCAGCTTTGTTACCTCCTCATCTGTACACTCCCCTTAAATAGGAAAGGTGGCAGTGCATCAACCTTGACGTCTAAACCACTCTCTGCGCCATTGTGCCTGTTGTGATCGCTAAGTCTTTTCGCCATCGCATTCTTCATTGTGATGTCTCCAGCACAGTTACATTGCTTTTCTCATTGATTGATTGACTTGGAACATTACAGTGCTAGTTTAAGAAGCTGTTATTCCTTATATGCTACATTGTTTCACATTGTGACATCTTCATGGTTCGCAACAACTAACTTCTTACAGAATGAAGAAAAATGCAGCAGTTCATTTACGTCTGAAAATATGCCTTTCTTCTAAGATCTGTCTTCAAGGAGGCCGCCGCAGGTGGTTTCATGTGTTTATGACCCATCTTGTACATCAGAGTTGAATCTAGCACACCTGCAATCAGCGTCCTATTGGGGTTGCTGAATTATTTTAATCGACTGACGGCTTTGACTGTCACACAGCATGCAGGGAAGCTGAGTACAGTAATTACGCTATTAATACATGTGAAGTGATATTTTACTCCAGTTCATAACTTTATCATAATTGTGTTTAATTATTTCATATTTGATTATTTAAAGCAAAATGTATTTTAGAGGGGTGTTTAAGTCAAATTGGGACTTGGGATGGTTTTTGCTCTGGTGATAAAAGCTCTAAAACTGATTGACATTTACAGAAAACTTCAAACAGTACAGTGATTCTTAACTGCAGTATAGGCAAATGGAACACCTCATCCTTGACAATCAGTGGATAACCTGTTCCCAACTGGCTGAAAAGACTCATCTGTATGTGGGAACTGTACACAAAGTCATTCACAGATACCTCCTGCACATTACAGGAACTCAGCTGGAAGGTATTTAATGTTAAACTAGATGGAGAACACGGACACACACACACACACACACACACACACACACACACACACACACACACACACACACACACACACACACACACACACATCTATCTATCTCTCTCTCTCTCTACTTTGTCCATGCAAGAAGGTTGGCTTCCAGTTTAACCCCCGTTGATGTGATGGTGGTCTCCACCCCGAAAACCCTGAACTAATGCCAAAACTGCAAATCCACTAGAGCCAAAGTACACAAGTGCATTAGTATCACCCCCTAGGGGAAAAGCATGTACTGAAGTGTGCTTATATAAAGTGTGTGTATTTGTGTAATTATACCCATGAGATCTTCGAACCATAATAATTATAACAAATATTTAGTTCCTATTGATGATCCTCATGCATGTTTTTATTTTATGGAAATGAAAAGTTAAGTGGTGTGTATTTTTTTTTTTTTTTTTTTTTTTTTTTTTTTATATATATTTATTTATTTTAATGTTGCTTGAAGTAGTTTTTATTGAAGTATAAAGGGACCCCTCATTTCTGTAGATTAAATTAAATTCAACGAAATTAGAACACATGTGTTACTGCGACAGGCTGCGGCAGGCTAAGTGCTTAAATTTAAATATACAATTTAAAAATCGGTTGTTTTTTTTGCCATCTCTCGTCCCAGACCTTGTACACTGATTGAAGCCGATAGCTGTCTGCTGTCATTATGTTTAATTAAACTGCCACTTTATCCTGCATTTATCCTGATTCACTGCAGTGGAATCATTGCTGAAAAAGTCAAAGCTCATTTCAGAACAAATCAAATTTGTTCATTTTTATTTACCAATCCCCCCCCCCCCCCTCATGTCGCCCTTTTGTCTTTTCATTGTTCTGCTGATTCAGACACATTATGTATGATTGTGTGTGTGTGTGTGTGTGTGTGTGTGTGGGCTAGACGAGCTTGAGCAGTGCTGAAAAGAAGCAGGGTCACTTTCAGCAGCACTTTATTTAATGCTGTGCTGATGATCGTAATCAAGTTTCACTTCACAGTGAAAAAAGCATCCACATCAACACAGCCAGAATGTGCGGACGTGGTAACCGAACAGATGTCTGTTTGATATATGCTTGGCTGATTTTAAAATTTCTCATTTTTTTCCCTTACTGTTACCAACATCAACATATATATAATGTATGTGTATATACACA
This sequence comes from Channallabes apus, assembly GCA_030522415.1. Taxonomy (NCBI): domain Eukaryota; kingdom Metazoa; phylum Chordata; class Actinopteri; order Siluriformes; family Clariidae; genus Channallabes; species Channallabes apus. The sequence continues at coordinate 21,339,181 of CM060108.1, read as the reverse complement.
GTATGTGTATAATTCCCTTTTTTCCTTATTGTTACCAACATCTTGCGTATATATATCGTGTGTGTGTGTGTGTGTGTGTGTGTGTGTGTGTGTGTGTGTGTGTTGTGTGTGTATATAATTTTTTTTTGTATGATTTATATTTATTTGTGTGTGAGATGGATGGATGGATGGATGGATCTGTGTGATGGGGTTTGCATGGTCTCCCCGTGCTTGGTGGGGTACCACCGGGTAATCTGGTTTCCTCCCCACAGTCCAAAAACATGGAGATTAGTGACACAGGATAAAGCGGTACAAATGATGAGAAGATGTACAGTATGATGTATTCAGTATCTTATATATACAGTGTGATTTTTAAATAGTTAAATAAATCATATTGCTGTGCAACTGGTTTAAATGTTACAAATTCTTTTTGTTTTGTGGGCATTTAATGTAGTTTGCTACAAAAAAAATCAGTAACGAAATCAATGTCTTAAAATGTCTGTTTTTTATATTTATATTTTCATAATGTTCAATATTTTCATATATTTTCAGAGGTAATGTGAATAGACTGTGGCTTACAGTGGAAAGCAGGAAGCAGCTGAAGTTTGCTGTGTTAATAATAAAATTTGCTACTCCCCCCCCCCCCCCCCCAATTCCTACCACCAACCAGTTGAAACAGGCTTATCAAGCGTTTCCTCCGAGACGCGTGATGCCTCATGTTTACAAACTGCTTGCTCATGCACCGTATGGAACACCTGCTTGTTCATGCACCGTAACACGCTCTGAGGATGGCACTATCTGCTTCTTCCGCTTATATGAGCTGACATATGCCCATGATGATAAGCTAGTGTCTCCATGGTTGGTGTGAGAGTGCTAGAACGCCACCATATGATCGAGATATCAGCCAATCAGCTCTCTTCTGGCTTCCCGGCTGTGGAAGACCACAGTATCACCTGGGATTCAAACTTATGGTCTTTCTGTGGGATTCCTTATTTTTAATTAAGGTTGGAAATTTTACACATTTTTAATAATTAATAATTTATGGTTAGCACTGTGGCTCGCACCTCCAAGAGGTTTAATTTACAATGTTATACTAAAAATATAAACTGATGAAAGTCTACACTTCAAACGCCAAATGTTTAGTCATCAGCAGCGGCGTCTGAGACTGTGGAGACAGTTAGGTATTCCTGGCTCAACGTTCCAGATTTTAAATCGAATAGTGAGCCACAACCTGCTCAAGATCCAAAGGAAACAAATAAGCCATTAACTTTATGTAGTGAGCTAGTGTCATAGCAAATTTTAAAGTCTCTGTGTCTCCTCTTGTAGGTAACATTCAACAGTAGATAAAAAAATTTTACACTTGGATTGAGGAAAAGCAAAACCAGGGTTTATTGCAGCAACAATCAAATACTAACCGTCGTCTTCTATACCGCTTTATCCTGTATTCAGGGTCGCAGGTGGCCTGGAGCCTATCCCTGGAAACTTGGGGCAAAAGGCAGGGTACATCCTGGACAGGGTGCCAATCCATCGCAGGGCACACACATACATGTACACACACACACACTTTGGGCAATTTGGGAACGCCAGTTAGTCCAATCTGCAGGACTGTGGGAGGGAACCAGAGTACCCGGAGGAAAACCACCAAGCACGGGGAGAACATGCAAACTCCATGCACACAGAGACGGGAATCGAGCCTGGCCAGGAATCGAACCCGGACCCTGGAGGTACAAGGTGACAGTGCCAACCACTACACCACCACCGTTCCACCTCACATACCTGTACTAACCTACAGATAAAAAAGAGACAAACCCCATAAAGTTAGAAAAAGTCTGCGGTGGTCAGAATGTAACATACTGTACCAACACCTTAAAAACGTTCACCTTGCTCTTCAGCATGTGGTTTTATGCCTAAAATGTACATTGTTGCTTCTCCTCCCTCTGGACTCCACTACCATTATCGATCAGTCCATTGGGGCCTTTCCATTTCATTTGTCTGATGCAATTTTTATTACTTATTTATTAGTTGATTTATTCACACCCAGATACCATTGTTGTATATCAAGCCTGTAATATGTTCTTACATTCTATCATAATCATATGTAGTTCACGTAAAATCTCTTTTAAAAGTAATGACCTGGGAAATTTTTCCCCATCGTATTTCGCGATGCCTATTTTGCCTTTTACTTGACTGCTTTCTGACTGCAGTGGCAATACTTTTACTCAAGTCAGTCAGTTTGTCTCGTACTCTTTTCACTACTGCTCATTTTCCATTTGGATTAGGTCAGAGGTTTGAGATCTGGACTTGACTTCTGATGCAAATAGACCTCATGACTTTCTATTTATTTTGTTTTTTTTCTTGCTTCAGTTTTGCATGCCATCAAATGAGACTTACTTTCTTTCACTGACTTCTACGCGTTTTTTTTACGAGTGATTTTCCTTTGCTGGTTTATCTAGTCTGAGTTGTATTGATTGGGAATATTCCTTTTCGACCTTCTACACAGAGTACGTGTTGTGGAAAGACATTGTATACACTAAAGAATCTGGCCTGCTGCTTTACAATAAGAACCCCGGGCTGTATGCAAAAGATTTATTGAAATGTAGTGTGAGGTGTTTACATACATGCAAATCTGCACTTTTGAATACAGAACCTAGGCCATTGATGTTCTATTGCATTTCTTTTTTTGCCAAACTTCTTCTTCTTTACTTGTCCTTACGTTTTCACTTTATAAAAGCGAGAAGACATGTTTAAACCTGTTTTTGTCATCTAAAGCAGTCCGATGCCTTTTACTAAGTGCAGAGCTCAGAAATGCGCAGAACAGCAACTGCATGCACTTCTTTTTTTTGGATGGTACATTGAAGCAGAGGATCAACTTGAAAGTTGAAAAAGGAAAATATAATAAAGCCAAAGAATATGAATTAAATAAGAAGGATTTCACAAACATATTGTGTTTCATCGAAGATGGCAGAGTTTAAAAGTTGAAATACTTATGAGTCGTCTAAGAAGGCTCATGATTGCGGTCGTAACCGAGCAAAAGGGAAACTTCTCACCAGGGCTGATTCAAACTGTCTAAACCACCACAGTATCGCATCATGTCAACTGAGACTCTAATCAGGCAGCTCTCTACAGTAGTTTGAATGTGACTCACTGATGTTTGAGGTTTTTCTTTGCATGCATTAGTGTGCGTGAGTGATGGCTAAATCATGACTTTCTATTTTTTGTTGCTTTCAATGTCTTTCAATCTATTAATAAAATTTTTACTTTTATTTTTAGATTTAGACTTTCCCTCATGGAAATTTGTATTTGTGAATCATCAGTAAGTTTTTATTTTTTTTTAGAATAATTATACTACAGCACAGATGAATTCTCGAATCACGAAATGAAATGTTTATTTTAAAAATAGCAGTAACCTTTAGCGATGGTTAGTCTTTTGACTGCTCCCATTAAGAGGTTGCCATAGCAGACCTACTGACTTTCACAACAACTTTTACGCTGGATGGCCTTCCTGACACAACCCTCCCATTTTATCCGGGCTTAGGAATGGAACTGCTTGGCTTGGGTTGGGGCGTGGCTGGGAACTGAACCTGGGCCTTCTGCACGGTAGGCGAGAGCCACCAGTGCCCAGGTATAACATTTAGTGCTGGTGATACTTTAATGTACTTGCTCTAAAACAATGTTATTTTTATAGTAACAGACTTTTTTGGCTTGTCCAGTGGGGCTTATAGGTTAACAAAATTTTAGCCTTATTCTAAATACATTTCTAACAAAGCTTAGCTACAAATAAAATAATTTTTTTTTTTTATCTGGGCTTGGGATCGGCACTGCATCCAGTGGCTGGGATTTTGGGAATTTGCTGGGAATCAAACCTGGGCCTTCTGCATGATTGGCGAAACACCTACCAGTGAGGCTGGTAACTCTAAATTAACTTATTCTCTGCAGTAGCGAGAAGTTTTGGTCTTGCTTTCCTGGGAAGGTCTTCATGAGAGCCAGATTCATCATGGTGCTTGATGGCCTTTGCAAATGTACTTGACAATACTGTTCTTGCAAGAACTATTCCAGAACAGTGCAGTGTAAAGTGGTGCAGTGGTAAAGTGCTCGCCCTATCATCCGGAGATCGCAAGTTCGATTCCCGGGTGATGCTGTAACCTCTCGCAGCCGGAGGTCTAGAGAGAGCTGATTGGCCGAGCTCTCTCAGAGGGGAGGGATGAGAGGTACTTCGTGCTCCCACATTAATCACGGCTCTACAGCCAATCAGGGGCGTCTGTGAGCTCACGCAAGCGGAAGGAGCAGATAGCGCTGTCCTCCGAGTGTGTTACGCCGCCCTCAGCGGTGCGCGAGTGAGAAGTTTGAAAAGATGCAGTCGGCTGGCGTCACGTGGTTCGGAGGAAACACGTGATAGTCTTCGGCCCTCCAGACTGAGTGATGGTGGAAGCCCCCTAATTATGGGGAGGAATTGGACATGACTAAATTAGGGAGAAAATCATGGAAAAATCTAAACAGTATTGTTCTAGAGTGTAGAAAATAGAAAATAAATCCAAACTTCTTCCCCAATATTTCACTGGTACAGTACATGAATTTTTTGCATTGTCCTAATGCACAGGTACTCGGCTGATTCCACTGATGCTCTGTACTTTTCTCACAACATCTTTTAAACTTTTTTTTGCCCTTTATTTGTTCATTTACTTATTTTTCCCATGGCAACACAATGAGAATGTTACTGTCCGTAGCTATTAACCCAGCTGTACTGATATCATCATTGACCAATTGGTAACCCCCCCCCCCACCTTCCTGAATTTCTGCCAGCCTATTGTATTTGCTCCAATCATTATACAATGCCTGGTTTGCTTAGTGGCTCATATTACATCCACGTTCCCGGCTACAGCTGACCCAGCCCGGAACAGGTCTCCTGAAAACGTGGTCTCTTCAACTCAACACAATACCAATATCCGATTGGCCTATTTTGATTTCAGTCTATTCACCTCACACCAAACTCCATCCACTTGGGCTCTGTACTACAGTATACTAAACTATTTTGCCTAGTACATTTGATGGAGAGAGAGAGAGACTTTATTAATCCCAAAGGGAAATTGTAACTTCACCGCAGTTCCAGTTCACGGAAGCAGCAACATAAAGAATATTATGGGCAGGTTAAAATTAAAATAACTGAGAAAAGGGTTAAGTTTAAAAAAATAAAAATAAATAAATAAATAAATAAATAAATATATATATATATATATATATATATATATATATATATATATATATATACACACACACGCATATATATATTAAGGTACATTTAATTGGGTAAATATGTGGTAATAAAATAAGAATGTATTGTTTGTATGTACATAACGGGAATGGGAACTTGAGTAACTGTACATAATGAGCACCAACATAATGAAATATTAATAAAAGAGAGAATGACAGGACATGATCCTATCAGCTCAATGACAACAGAATGTATATATGAGTATTTATGGTGATGTCTCACAGAAGGGGCTTCCTCTCCAGATACAGAGCAGGGTTGTTAGAAGAGACTACCTGTAGTGAGTGACACCAGTTGACCTTTCGAGCTGCTGCTCATACAGGGTGGGAATAAAGCTCAGATAATGAACCATCTTAATTCATTAAACCATGTGCAAAGAAAAACAATAATTTCGTGAACAGAATTTGGATGAAAAGTGTCCCCGCTGTGATTCGGTCCCGAATGTTTAAGTCTTTACAGCCGTTTAAGTAATCGCACTACAGTATTTCTTATCCACAGATTATGATTTGTTTCCTTATTTAACCAGTTATTCTTCTTCGCTATCTGGCGGAACTAACTAACCGCGACTGACGGTTACTGTAATTAACAGGAGTTTTAAGTTTTAAGTTCTAAGTTTTAAGTTCTTACCGGAACCCAAAGGTGAGTATAGTTTCCGCGGACAGATGCGTCTCTTCCGCGAGTATCATGCGTTCCTCTTACTGAATGAACGTTCACAGGAACGACTACACCTCAGGCAGGATCATCGTTCATGGAAATGCGGCCTTCTTTCAAATATTTTCACCATTTCACATGTCTTACTGCAGCTAAGAGTCTCATTCCCATCTTCTGTAAATATCTATTGCCAAATATTTCATAGGCTCCAGACCCCCGCGACCCTGAATACAGGAAAAATTGGTATAGACGATGACCGAGTGAAAGTGAGTAATATTTCATTGTCAAGAAATTTGATTACAAATCCCAGTTTGATTTGAACACCCCTTATACTTGGGCTCTTGTATAACCACTTATTACTTCTGCACATGTATACATACAGTACATAATCCTGTACATCCCCACTTACTGTACATACTTGGTTACAGAATACAACATACGAATATATTGAAAGCAGTTAAGTTTGATTCATTACACACCCTTTTTTTTTTTTTTTTTTTTTTTAAACACCACCTTTATTGCAGTGTACCGTAATGCAAGGTTCATCAGAGAGTAGTCATGCTTATCATTTATATTAACACTTTGCTGTTTCTATTTGGTTTTTACTTGCATGAGAGAACCTGCAAGAACTTGCACAGTCATTTAGAGCTTCAGGCGCTCCAAGCTAAAAAAAAAAAACAACCTCCACTGCTATCTGACTAATGACACCCAAACATCTGGTCCTACTCTGGCTGCCCCAGAGACCCCCCCCACCCCCAAACACACACACCCCAAGAATGGGTGTTTTTTCCATTTTGTGCTTGAAACCTTTCAAAGCTCTGGCTTTAGAGTCTTTAAAAGAAAGCTTCTCAGGATTGTTATTCTACCCTCCTGTAGTTTCTGGGTGCACAAAAAGGGTGTGGTTACTTTGAGGTCTCGCCGAGGTCTTAATCACAGAGTCGGATTACTCTGCTGTTCTTCTCTTTCAGACCGTATACATGTCCATTTATACACAGTACCAGATTGCTATTGTGTCGTAACCTTGAGGTTAGAATTCCTTCCTGCTGAAGTGCTATTCTGTTAAATCACTTAAAAGGGCACAATGTGGAGCCTCACACCCCTGGCTGACTTCAGCAAACTGGCCTCGACTGTCGAAAATAACGCACACACACTCGACTGGTCACCGAGCTTCCTCACATCCCAGTTTGAACCGAGCATGCACTCCCGTTGCCGTTTTCAGCATTCGATTACGACCAACGCGGCTGATCCCACAACCGTACTATCCGGTGTTTGTGAGTCAGATTGCCGATGCGAGTGTAAACATGAAGCCGTCCACTTTAACCCCTCCTCCAGCTTTCTTTTTTCGTACGCTCTTCAGATCTTTCCGGCTTTCTCTTTTGCCCGCACACCTACACACACGTACACTTCTGCCCTTTTGAGCTTCCCCTGCAGAGATATACTAACATTCATATGCACTTCCCCAACCCACCCACACACACACACACACACACACACACACACACCCTACACCTCTGCTCTCCAGAAACTCTCTCTCTTAGAAACCCGCTATCCTTGTGTACACACACACTGTATATATTGATTGCACATCTGGCTTTCCAGCTCTGTGAGCACACACAGTCTGCTCCCTAATAAAGATGTCTGTAACCTCCGCAGTCTGTCTGCCAAGTCTGTAAACATGTATTAATGCAAGCTTAGTTTAGATTAAGATATCGGAGGTAATAAAGAGAACTGCATACTCATAGAGATAACGTAATATGTGATAATCAAATAATGCATTAATTAGCAAGATTATTTGCTTATTTTTGACATTTATCCTAATTTTGCTGCACAGGAATCGAGAGTGCAGTGAGAAGCAGCCGCGTGCGTTCCTCTGGTGGCCGAGACATGAATAAAATATGGACGCCTTCGATTCCAATCGCGGCACTGGGACGCCAAAGGTTTCACTACAGCACCGTTAATAAGCATGACCCATGGTGATGGTCTTCTTCATAGTTCCTCAGTGGTGTATTTACTAATTTGGTCCTGGAGCTGGAATTCCACCGTGTGTATCTAACAGCCCTCTGTTTTCCATTTCCACTGAGTTAATGATGTGTTTCCAAGTTCGCACTGTACAACTTTTCCCAGAAACACAAAACACCAACATGTACAACTTTAAGGAAAGGATTTTTTTTTTTTCCCATGCACATTTAGTATTATTCCCACACCCCCCCCCCCCCCCCCCCGTCCCTCCCCTCCACCTTTTTCTGTATACATACCAGACAGCAAGAAAGGCAGGTAGGACTTGTGTGGAATCTGGGTGCAGTTCCCCCCAAAAATTACCTTTCCGTTTATTTCTGTGATGTGCTTTATTATTCCTGGCCTCGAGCCACAGCGCATAGGACACTTGTCACTGTTCGAGAGCATGTGTACAAGGTAACAAAGGGCATTGTTCAAGGCTGACAGTAAGGCAAGATGAATGCAATTTCCATTAAGTGACTCACAGTTAGGTAGAACAATAGCTACAGAAGGTTTACATGGAAAGTATTGCTTTGATTCGATTGAAATGATGCTGGTTCGACATGAACACTGATTCGATAAGACAAGTGCATACAAGTGATCTGATTCGATAAGATGTGTGTTTACATGCATACAGCATTTAATCGGAATATACCTTAGTGGTTTTTTTTTTTTTTTGACATGTGAAACGTGGTTCTGCAGGATGTGAAATGGTTAATCTGCTGGTAATAAAACCAGTCTTTTTAGTCTTTTTTGATAAATCTCGACTTCTGCGTTATGTTTGGTTACAAGAATTCAGTATCATCTATGATTGATTAGTGGAAAAATTCCTTCCTGGAAACTTGTAAAATCACCTAATCTTACCTAATTCTGTTTAAGGCAAATTTGCTCAGAAATATGTATATATTTTTTTAACCAGAGAGTGTGTTTACATGGCTAATATTTACATATTGAGAACAAATGATTGACAGTTTACACCACCCCTCTCCTTCCGATCAGACTGAATCATACTGGGCTTTTAAAAAATCCAATTATTAATGGAATGTTACAGTAGCATCCATGTAAATGTTACTTTTGAATGAATTTTTTTTCTCCCAGTGAAAAAATAAATAAAAAGAATCTTTTTTTTTTTCCCCAAAAATATTTTTTCTTCCAAGACAAGTGAGATTTTGCACACTCAGAGTCTCTAATGACAAAATTAGATTGTATAATGGCCACTTGTTTGGCAAGTTAACATTTAATATCATTACACAATGACTTCAGGGATTAGAATCTAACCACAGTCTGTGTACAGTATACTCTGTGAATCACAGTTTTTCTCCATAGGAATCAAGATCATAATTATCTGATTCTCATTTTTCAACCAGAACATTTATTGCACTCAGGGGAGAAAAAAAAATAAGGCCTCTACACAGGCCTTTCAACTCTTGCAAAAGAAAGTTAACCTTAGATGAATCTGTGGACACTTAAAGTTAATAACTTAAATAGAACAATATAATGATATTTAATAACTTAAATCGGACATTCTGTAAATAGGATGTTAATAAGAATAACAATGAAAAACAACTAATAAATAGCATGTTCATCTGTGGACACTCTGCCAACTACAGTACTTCATCGTTGCATGTGTTAGTTTACTGTATATTCCATCGCTTTCTCTCACATACATACTGTACACACATGCATTCTGTACGTACATACATACTGTACACACATGCATTCTGTACGTACATACATACTGTACAGTACATACATACAGTAAATACATACATACATACTGTACATACAGTTTAGAACGTGCTACTATTTTTAGCGCACATTAATCAACTGACGGATACCCGGCTGTGTGAGATAATGGCGTGTTTAATGCGGATAATAAGAAGACTTAGGACCCATCACCAGGTGTGCTGAACAGCAAATTATATTATAAAAAGCTTTTAGCTTTTATAAGTTTGTATAAAACCAACGTACAGTAGGTTGCTCGACATCATCGCAGGTTTGCACTTACTGGAGACCACAGAACATTAGGAAGTAACCATAATTATCTCGGTGTAACAGTTACGTAATCCATGACACATGACAACTGCACTTGTTCACTCTGTACGTGTTAAAAACGCAAGAAAGACGAAACATGTGCTAGTTAATTGCGCAGGCAAAGTTGAAAGAGATACATACAGTACTGTACCTGGTCACCACTATAGGAGCAGACGGGGTTCACAATATGATTGCTGCTGCGAGGAGTCTAGCATTTGAGAGATTTTGATACAGCACTTATTAAATGATAGTGTTTGATATAATAAAGCTGTAGAATCTGTTTCCTCTAACCAGTTGTCATGCATTTCCTTATTCCAACATTACATGTTCATAATACAAGTCAAGTAAAAAATTATTTTCAATCAATTGACAGCACTTCTAATGTACAGTAGTATATTTTGAAACATAAATGCTCTTAAATATAACAATCACTGTCCATTAGTACTGTTTTCTCTCTCTCACATACACACCCATAAGCCAACACTCGGCTGGGTGAGGAATTGACCGCTCACTCGTCTCACAGCTGGACTTTGTCAACATGACCGAGAACAAACACACGCACCCCCACACCCGGATACACACGGACGTCTATGTACAGAGAAAGCTAGGGGGATAAAAAGGGGAATATTGGAATCTGCAGTGGAATAAGCCTATGTCGTTGCTATAGCGACTGTCAGATAGTCCTTTGAGCCATGACATCATCCCAGGTGTTTATGAGCAAACACACTCAAATCTGTCTGTATGACTTTTATTACTATACGATGGTTTTCACTGCATGCATTTGAATGCTTGATTAATCATATCTGCATCAAACCCAAATGACTAGGAATGGAAAAGAAAAAAGAAATGATTTAATATGTAGGTTTTCTGTGACTTGTACAAGAAGGTAGTAAAATGTTTTAGTTTTTTACTGTAACTTCAATGTGCCAGGTTTATTTTTTATATTTACTTTTACACAAGTAAACGGTTCTTAGAATTCTTGTAAAAAATTTGCCATATGGCTAAAATTATCAAAACATTATCCTGAGCCCTAAATCCTAAGAGAGTATATATGCCACTTTTATGTACCTTTTGTTCAATATTTAAACCTTTAAATGTCCCATATTTTACTACTGTACTACTTAAACAGTTTAGCATGGGTCTCACAGTCCTCTCAAAGTGTCTGCTCCAGCAGAATTACCGCTCAGATACTGCTTTCTTTCTTCTAAATCCCTCTGTTTCATTCATCCAAACATGGACTTCCACACCTCACTATAGGACAGAAGACCTGAGTAACATGATGAGGCTCTTCTTGTATGAGGTCATAAGTGTGGGGAAAAGGTGCTGTTTGTTAATTGGTGATCTCTGAGGCTGGTAACCCTAAATGAAGAACTTCTTTGCAGCAGAGGTCATTTTTGTTCTTGCCTTCCTGAGACAGGTTCATCATGGTGCTTGCTGGGTTTTGCAAATGTACTTGACAATACTGTTCTTGCGAGAACTATTCCAGAACAGCTGACCTTCATGTCTTCAAATGACAATTGACTATACTGTACAAAAATGTGTAACTGTATTTATGATGTGCATTTGCATACACTTTAAAATTATTATTACTGCTTCTCGGGTTTTCATGAAATCTTAATTTTTTTCCAGATGAAAATCTTCAGGGGTGCACAAATCAATGAACAAGTTTATGTCCTGGCAAATTAAAGGCTCAAAGTCCTGCTGTTTCATGTACTGCTGGAACTTCATCTAAGTAGAAGTGGTGACTAAAAGTGTTTATCCTTTTGATAATATCATATCTACTGTATATATCTATATATCTATATATAAAATATGCTTGTGTGTGTATATATATATATATATATATATATATATATATATAGAGAGAGAGAGAGAGAGAGAGAGAGAGAGAGAGAGAGAGAGAGAGAGAGATATGTGTGTGTGTGTGTATATATATATATATGCATATATATGCTTCCGAGTGTGTGTGTGCGTATAATAGATAGATAGATAGATAGATAGATAGATAGATAGATACACATCTTCATCTTTGCGGGATGAATCATTTAGATGAGAGTGCGGCTTGTGCTAGTGTTGTATAAGAGCTTTTGTGCTTCGCTATTCTGTATTTTGCTCAGTTTAGTCACCGTTTCCACATATCTTGGTATTTCTGGAAAAGACTTGGGGAAAGGGCAACCAACACCACAGCTCTGGCGAAGATGATGTGCACTACTGAGAATTACACTATGACCAAAACAATGCAGACAATTGCCCATCACACTCGAAGTTTTCCCACAAACTTGGAAGCACACACTCATCTAGAATTCTTTGTAGATGCTTTGTATTTCCCTTCACTAGAACCAAGGAGTCTGAACATGCATACATACATACATACATACATACATACATACATACATACATACATACATACATACATACATACAGTGCACTGAACATGTTTCACTTTAGGCTGTGATTTCTGCTCTAACAATCTACCTTACAGATCCTACTTAGATAGTTGACCGCAGTAGAGTTACAGCTTTAAATTGTATTGTATTGGCACGCTGCTCATATGCTTACTGTATACTGGGTTTGCTCTGCTTTATTATTTAGTCACTGACAAAATCGCATATTGTAAAAGATATTTTTTTTTGGGGGGGGGGGGTTTGATTTGACATCCTAGGTCTTGATGGACACAATGAAAAGCATTCATTCGTGCACAAATGTAGATCTGTTCCTGTTGTGTCGGAACGTGAACTTAAAATGAAAGTTAATGTCATGAAGCATAAACGCAGCATGGAAAAATAGCGGGATACTTGCTTCTTCCTCTTTCCTTACTACTGTACATAAACCACATGTTGAATTTGCATTCATGCTGTCCTCGCGGTTTTCCTAGCCGTGAACATCCCCTTCTCTTTTCCTTCTCCTTTTTTTTTTTTTTTTTTTTTTTGCATGACTTCACACTACACTGAATGATGATGTAAGCAGAAGGTAGTAATTGTTCATCACAGGTCTATCATTAGAGGATATTCATCATTTAGAACCTCACATGGTGGGACATGTAGTCATGGATATCGATATGGCTCCTCGGTATGAAAATGTTTCTGCCCCCCCACCCCCATTGCTTTTTGGAGGGGTTTAATTCTAAATCTGTTTTGGTGTGTAACCTGCGTCATCAGGCGTCTCAAACTAATTTGTTTACTGGCGAGGGAAAAAACAATGCCGTGTGTGAGTTTAGAACTCATTTGCATAGGCTTGGTGCTATCAGATGAGGATTTGCATCCTGAGATGTGGAGGAGGTAGCCAAAATTAGAGCAGTTTAAAAAAAAAAATACTATTTCTTTTTTTGCAGGATTTATAAACAGCAATCGGTAGAATTGTAGCACCGTTAAGAGATTGTGTGAATGATTATCAACCAGGAGTGTGAGAGAGAGAGAGAGAGAGACATGGGATTGATGCTGTACTTTAAAAAGTACACGAAATACAGAGCAAAGTCAGACAGGATTAGGCATCTGTAATGTTGTTCAGGCAGCAAGACAATAATAGACCCGCGTTACAGTATCATATTTTTTTTTTTTAAGCAAGGGCTTAGGAATGTGTGTAGGGGTGAAATGCCGTAGGTGTGTGTGTGTGTGTGTCCATGCACATCATGCTGTTTAACAGGTCTTGTGTTTGATCGCAGCTGCAATGATGAATCGATCTTGTTTTTCACAGTTGTCTGTTATTCCTTTTGGTCCACCGCTGACTGAGCAACTGCCTGTGGTGTGTGTGTGTGTGTGTGTGTGTGTGTGTGTTGTGTGTGTGCGTGTGCTAACAGTAGGAGGTCTTTTCCTATTTATTTTCATGCTAAGTGTTTTGTACACTTTATTTTATTTCATGTCATACTTGTTTGGGCAGCCAGATTAATTTCCATAGAGACACACACACCTCAAATATTTCTGTCTCATATTTCTGGACAATGAATCAGAACTCGTATCGGTTTACGGTTCATTATCCATTAGCAAAGTGAGCGCTCCAGTATATATTTATCCAGTAATCAGTTTTTAATTAATTATATATTTTTTTATATGGGCTACTCATATCGAGTTATGGTTGTGAGGTTACGACTTTGTGTGAAATGAGCACATGGGGAATATTAGAGGAGATCACCCAGGGCAATCCAGACTATAAGGAAGTAGAATAATTTCATGGCATTCACTACAGCTGTGAATTTTACATCAATTTTTGGGCATTGTGAGATTTGATTTAGTAAATATCGCTACTTGGGGCAAATCAGATAATATATCGTAGTGCTATCGAATCGAACTAAAAGTGTTTAATTCTGTGTAGCTTGTGTTGCTGACTTAAATATCTATATTTCAGATTTTTAATACAGTACAAACATACTTTTTTTTCCCCATGGAAAATCTACCATGCTGGGCCAGGGGTGGCTCGGGAGTTAAGGTGTTGGACTGCGGACCAAAAGGGCTTTGGTTCTGGCCCTGATGCCACTGGGTTGCTACTGTTGAACCCTTGAGCAAGATTCTTCACCCCTAAGCGCTCAGATACAATCGGGCGTCGAGCTAGCAACCTGACCCTCTAAATAACTGCCACGGAAGCAGCGGATATATCTGTTGCCCGATATGCCAGATGTCGAAGGAACTAGCCATCTTCCATTCCACACTCCAGTCCAGTAGGTGGCAGTAGTTCACAAACCAGTCACAAACCCAAAAGTGAAAGAAGATTTTGGTTATATCGCCCACCCCTACTATTTACTATAATTTCTTCTATCACAGTAGAAGCAATTTTCTACCTCGATAACGATGTATATCACAATATAGCAATTTGTAACTGAAAATGCATAAATAAAAATTCTAACACGAAGAAACTGTTTTACATAATGTAACTTTATTTAAACTGTGAATTGCTGGTTTGAGGTTTGTTGCTTTTTTTAAAATTAAAATATATATATATTTTTTAAATTTACTTTGGCCATATTCGTTTGGATTTCAGATGATAGAAAAGGTTTGACGTGTTTCCACCACTTGTTAAAACAGTGCACTTGTGTTCCTTGCAAATCACGTTCGTCTCATTCGTATCACTTTTCTTATATCCAAACCAATTCCACAACACAGACGAGGCAGCTTTTTTCTTTACAATCTCCTCCTTGTTGGTTTTGTCACATGTAAGTAAACTCACTGTTGCTGCAGCGTCTTCTTCCATTGTCGAAGTGTATGTGAAGCCAAACACATCAAAAGTGGGACGAAACCGCGGCACCCGATTGAACCAAATATCTGCGCGGCCCAGTGGACAGCGCAGCGCGACTATCTGGATAGCGCAGAGATGGTCTGGTTTATTTGCGCAGCCCGGTGGATCGTGCAGCGCGGAACAACTTGATCAGTTGACTCGAATCACAAACCTGCGCGACCCACTGTTTTTTATTCAGGACTGTTTTGTGATTCGAGCAGCGCTGATCAAGTTGGTCCGCGCTGCACGATCCACCGGGTCTGGATATTTGTTCTGCCCACGCCGGCTCAATCGGGTGCCACGGTCTCGTCCCACTTTAGATGTGTTTGGCTTCCCATAGAAGTGAATGTGTATTGCGTGGTTACGTAACGTGCAACGTCACATGATCTCAACCATGATTAAGACGATAGACCAAAATCTCTATCGGTTGGCAAAGTTCTACTGGTTAACCGTGTATACTGGTATATCGCCCACCCCTAGTAAATAGGAAACCTATTACTCGATTCAAGGAAATCGCCCACAATTGCTTTATAATATGTGTCAGTAATAGTGTGCTGGAATTCCATGCTTGCATATAAATATAATCTAGGCTAACCTAATTTAATGCAGTTCCTTGAATGACTTAGTCCTTCATGACAGAAATAAACCTGTTTACAACCTGGTACAAAAAAAAATGGATTTAAGCTCCATAGTCTCTCCATTCATGCCACATTTTTCTGTAACTCATCAGTTACATTTCTATTAAGCTATAAAGTTGTGCATAATTAGGGGCGTAGCTGACTAAAGTGCAGTGCAGCAAACTGGAACCATTGTACTTTGAATTGGCACATTACCACAGGAAATGTGGGAGTTGACACCAGATGATGTGTAGGGTTTGGATAAAGGTTCAATCAAACGCAAAGTATTTTAGCTACTGTAAGTTAAAGCTAAG
The DNA here is from genome assembly GCA_030522415.1 of Channallabes apus. Taxonomy (NCBI): domain Eukaryota; kingdom Metazoa; phylum Chordata; class Actinopteri; order Siluriformes; family Clariidae; genus Channallabes; species Channallabes apus. The sequence goes on along the minus strand of CM060108.1, from coordinate 21,323,120 downwards.
CCTTCTACTGTAGCTTGTGGTAACTGAGGTAAGTTTGTGCAAACAATAACCACTCTTTGTTCAGTCCACTCATTTGCCCAGTTATGGATTAACCAGGCCAGGGTTAGGTTAGTGTTTAAAGCATTGGACAACTGATCAGGTGGTTGTAGGTTCAAGGCACAATCAGACCAGAGCTACCACAGTTGAGTAATCTCTATGACCTCCTGATAACGTTTTTGATCTGGCACATCATGTTTGCACAATGGTAAATGTCAAATATTTTCGCCATGAGATGTGTGTTCCCTTTAAATGCATGTAAAAGTTATTGTTGTAAGTTTGGTTCAGGTCTTTATATTTTCTCTTGATGTCTGCAGTTGAAGCACATTATATTTAAATGTAGCTATGTCACAAAACTGTTGCGTTTTGTTTTGACTAATTTTGTTTCTCAGGCAACCATCAATAAATCACCATCACCCAGACATAAAATCCACTTTTTCCCAGACTAGTGGTTTGTCCATCTCTGGATGGCTGCACTCAAACTCTAAAGAGAGTCATGTACCTTAGCAAGATAAGAATATAACAAAAAAGGAGACCATATAGAGGCATCTGGTTTTTGGTCACGGTTATGATTGTAGCTCACAACTTACAGTAAGCGTCCAGGGGAAATATCTGCAGAACCATGAGGATTCATATTTGATGACATTGATGTACCAGACAAGAGTTTGGCTACAAGTTTGGGCAAATTTTCTGCATTCAAAAACATTATTAGAACACCAGTCAGTTCTAATTTTAAGAAAATGAAGGTCAGCTGTTCAGATTAGAGCCATTATGAAGGGTTTACAGAACACATCAGTGACGGACACGTCTCAATACCAACTGTTCAAGGTAGATTATTGCATATTTTGGACGCCTTCAGCGTAGAAAGAAACAAAATCAGGAAAGACAATTGAATTAAAAGGTGTGTCCTTAAATTTGACTGGTAGTGTATGAAGTCCTAGATAAACCCTAGGTAAAATGTTTTGTATTTTTCAACTGGAGGAAGTAGATGAGGTTTACAGACTTTAAGAGGCTTGTAAACCGAGAACTTCCAGTACATAAGTGTATTATTAGATCACAATGTGGTAATGCTCATAATATACAGCAACCTAATTAGGAAAAAAATATATACACACACACAAGAGGTTTTTTTTCATATGCTTACAGACCTTGGGCAATTATAGGAATAAACGTTAAAGTACGCATCTTAATGTTTCCTGTACACCTTTTTTTTTTTTTTTTTTTTTTTTTTTCTTGTTTCATTTTTATGTCTAAATAAATGCCAACTTTCACAGTTGATTTTCTCTCTCTCACTCACTCACTCACTCACTCACTCACTCACTCACTCCCCCCCCCTCTCTCTCTCTCTCTCTCTCTCTCTCTCTCTCACACACACACACACACACACACACACACACACACACACACACACACACACACACACACACACACAAATATGCTTGACTTCTGAATGAGTTATTTTTAGCTCTTAACATGTCGAAAGATGCCAAGTGCATTCTTCCTGCAACTCTTTTCAACATATAATGCCTACCCCTGCCTATCACACGTGTGTGCGTGTGTGTGTTTTTCATGGGATTTATATAGATAGTTGTTTTTGAAGTGTGCGACCTCTTTGTCCACTGGTGCCATGAATATCACAGCCCCATTTTTTTTTTTTTTACACCAGCTTTCATGTGAGCATTTGTGTTCTGTGTCATGTTTTTGTAAAGGACACACATCTGAGAGAAGATGCTGGCGTGTATTTCCTCTTAAACTTGTCACACATTACATTCACGATCCATTACCTGAACGCTGTTCTGAAACACGCACTGGTTCACTGATGCCACACAATTTCTTTTTTTTTTTTTCTACTCAAACCAACAAAAAAGGCTTCTTTTGCATACTTACACTTTGTATTGTAATATTTGAATAAATGGATTATTTTGGATTTTTTAACCTTAAAAGAATTTTAAGAGAAATATGAAAATAAAAACGCTGTGTTAGAGAGTGACATTTAAAGCGCCACGCCATTAAGATGAATCACACGTTGTGTGTATGTGTGTCTTAGAATTATCACACCAATTTGTGAGATGACTCAGAAGCTCTCCCTGGGAATGCTTCTGGGAGCAAACATGTCAGACCAGTGTGTACCTGACTCTGTCTCAGTAGCCCCATTTACACAGATGGCAGGGGAAATATTGCACTGTTGTCATGCTGTGGCGTTCTGTGTAAAAGGAAAGATGGCGGTGGGATTGTTGGTGCGCCTTTAATCCCGGAGCAGAGGTACAGTAGTGACATGGGCAAGCCTGGATTTATATGAAAAAATATAACCCCCAGAATAGCGGTCTGACATATTGTGATATGTGATGCGAGCGACAATTTATTTGGAGGTTTAAACAACTAGGATCTAACCCTAAAGCTACTGTATAGAGCATGAAGTCAAAAATAATTGAAAGATCAGTTGAGATTGAGAATGATCAGGACCAGGCTTTTTATTTTTGGATTGCATTAAAATTTTTAGGCGTTATGTGACAACACTGAACACGTTCTAGCAGTAAGGTGTAAAAAGATCCTTTTCCAATAATCCTGCAGTACTGTATGATTTGTTATAAGAATGTGGCTTCATCTATGTCTGTGATTGGTCAGACTGCAACAGCATGAAGGCAGGACTTAAAGGCAGCTTAGAGTCAGTGGTAATTGGGGAGATGGCAAGCTCCGGTTAGAGTGCTGCTTTTGGTGATTAATGTACTGTACAGTATATGTGCATGGATAGCACCTTAACACTCAGTACAGTGACTCCTAACTGCAGTGAAGGCAAATGGAGCGCCTGTTTCTTGAAAATCAATGGATAACATGTTGCCAACTTGCAACTTGCATCTTTCTGTGGGAACTATACAGTCATTCACCAACACCACTTGCACATTACAGGAACTTGCTGGGAGGTATTTAATGTTAAACTGAACTGGTAACACAGATGCATATATACTGTATCAGAACCTGCTTTAATTCTACTCTCATAATTTTCGTGAAAGATGGTTGGCATCCAGTTTAACCCCTGTCGTTGTGATGGTAGTCTCCACACAAAAAACCTGAGCTGATACAAAAACGTCAAATCCACTAGAGCCAAAGTACACAAAGTGCATCCATATCAAGTCCTGGAAAAAATTTATATATATATTCTTATTATATATTTATATTTTATTTTATATTTATATATATATTTATATATAAATTTATATATTCTATATATATATGTATGTATGTATGTTGTTGTTGGTCTTTCGGCTGCTCCCGACAAGGGGTCGCCACAGCGGAATATCCAGTCCGCACTACAACTTGGCACAGGTTTTACGCCGGATCCCCTTCCTGACGCAACCCTCCCATTTTATCCGGGCTTGGGACCGGCACTGTATCCAGTGGCTGGGGTTTGGGCAATGGCTGGAATCGAACCCGGGCCTTCCGCATGGCAGCCGAAACACCTACCATATATATATATATATATATATATATATATATATATATATATATATATATATATATATATATATATATATATATATGCATGTATTTGCATATTTGCTGATTCTTACAAAAACATGCATGTTTTTCAAGTCTTGAGCTGAACCTCACTTCTGCATATCAAATTAAATTACATTTTATATATATATATATAAAATTAAAGAAATTAAACTTTTACTTACTGTGAACTTATGATGGGCTGCAAAATGCCAAGGTATAAAGTTTAAAAAACTGATTATGTAACAACCTCAGGAGCAACCTCATTTCCCCTCTCATCTGTTCCAACCACTCAGCTTTCAGCATCACCAGTATACTAACCACCGGCCTGATCATCTGTCATCATCTGCACCTGTTTCTCACTGGTTCATGCCATAAATTAGATGTTTATGTTTGAATAATTCATAGACCATAGTGTGGCTTAACACACAAACATTCTACTGTAACTGGTCAGGTACTGAAAATGGGAGTCAAAAAAGTTCTTTAGGAAGTCTGGAGAATTATTCATCAACATATTTTACATTTAAAAAAATACTAGAAAAAATTTTTTGAACTGTTTTAAGGTGTCAAATGTGCTATATAAATAAGGACCATTTACTGTACATTATAGCAAGTAATTCAGTAATTAAAACTGAATGTGAAGTCTGGTTTGTCTGTGCCAGAGCGGAACACGTCTCACTGCTTGTCTCTTAACAAATGGCTGAACTGCATGAATAGTCATACAGCTGTTGCTGTGTATCCATACCCACACACACACACACACACACACACACACACACACACACACATATACACACACTTACAGTACACACTCACACACACTATGCCTGAATGAGTTTGCAGAATGAAGAGTGGCACATTGCCATGGAAACATTAGTCTATTTATAGTTCCTGCCAGAGTACAGTAATGATTGACATCATTACCATATTCATGAACACACGCCACCTTTTTCGTTCTTTGGATCATCTGTGTCTGCAGTTAATTCTGTTCTTCCTGTAGTTAAGACGGCCTACATGAGGACTTTAGTTCCCCTTCATCTTCTTTTCTTCCCTCCAGGCCAAAGGAGACAATCTTCATGGGAATCGGCACATTTATAGACCTTAAACTAGATGATCTTTAATATGATTTTTAATGAGCAAGACTGAGATTTTTCTTTCTTTTTTCTTTCCTTCAGTTTTTTTTTTTTCCCCTCTGCTTGAGATAATAATTAGGTTTAGGGCATAGAAAAATGGTGTGAGGGAATGTGTTTGTTTTGTTTTGTAATTGAATTATATTTAGACTGCCTTTTATTCTAATTAGTATTTTAATAATGGTAATTAATAATTTTATTTATCTATTTTTTTTTATTTGTGAAAATCCCTTCTTTATTTTTTATCACACAGCCAATGATGAATTTAAGGATGTCTAGCATTTCGGAATGCCTTAAAAAGATTTTGTTAAAATAGGAAATATTAAATACCCGGATTGGGAATCACAACGAACATTTACGTACTGTATTTGTAGTAATTAAAAACAAAACAAATGAACAAAAAAATAAATAAATGAGGTACATCACCAAACATTGCATCTTATTCGAGTGATGTAATGTATTCTAATACGCAAGTACAGTAATTGATTGAATAGTTTGTCCATACTAAAATGATTGAAATTCATCCATCCCTTTTGATTTTCAATGGAACATGTACAGTAGAAAGGCAGTCATAAAACAGCTTGGAGGAGATTTCATTTAAACCGTATTGTTTCATTGAGACGACCAAGAGCATGATTTTTTTTATTTTTTATTTTAAAGCCTAATTAGTTGTATCCAGCATATGGGAATTGACCCAAGTTTGAAGAAAGTGAATGTTTTAATGGTGGTGGGGAACAAAAAGTGCAATTCCATTAACTCTGCTATTTGTTGTCACCATGAAGATCAAAACAAAGGAGCCTGACTGGAATTCGAAAAATTCCTGTTGATTAAACTACAATCATTCCTGGCCAAAAAGCGTGTACAGCCCTGTGTCAGGAAGCCGTGTTTTAGTCAGAATCAGAGTTTTATTGCCAAGTATGCTTGCACGTACAAGGAATTTGTTTTAGTCATAGCTCATGGTTCCTCCAGCAGGATAATGAGTTAAACTCAATTCTATAAAGCAACCCAGAATGAGCAAAAGAAAACATGAATTGTCCTGAAGTCTGCTCCGAGTTCTGACCCGAGTCCATGTGAACATCGGTGGAAAGAGCTGGAATTTATAGAAAATTGGAGTTTGCTCAAGAAGACTGGGCAAATCTTACTTAGAGCTGTAGAAAGCATTTCATTGCCGTTATTGCCTCCGAAGTCTGTGCTTATAGTAGGGTTATATAGCAAAGTCAGTATTTTTCTCCACACCAGATTCATTTGTTTAGTTATGTCAGACACCCAAGGCAGTAGTTCTCAGAGAGAGAGAGAGAAATGCCGCTGCCTGGCTGAAGGGTAGTTTGTTGCGCAAAGGGTCACGAGACCCACAGTTTAGTTTGTCTTACGGTTTTTGAATCATGGTGCATTTGGTGCCATCTCCGCCCCAAGGCCCATGCACCCAGCCATCCACATTATGTACAGTAAAAGATTCATCAGGTCTGGCCATTTTTTTCCCCCCATTGTGCTCTGGTCCAGTTTTGATGATCATGTGCTGATGTATGAGTTTTTGGAGGGTCAGCATGGGTTTTATGAGTTTAATGGGTCAGCATGGGCAGCTAAGCAGCCCCTTATGCAATAAACTGCAGTGCTCGGTGTGGTCTGACATCTTTCTATCAGAACCAGCTTTGATCTTTTCCAGCAATTTGGGCTACAGCAACTCTTCTTCTGGAACCAAACCAACTCCACTTCGCTCCCTATGTGCATCACTGAGCAAGCCTAGGTTTTCCCTTCCTTGGACCACTTTTTAGTATGTCGTCCAGACTGGGAACGTCCCAAAAGAGCTGCATGTTTTGTAGTTGCTCTAACCCAGTCGTCTAGCCATCACAATTTGGCCTTTGTCAAAGTCACTTAAATTCCTACGCTTTCCCAATCTTCTGCTTCCAACACATCGACTTGTTTACTTGCTGCCTAATATATTTCATCCGCTTTCTGGTGGAAATCTAACATGCTCATCAAATGTTATTCACTTCACCTGTCAGTGGTCATAATGTTACAGATGGCTGCTCCTGTCAGGAAGTCGTTACCTACTGCACAGACAGTACACCAATCACAAAAACTGGTGCATGATGCATTATTGGTGTGTTTGCAGTAATGCTTAGTAAAAATAATAAAGTATGATGAGATCCTGATAGACCCTATACTAGAGCGATGGGGTAAGAATGGACATCATGCACAAGCCTCTGGAGTCAGTATTATGATCTGGGGTTGCTCCAGTTTAAAAGGTCTAATCCCAGCAACAAAGGACTCAATGAATGAAATGTGATTCTGGCAGCGTAAGGATTTATTTTCACACATGAATTGAATCCTGACCTTAATTCCATTAGAGGCTTTTGGGATGTGCTGGTGAAGACTTTGAGGCATTGGTGACTGGGGATTCCATAAAATGGACACAACTCCATGGACACAATGGAAATACTTTTTATGACCATTGAATACGTTTTTGAACCAATGCCCTTTGGAGTTAATCAAATATACTGTAGACGTTCTACACTGCAGTCACACATGAATATTATGCTTTTAGCTTTGATCTTGGTTTGTTTCCAAATAACAAGACATTTACACAAATTTATAAGCATGTATGAATGTCAACTTTTAGTAACATTGATGAACACTTGCATACTGCTGTATATTTTGTTAAGTGAAACATTTATCACTATAATGTAAAATTTTTGTTTTAGACACAAAATTCTGATGGGTAACTCTTTTTACCAGAGTAGAGCCATGGGCGGTTGTGTGCTGTTTGTGTGCGTGTTACTCTTCAGTTTAGAATAGAATCTTTAGTGTGTTTGTATTGTAGGTGTACGGACACTGTGCTGCTCATTGACGAGGCTTTTGCATGACATGATTGAAAATAGTCGCTCCATTTCTCGCATTCTCTCTCTCTTTCTCTCGGTCATTGGGGATTTTTGTGAACTGGGTCATTTATTATTTATTTTTTAATAAGTGGAAGATCTAGATCTCAATGATACTCATGAAGTCAGTAAGAACTATTGAGAAGAATAATATGGCAACACTTCAATCAAGAGAGAATTAGTTGACAAAAGTTGCTCTCAAAACCATGGTGTGAAAGGATGTACAGCAGAACCTACTGTATGAAGATGTACTGTGTATAATACTGACAACATTACAAATGAGATGGTGCTTAAATAGAGCACTAGATAGTAAACAGTGTGACCAATGCAGACACTGTAGCAGAGTTGATTATTTTCCTTCTCCACTTTTTATTACTCTAGCTCTTACCTTGGCACTAAGCCTTATAGTATGCAGTCAGGGTGAGGGATCTGAACATGGACCAGCGTGTGTAACATGGTATTGTCATAGATTATCCATCATCCCACATGTGGACCAATCAGATGACTCGGGTCAGCTGCACTAAAGTGGTTCAAAGAGGATTAGGACTGTTGAAGGGGGATCTGATCGGGTTGTTGTGAATCACCTTCGAGTCCATTAGTCAGGATTAATGTTGTGGATGGAAAAGGAAGAGTAATGACTCATGGAGGAATTCTGATTGGCTAAGGAAGTGTGATGATAAAACCTCTTTTTTTGTTTGTTTGTTTTTTTTGCAAAATATGATTATAATCTGGATTATAGAACTGCAGAGTGAATTATTCCCATCTGTAGCCTTACTCTCTTTCTCTCATGTCAACAAGAGTAGACCGAAGGCCTTGAAAAGGAAACGGAAATAGTCTCCAACTTCCTATACAAGCAGAACAGATTTCTCAGGTCTTTTCTCTGCTTTCAAAAGGGATAAAGCTCCCAATTGTATTTATGAGGAAAACTAGATCAAACGAATCCCATTGATACATACAGTTTCTGGAATGTTCTTTGGAAAGACAAATACCAACTAGGACGGAGTCCTTTTTTTTGTTGTTTGTTTAGATGAAACTTGCCAAAAAAAAGGATCACAGTGCATATGCTTGCATCGTAGGGGGTTCTTACATGATTCAGACCTTGTGGGACGCAGAACAAAAATCAAACGAGTGGGCGTTTTTTTTCTTCTTCTTTTTTTTTCTTTTTCACTTTCCACTGTGTTTGACACAGGAAACGCACAAGATGAACTGTCATACGGGCTAAAATGAAAACAATTGGTTTGTTTAGATTTTGAACGATAGAAGTAAATTTGTAATAACCAAAACAAAACTAATTTCCCGAGTGAGAATTAAAAAAACACTCCTGCCCACACCTCTCGAGTGACATAGCTGAGGTTGAGGATGAATCACTTTTTGAGTTCATGCCCAAATGCACATCCAAGTATTTGTAGCAATAACAGATACGAGTAGTGGTACTTGCTACACCCCTTGTTACACCCATTATATTTCCAATAACATGCGTCCTGTCTGCATTCTGTGTACACTCTGTACTTTCTGTAACCCAGTCTCTATAGCCTCCAGAGTCCATTTTTGGATACTTTCTTTTTAAAGCTGGAAGCAACTTTCCTCAGCGCTCTTCAGTATAAGACTCGACGCAAATCAAGCAGCTGGAATAGTTATTAAACATATTAAACAGGCTCCAAGTAGAGTAGCAGTGAGTTCACTTGGAAGACATTCGAACCAATTGAGCTGTCAAGTGGGAAACTGTTCTTGTTCTTTTAGCAGAATCCATTTGAAGTGCTGAAGTTAGTCTGTCTATCCATATAGTCTCAGTGCCTCTTTGCTCTGTGTTGAGTTTTTTTTTTTTCTTTCCCTATTTCTTTGGGAATACATAGTCTTGGCCTGTGACTATGTATTTTGTGATCGATACAGTATCATGGTGTTTTTGTCTATAGTAACTAAGGCACTGTTAAGAAAATGGTGCCTTCTAGGGGCCTTAAAGGGGGTCAAGTTTATACATCTGAAATGATTGGCATCTGTAAACCATTAAAGGGGATTGTCCAAATGTTTTAGACTTCATCAATTTTGCATTTACAGTCAAGAATTTTGTACTGTAAGAGTATGAATGGTACAGTAATAGTGTCACATTAAAGTGATTCTAATGATTATAAATAATTTTAATGTGCTCTTTCTTCTTCTTTTTTTTTTTTTTTTTTTTTTTTTGTAGATCACCAGAAGTTGGAACGTGAAGCTCGCATTTGCCGTCTTCTTAAACACCCCAACATTGGTGAGTGTTGTCTCACACACAGATAAAATTTGAATGCAAAACTTTAACCTATACAGTAAGAGCCTGGACTGTTTTCTCCTTTAAGGAGAATTCTGGGGGAAACAACTTTTCATTTCAGTAATAAATAACAAGCTTTTTAAAAATTAGCTAGTCCTGTCACATTTGCTAACGAGGCACAGAGCCATTCGGGAAATGATGTCATGGGTACACAAATTCCCAGGTTCTCACATGACTGCACCACATGACTGTTGGGGACCAGTCGTATGCATTTTATCTTTTTTTTTTTTTTTTAAATTGCTTGTTGTTGGCTGCAAGCATAAAAATGTCAATGCACTCGTGAAAAACTGCATCAACAAATTTTTACATCTTTGTTAACAGCATATAAATATTTTTTTTCTTTAAATGAATACGTGTAACTAATCGTCCAAGGAGATGAAATCAGTGAACCAGCGACTAGGTGACAGGCATCCAAGGCTCACTGATGGACACATGGGGAGCGAAGGCTGGCCTGTGTAATCCGATCCAATAGATGATCTACTGTAGATCAGATTGCTTAAGAGGTTAATGCTGTTTCAGATAGAAAGGTGTCAGAACACACAACATTACCATTTTGTGGCGAAATTGGGGACCAAGTGAGTTGTCATAATGTAATGGTTCATGTATATATACACGCATTTTATTTTTCCATTTTTCACTACGCACCAAATACAGTCCTGTGTAAACATTAATTCCTACTCTTTTAATAGTTTTTTTTTGGGTGGGTTTAAAACCATAATAAAAATTGTAGTGGGACTAGTAGAACTAAAACTGCTACTAAAACCTTTACACATGACTGTATACCGTGATGCGATGACTAAACTGCATAATGTTTGATATCCTTACATTAGAATATTTTCTGTAAAATGAATCTCATTAGTTCCACATAAGATTTGCTATCAAGACCCAAAAGATTTTCTATTACAGCTTCCATTAAAATTCATATTATTTTAAAACATTACAGCAGCGTCTCTTCTCACATCAAGCAAGTCTCACAGATTATAGTGGTTGCTCGTTTTTTTTTCTTTTTTCTTTTCCCCCTTAACATTTGCTGGGAAAGCCTGTCTCTCTCAGTTGCTATGGAAACAAGAAAGAGACATGGTGAATCACTGCTGAGAGGAAATGCCTAAGAAATTGAGACTAAGGGGATTCCTCTGCCTCTCTCGGTTTCTCTGGCTTGCTTTGTACATTTGTATCAAGTCAAACCACATACAGCATTGAAGTGTTCAAAGCATATTTTTACTTTGTATACAATAGGTTAGAAATGGATTTAGACCCTATTTACTCCCCCAACACACACACACACACACACACACACACACACACACACACACTTCTGTATCATATATTTCATTTATATGGATAAGGTTACATATAGAGTAATAACATGATTTTTTTTTTCAGATATATTGAAAACAACAAAACGAATGAAATCCTTCATTTAGTATTCAGGCCCATGGCTAAGGCACTTGAGTTAAGCTCAGCTTAGGTCGTCTTAGTTTTGATTGCTTTTTCTAGGACTGAACAGAATTCCTGTGGCGATTTCAATTGATCGGACATGACTTAGAAAGCAACATGCCTTTCTGTATCACAATTCACTTAATTGCCACAATTCACTGTGTTTACATCGGGCAAAAAAACTAACTATGGAGTCTGAGGAACTTAGATCTTAGAGGACATAGAGGACATAGATCTGGGTTTGGATTTAAAACCCTTTCTGAATCTTTGAACATTCCTACATTCTTAAGATAGTCAGCCTCATCTTTATGAAATGAAGGAAACTTGGAACCACCGGAACACCATCAAGAGTTGGTCAACTGGCTGAAGTCAGTACCCAAGCAAGAAAGGCTTCATGGAGGTGAACAAGGAGCCAACATCTACAGTACAGTACGTTACCAGAGCTTTAAACATTCAATGCTGAGAACGTGCTGAAAGGACACCCATCTCAGAAATGCTTTATTAATCCACAGGCGCTTGACAGAATCTATTTCAGAGTGAACGGCATATAAGGGATTCTGTCAGCATGGTGGTGGCAGCATCCTTCCATAGAGGAGCTTCTGAAAATGTATCCACTGAGTGCAATAGAAACTTGCTGTCATCTTGTCATTGTGGATTATTGAGTGTAGACAGATGGCCAAATAAAATAAACGCAATCTATTTCAAATGAAGTCTATAACACGATGCATTGCGCAAAAACAAAGAGGTGTAAATATTTTTTTTGAACCCACTGTAAAATCTATATACATGCTATTTTTTATGGTTTTCATAAAAGACAAATGAAGCTTGGACACCAAACTTTGATAGCAGTCATATATTTGAGTTGTGTAGAAGCTGTGTCAGAACATAATAAAGATGAATGTTTTTATTTAGCCTTGAAGGGGTTCATGGATGGAATACAGAAGGGTCTGAGTATAGTGTGGGAATTGAAATTGGTCTAATGGACGACAGCGTCTCTCGTAGACATCTGTCTATAGCACAGTTTCTAGAACACGCGTTCATGTGTGCATGCAGTGAGACTAAATTAATTGGAATGTGGGTGCATCTGTATCCTGCGTTAAATCTAATCAGCCGTCTCTTTTGATTTCTCTGCTTCTTACAGTGAGACTCCATGACAGCATATCTGAAGAGGGATTCCACTACCTTGTCTTTGATTTGTAAGTAATTGTTTGTGTGTGTGTGTGTGTGTGTGTGTGTGTGTGTGTGTGTGTGTGTGTGTGTGTGTGTGAGCGAGCGCATGTCCATGGCCATTAGGAGGGAACATACACCACACTGGTCAGCATTTCAGGGTCGTCTCCTCCTCTTACCAAATTTAACCAGAATTCGAGGTCTGGCAGGCTGCTAATGAGGACTGTCGGCAGTCTGGATCAACCCACACTAATTGGCTGTGGGTGGGTGTGTTTTTCTTCTGGGATATAATGATGGATAACTAAACAGCCAATCAAATAGATTTTTGGACGTTCTCCTGAAGTGGTCGGTACCAGTGCAACACTTTCCTGTTTCTTTAATTAATTAACAAATTAATATTTTATGTAGCTAGCACATAGCGGTTAAGTCTTGGAAATGTGACAAACCATTTCCTTCAGACTCGTTAGGACTAAATTACATGTTAATTAGACTCTCAAACTGGAACTATATCCAAATGTGTTACCATATATTAGAAAATGTCATGGCTTGTTAATGAGCGTGTTTAACATTTACAATTATTTTACTAGTCTGAAAATATCGTGGTTAAATGGTATCACTGTAGTTGAAGCCTGCCTGCCTGCCTTCATCAAGCTTTGGTCTGTTGTACCTTTTGGCATGCTTTTCTGCCCGTCACACCTTACTTTTTTCCCACGCTATTCAGGGGGAAACTCTAGAGACTGTGAGGAGATAAGCAGTTTCTGAAACACCCAAACCAGCCCCACCAGGCATCAACAACCATGTCGCAGAGATCACACATTTTACACTTTTTGATATTTGATATGAACATTGAATTGAATTTCTTGACCTGATTCCAGTTTACAGGGTAAAGGCTTGGCGAAGTTTTATTGTAATCATAATAAAAAAATAATAAAAAACTGAAATCACAGCTGTTTTTAATACTGGAAGTAAAAGCATTTCCACATACACAATTTAATGAGAACTCACAGGATTGGGACTAAACAGCTGTGTGTCCAGAAGAAAACCACTTATTGATGAGACTAATTAGAAAAAGGCTTCGCTTTACTAGGAAGCATAAAGATCGGAGCAATGGAAAAAGTTCATGTGGTCTGATGGGTTCAGATTGACCCTATTCCAGAGTGATGAGTGCATTAGGTTAAGAAGGGAAGTGCATGAAGGTACAGTATGCGCACCCATCATGCATAGTGCTAACTGTACATGCCTCTGGAGGCAGTGTTACTGTATGATCTGGGGTTGCTTCAGTTGGGCAGGCCTTAGGCTCAGCAACATTATGTGGCAATAAAATGAAGTCAGCTGATGACCTGAATGTACTGAATGACCTGGTTATCACATCTATGACTATATTCTTCCTTGATTCCGCAGGCATAATCCAGGTCCAAGCTGCCACTATTTTACGAGGGGGTTAGGGCTACTGGTCATTTTTGTATGCGCTATACAGTACATACAATAAACTGTAAATATAAAATGTAGCATAATCTCTTTAAATAGGTGCATGCACAGTCTGTAAAAAAAAAAAAAAAAAAAAGACAGAACTTATTTCCTGTTTTTGTAATATACTCTGTCAGAATATGTTTTTACTGATATTATGAAAGTCAGCGATAAGGTAATTGTCTGATCATACACGGTGTCTAACTGTGAAACCATGACACGTGTTGGCTCACGTGAAATCTCTTCACACAGATATTACATTTACATAATGGATGTGTTTTTATCATCAGACCTAAGATTCTAAGGTTCTAAATCTTTTGTCTTTGGGCAATATTTTCTACACTAATGCAGCCTCTGTAATGCATATTTAATGTTTTGTATTTGCATGATGTATGCAGTGTCTTTTTAAAAAGCAAGCATGATGAAGTGTTAAGTATAACAGATGTATCGTCTAAGAATTACCTTGGAGAAATGTGTAGTATTATTTTTAAGTACAGTATAATTATTCCTTACAGATAATTATTTACCACTCTGCTTTATTTAAATTATTTACCACTCTGCTTTATTTAAAGCTGCTTTACTTTATCTTTAGTTCTCCCTGACGCTGCTAGCATGAAGAGCAAACGATCATGTTGATCAAGACTTGCATATTGGCGAGGAGTCAATGGACTTGCTTCACAGCACGACAGTCCAAATGCCACCAAATGTTTTGCCCTTTCCCGAATCTTTATATCGATATTTCCTTTGTAAGAGCATTTGTTACCAATAACCCCTCTGCTCTTTTACGCAAGTCTCTTTGTCTGTGTCTTTCGCTCGTACCAACACGATAATGACTCGATTGTTTCTTATGTTATGACTCAACCTTTTAGACCTTCTTTTAACTGCATCTGCTCCTTTACTGCCCTAAAAAAAAGGTAATTCAGCCAATTAGGCTGTTTTCCGTTCCGCTCTAGAGTTTGTGCACACACATTCAGTTAGTCATATAAACCGTCTTTGTTGCTTTCTTTAATGCAGTGGTGCATGTTTTCAGTCATTTAAATTGCTGAAATGCTAGAACAACTAATGAACTGTGCATCAATTATAATTGAATAACTTTTCGACTGATAAATATGCTGTTCCAAAGCATAAACAAGCAGAGATGCAGATTTTTGTCAGGATTTCTAGTATAGAAAAGACAGCTCTGGTGATTTTACTGTTTACACTATATACAGTACAAATCATGGAACTGGTGATTAAAAAGTGTTCAGATCAGATTGGACTATATAATAACATCATTTTTCATAATATTTAATGCTCCCAATCCATCTCCTTTTTTTTTTTTTTTTTTTTTTAAATAGGCATACATATATTTTATATCAGATAAAAAGACATTTGCTAAATACATTTTCATGACCTTTTATATAATGTTTGTAATTTTTTTTTTATTCAAATCATTCAATGATCTTAATTGTCGTTCAGATGAAATGTGGCCAATTTTGATTTCGCATAAAAAGACACAACCTGAAAAAGTGTATTAATCTAAAATGCAAAGTTAAGATACGCCAACACGGTTACGGACACTACCGATTTTTTTGCTTTTCAAGTTTTTACCAACAATTTTTATAGCTCAAAAATTTAAGCTTACACCAATTTTAGTATCAGTACTCATAAAGAAATATGACTAATTTGCATTGTTAATTAATTGTTAATTGAAAAATAGCCATTTTTGGAGCACATACTGTACAGTATAGAATCATCTCTCCATCACTTCCACATTGCACAAACTTCCGAAGTAGCTTCTTTGGCATAAACAATTTCTCTATTATATGTATAACATAAAAAAAGCACCAGTACTGGTTTGGCTGATAGACGATACTTTATACTGTATATCCGCTCCAGAACGTGCAGGGATTCTTAACAACTGTGCTACACGGGTTTGTCACGTGTTCCTATAACAAGCTTAAGTATTTATTAGTCACGTACAGTATTTTCTCCTGAATAAGGTGTTTATAGATTTGATGTACAGTTTATACTCTATATAACAGAGGGGACTTTGTCTCTGTCTGACTTTACTTTAGCAGAATGTAATGGATTTCATATTTCATATGATGTACAGTACATGGGCTAATGGGATTATGTCAGTTTAAAAAAATCTACAAAATGAAGATGACTGCAGGGGAAAAGAAATGTCTGTGTTATAGTTTAGGTCTGTCAGCTATAGTTAGTCAAAACCAAACAGGGAAACGGGTCTGAAATGTTCCTGAGATGTTATAGAAGCAATTGTTTTAACTCTTTTCTTTTAAGCACATTAGTCTTGCCATAGCATGGATGAGTGGGTGTCTGGTTTCTGTTCTCCATCTGCTTTTATTCTGGTTCTTTCAGCTAAGTTCCCCCCATTAAATACATACTACTAGATTGATTTTACATGTTAAATGTGTGAAAGTGTGTAAATGGTGCCCTGTGATGGACTCGTGTCCCATCCAGGATACATGTCCACCTCATGCACAGCATTCCCAGCATACTGTACTGTAGGTTCTGTATTATTATTCTCCGGATAAAATTATTCTCCGGATAAAAGCTGATTTACGTCCGAAATAGCACTGAAGGAAACTGAAGCACATGTCAGTGGAGTTGACATGTTCATTCTAATGCTTTTCAGAGTCACAGGAGGGGAGCTGTTTGAAGATATTGTGGCCAGAGAGTACTATAGTGAAGCTGATGCCAGGTTAGTATTCTGACATAATGATAATGAATAGTTGTGTATATACTGTATACAGTACCGCTTCTTATATTACATACAGTATTGATGTAATGATTTTTAAATATTATTTCCGCTTCTAGAAGTCACTATATTAAAAAGAAACTTGGATCTTAAAAATGATAATCAATGCTTTGGAATGGACAAATAATAAAATGTTTTATGTTAAATAAAATAAATGGGAATTTAATCTGCGTTACAATATGTGAGCAATGACTGTTTGTTTAAAATGTGTGTGTTTTTGTTGTGTATCTTGCTTTGCTGTGCATCTACTGTATATCCTTCCATACTTTCTTGTCCCGAGCTGAATCCTAATGCTAAAGGTCCGCTCCATTCCTGGTTAATGTAGATAGAGTTGTCTTTGCAACAGTGCAAGTACTCTATCCTGTTGTATATTTGTTAAATGTTTTGTGTTCATTGTGAATTGTATGTTTTATTCCACTTAAAAGACCTCGTATTCAGTAAACTCTTCACAGTGGTAACCGAATACTCGTACAGTATAAAGCTAAAGGATTTTTCCTGCGTTGACGTTTTTTCCATTTGTTGCTGTTGTGGGACGTTCTGTCGTATGTTTGATCTGTGCTTGCTGAACTGTATTTCTCCTCTTTTGCTTTCCTGCCATGTCTTTCTCTCCCTCAGTCATTGCATACAGCAGATTCTAGAGAGTGTAAATCATTGTCACCTAAGTGGTATTGTCCATCGAGACTTGAAGGTTAGTATGACAGCCGGAAACGTATGACAATCCTGGCTTGGCTCTCTGGATGAACAATTAACAACCACTCGATCACACGGATGCTGTGCTCTTTTAAGCTCACTGCACCCACCTTAACTTCTTCTGGTCTGCATCAGGGGTTGTAAAAGAAATATGCATGTAGTGTCAGAGAAACGTGCTCTAACTAGTGGCTGTGAGGTTTGACTCGAAGGGATGTCTACATGGAGTTACCCATAATCTGATGGAGTAGCTTATCAAGTTTTTCTTTTTCTTTTAGCAAGTAATTAATGTCAGAATAGAACGTCTGGTTTATCCTAATATCCTACTAGGGTCAAGCCCACAGCCACCTCTAGTGCAAACACCACTTCTGCGTTGAGATCAGAGAAAGTAGGATGGAGAGAACACTGAAAGGAATGCGAAGTGGATTTATCGCCCAGTATTTTGACTTCAATTTCCAATTAGGTAACACTTAAGTTGAATAAATCCTAGCTTTTTCTATAGGCCATGTTAAGCCTAGATTCTTTAGTTCACTCCACAACTCCTCTAACTTCCTTGGTCTCAATGCAAATGCAGTGTGTGTGAGCTCATGACTAACCCACACCCCCCTGGTGTTTGCATGCAGTCATTGCATTCAGCAGATCCTTGAGGCCGTTCTCCACTGCCACCAGATGGGAGTGGTCCATCGCGACCTGAAGGTGAGTAAATGCACTAGGGGGTCCGAAACACCGAATAAATGTTTCTTTTCTCCTTCAATCAATGCACTAATAAATCAAATATTATGGGGATCTTATGGTCATATTGTGGTGAACTTCGATAATGTTGATAAGCTAATGTCCTTCAAGTCACTGACATTTTGTTCATTCCTTAACTCTCAATGTCTGGGGTTTAAAGAGCATACACACCAACCGTACCCCAATTTCGCACCAATAATGAGTGCTCTCAGTGTTTCCTCTAGTCAAGGCTTCGGTTATTCCCCCAAAGTTTTGACTGTTGGATTAAACGGTGTTTGAGACAATAACATAATATACTTGCATCATAAACTTTTGTTTGTCTATAAACGAGTGATGCGTATGATAATGTTACCTTAGCCGAAACGACAAAATCCCCCGTCCCTTCCATCCCCCAGCGCACCAGTGCCAAGGTTCCGAATGCTGAACGTTAATTTGCTAATCAAATGAGCCAGGTGCAGCTACGAGTGTAATCCTTTCCCTGCTTTTAGAGTCCAGACTCGGTCATATGATTCGCCGTTGCTACAGCGTTACCATGGCAAACACACGGAGGGTTGGGCGTGGTGGTGGAGATGAAGTCAATAGAGACTAAACATTAAAAGAAAAGATAATATTTGCACAGACATAATATCTAAATTAGGTTCGCGTTGAAAAACAATATGTTTGGCTAGAGTTGTTAACTTACACACGTGCAAACTTGCACACAGTGCAGTTACATTTATTCCGATTCGCCAGACTCTACAGCGAGCAGAACACGACTGTATAAACGTCATAAGAAGCTACCTTTTTTGGTTCCTACACACTAGCATTTTACTCCATCCTGGAACCCCACACCAGTTCCCCTCTCTCTCTCTCTCTCTCTCTCTCTCTCTCTCCATGCCACACAATCTAATCATTGCTTATAAGCTCTATTAGGCTTGTGTGGGTGCAGACTATTTGTTAAAGCTCTTCCAATGTGCTCAGAATGATTGTACTGTACATACCCGTAGTGCCATCTATTGAAAGGTCATTATTTGTCCTTGCTGTAAAGCAAATTTTGACATGCATCTTTACGTTGGCATCCTACAATATAAATAAATTTGGTTGATTATTACAGATGTGCTATGCTTTTCAATGTCTTCAGTTAGACCGAACCATTTGTGTAGGTCAGGACTACTGTGGAAGGTGTTTCCCCTGACTTGCACCGACATGTCTGCACCTCCCACTCCCAAACAGATATGTGAAGAATGAATACAAGAACAGTATCATGGTTTGCTTTAGACTACTTTGCTTTTGTGAGAGCATGTGTTCTACTACATAATAGCTCTTGGACTGACTAGGTGTACTTCTTTTACTGTAAAATACATACAGTACTGATTGCACTCCATACAAGTTGTACATTGAGGTATTTTAAAGGTAAATGCTTTTAAAGGTATGCAAAAGCAATGGCTGCACTGTCGATGTTAATGTAGCAATGGCTGCGTTAGCATCGATCGCACCCCCCCTTGTAGCATGGTAGCACCTTATTAGCATAAATGTTTCTGCATGAGTCACAGCGAATGGCTGCCCGACTAACTGCACCTGAATGACCTGACCTCTGGACGCCTTTGTGAGAACGTTACTTCGGCTCCTTTTGCTGTTTTGCTACTGTATGAACCTTTATAGGTTATTTATAGTCTCAATAAATTAAGAGCTGAGTGACACGTTCGTGACCACCAAGTAAAATATAAGGACTTGTTGGTAATATTTACGAATTTCTATGGGTTGTGCATGGTGTTTGATCATTGATTGTGCAATGATTTAAATAAACAAAATTGGTCAAATTAAGTAATTCAGAGAGTTAGCTGCACTTTAACTACAAAGTTCACAAAATCTCAGTGAAAATGTTTTTTTAGTTATGATCACACCTATTACAGTTATTTGTGTAATTGTCAATTACAGTTACATTTTGGAAAGTCCATTATTGTCAATATATGCCGATCAGCCATAACATTAAAACCATAAAAAAATATTAAGCCCAGTATTGTGTGGGTTCCCCTTATGCCACCAAAACAGCTCTGACCCCTCGAGGCATGACTCCACAAGCCCTCCGAAGGTGTGCTGTGGTACAGTATCTGGCACCAGGACATTACCAGCCAGTCCTGTAAATTGCAAGTTTGGGGCCTCCATGGATCAGACTTGTTTGTCAGGCACATCACATGGGATGGGTAATTGATCAGATTTAGATCTGGTGAATTTGTAGGCCGGATCAACAACTTTGAACATTTTGCCTTCTAATCCCCATGCAGCAAGCTGTGGTGCACTGAGTGTTCTGGTGCCTTTCTATCCTAGTCAGCAATTTGTGCTACATTGGCTTTTCCCTGGGTTTTGACGAGACAGGCTAGCATTTGCTCCCCGCAGGCACACAGTAGATGAGGCTTGGGTGCCAATCATCCTTTCACCAGTCTATTGGTATTTAATTGCTGATCAATATGAATATTATATGGTGTTAGTGTTATGGCTCTTCTGTGTGTGTAACGTATATTCAGTTCCAGCTGTCTGACTGGGTTATGCACAAGTTTCTATCTTCAAGCATATATTGTACAGTATGGGGGAGTTATAACCTGTACTTATCTATTATCATGTCCGTAATCTAAAGTTTATTCCTTAATAGCTTTATTTGAAGGTTTTTGGCACACTCATGCACCTATGTACTCAATTCACAGTGATATTTCCAAAACTTTAGATTAAGCTTTTATTGCTTCATTTATACTTCTTTAATTTCATCAGTAGCAACTGTGCATAACCCTGAGGGCATTTCTCTTGAGGAGGACCTGGGTCAAAAATGATTCTTTGAAGAAGTAGCATTTTACCTATAATTAAGCATCATGAAGTTTTTAAACTGTGGACCACAAAAGTGTAACGCCATGTTGGCTGGGAAAATAAGTTATATTCCCAGTTTAAATTAGTGTATTGGGTTTTAATAATGCTCTTAAATCTGTCCAAAACTATTACATCCTAGTGAAGCATTTAAGATTCTATAAACATTCTTGATCCAGGGTCAAACTCATAATGTTTTTTTTAAATATAAAACACTCGGGTCCCAAGTCACATCTGAAGTTACTCTCTTTGCTTTTGTAACTTAAGCCTGAGAACCTGCTTTTAGCCAGCAAACTCAAGGGAGCTGCAGTGAAACTGGCTGACTTTGGCTTGGCCATTGAGGTGCAGGGAGACCAGCAAGCATGGTTTGGTGCGTATTTACCTCAACACACAACCATCATAAATATGTCAGTGTCATATATACAGTATACACAAACGTGACAGCAGTGCAATGCATAAACTCTAACCTCTATGGCATAGTTGTTGGTGCAAAGTGAGCTGGATTGGGCATTTTAGAAATTACTTGGGATTTTCAAACACAAGAATGTAGATCAACCGACTGAGGATCACATTGTGTTTTCTTTCTTTCTTTAAATTGCTTAATATAATGTTGAAACAGAAATATTGCTAAATGGATTATTTGGCTCACATCAACATTGACAAAAAAAGAGAGAAATAAATATTACATAAAAAGTCCACAGTGGAGGGGAATAATTTTTTTTTTAAAAAGGTTTTATATCTAAGCAGAATATCTGCCTGATCTTTTATTCAAATTTTATTGGGTGTTGTTTCATATGCAGTGGCCAATCCTTTTTTTTTATTGCATTAATATTTAAATGATCAAACTCAGTTTTTTGATGCATTAATAGTCATTAGAGAAATCACTTTCCTAAATTTTCAGTGTCTAATAGGACAAATTAGCATTTTGTCTGCGGTTTTGGCACAGTGCCAAATGCACAACATGATGTTAGATGATTATTAATTAACAATTATGTGCAATATGCCCACTTTTGCATTATTCATAGCCATCTTATTAATTATTTAATGTAAATGTGTAATGCAAATAAATGAGCCGAGACACACCCTGAGCAAATAGAAAAGGGCTTTTGAAGTGATTATATATTTCAATAGACTAACACATGCTAATGCACAATAGACTAATGCACATTCAGCCCCTGCTGTCACAAAGCAGACAACGAGACAGCTGATGCTCAAAAGGACTAGGTTGATCTAAAAAGAGGAACCGTTCTGTGAGGGTGCTGCACAATGTTTATTCCTTTCACCTTTTATTCTTTTCTAATATATAGCAACCTTATTTATACACAGTCTGGCCAAAAAACAGCCACAATTTGGATTTTAATAAGCAAATACTTAAGCTCCTTTGATTGGATTATTTTTGCATTGATTAATATGTTTCAATTATTAATATTGTGACAATTATTTAAACCCTAATCAATGCAGTGAGTAGCTCTTAATCAACCAGGTCACATATCCCATGGTCATGAAAATGATGTTAGTGTGTTTCAGAAGGGTCAACCAAATAAACAACAAAGGAGACTTATAAAGTTACTGGAAATGGGTTAAGAACTGTCCAGTGCATTATTAAAACCTGAAAGGATAATCATGAAACTTCATAGAAGAAATGTGGTCAGGAAAACAAAAAAGGAATGATCGAAGATCAGAGATCAATCAGTAAAGTTGCATTGTAAATAATGGACAGTAGAAATCAGATCTGTGTTTAATAGTGAAAGTCAAAGCGTTTTCATATTTTCGTTGTCATGTGACAAGGAGCCATAGTAGTGGAACCAAACAGCTGTGAAAAGTTTGCGAATGAGCAATGTAAAAAAGTCATGTGGTCTCATACAGCAAGTCCAGATTTACCCTGTTACAGAGTGATGGGGATGTCAGGGTATGAAGGTAAATGCATGAACGATGCACCCATCATGCATTGTGCCCACTGTGCAAGCCTCTGGAGGCTGTTTTGCTGTGAATCAGGACAGCAATAAATGTTGTGGCATCACATATCGTTGTTGAAACAATGCCAGAATCAATGCAGGCCATAATTAAAGCTAAAGGTGATTTAGTGAATTATTAGTATGCATGATACAATTTTTTTTTAAAGAATTTGTTAAAAGGATTCTTGCTATTACAGTGAAGAGTAAAATATCATATGTTACACTTGACAACTTTAGTGTCAAATCTTGACTGTTAGCTTGATGTATTGTGTGATAATCCTGACTTGGTCTTTTTCTTCTTCTTTGTTTGTCTCAAAGGATTTGCTGGCACTCCTGGTTACTTGTCTCCTGAGGTCTTAAGAAAGGAGCCCTATGGGAAGCCAGTTGATATGTGGGCTTGTGGTGCGTCTTTTATAATCAGATAAATACAGTGTCAGTTTTTTGAACCCCTCTTTGCCTTCCTATAAATGTCCCCTTATATTTGACTGTATGCGTCCTCACACATGTAAAATTGCATTATAGCCTACATGTACAGAACTAATAGTATACAATATGACCCAAAGCTTACAGTACT
The DNA here is from genome assembly GCA_030522415.1 of Channallabes apus. NCBI lineage: Eukaryota > Metazoa > Chordata > Actinopteri > Siluriformes > Clariidae > Channallabes > Channallabes apus. The sequence continues at coordinate 21,299,666 of CM060108.1, read as the reverse complement.
GTATGTTGGTCAAAGACAGTAGATCTTGTATCCCCTTATGTCATTCATGCACTGGATTGTGACAACTCCTTTTACTAACATCTAAACCTTTCATATGTAGTTTATTGTCTTTTATTCACTTTCATGTGCGATAGAGAATGTATGGATGAGGAAACTAAAGAAGTTTTGTTCTGACAGTGAAAACTATACGACTATAATTGGAAGCATGATAAAGGGGCCTCCACCAGAAAACTGCCATCCGGATTAAACATTAGTTTGCTTCTGCCTGTAACTTGTTGAACATTACACAGTGTAGATATGTTAGAAAAGAGTGATCCTAATTATAATACTGAACATTAAACCCAATATTTTGTATAGCTGGCTCTTCTGGGAGAATCTTCAGCAATATGGTACTGTATCTGGCACCAGGACATTTCGGGCAGATCTTTTGCGTGCTATGGGTTTGGGGAAACAAATATTTGGCTAGAGCAGCAGGGACAATTAAAAAGTTTTTTGTTTCCCTTAGCATTTTCTTGCTCTTTGATGGTCACATTTAACTGACTGAAAGTTAAACAGAAAGAGTGTGTACTTAGCTAGAACTCCAGAACACTTCATGGTCAGTGACTCCATACAAAGGGACTTGTATCTGGGGTATTTAATCTTATCTGCAAAGGACTGACGTGGCTTCAGGCTTTTATTCCAGCCAAGCAGGAGTCCCACCTGATTCCATTTATTTAATTAATTGACCTTGGTCTTCAAATGACTGTTTTGGTGTGTGTCCTGAATGACTGGAATGATGTAAATGTGCAAACACTAATATGGTTATGAAGAAAAGCACATGCAATTAGTACCATTTGTTCAATATTCATGTTTGTCAATCCATACAAGTTCCTCTGTATTACCAGTCAGAACAGTCCAAAGCATGTTGGATATCAGTTATTGTACTCTGTTTGGAGTAACCAGTCATGCTAATGGTACCACACAAGATCTGTGTGATTAAATCGATTATGCAATTTAATCGATGCTTTGTTGGTCTAGTCATTTAATTGAATTAACATTTTTACAATTGTTTAAATTTCCAACCATTACATGACATAAAAAAAAAAGTTTTTGCAAAAAAAATACAAACCACTTGCGTCTTTCACAATGCACTTGCAAAATAGTCTTGCATAGCAAAGTTATTACCTCTTCTTCTTCTTTTTTGTCTTCTTCATTTAAGTCATTTATTGGCAGTTGGTACGTTCCAATCACCTACTGTACTAGACTACTTTAGAGGAAAAGATTGGCAAGAAAAAGATACCCGCTTATGATACATTTAAACAATCGACAACATGCGTTCCGCTGCAATTTAATGTTTATTAAAAACATTTATCAGTTTGTAATACTTCAGTCCATCTGTAGGAAATATACTGTGGCTGCATAACCAAATCAGAAAGTACTGTACACATTAGTCCTATTGAATCAAATTGGAAATTGCACAGCTCTGCCAATTATAATTTCAATGAATTTCGATGGAGTACAGTGTCTGCATGTTGAGAGATCTCAGTTCTCAGAAAAAGGCTTCTTTTTTTTTTTTACATGGATTCTAAGGTTTATTATTGTTATTATAAAGGCTGCTTTTTTGTCTGTTATAACCAGCATTATGCCACATAAAGTGCCCCAGCCAGACAGGTAGGCAGGTGTTATTGTTCAGCGTACAGTGTCTGAGTTGAGGACCAGAGTCTAGTTATGTCACATTGTGGCCACACTTGAAATTGGTACAGAAGTATGTCTACAGTATGAAAACAATAGCCATATTTGCTTAAAGAAGCAGTATGAGGGCAAGAGTGACTTTCATCCACAATAGCCTATGGAACACTCAGTGATGTTGATCTCCAAGTATTTGGGCAGTGGTAGCTCAGTGCATTAAGGAGTTATGATGGGAAGGTCAGAAATTCATGACCCAGCTCTACCAAATTACCCCTGTTGGGCCCTTAAAGCAAGGCTCTTAACCCTGCCTGCTCCTGGAACGCCGTATCATGGCTGCTCAGGTGCTTTGACCTCAAATTCCTAACAAGCTGAGACATGAAAAGAAAAGAATTTCAATGTGCACTAAAGTGACAAAGGCTTAACTTGTACTAGTATAATCTGTTGTAAACTCTTTGATACATAACCTTCAGTAGTGCTGAAGGAGTCCAGTGGTGACCAAGAACATATGGAATTAGAATGGAAGCCTTTTATCTCTTATATGCTGCGCATATGCGATGATGCACATGAGGGAAATGAGCAAATTTCAAAACTCAACAACTAATAGTTTATTTTGTGTCATTTACATTTCACTAATAAAATAATAATAATATATGCATGAGTCAGCCTGTGTCTCTCCATGTTGTCAACAGGTGTGATTCTTTACATCTTGCTGGTGGGTTATCCTCCATTCTGGGATGAAGATCAGCACAGACTTTACCAGCAGATCAAGGCTGGTGCTTATGATGTAAGTAACATGACACTGATCATGCACACGGATAGGGCTGCACGATATTAGGAAAATGATGTAATGATCATACTAAAATAAACAGGTAATAGATATTCGTCTGATGTAATTAAATCTAATTCAGGCTAAAAAGAAACTATATGTCAAGGAAGTTCAAAACACTATGAATGACTTAAAACCCTCAGCAGATATTCTGACTTCTGGTTTGCTGTTACCATAGACCTGCCAACACAATATGAATTACTTTCAAACATTACTTTTTATTTACGTGTAACCATACACTCATCGATTTCATTTATCGCAATTCTTTGTGATACAGATACAGATACATTATCGCGATAACGATAATTTATTGATATATTGTGCAGCCCTACTGATGGATTCAAACCTTACCTGCAAAAATATATATTTTGCAATCTCTCCACATTCAGATACATTATGAAAGAGAATGAGATGCGCTGGAGATAGAACACAATTTTCCCCATCTTGTCTTTGCCCCAGAGCAGTCATGTAAACTCTATTTAAAGCATAAATATTTTCAAAAGCCTTTTTACCTTTCAGTTCCTGTGCAAGGTTCCTCTTTTTATCCTGCAAATGTTGGTTTTGCTTTCAAAATTACTACTAAACTGCTTTTAGTGGCTTTCATATCACGTCTAAGGTCAGTCACTTTCATGTCTGCTGCTCCTGATGACTCTCGGTAGTATATCGCTGGTCTCTTCCAGTGCATAGACATACAGTACAGTAGACCTGATCTTCTGTTCACATTAGGATGAGCCATGTCTGGATTTGTCTCACGTAGATGCATTAATTAAAAATTTCATGTGAAGTTGGAAAAAAGCCCATTTTACTGAACATGTTCAAGAGCGAAGTCAAAATACATTCGTCTAAGATACATTCTTGCTGTAACGCGTTCCCTGATGTTTGTTTAGCCGTCACAACCACTATTACTTTATACTGTTATATAGTAACATGATGGCTAACTTCCTGTAAATTATGCAAATGCTAAGCATTACTAAGAATATACGCATTTCTTAGTCAGTTTATTATTTTAGCTTAGAAAATAAAATCTAGAGAAAATCCACCACAATGTTCATCATGCAGAACCCAGCTGTCCATCAAACATATTTTATTTGACTGTAACTCTTTTACTGCTTTAAGGAACTTGTTTTACTCTGTTGACACTTTGGAAAAAGTTAAGTAAATCCAAATGCAGTTTTCAAGTTCTTAGCAAAAATTTATTTTAAACATCTTATCTAGTTTTAATATTGAATAACAAAACTGTCTCTCGCCATGAATATACAGTAGCCATACAAGCATACAAGAAAGAATTACCGCGACAATACAGCATAGCATGGAGGTGATCAGTATTCAATTCATGTCTGTGTTTGTGTGCAGTTTCCTTCTCCTGAGTGGGACACGGTGACCCCAGAGGCCAAAGATCTGATTAATAAGATGCTGACCATCAACCCTGCCAAACGCATTACTGCTGCGGAGGCCCTCAAACACCCATGGATCTGCGTATGTATTGTCTTCTTCCCCCGTCCTCATTCTTCACCTCTCGCTCTGACACGCGCACAAACACACACGAAAGCTGTTTTTTATGAACACATCCAATTTCAATCTTTAGACCTAATCTGATGGCTTATCCTTTCATCCCTACTTATTATTGCTCCTAATTCTCTCCTCCTCCCACACCTCCTATTGAGGTATTTTAATATTTCTACAGCTTTTGTGTATTTTTAATCCCCTCTAAGTGTACTGGTCATTGTTCTTTACAGACACGTACACACTTATCCATTAATTCATCTATTATTACAACTGCCTACATGCACTATATATAAACATATCTAGCAAGCTACTATCTATATTTAGAAATGTTTTTAACTTATTCCTCTGTTTCTATAGCAACGCTCTACAGTGGCCTCTATGATGCACAGACAGGAGACTGTGGAATGCCTGAAGAAGTTTAATGCCAGGAGAAAGCTAAAGGTGACACACACACACACAAACAGTGCACTACTATTGGTGCAGCTTTAAAAAATAATTAAAAATACAAGGAAAAAAATTAATCATCTCAAAAAAAAGTAGGTGGACTCTCACCTTCTTGGACTTAATCATTACCTCCTACACTAATGTTTCACGCAGTCATGACCTTAACCAGTTTAAAGTCCCTCACACTCATCTGCTGCCCGTTTCTTCTTACAGGGAGCGATCCTGACCACCATGCTCGCCACAAAGACCTTCTCAAGTAAGTCTCGACCCTGTTTTATCAGTATTTAAATGCTTTTGGGGTTCATCAGATATTGTTGTTGAAACAAATTTACAGGCTTGTTGCCAATAAGGACGGTGCAAGATTGTCTATGAAACAGTCATACGAGAATAAAGAGTATATGTTGGTGCCAACGTATTTAGGCTTTGACCTACGATTGATTTGTAAAACCAATTTATAAAGATAACCTAAAGATATCCGCTAACTAAAGAACCATTTGAGGAACCGATGCTGGGTCTAACCACTGTGGGTAGAAACTTTACTCTACGCTTGACATGTACATAAATTTGTAAACAGCTATGCCAACAGAAGCTGGCACAATTGTAGTACTGTAGCCTTGACCTGGCAAAACGAAGCATACTTAGAAAGTGAATCGAAAGGGCTGAGAATGCTGAAAGGTCATTATAATGGAAAAGGAAGTGAGAACTGAGGGCTTCAGCTCAGAATCAGAAGTTAACACCAAAAAGATAAACAGTAAACTACACTCGCAAAACAGTATTAAAATAGGTTCGATACGAGTAAAATCATTTCTAAGGAGAAAACATAATAGTCCAGTGTATGCTTTGCATTTCTTAAGAAATAGATCTACAGTATGGGATGATTACAGTACATTCGTCACTTAGTGACTCATAAAGATCAATGACTCAAACTCAACTTCTCCTTTGTCAAGTAAATGTAACGTGGTGGGCGGGGCAGCGCGGTGTGCTAGTCTTAAGCCCAGTTCTCACTTTTCACGCTTTTTGCTCTGAAACACTTCAGTTTTACGATCATGGTTTAAAGTGGCTTCGACATCATTAGCTACAGCATAGCAACCAAAGCTATGGCCTCTGAGTGAAAAGTTTGATTATTACTTTTTATTGTTGTAAATTGTTTTATTTGGATTTTTATGTCATTTTTTATTCTTATTATTGTCTGGTTCTATGATTGCAGCTATTTTAGGATTGTATAACATTTTGGTCAACTAAGTTGTGCTTTAAAAATACATTTGACAAAGTGCTAAAGTTAAGGTAAAATACACTCTGGTTCTGGCCTGTCAGACAAATGTAACCCATACAGTCCAAAAAGCCTGATAGCGTTGAGGTAGGTTAATGAATGTGCTTCCTGTCATTCATTAACCAAACGAACAAAAACAAATCTTAAAAGATGTTCATTAATGCATGGTGTTAAACCTTGATGCATCATGTTTCAGGCTTGGTTTTAAAAAAAACTACCATCTTTCCTTGCATTGCATTGCAAGTGTCATCCTGCCAGACGTGCAACTGTACTCACATCTCTGCTTCACGTGTGAAACCCCAGACTTAACGTAAACGCCCTCAACCTAACATTTCTCCTTCTGTGCCGTAGACCAATAAGCAGAAGTTTTCTTTTTAAAACTTAAAGCACTTGATCATGTCATGTGGCTGCCAGTTCCGGGTGCGACTATGGCTGCCTTCATTACCACAGACATATTTAACAGGCTATAAAAAGCTGTAGTTTTTCTCGCATATTTTTAAAGCATGTTAAAAATTGCCGTTAATCTGTGGATCACTGTGGGTGGATCACTACAGGTCACCCTGACAATTGCCTGATGTGGCAATTAATTGCAAAAATTGTGTAAATAGGAACTCGGCTTTGGTGACTTGGCTTCAGATTTCATTTTTGATATCCCCCCCCCCCCCCCGACACTTTCCCCAATCCAGTCTGACCAGTTTTCCCAGACTAGGGTCTAAAACAAACACATAAAGATCTCAACGTCAAACGCACAAGATCTCAACGTCTGTGTCTTTTTAAACTGCTGCTCATTCTACAGCCGTCATTCTGTCCATAGAAGACTATAATCTGTCGGTTATGTTGCTTAGCAACCAAAGTTTACTCTTCACAGGATGCATTGGCTGAAGGAAGAAAGCATTATCCCCAATAAATTGACAGGTTGATTTACAGCAGCATTTCATCATCATGCCTTCAGCTCGGATTAAATGAGTGTAGCACATGCCCTCGAGTGTCTTACGTCTTCAGTAATTTGCTGTGCCGTCTGATAGTTTTGTCAAAGCTCTCCGTCACCTCTTACAAAACAAACTTTTGAATCATTACATGGATTTAACATTAAGGGGTATATTATAGGTGTATGTCATTTTTCTTTTATAAGTCAAGGTTAATATTTAAGATCTCATCTCGGTGTTTGTGGGTGTATGGGCACTACATGAAACTCAGATTTCCACAGATAATTACCCAGTAGTTCGAATAATTATAGTCGCATTACATGAATTACTTTGTCAATCAAAAGCTATTTTTCTTTTTTTTTTTATATACAAGCGCTTTTTTTGTCTCACTGTCAACACCTCACTTGTACACACTTCAGAATGTGTGAGAATACACACCAAGTAGGCCTACTGCTGTGTGTGCGTGTTTTGAGGTCACTAAGATGAGAGGGTTGATAATGTTATTAATGATCCACTCTTTCACATTTGTATTTACTCTTTTTTTTTTTTTTTTTTTTTTCTGTTCTTCAGAAGGGAACCCATACAAGAAGCCTGATAGTGTTAAGGTAGGTTAATGAATGCTCTTCCTGACAAATCTTGAAAGATGTTGGTTAATGCACGGTGTAAAACCTTGAGGCTTCAGTCTGTATCATGTTTCGAACTTGATTTGAAGACTCTACTGTCTTTCCTTGCATTGCATTGCAGCTCATCACAAGTGCCCTACTGCCAGACATGCAACTGTTCTCACATGTGAAGCCCTAAAGTTAACGTAACCCCCTTTAACCATTCGCTTCGTCCCTCTCACCACCCTAACATTTCTCCTTCTTTGTTATACTGTATACAAGTAGGTTAACTTCATTCACGATGGGAAATTTTCTTCCAGCTCCATGTGATGCGTAGCAGAAGGTTGTACATCTGTTGTGCGAAAAATCCAGGCCTGTGCCAATCAGCGAGATTAGTTTATAATGATTGTGGAAGAGCTGAAGCCTTCCTCATCTAGATTTCAGTTTGATTGAATAATGACAGCACTTTAGACCAGGTACAACAGACGTATGACAAAATTCTCCATATTCAAACAGGATAAATATGGAATCTTATTATATTATTATATATTAAATTATTTATAAATGTTTGGTTTTTGCTGTTTTTTTTTGTGTAGATGAGAGGTCTGATGAATTTGCACAAAAGAAGCATTTCCTGATTATCGAATGAGCATGTTTGTTTGTTTCTAACTTCTATAATGCAGGAAGTCTAATTCTGCATGTTTGCGGTGGTGAGAATTTTGAGGTGAATGTGTAAGGCTCCATACTTCCTATTAGTGCTTTTATATATATTTATCTTTTAAAAATAATTCGTACTACAGTATAATTTCCTCCAATAGAAACATTTATCCAGAAGTACATTAACAAAGAAATTAAAGAAATGATTCTTCACCTTAATTGCTATGGAATGTACAAAGGAGAAATAATGGAATATAATGTTTTAATGACATTCTTCCTTTTTTAAATAAAGACGACAATTGTAATTTGTAACTTAATGTAATGAAATTGCTGTACAAAAATCAGCAATGAATATGAAGCGTTATTCTTCAAAACCTGTTGAATCCGTCTGGGTGTTGAGTCAAAAAGACTCCGCAGTACTTTGGTGTCACTTGCTCAATCCATGTTGCTTGATGGCTTCCTGAAGATCATGTAAAGAAATGTGCCACAGAAGTTCGCAATACACTTGAAGTCTCGAGTTTTAGGCATTTTTGTGCAGAGGTGGATACCCCAGCTTCAGAAAGTAGACACGTACTGTATTTGTCCATCAATCTAAACCATCTGATTCTGATTAGCACAATTCTTCAGCTAGGAAGGCAAGAACTAATTACTGACATCACCTGTTTGTGAGAACTATACTGTAATACATGGAATATGTTGTCATAGTACTTTTCGCCACTGCTGTACGTACATTAAATTTCTGTAGCAATACATCTGTGCATTTACAACAACAAAAAGCAGAGGGTCTTTTTGGACATATCCGTTCCCCGGTCGAGAAATAATATATGTATTAAAATATAAATTGTATTATTATTACTATTATAATTAAAATTTTATTTTGTTAAACAGGGTAACTGCAAAGTGGATGCGTGCTAAAATATAGACCGGGCCCTTGCACAGAATATATGACTTTTTTATAGGGAAGAGTAGAAAAATTCACTTTAATTTGCTCTCTTGACTTCACTATGTCATGAAGCCCTGCTTCTTATCCTGGCTAAAAGTGAAGTCACCTGGGTTGAGAATTTGAAAGTATTCTCATATCGATGTAATATTGGGATGGGATTATTTTTGCTTTTGTAAAGGTGTATGAATTCTCAATTCCAGTTTCTGTAAGATGTTCTGAAAGAAAATTATAAAATAATGAATGCTAAATCACTTAAATAAGACCAGCAGCGTAATCTTTTCTGTTGTGCAACTCTTTTTCTTGGAACGATTCAGACTGACCTCATTCTACCTCTAAGGATACAGCAAGCTGGAAAATGGATTGTATTGTAGTAAGAAGAAAAATAGTTCCCACAATGTAGTCTGGTTTCTTTGCTCTGTATTGGAAATTACAGAAATCGTTTATAAGAACATTTCGTTTGTCCGTTTCCCTTTTTTCATCCCTTTTATGTCTTAAATGTATAGAAATGGACTTTCATTTCAAAATCTTTCTTTAATCCTTTTTATTTTATAGCTCTGACTATAATTTTCTGAGTTCTGCCTTTTTTCCCCTCATAGTGATCGGAACATACAGTATACACACGTGCATCTCCATAAATTAGAATATCATTGAAAAAGATTTATTTCAATAATTCAATTCAAAAAGTGAAACTCATAATGTAGGTTCATTACACACAGACTGATGTATTGAAAGTGTTTATTGCCTCTCATTTTCATTATTATGGCTTACAGCTAATGAAAACTCAAAGATCAGTATCTCATAAAATTAGAATATTACTCGAGACAAATAAAAAAAAAAAAAGATTTTAGCACAGAAATGTTGGACTACTGAAAAATATAAATATATTATGTAATGTACAGCACTCAATACTTGGCCTGGACTTCCTATGCATAAATTACTATAGCAATGCGGCATGGCATGAAGGCAATTATACTCTGGGATCTTGATTTCCAAATGAAATGCAAAATTTACTTGAATCTGAAGAGAGGATTTTGCCCCACTGAACAACAGTCAAATCCTTAGGTAAGAAGCCTCTGAGGTGGTTTCTGGTTCATGAGTGGCTTGACACAAGTAATGCAACAGTTGTAGCCCATGTCCTGGATACGTCTGTGCGTGGTGGCTCTTGAAGCACTGACTTCAGCTGCTGTCCACTCTTTGTAACTCTCCCCCAAATCCTTGAATGGGCTTTGCTTCACAATCCTATTAAGGCTGCAGATAACTGATTGCTCCCTGTTGCTTGTGCACATTTTTTGTACCACATTTTTTTCTCTCTATTCAACTTTCCATTAATGCTTGGATAACAGCACTCTGGGAACAGCCAGCCTACTGAACCAGACTGAGAGATCATTTAAAGGCTCAGGAAACCTTTTGTAGGTGTTTTGAGTTAATTAGCTGATTAGAGTCTGACACCATGGGTGTCCGTTATTGAACTATTTCATAATATTCAAATCTTCTGAGGTACTGAATTGAGTTTTCATCAGCTGTAAGTCATAATCATTAAAATGAAAGAAATGTATAAATACATCAGTCTGTGTGTAATGAATCTATGTAACAAATTTCACTTTTTAATTGAATTACTGAAATAAACTTTTCGATGATATTCTAATTTATTGAGATGCACCTATGTGTGGGTGTGTAGTACAGTATGTATATACAGTGTATATAAAATCATCTAAAATCATATTTTTAAATGATTATGTAGTCAGACATTTCATTTAGTGATCTTCTTACATGAATAACCTTCTTGTATTACAAATTGTTGTTCTCAGTTTGGGAATCTTATTAGTGTACCTCACATTGGTCATAATTTTTTAGTCCATGTTTTAAGCAGCTACTGTACATACTGCTTATTGATCAATAGCTTCACACATTGCACAAATGCAGAATGGGTCGCACCATTTCCTGTTTCCTCATTGGACAGCTTTGCGTGTCTTGTTTTTGTCCATTCCCCTTTTTAGATCAACAACAAAGGCAACGTAGTCACCAGCCCTAAAGAGGCAGTCCCCTCTCCTGCTCTGGTACACTCTCTGTCTGTGTGTCTCTGATCTCATTATACCTCATGTTTTCTGCCTTTGTTTGAGCATTTCATCTGTTTCTTGTGTAATAATCAGTGGCACATCCGTCAAAGGAGTACTAAATTATTTTAAAAGAATAGCCGGGTTAAAATGTTAACTGCATTTAAACACTATCGTTAAAAGAGCACACGCATTTCAAAATTAATTTTAAGACTTATTAAATATGCTTAATTATCATGTCACTATTCTGTACTGCTCTCATGCTCTCGATCAATAATGTCGCTAGAACTCCAGACATTTTGAGCCACTGTTTACTCGCTAACAAATTATTACACTTGAAGGTGTAACTGCTTAGTTGTGTTAATTCACTTACGGTTACTGCAAAACATATGAACAAACCTAAAAATACAGGAGCAAATCAGGAATCACAGCAAGCTAACCAAAGCGGAAAAAAACACACACAGAATTAACAGAAATGTTGGGTCCTTATTGAACATTACATGCGCATTGTTGATTGGACCTGGCAAATGACTGGCTGAGAAAAATAATTACTCAAATTATTTAATTTAAAGCTGCTTATATTATTATTATAGGTAAGCGTTATTGTTTCTTAATAAGGAAGTTTAAATCCTGTCTTATGTTGCATTAAATGATAAAAAAATAACCATTTACAATATAAAAGAGCATCAGTAAATACTGTATATTTCGGTTCATAGTTGCTCTTTTTTTAAACATTACACTTTACGCTGTAGCCAATCAGCAATGTGCATGTGTCATTCAGTAAGTACCGCCCGTGTCATTTTTAGTTAATGTTCATGGTTGTAATTTTGCTGTGGTGTTTAAAATATATATTTTTGTGGTTTTGCTGTTGTGCCTTTGGTTTTTGCTGTTGTTACTGTTGCTGTCGTGTTGTCGTTGTGTATTCTGCACTTATAAACTACCAGCTCTGTAAGAAACTGAGCAGATGTGTGTTAATGCTGTTTAAAAATCCCTGCGATTTAAGAAAATAAATGTAAGTCATTAGCCAGCTATTTTGATCATGGTGTGGCTCCAGCTGTTGTCCAGTGACTTGGGACAGCCACAAACAGAAAGCTTTTTGTCAAGTTTGTTTAGTATGGTTCATTTACAGTAGGTTAAGCAACTTCTGTTAGTATGTGACTTTTCTCCTTGCAATGCTCCAGTTAGCAGTACTGGAAATATACTAGTTGCCACAGTCTTTTTGGTGCTTTGTACTTAATTTGGGATACTTCTGGTTTTTTTCCCCCTTCACATCTGTCTTAAATCATCATTGCAGTGCGTTTAATTACATTACAATATGTCTTGGTTGTTTTAAATTTTCCTGTTTGTCACCCAGAACACGAGTACAATGGAAGTAATTGGGGTCAAATTTCTCAACCATCATTTTGTGCAAAAATACATTTTAAAGTTCAGACTTGCAGTACATGAAGCTTCTGCAGTCCCACTGAGCTAAATGGACCTGGAATCTTTCCTAGTTACTGTGTATTTAGTAGGGCTGCACGATTTGATCCAAAAAACACATTGTGATTTTGACATGTATTGCAATTTAAACTGAAATATTTAACTATACTGCACAAAAAATTAAGGGAACACTTGGTACTGGTTTGACTTGAACCTTACATACACATATGAGGGGTGTTCCCTTATATTTTTTGAGCAGTATATTAAATGTACCATTTTGTATTCAAACATATTTATCTGGTATTTAACACCAAATAATTGGACAAATGATCTCATTAAGAGGATTTTTGTCACTATTTATTCATCAACAATAAAATAAACAGACACAGACAAACTCTACATAAGTTCCCTACTATGCATATATTACCTGTAATAATAGCATCTCTAAATTAGGCAATTTCATGTGAGAGTGCTGTTGTGCTGAATATCAGCACAGCTACTGTACAGTATAAGGCCCTTGTGTCTGTGAGCGCATTACATCTGTGTCGATATTCAGCTCAACAGCACTCCCTCTTGCATGATATTCCTTAAATTAGATATGCTCTTAGTGGTTAGATTAAAAAAATGTTGGATAGTTATGTAGTTCTCAGGTCCTTATCTGTAATTCTTTAGCATTATTAGCATGCTTTTAACATCATTTGCCTAGACAACATAGATGGATTAGGCTAAAATCTTTGACAGTTCAATTTAATTCTCTAATAGATCAGTTTTGGATCTGAACATTTGAGCAGTTAATTGGCTGCTACACCTGTCACATTGCACCTCAACACTAAATAAATTCCTAAAAATCATCCGGAATCAACCTTACTTTGTTTTAACATCATATTTTCTTAATATTCTTCTGCTCTAATCTTATTTTCCTAAAGACCATCAAGCATACTGAATTTTGATTCGGCTAAAAATATCTGCTTTGGTACTGTTTTGTAAATTATTTTTTTTAATGGCTGGTAAATAGCTGCTAATGTAATTTAGAGTCATGTGTGAATGGGTTCTACTTGTAATTAACATTTCAATCATAATTCATAATAAATAAGACAAGTTGTTCTCAATGCCCATGCAGAACAAAGCAATGCTTGGTGAGCTTTACTGTTTCACATTCTGTGTACAAGAATGAAATTTCTCAAGGCTGTCTTTCTGATCCTCTTGAATGTCTTCCTTTTCCCTTTGCACTTCATAATCAGGAGCCTCAAACTACTGTTATCCACAATCCAACTGATGGAAACAAGGTATTATGTATATAAACAGGTTTGCTAGGATTGATCCTTGCTCCATCATGTATTTTTTTTTCGTTAAGGGATCGCTGTTTTAATTGACTTTAATGGCGGATGAGACTTCTTGCCTTAAATGCATTAGAAGCTGCTGAGCAGAGCAAGCCGATTCTTCTATATACTGTACGACATCGCTACAGATGTCATCTTGAAAAATATCATCCACTAATCTGTAGTGAATGCTGTGCATGCCTGTGTGGTACATGCTGTGGTGGTGTTTTCTTGTGCGTTTAAAGACGTAACGCAGGAACCTTCCGGCACATTTTCTGCATATCTTTATGCTTTTTTTTTTTGGTGCATGGGGTGTGTATTTTGTGGCATGGCTCATAGGGAAAGTGTAAGTGTGGGAACTGTTTAAAGGGGAGGTTAATATGTTTGGGGATTAATAAAAACAAGTCTCTGCACATTCTCTCAACATCCTAATGATACAAAGATGAGTAGCTTCAGGGACATTGAAGTATATGTGAACATGATATTTTAAAATATGCCTCGGAATGATTGTGTTAATTTACATTACATGTATCCATGTTAAATTCATATTATGTTCCTCTTCAGGAATCCTCTGAGAGTGCCAACACTACCATAGAAGATGAGGATGTAAAAGGTATAGTCAGTTTCACATGATAAACACTTACACACTTTAGTAATCAGGGTGGAGTTTCAGATTTTCATTGTGTTTGCTCCATTTCATATTCATTTCCCTGTCATCAGCCCAGTTTATTTATTCATCAGGTCACCACTGATGTATGTTGGCAGTAATCACACATTATTATGGTTAGCCATCTTCTGTTTTGTGCAAAAATGTATTACACTGACTGAAGTGTAGGTTGCAGAGTTTTAACTATTTAACATGGTAGTAGTTTTAATATTCAAGGTGATTTCTATTTATCTCTCTACAAAGCCAGTTGGTTGATGGCTTTTAGTTTACTGTATCTGTATAAATGCTTTACTCCAACCTCTGCATCATGGTTAAGTGCAGTGTTTAACTTAAGCATTTAACCTCATAAAAGATCATTTAATGAAATTATTTGTGCCCCTCCGTGTAGGTGTATCATGAATGGCAGGCATACTGAAAGCATATCACTGCTTCTCATTATTATAAATGAGCTTATTAAAGAGACACAAGGTTTACCGGTGCTTATTTACAGGGAAGCATTCCCTATTCAGTCCTTATCTAATTCCCTGTCTGATACTTTTTGTTTTTCTTTCTTTGCTCCTGCAGTCATTATGAGATGGTGCATGGATAATCAGCCACAAGCAGCAATTTTCTGTGTGTGTGTTTTTGAGTATACGAGTAAATGATATTCATAGGACATGAATCCGTCAGCTCATTACTGTGCATTGTCTGTGCGATCTGCTGTCCAACGAAGCAATTACTGTCTGCTGATGGTTGCAGCCCGGGCTTTTCACACGAGAGTGAAAAATATTTCAAATATTTGGAACAACTCGTTTTGTCTTTGGCAGAGTTGCAGTTTGGAAATGAATCTTTGCTGTGCCAACATGGTGGCAACACTGAAATTCATTTAAGAATTGACCGTTTCCCAGCAAAAGAGACGCATGAATTACTTATCTTTAGTCTTGGGATTGATGTCACCTATGGTCTGATGTTTGTCTTATTCTCAGTGAAGGATTATCTATGGTATCTGGTGAGTTACTTGGGACTTGTGATTAAATTTCTCATGAACAAAGGCGCACTCTCCCGTGATGGGTCTCTTAGCCATCTGTAAATGATGAATCCGGCTGAGGTGGCTTGGAGCCCGCTGCAATCGTTCCCAGCCAAGAGAACGCCTGATCCTTGAAAATCAACAGATATCTTTTCTCCAGCTTGAGGAAGAGACGCATCTGTCCGTGGGAACTGTACACACTCATTCAGAAACACCACTTGAACCCTACGGGAACTCAGCCGGGAGTTATTGCCGCATCCCCTGTACAGTCCTGACCTCGCTCCGAGTAATTTCCACATGTTTGGGCCATTTAAGGAGGTCCTGGGAGGCCAGCGTTTCAGGCGTGAAGCACGCAGTCCGATCTGAGAGAACTTTCTACCTTGATGGTATCCAAGGACAAGTGAAACGCTGCATTAATGTAGCGAGGGATTATATAGAGAAATAAATTGTCTATTCTGCAAAATCAAAACTCCTGGTTTGACTTGAACGCCTCGTGTACTTAAACAGTGAGTAAAGGTTAATGTACAGGGAAAAATCAGCCAGGTTGGATTTCAAATCCCAAGTGATGCAGCACAAAAGATGATTGCAACAATACAACACGTATCCATGTCCAAGAGTGTGAAAGAATGGCATTGCTCCTTCCCGTATCAATCACCAAATAATTAGTGGCTGTAAGTGAGCTTGTGCATGTGGAAGAAAAGAGACAGTGTTTTTCTCCAGCTCCCCTCCAAAAAAAAGGAAAACACGTGGTGGCTGGCTGGAAAGATGTTCTCATTGTCACCATCAACTTCGAGCCAAATGAGGTAATAAGATAACATGGGCAGAGTATGAACTTGATGCAGATTCAACACTGTGTTCCTGCCGTTGAATCGTCTGTGTCCAGGAACGATCCAATTTTTAATACTCCTGCAAATAAAATGTCTGTTCATAATCATTTAAACCAGCAGAAGTCAGTAAACTAGGGTGCATTCAGTACACTCACATGCAAAGTGTGACTAAAAAGCACTGGGGCGTCAGTTGGAAAGTCAAAATGTTGGAAAAACCCTTTTAACATTCTAAAGGATACAAGCTCTGACTGAAAGGCTCATCGTAGGAAGCGATGTACTGTATGCAAAAGTTTCCCTAAGCTTTTTGCATTTTTTTTCTTCACACATTTCCTCCTGATTTTCAACAAATTCTTTGGAGGAAACCTACAGAACTGTCTGGAAATGTATTTCTATATAAATAAATACACTCATTTTAATGCTCTTGTCTTTTCATTTTCTTTACCCCCACACTTTTACAGTTGTTTTTTTTTTCCCCTTCACCTTTGCTGCATGTACAAATTATATGCAAATATATCCACACTCCATACACCTTTCCACCACAACCCCATACGTCACCTTCTCATTCCTCATTTGTCTGACAAGTGCACCACCTGCTGGATGCTACTAGAAACTACACGCGCAGTGTCTCTCCCTGTCTCCCAGTCTTCATCTTCCTGCTCTTCCTCGTCGTCCTTTGTCTGCAGCCTCACTAGCACAGAGGCGTGCTGTAGTTACACACTCAAACTGCTCCTGGTTGTTTATTTATTACTCTTTCTGTCAGCCTTTCTTATGGGAAGCCAAACACATCCAAAGTGGGATGAAACCGCGGCGCCCGACTGAGCCGGTGTTGGCCGACCGAATATCTGCGCGGACCAACTTGAGCGCGACTCTGATAGAAATAGACCCCGCCCACCATAAATTTACATTTTACCCACAATTCCCCGCTGTAGTTTAGAGTGCACAAACTGGAAGCGGTTTTTTCATGCTTAGGCTATAACGATATTGGCAGAAATTATGAAGTTCTTTAAATTTATTGTGTTTATTTATCCTTAATGGAAACTGCATTACGTTTTTACATTTAAAGTTGTTTTATTGTTCCGGGTTTTTTTTTTCCACCACCGTAAATTAAGTCTCAATGTTTTAGTAGTTTCTTTTTAGGTCATGCATTTTAAGCATAATCTAAAATCTCAATTGAACGTGTTTTAGCAGTGCCCTCTGCTGGTGGAAGTCAAAATCACACCATCCACAGACTAGTGTACTGTGCAGTATTGCTGTGCGATTTAATCGATTATGCAATTTACTCAGTTTCATTGGTCAGTTTCTTTTTTTTTTGTTTGTTTTTAAATTGCGTCTTCTTTTGAATTCATGGTTGGTTGGTGCAATACTGCTGCCTACTGGAGGAAAACAAGATTATCGCTTTTTATGGGTCAGATGTTTAATCAATCACCACCAGTTACTGTACACTGCATTTCACTGTTTATTAAATAACAGCATGCAGTGTTATAATTTAGCAGTTTTTAATACTTTAACAAATATAGCCGCCTGATGGAATCAAATAGAAAGTTGCAATGCCCAAAAATGTAATCGAATGGAGAGTCTACCACCGATTTACAACTCTTTTGTGCACATTAGTGTGTTTTTTGTCAGAGGTTTACACTAAATGCTCTGAGTGACTTTAAGGTTTTTATTACACCTCTGTAACTTGTACTGTATTCATTTTCAAATCTTAGTAGAAACGTAAAACAGGCAGTCCAAATATGGTTCTGTAATGAGAGCTTTCTCTCTGGTATCTAAGCAACATGTGTAAAATGATGGGTTAAGAGTGTAGAAGAGGAATATGGAGGAAGATTAAAGGTAATCTTTACTCTCATAACTGTGTTCTGTTATTTTGGACAATTAAAAGTCCTGTTTTAACTATGATTCGACCTTACATTCATGGCTAAGTCTGATTTTTTTTTTTTTACATTTATTTCATAATTTATTTATTTATTTTAATAAAATTTTTAAATCCACACCCAAAAGGCATTTTCAAATTTTCACACCCACGTGTCACTTGTGTTCAGCACGGAAGCAGGAGATTATCAAAGTGACCGAGCAGCTGATTGAGGCCATCAACAATGGAGATTTTGAAGCATATACGTGAGCGCATTATTTTAGTTAATTCACAAGTACATCACAGTCTCTTCATGAAGTGAAATATTTTTGTGCTCTGTTTGATTGACAGCAAGATCTGTGATCCTGGACTGACCTCTTTTGAACCTGAGGCTTTGGGGAACCTGGTGGAGGGAACAGACTTCCACAGGTTCTACTTTGAGAACTGTAAGCTTTCAGTGATTAGTTGAAAAGACAAAGCAAAGTGCAAAGTACCGTTGAGTGCAAAATGTCACCTGTTGTAGTGTTTGTTAAAAACAGTCATAGTGTGTTAAATTAGCAAGTCTTGGTTAACCAGCTCAAGAGTTTTTATTCTCAGCAACCTAATTTAGATCATTTTTAGCGTAACAGATGAAACACTATGAGCAAAAACTACAAAAGTGGAATTTCTTATGAAAATATATTGAACTAGACTCTAAGTTTTTGTTCACAAAAACACAGTTTTATCACAGTGTGCTGTTCTGTTATATCACAATTCCAACTCTGACCAGGATAAACCAGTTGCTAAAGATTTAAATTAAACTATCTTCATGTGACTGGCTTACTTTCACTAGCTTGCTTATGATGATAAATGATTTACCTGTTTAGCATTTTCTGTCTTGTTTTATCATTATTTTAGTGTACAGTCCAATAATGATGATAAGCTCAGCATAATTTTTGGCTTTTTTCCCCCCGATTTTTTATTTTTTTTCTCACCTGTTTTCAGCTCTCTCCAAAAGCCACAGACGTGCCGTCCACACCATCTTGCTGAATCCTCACGTGCACCTGCTGGGAGAAGATGCTGCCTGCATAGCCTACATCAGACTCACGCAGTACATCGATGCTAACAACATGCCGCGCACCATGCAGTCAGAGGAGACTCGGGTGTGGCATCGCCGTGACAGCAAGTGGCAGAACATTCACTTCCACCGCTCGGGCTCGCCAACCGTGCCCACCAAGTGAGTGTGAGTAGATGTGTATTGTGTATGTGTGTCCGTATGAAGATATGGTGTCAGTCAAATGTTTGGGCCCGCCTTTTACAGAACAATACTGAAGATTTCAAATCTATGAAATAACACACATAGGGAGTGGTTATTGGTATTATTATAGCCTCAGAAATCAATATACAGCACAGACTAGCTTTAGATAGTTTTACAATGTGGAATAAAATAAAAGTCAGCATGGAGTTAGAAGATATGTTTAAACTGGTTCTGTACCTATGCATGTACTGTATATACAGTATAGTAGACTCTTACATGTATATAGACCCCTTTTGGTGTTAAAGGCAGTTATGTTTTTGATGGGCAGAGCCTATTTGGAGGCAAAATACAGTAACTCCCAGAACAAGTTAAATATCACTGGCTGATCAGTTTTCTTGTCTCGTGTTGTAACATTGGCTGAATAAAATGCGACCTTAGTTGACGAGTTTTAGATCACGCACTCTTTTGAACGTAAATGTTACTACAACCAGTTAACATTAACCAGCAGGACCGACATTTGACCAGCTACCTCTTAGAAAATCCAAGGATCTACACTAAATGTGTCTACTGTTTAACACCACAAACTGAAAACTGTGTCTCCAAACTACAACTTATCGTTACTTATGGGTGCAGTAAGTGTTTATATTATAATAATGAATAAGATGCATTTCCTTTTTTTTTTTTTTTTTAGCTTAAGTGCCTTTACTGACCATGTCACATTTAATTTGCAAATTTTTTTATAAGGCACGTTCAAGTCAAACTGGGACTTCTCGTGAATGAAAGTGTAAAACCGATTGCGTTTTGTAGAAGTCTTTCAGCACGGTACGGTGATGACGTCCACTGCAGTCATTCCCGTGAGCATTCAGCCAGTGGAACACCTGGTCCTGGTTTGACTTGAACGCCCTTTGTACTTCTTGAATCCATTCTTTCATCTGAACATGCAGTGTTTCCTTTGCCTTTTGGCTGCCGCATGCCCTCATTCTTCACATGTACCTCAAAAATACCTTTGTTGATTGAGCACAAATTGGCATCTTTAGTTGTAAGTTGCCTGATGGGTGTAAAATGAAAAGAAAATATAAAATCTCATGTAAGGAACAATGCCTGTGGATCCAGACTTTACGCCAACATGTACTGTATGTCTGTGTATATAAAGTATTTCACCCACATTGTCTGTGTGTGACCAATAACGTATGTTTTCCTGTGTTCCAGTTAATGAGGCGTCCAGAGCAGCGCAGCTCAGTCGAGGGGACTTCATGTTAAAGGGCCACTGAGTGTCTGCTTTATGCGAACCCCACCTTTACAACTTCTCTACCCTGTCAGTCTTGTTTACATATCATCACTGCTGGACTTTAGCTTACACACAGGTGGGGAATTAATATCATTTTGTATTAGGACATGTGTGTATGATCCTCATAAATCATTGATGTTGAAAACCTCTAAAATTGTATAAATCTTTTCCTTTTTTTTTTTTTTTTTACATTTAATGTTTGTTTTCTATGGTGTGAAAGTCGCACTTGCTGATATCTTTGGGTGTGTGGGTACATCAGGAAATGAAATGTTTGATCTCTGTACACAAAGTCGAATCCGGGTACACGTGTGAAACAATCATGTTAGTGATGTTAGTAATCTAGGCACAATATCCATCACTGATCACAAGGAATACTATAAGCATCGAATCACTGCCACGTCAGTCATGTTACAGTGCTATTCTATTTTAAGTGCAATATGGCAAAAGAAACCTGACAAACGAGCACGCTTTTGATTTTTCGGTGATGTTTTTGTGAAGTCATGTGAAGTGCTGTTCCTGCTTCTGCTTCTTTAAGAGAATCAACAGTTGATCGTGATCTTAGTTCTGTGAGCTTTATCTTCTAGGTTGCTATGGCCTAATGGTTTTAGCATCAGTGACGTATAAAACCGAGCAAGGAAGCACATTAGCCTACAGTTCACTATTTTATTCAGATGTTTTCAACTTCGTCACATGAACACCACCATATGGGAAACCAATCTACTAAAGAATGTACTTAAACCAATCAACACGAAGAACCGTTGAATCAAACTGTTTTATTTCATTTACTTGTTGTGAGAGTTTTATGGTTCTGTTTTCATTTTTATATATATATCGTTTACTAACACTTGATGGGGGTATTCTGGAAAAAAAATGTGTTTTCTGTATTTTTCACTCCTTTCCTAAATGACTAGCGTTAGCTGACATTACGTAATGCATGGAACATCTTTTATCAACCCATTTTACTTTTTATGTACTACTTTTCCCCTCAGTATGATATAAATATATATATATGCTCTAGTGATGGCTCCCTGCTTAAGGGTGATGTAGAATAAATGGTTTATGCTTTATATCCCAGACTGTCCATTTAAACAGAATGAGAGATGAGTAGTTAGTACAGTAAAAAAGTGATTTCAGAATTATTTATACTTGCAAAATTTATTACTATTATCAGTACAAAGTGCAAAATAGAGCAAATAAATATATAATTTGTAAGGGGAAACATTTCACAGAATAATATAAAGATAAATTACTTGCAGCAGAGGTAATATGATTATTTAATATAAGTATTTGTGTTAAATAATGCTTGGATTTATTTACTCTTGGTTATTTTGTAAAAAACTGAATTTGAGACTTATTATTGTTCAATGTTGAATTTCAATTCAGTGTCCGAAATGCTATCAGTGCTTTAAGACATAAAGGAAATCAGTCGTTATCTTCTTGTGTTTTATCTGCGTATTTTTTTTTTTTGTTGTAATTTTTGTTACTTTGTTTTTTATTCAAATTCTTTTCTTTGAGCTTTTTTTTTTTTTTGCTGTAACTAGAAGAAAATCCTTGATCACACAACCCTGTACACTAAACCGAAGTACAAATACTTAAGCAGTTAAAAAGGACTTAATAAAGCAAGTAAATAAACTGTGAAAACATGTTTGGTTTATTGTCTGTTAACAAATTTCAGGATTTAGAACTTTATGCAATTTAAGAAGATTGTGTATGAGACTGTATTCTGTAAACTATATATATATATATATATATATATATATATATATATATATATATATATATATATATATATATATATATATAATTTGTTTAAAATGCTATTGAATATTGGGATAAAAGTTGGTTTTAATGACAAACTATTAGCAATTTTGTTTCTGTACATAAACTATATTGTATATAGAGTGCACCTCAATATATAAGAATATTTCCTAAGATCAACCAAAAAATGGTTTACAATACAGAAATGTCCAACTTATGATGTTCTTTTATGCACTCAATACTTGGTCAGGGATCCCTTAGCATAAATGAATGCATCAATGCAGCATGGCATGGAGACTACCAGTCTGTGGCAAGTCAGATCCACTCCTTATGAGGCTTTCCTAAGTTCATGAACCAGCTTGACAAGTCAACTTTCCATGATTATGCTGCAATAGTTATCCTCCTGTATGCAGCCAGGCCTGTCAGCAAGGACCTTCTGTGGATTCTGGTCAAGTAAAGTCCGCAGTCTTCCCCAGTGTATTTATTGAAAAGAACAAAGTGGTCATGGTTTATACTGTCAGGATAGGATTTTATTTGAAATTAAACATTCGAATATTTTGTGACACTAGCTTTTTAATTTCCATGAGCAGTAAGGTATATTTTTGAATTTAAATAGATTTGAAATATTATGTAAAAAATAACTTTACCATGGTATTATTATTATTATTTTTTAAATATATATTTGTTTCCCCAAGGTAGCACTGTTGCCTCACCCCTCACGGGTCTTGGGTTCTGTGTTCGTGGAGTTCCTGAATGAATATTTCCCTGTTAACACAAAGCTAAATAAAAAGCCCCAGGCACCAGCAGGTGATCTACATGATATCATTTATTATCCATCATTTACTGTACACACTGCAGCTGCTGTTTTAGTTTATTAGTCATGAACACACATGCCTTTATAGATGTTCATCAGCCTAGAAACAAAATGCATTTTCTTGAAACAGTAAATGTCCTCCTCTGTGTTAATTATTAATCTTACATCTGGCTGCACCCCTCCCCTCCCTCCAGAGCTTCCAAATGAATTACACAGGATTATCATATGAATTAAGCTTGAAATAAATTTCAAGAATGGCTTTATAGCCATTTTAACATGCTAAACGTCCATTATAAAAGGAGAACTTGCTATTTATAAAGACCACTGAACAAATCCACACACACACTTCTAGTACACATTCTCTATGGGCAATGAACACGATGTCGGAGTTAAGAAGTCGAGTAAATAAAAACCGGCCTCAGTTTGGTATTCATGCCTTTGTAGTAGAGAGAGGTGTGGTACCTTTTGGGCCATCAGGGCCTACATTTGTTGTCCTGGTCACTGTAAATAGATCATCAAATTTGACAGAGCACAAAACATGATAAGATAATAAACCTGCTACCACTGCATTCACTATA
Organism: Channallabes apus; assembly: GCA_030522415.1. Taxonomy (NCBI): domain Eukaryota; kingdom Metazoa; phylum Chordata; class Actinopteri; order Siluriformes; family Clariidae; genus Channallabes; species Channallabes apus. The sequence continues at coordinate 21,276,005 of CM060108.1, read as the reverse complement.
ACTCTTGTTTATAGGCATAAACAGGTAGATTAAGGGAAAAAAGATTCTCCACAATCTGAAGGTAAAAGTTAGTAGTTTTTCCAGCTTTGCCTTTGCTGTTCAGTGAAGATAAAACCTTTACAACAAGTACATTAGGTACAGTATAATCCTGATATGTAACAATGGGAATATAAGATCATAAAAGTTGCCATCACATTTCTGTGATGTGAGACAGAGATTGAGGAAATTGCAATGTGTGTGTGTATATATATATATTTAAAATTATTTAGAAGTGAATAACAGTTAAGTGTTTGGAGTGGAGGGTCATACTGTAGCTGAAGCAGAATTAGTTGACTACAATCAAAAGTGAAGGTGATGTATTTCACATATTGTATTTAAGATTTGTTTTAATTTACAAAGTTAATTTAAAGAAACTCTTTAAACAATGAGAAAGATTATAGAATACATTTACTTAGCAGAAACATACACAAAACCAAAATGATCATCAAATGAAGTAAAACCTGGTTAATTAAAGGGGGAAGGTATTCAGGATGGCTTTTTGTGTGTCCTGTTCCTAAACATCTATAGTGTTTTTTTGTAACAGAGGTAAATTTCATGTCCGTCATTTTCATATTATTATAATTATTCTTTTGTCTTGACCAATTATTATTTCTACCACACTTGATTTTTTTTTTTTTTACAGAAGAATTGTTCATGTTTTAGGCACAATGGGAGCGATAAAAAAAACCTCAGACATTCAATTTCTTTCATTTTACACCACTTGCAATATACCAGACGCGAAAACTCACTTTTCTTAATCTGCTGTTCTGATCACAGTGTTGCGAAACTCACATTATGCATTTTGCTTTTGTGCTAGGTCTGTTTGAGGAAGTAAAATCAAATCTTCAAATGTATCAATATTTTTTTCTTCCTTTTCTGAGTTATGATCATGAATTTATTTATGAAATATTACAAACATCACTTAATATTAACGAAAGTGTTGAAAAATTACAAGGGAGCATCAAAATCTTCTGGTCAAGTTACCTTTAATGATTGCTACTTTCTTGCGTGCAGACGAGGAGTAGCAGTGTTGTGACTGGAGGTTAACATGGTGAAGAAACACGCGCGCGCACACACACAGAGTAAATAGGGCAGACTGAATCCACTGTGCAAAGCTGTCGTCCCTTTTATAACAATATGTGAAGGACGAACAGAAAACAAGTATGAGTATGAGGAACAATGTGCTAAGCATTCATTCAGCATGACTCCCAAAAAGTACATTTAAAAGCTGCAGCTAGCATTTTTTTTCTTTGTATGTGTGTGAATTTACATTTATACTGCATACAAATTACTCAAGCTCATTCTGGGTATCATAATGAACTACACAATGATTATTATAATTTTTTTTTTTTTTTTAAACATGATCTCAATACTGTCCATATGTGAACCTGCATTTGTGGTATACAGTAAACATGCCCCAGTAACAGACATTAAAAAGTCAGTTATCCAAAGCCTGTGGACAGAATTTGAGCTAATGAACAAGTTAACCTCAGTGGTGCATTGGTGCAGCTTTACGGCATGTAAATAGACTGTGCAGTACAGGTATGTGTCGGAATATCTTTCCGGTTCCATTCTAATATTTACACATCACATTATTTCATCTCTTAAAGAAAGGGGTTTATGGGAAACGGTAGTGTCCATGATGATGACGATGATGATGATTATTTGCTTTCCCCCATATTTAGGACTATTATTTCTAGCCATAATGTTATTTTAAAATAAAATAAAGCTATCTTTGGTCACAAAGTAAGAAAAATCTGAAAAAGAAAAAAAAAAGAAATAAACATTCTAGTGTGCACACCCATTATTATTTTTTTTTTTGCAATGGAGGGAAAAAATGAACATAAACACAAAAAGAAGTGTCTGGAACAGGGGAAGTCACTGTCATGGTGATGGTGAGAGACAAAATGACAAAAAAAAGAGAGGATCTGATCTATTCTGCGAAGGTTTTTGAAAGGCTTGCCACAGCGCAAATAAATGAAAACGGTTATAGAAAATCAGTCATTCGTGTCCTGCTCTTCCTTTCTCGCCTCCTCCCCTTCCTCCTTCTCCTCTTCCACTTCTGGTGTGCAGTAGCGTTGGAGCAGTTGGTGTAGGTGCTGCTGCAGGTCATCAGGTTGTAGGGACTCCGGAGAGTCTTCCAGTCGCTCCAGGTGGATGTGTTTGCTTTGGCCGTCCCTCACCACGGTCTTCTTCTGGGTGCGTGTCTTACGCATGTGGGTCCTGATGATAGATTACAAAGAAAACGAAATCAATCGTATTCCATCTTTACATCAGCTCTCCAATTTGACTTTTCCTGAATACCTCCGAAATCACGAAATGCACTAGTGAAGTTAATAAAGCACATGGTTATGTACAGATCCAGAAGTCAAGCATTATTACAGTAGGTTGATTTTTCCATGCTGGTGGTAAATAGACTATAAACATACTAATTTATATTATCAGGATTTTCATATTATTCTTATTAGTATTTTGTAGTCAAAGATCTACATTTACAAGGCTTTCTGTTAGTCAAGTCAAGTAGGCTTTTATTTTCATTCCAACCATATACAGTTCAGTACACAGTGAAATGAAACAACGTTCCTCCAGGACCAAGGTGCTACATACAGTACAGTACACGCAACAACATGAATTAACAACACAACTCTACCACAACCAGCTAGCGTACTAAGAGACCTACTGTACTGTAATTAGCCGATTAGCTCAGATATGTCAGATTTACTACAGAGTGACTAACACAACAACGTAATACGTTTCAGTACTGCACTTTTGTAGTAATGAGGTATGAGTTGAGGTAGTGGGAGGAGAAACAGTAAATATTTGACATTCCTGAAGTAGCAGCATTACTGTAATTTGAAAAAACTTTGTGTTAGTTTAAAGCTAATGAATGGTCATGAGTGAAGCTTTAAAGAAGTCCTTTACTGACATATTATTTGCAAGCATGCTAAACCAGAATGCAAATTTAAATCTGTTCATGATGTTAGGTTTTGCACAAAAATCAAGTCCCGACCTTCTGACCATAGATCCATCCTCCTTCACGATCTCTTTCTCCACTAAATGAGGCAAGAGCACTTTGTCAAAGCCCCCTGCATAACTTAAAGCCTAGACATTATAAGTGTGAAAGAAAACAGTTTAGATGTTGGGACATACTGTAAGTAAAAAAAAGAAGAAAAAAAAAGAAAAAATGCAGTGGGGTTCAAAGAGTTCATACTGAACAGGAAGTTTTAGAATTGATCATTTCATTTGTAATGATCATTGATCATTAAAACAATTAAAATTAACAATTACATATCTTAAATCATCAATATTCAACATTCTGCACGTTTAATGATTTTAAACATTACTCTGTTTCTATGTAAATGTAAGCAAACGTGAATTAGACCACATCAGCGGCTTTGATTTTCCTCATGTCTAATCTATTCTACTGAAGAATGTGTTTTGGTGACACTCCAATTGATCTGATCTAAAGCTGATTATACATTTTTGCACAAATGTGTGGAGTTCATGAAAACTCATGTGTACAATACGTCAATTTACATAGACCCTAATATTCCAATAATAATCAGAATAATAGCTCAAACAGAATAAAAGTGCATCATGTAAACACCAATGTGACCATTCTGATCTTTCATTCATTTTCTATACCGCTTAATCCTGTGTTCAGGGTCGCGGGGGACCTGGAGCCTATCCCAGGAGATTTCGGGCACTAGGCGGGGTACACCCTGGACAGGGTGCCAATCCATCTCAGGGCATACACACATACACACACTCACACACTACGGGCAATTTAGGAACGCCAATTAGCCTAACCTGCATATCTTTGGACTGTGGGAGGAAACCGGAGTACCCGGAGGAAACCCACCAAGCACGGGGAGAACATGCAAACTCCATGCACACAGAGACGGGAATCGAGCCTGGCCGGGGAATCGAACCCAGACCCTGGAGGTGCAAGGCGACAGTGCTAACCACTACACCACTCGCCGCCCATTCTGATCTGAATCGGTTTAATCCAAAGGATTTTTTAACTGGAATGAGAGCAGATATGTAAACCTTTCATAATTTTCTCAGTGGGTAAATGTTAACCACATAAACGCTTGTCCATGTAAACAGTTTACCTCAAACCTCTAATTAAAATTATTTTAAACGCAGTGTGTAAACGCAGCTCATGTCATTAAAGCAAAAAAAGGGCATACAAACACTAAGAAATTCTGAAATTCAAAGATTCTATATACTTTTCATTGAAGATGTATGTATTATACATTTTAATGAAAATTGCTGCATAAAATTAAATACAGTATACTGTAAGTAGTAGTCGAAGTTGACTGTGTATACTACTCACTGTACTGTATATAGAAATAGTGTATAAATAATATAATAGTAGCTATTAAACAAACAGATAGTAATAAAATAAACAACAAACTAAATAGTATATATTATTTCTTATACTGTATATTCTCCTGGAAAATTTTTTTTTATGGCTGCTCTGCTTTATAAAGTGTTTCAATCTGGAACTCTCTACAGTACATAGAATCTTTAAGAGTTCTCGCAGTGCCAAGAACCTTGATTTGTTCAATCTACCTGATAAACAGGCTTTTTTCTGTCCATCCGTCGAAACCTGTCTTCCATTTGGACAAGGTGAATATAGCTTCTAGATTTAACCCTATTTTGTTACAGTTGTTAGATTTAAGGAGGGAGTACTATGCTAAAATACTGATGATTGAAAGATGGATTATAGATTTTTTTTTTTCACATACTGTACAGTACAAAGCTGTGTTGCTTTAACAGACAAAGCAAAATGTAGCTGTGAACCTTTTCAAAGTCTTCTTTTGCCGAAGGGAGGTCTGCTGACAACGAGGGGTCGCCAATTAGCTTCTCCGTCCTCTCGCCCTGCACCACCGTGGTTTTGATGACTTTGCTTACTTTACGACCTTGAGCAGTCTCTCCTTCAAACTCGGAGGCTGTTGTCGTCACGCAAACGGGTACAGGTTCAGAAAACGTCACCTGAAATTATATTTTTATTTTAGTTCAAATGGCAGATCTTTTCAAAGGCTAAGAATTATGTTTTTTTCAGAAAAACAGGAAATACTATACTATACGTATGTTCTGAAAAACGTGCACACCTCTGTCTGGTCTCCGGCACTGCTCACTACTGTTCTTTTTACAACTTTGGAAAAACCATCAGCATCATCTAAAGCGATAGCGTCTTGTTGAGCTCCCTCCACCATCACTTCCTCTCGCTCTACTCCATCTGCAGACACATACTTACGGATAATCTTCCTCGTGATCTGTGTGAACGTAAGAAAATAAATAACAGGATCAGTATAGACAAAGGAAAGATGATAGGATGATAAAGAACAGTTTGCACTGGGATTGGCCATTTTACACTATCTTTATTTCAGTAACCAAATTAGATGTAGTGAACCTACAAGTCAACTCAGTTCAAAACAGCTTTATTTATATACAGTAGCATTTTCATAACAGTGAATGTTGTTATAAAGCAGCTTTACAGAAATATAAAAAAAGTATAATTGGTTTGTTCCTAATAATTGTACAACTTCCTGAGAAGAGGAACCCTTGAAAGCAATCTCAAAACTCAAAAGGGAACCCAGCCTCATTTCGGTGAAACCAGATAACATGACCATTAATAAATCCCTTCTATAACTATGTGCTATATGGTGTAAAGTGCAACCATAGGACAGGAAATGTGTTTCAGTAAGCAGGAAGTCTACGTTTTTAATGTTACTGTTCATTGATGGATACTTGGGTATAAAACTATTCATGGTAATTTCCAAAAAAATATCCAAGTTGTTGCAATCACAAGCCATCACCCTAAAACAATTAATAAAGAGTATTGACTATCTAATTATTACTAATTATAACATTCTATAACCTGTGCGTAGTAAAACAACTAAAATCCGTAATCTTTTCACTAAGGAGAACCAAATACCATTTAAGTGAATCCTGTCCTCAATACCGGACTTGATTTTAATTAGACTCATAAACATGGTAGGAAGACTTACAATAGAAAACCCCAAAATTAAGGTTAGATCTTGTGGCATTTTGTGTTACATTTTTTTCTTCATATGCAAGAAATTGTGTATTTTTATATATTTTTGTAAGAAACACTTTATTTATCGACTGGTATAATATAATTTCAACAAATAAAGAGATTGTAATACCCAGCCTGGTAAAAAAAAAAGCCATTTCATAAGGGTCAAATTGTTGTGTTGCATCAAGCAAAGAAAACAACTAAGGAGATTTTAACCCTGGAGAACCCATGGGGTCATATTTGACCCAGACTTTTATTTCATCGTCATATTCAACCCACACACCAAAGTAAAGATTTCTTTTTGCATTACAACCCAGTGTGCCCTATGTGAACCCATAACACTGACATTTAGTGGTAACTGACTGAACTAACCTGATTTTTTTCACATCAAACATGGCTGCTACTGTGCTTTTTATTTGGTGATATAAAAGCTGATGCCAGTGTTTTTAGTTCCTGCCTTAGAATAAAATTTTATGTGCATAGTCATTGATGAAAAGTTAAAATCAATAAATATATTTTGAAATGAGACTCTGGTCTTTCCTTACTAAGAAAGAACTCCTGCCTTTATGTCATGAGTGAAAGTTACCAGTTGGTCAAACATACTGGATATATGACCCATGTCATTACATGTAGTAGGAAAGGGTTAATTTTTAAAAAACACCTGTTTTAGGGTTCACTGGGTCTTTATCATCATTTCAGCCAAAGGAGATAGATTTCCTATTAGGATAAGGTGGTCTGGGTTTTCCAGGGTTAAATGATTAGAACTGTGTTAAGAACCCTTTATTATATTTGATATATGAAAACCTGGAATGATAGTTCTGAACTGTCAACTTTGTGGTCATGGAGATCAGTGAAACACTTGCATGGTATTTATAAATCAGCAGTAAAAACCAGAGCTATGCTTAATAGTAAAAGTAAGAACATTTCCATGCGCAAACAATTACAGGATTGAGACTGTGTGGTCATAAGAATACCACTTGTTAGTGAGACTAATCAGAAAAAAGTTTCATTCCATAGTGATGGGCACTTCAGGATAAGAAGGTAAGCGCATAAAACAATGCACCCATCATGCACAATGCCCAATGTACATTTTGTTTTGAGGATTGATTTTTCTTCCCTGATGGCACAGGGTTATTCCAGGACTCAAAAAGTGAAAGTCTGGTTCTGGGAGCATGAGGAATCATTTTTACATAAATCGTAATGTAAATTACAATCTAAAAATCAAAATTGTGTAATGTAATCATAGCAAAAGGTGATTGAATGAAAGCTTAGAGTTTGTGACTTTTTTTTTGGCCAGGCAGTATACAGAGCACAAACATGTTCCTCCTCACTAATATGAGAACTTTTAATTGACCTTTTTGGTGACTAGGTTTCCATGCTCATCTGTGTATTGCTCCTCGGTCACACTGTGAGGGATAATATCTGGCAATTCATCTCCCTAGATAAAGACAAAACACCAAATATTAATTACACTGTACAAAAATTTAACATTCTAGATAAGTTTGAAAAGCTAAGATTGTTCAAATAGCAATTTAGTATAATGCATAAAGATGCTGAAAACATTTCGTCATCATTTTCAATTAGAATAATGAAGTCATTTGAGTCATTAAAATTTTACGAAAATAAAAAAACAAGAATGTAAATAAAATGTTATACATTACTGACAGATGGTAATTGTTAGTATTAACCACTTGTAGGCTGTTTAATGTACTCTAAATCATGTATTTGAACCAACAAGGTATATTATACTGTATATCTACTTTATCTCAGGTTAAAGCATACGTATTATTATGTAAGCACATCAGATGCAGCTAATGTACTGTAACAAATGTGGAAAGCACACCAAGAATGAAGCAATTGCCTCATGTTGTGCATTAAATGATGTGTTGCCACACTAGTTATTGTAGATACAGTAGAGTGCAAATCATGTCAGCGGTTAAATCAGTCAGTTGAAAATTAATATTTGGACTTGTGAGTAGTATTATAATATTATATTTAGCACACCTATACAAATACCTGGATTATAACTCTGCGTCGTACCACTCTGGTGGTCAACACCTCTTCCTCTGAACTATCAGATAGCAAGCCTAGCTCCTCTGCTATTTCCTGAGAACCCGACATGTGCAATTGTTAGGAGTAAAAAAAACTAATATATATATATATTCTTAAATCCATGCATGTCACACCAAGCCAAGGCAATATACACAAAAAGCTTTTTTGAGACATTAGCATTTCATGTTAGCTTGTTGTTTGGCCTCAATTATCTTTTTCTGCTGTATAACTCTTACAAGTAAGTGAGCTAGCACTAGGTGACTACTACGTGACCATTTTAAGTCTTTTACTGTAATGTGCTGTAACAATATTATGGTGGATGACCTCCTATGGCAACCTCTTGCTTTTTGAAAACATCTTCAGGTAGGGGCACATTGGTGTATGAGAGATTTCTGGACTAGAGTTGCCATGGAATTTTGTTTTGGCAAAAATAATGTATATATATATTTTGTAACACAAATTGTTTTCTATTATAATAATCTAGGTATATTTTACATATTTTTCCATGTTAAATCATATTCTTTTCATCTTCACACTCATATTTTCATACTTTCATATATGATATACAGTATATTCTGTATATATACTGTGGTAGCTTTATCCATGCAGTCCCGAGTAGAATGCTTGGCTTGTGAGCCTCAACAAGGGTAACAAACAATTACAGTTGCCTCTGTCACCAAGCCTTATAATGTGATACCAGCTGCAAGGATGGGAGGTAAACAGACATGTTGCACAATGCACTAGCCTTGTGGCATAAGCTAGTGTCTACCTATGGAGTTTTGTGGGTGTCACCAAATGGATGATTGTTATTCATCAACGTGATTGAACAAAAGCATTTCACATCTCTGCCAGATACTGGGAAATTATTATTTAATGTTAATAATAAGGTTAATTGCTGTACTGTAAGTAATATAACAATGTTAAAAAATAAATAAAAAAACAAATCACACTAAATTCATAAATGTAGGCCACAAAGATGCTGACATCTACATGAAACATATTTTAGGATGTTAATCAGAAAACAGGCAAAAAAAAAAAATGCATTCATTAGGTTCACAAGGTGAGCACGGTGAGAAAGTCGTTCAAATAATTCACATTTAAAGTATCCATGAAGTCAAAATGTTTTTTAAAGCTTTGAGATACTTGCTGCGGTACACGCAAATAAAACAGCATACAGTACTGATAATGAATGTACTGTATGTGTGTAAGAGAGAGAGAGCCTTATTCTCTCACTGTTCCTTGAAAGCAGTAAAGCTGCTGTGTTCTGCTGGTAACCATGGCCAATCAAGCCAAGGTATTTTTTGGTATTTTGGTCCATGCACGTGCCATTTGGCAAATAATGCAACGGAGATATACTGTATCTGTTGTTTCTGTTGCAGTTACTTAAGGGGTCGGGTTGCCAGCTCAATGCCCGATCCATTTGGGAACACCAATTAGCATAACCTGCATGTCTTTGGACTGTGGGAGGAAACCGGAGTACCCGGAGGAAACCCACCAAGCACAAGAAAAACATGCAAACTCAATTCACACAGACCCTGAGGCGGGAAATCAAACCCAGACCCTGGAGGTGCAAGGCGACAGTGCTAACCACTATGCCATCCTGCCGCCCAAGCCAAGGTGCCATTGTAATAAAATAATAATCTATGTACTACAATACAGAATATGACAAAGTTATGTTAGACAAATATGCAATGTGGCGTCCTGTACAGAAAAAAAAAAAGATCTCTGTAAATGTGTGGCCTCTGTTATAGCTGCTTCGCTAAGCCACAGAGTTGTCTGTTTTGATTTGGTATGAAGTGTGGCATTTCTTGAACTGGCTGTTGTGGAAATCATTCAACCTCTTCAACCTCTTCCCCTCCCTGACTTCTTGTTTCAAACGGAAACATGTTGGATAATATACTATGAAATAAACTCATGGATCTCATGGCTTTTCATGGGCACTTTATCTGTAAGTTATCCATCAATGTTGCACCACTCCACTCTTAGGCATGTGTACTGAATGCTAATAAACACATTAAGAAAAAAACATTCAGTTATGTGTAGGTCAGTATATTAGATAGGGCAGCTTCTCTCAACCTGGCAAGCTTATTGTTCAAGCTCTAGTTTTATTCATGCTCAAACCCTTACCCTTCCTAGAGAATCTTCATCGTCATCATATTGGCCTCTCCCCCTTGGAGAAAGCTCTTCAGCATAGGAGTATTCACGTGCATAAGGATATGCTAACTCGTCATCATTCTCACCTACACATTCGTCCTCTGGTTCAAGAATAATGGGCAAATCAATTTCCTCACTTCCCCAGGATGCTGGCCGTGGACTTTCTTGACTGCCTAACTCTGACTTTTCTGCTGTTTTGGGTGTGGCCAACAAATATCCATAGGTTGGAGTGTTTGGTAAAGATAGGGATTCTTCAACATTGTACACAGTCTCAGAATCAAAAAGTTCTTCTGATCTCAGCTCTGGTTCAGATAGCTCTGAAAATGTTTGTTGACAATCAAAGAACTCAGTATCTGACTCTAAACTATCTGCTTGGACAGGACTTGGCTTGGCTTTCACATCAACGTCCATTAACCTCTTCTGTGTAGATTGAGCTAGCTCTGATGAACTAGGAGCCAAAGAAGTTTCCATGGGACATGTTTCACTGGAGACTAGGTTTAGGTCATCAGTACTCAAGGTAGACCCTGTTTTCTCAAATTCAGAAAGTACATGATGAAAGGTCTCAAAACCCTGCTTCTCACTGGATAATTGTGAATTAGTAGAGGGCTCTTGGTTACTAGGTGCAGGTGGCACAGAGCTCAAATCAGTAAACATTATACTGCTTAAAAATGATGTTTCTGACATGACATTTCGCCCCTCATAGAAGGAAGAACTTGAAGTGGACAAATTAGGAGTCACTATCCTATGAGACTGTTGGTAATTGAAGTGGAAAGGAGTTTGATGTATTTGACATAGTCCAGCTGGTTCCTTAGGTTGCTCAAGCGACTGCTTAATTGATATCATTGGATGAACATTATCCAGATCAGTACTAACAACTGTCCTTCCCTCAGGTATACAGTCTATTGACTTTGGGTGATTCACACCTGGTTTCATGTCACTTCCACTGGTCAAAGAAGATGCAATTAGATTTTGTTCTATAATGTTCACATTTTCACTTTGGTTTTCTTCCTCACTGTCACTGATATTTCTATGTATTATTTCTATATTTTGTTCATTCAACTGAATATCCTTTTCAGAAATTTTATCCTGCAGATCCTGAAAGGGAGGATGAGCATGTAATCAGAAATACTTTGCTAAACTATTTGCAAAAAATTCATGCAGACATACAGTACAGTATGCACTCTCATGGTAATTGTGCTATGCATTGAGAACACCAAATCACGCAAGACTTGTCTTATAGTTGTTTCACCAATTAACCATGCAGATCTTACATTTGTGAATGATCTCAGAGTACAGTATGTTATTTACAGATTTCACCACACTAACACAGTTCCTAAGGGTGATTCGCATTCTCAGTAAAGGTGTTAGTAGACCATGGTCTGTCATGACAAAAATATTAGAAGATATCTCCAGGGTGTCATACACTGCAACTAAATCACTGGGGCATGCTAAGCTGCTTACCCTTGCTTTGAATTCCTGCTGGGCTACCTCGGAGGTGGGGCTGCCAGATCTTTCTTCAAGACCCTGCTTGTGCTGATGCTCCAATTGCTGTTTAACTATCTGAATTTTCTGATGAGTGGCTTGAGTGTTTAAAATACTTCTACCCTTTCCGTCATCTGCAGAAATTTCCTTTAATTTCTTCTTCTCTGGAGGGGGTGTCTCTCTAGTTTCACCAATCTTTTCCTCTCGTTCTGGTTCCAACACAAGCTCATGACAGCTACCACTATTTAGGACATAACTGACATTGCTCTGGCTCTGTGCTGAGGTTGCCAAATCTGATGCAGAAATCATCTCGATTTCTGGCTTATACTGTTCATCTGTCAAACCAAGCAAGGCAACATCACTTGCCCAGTGACATTTGTTGTCTGGCATGAAGCCCTTACACTGTGTTTGAGCTGTAAATGACTCAGGGGATTCTGGGCGGCAGTCAATATCAAATATCAGAGAGTCAGGTGTAACAGACACAGTGGGTTCTATATCTCTCAGTGCTTCAGGGGATGGACATCTACATGGAGAATCAAAGGAAAAACTGGGGGATGATCTTGAATCACATTCTGACAATTCATAACCAGGTGATATTGTCCTTTGCTCAGTCTCCAGCCAAAGTGATGGATATTCTGAAGACCTCCAATTTCCTTCACATTTTTGTAAATCAGACGTCGCTGGGGATATATGTATAAACTGCCTGCATTGAATGTTATGTCTGTATGGAATTGGTGAATGGACTAAGAATTCAGCTATAGGAGAGTCTGGGGAAAGTTGTCGAAATTCGTTTACAGAAGACACAGACTCTGGGGAAGGAGGGCGACTTCCATACTGAAAAACTGTTGTATACGGTAATAAAGTCTTATCCTGAGGTATGGGTTGATCAGGTGTGAATTCGTTTACAGATCTAACAGACTTTGGTGAAGTAGTTATGATGGCATATGAAATTCCCGAATTTTCATGCTCCTCATACTGAGATTTTGAATCAGCAGTTTTCTCTGTAGGAAATTCAAAAGATCCTTTCCCTGACTGTGTCAGGGATAAAGTTGAAATGTTATTTTCAGGAAGGGGTCTAGTCAAAATCTCATGTGCTTGCTTAGAAATCTGAGAAGCATTGTGAATACCAGCTGGCATTTTGTAACCACTTTGGTCAGTGATGATATTAGACTCATCTCTTTTACTAGACTGAACAACTTCCATTCTACAGCCAGTATACTCAAATATACCTGTTTTGGGACTGGACATTTCACCCTTGTAATGCGGGTCATGTATGTGTGATATAAGGTTTAAAGGAATAGTTTTATATACATGTTTGTATTCAGGCACCATTTTGATAGCCTCTTGAAATTGAGGATATGACACAGTTTCAGATTCATCAGTAGACTCAATTTTTTGTTCAGCAGGAAACGAATCTTTTTTAAATCCTTTACATTCACTTGTATCTGAATGTACTGATTCAAATGAATGAGTTTTATAGCCAAGTACTGGCCAAGTACTATCAAATAATAATGTCTGAAATTCTGGAACCGGTGAGTCAGGAGATAGTGGTCTATTTTCATCTGCGGATACTACTGAATCAGGTGAAGGTGGTCTACAATCAGAAGGTGCAGAAGGAAAGATATTAAACTCATAATCTTCATCTGAAGCCACAGATTCAGGAGAGGATAATCCTGCTACTGACACCAATTCAGCAAAACTTGTTGAGTACTGTGGTATTGGTGAATCTGGTGAGAGTGGTCTATGTGAAGTAAATGAATCTGGTGAAGATCCTCTAATCTCCAATGCTGGGGTCATAGAATATGGTGACATAGCAAACAATTCATATTCTATTGAATTGGAACATACAGATTCAGGTGAACATGATCTATATCCAGAAACTGGCAAAGTACTCTCATATAAAAAAGGTCTAAATGTTTGGATAGGTGAATCAGGTAATAATTGTGTGATTTCATCTATTGATGCCATTGAGTCAGGAGATGATGATCTATGATCAGACTCTGCTTCACCAAGAATTTTAACACTATGATCTTTATCTGAAGCCATAGACTCAGGAGAGCATGATCTATGACCTTGTACTAGCACTAACTCAACCAGCATGGTTGAGAACTGGGGTACTGGTGAATCTGGAGATAGTGGTCTACATGCACTAACTGAATCTGGTGAAGATCCTCTAATGTCGAAATCAAAGACCATCGAGTCAGGTGACATGGGCCTATACTCTATTTCAGAGTCGGGGCTAAGAGGTCTAGCTTCGAATTCTGGTTGAACTGATTCAGGTGATTCTGGCCTTCCCTCAACATCAAACATGTCTCCACAAATTAATTCAAGTTCATCTGAATTGGAGCAAACTGATTCAGGTGAACAGGATCTATACCCGGTACCTGGCAAACTACTCTCTGGAAAAAATGGTCTGAACTGCTGTATAGGTGAGTCAGGTGATAATGGCCTGTTCTCATCTACTGATTTCATGGAATCAGGTGATGATGCCCTAGAACCTGCCATAGTTACAACATTTAACTCATAATCATCATCTTCATCATAATTTTTATCCAAAGCCACAGACTCAGGAGAGGACGGTCTATGTCCTGTTACTAAAGCTAAATCAAGCAGCATGGTTGAGAACTGGGGTATTGGTGAATCTGGAGATAGTGGTCTACATGCACTAGCTGAATCTGGTGAAGATCCTCTAGTGTCTAAATCAAAGACCATAGATTCAGGTGACATGGGTGTGTATTCTGTTTCAGAGTCAGGGCTAAGAGGTCTAGCTTTGAATTCTGGTTGAACTGATTCAGGTGATTCTGGCCTTCCCTCAACATCAAACATGTCTCCACAAATTAAATCAAGTTCATCTGAATTGGAGCAAACTGATTCAGGTGAACAGGATCTATACCCAGAACCTGGCAAACTACTCTCTGGAAAAAATGGTCTGAACTGCTGTATAGGTGAGTCAGGTGATAATGGTCTATTCTCATCTACTGATTTCATGGAATCAGGTGATGATGCCCTAGAAATTGTTACATCAAGAACATTTAACTCATAATCATCATCTTCATTATAATTTTTATCCAAAGCCACTGACTCAGGAGAGGACGGTCTATGTCCTGTTACTAAAACTAAATCAAGCAGCATGGTTGAGAACTGGGGTACTGGTGAATCTGGAGATAGTGGTCTACATGCACTAACTGAATCTGGTGAAGATCCTCTAGTGTCTAAATCAAAGACCATCGAGTCAGGTGACATGGGCCTATACTCTATTTCAGAGTCGGGGCTAAGAGGTCTAGCTTTAAATTCTGGTTGAACTGATTCAGGTGATTCTGGCCTTCCCTCAACATCAAACATGTCTCCACAAATTAATTCAAGTTCATCTGAATTGGAGCAAACTGATTCAGGTGAACAGGATCTATACCCGGTACCTGGCAAACTACTCTCTGGAAAAAATGGTCTGAACTGCTGTATAGGTGAGTCAGGTGATAATGGCCTGTTCTCATTTATTGATTTCATGGAATCAGGTGATGATGCCCTAGAACCTGTCACATCAACAACGTTTAACTCATAATCATCATCTTCATCATAATTTTTATCCAAAGCCACTGACTCAGGAGAGGACGGTCTATGTCCTGTTACTAAAACTAAATCAAGCAGCATGGTTGAGAACTGGGGTACTGGTGAATCTGGAGATAGTGGTCTACATGCACTAACTGAATCTGGTGAAGATCCTCTAGTGTCTAAATCAAAGACCATAGATTCAGGTGACATGGGTGTGTATTCTGTTTCAGAGTCAGGGCTAAGAGGTCTAGCTTCGAATTCTGGTTGAACTGATTCAGGTGATTCTGGCCTTCCCTCAACGTCAAACATGTCTCCACAAATTAATTCAAGTTCATCTGAATTGGAGCAAACTGATTCAGGTGAACAGGATCTATACCCAGAACCTGGCAAACTACTCTCTGGAAAAAATGGTCTGAACTGCTGTATAGGTGAGTCAGGTGATAATGGCCTGTTCTCATCTACTGATTTCATGGAATCAGGTGATGATGCCCTAGAACCTGCCATAGTTACAACATTTAACTCATAATCATCATCTTCATCATAATTTTTATCCAAAGCCACAGACTCAGGAGAGGACGGTCTATGTCCTGTTACTAAAACTAAATCAAGCAGCATGGTTGAGAACTGGGGTACTGGGGAATCTGGAGATAGTGGTCTACATGCACTAACTGAATCTGGTGAAGATCCTCTGGTGTCTAAATCAAAGACCATCGAGTCAGGTGACATGGGCCTATACTCTATTTCAGAGTCGGGGCTAAGAGGTCTAGCTTCGAATTCTGGTTGAACTGATTCAGGTGATTCTGGCCTTCCCTCAACATCAAACATGTCTCCACAAATTAATTCAAGTTCATCTGAATTGGAGCAAACTGATTCAGGTGAACATGATCTATACCCGGTACCTGGCAAACTACTCTCTGGAAAAAATGGTCTGAACTGCTGTATAGGTGAGTCAGGTGATAATGGCCTGTTCTCATTTATTGATTTCATGGAATCAGGTGATGATGCCCTAGAACCTGTCACATCAACAACGTTTAACTCATAATCATCATCTTCATCATAATTTTTATCCAAAGCCACTGACTCAGGAGAGGACGGTCTATGTCCTGTTACTAAAACAAAATCAAGCAGCATGGTTGAGAACTGGGGTACTGGTGAATCTGGAGACAGTGGTCCACATGCAGTAAGGGAATCTGGTGAAGATCCTCTAGTGTCTAAATCAAAGACCATAGATTCAGGTGACATAGGCCTGTACTCTGATATAGAGTCAGGGGTAAGGGGTCTAGCTTCAAATTCTGATTGAAATGTGTCAGGTGATTCTGGTCTTTGATTGATATCAAACAGTTTTTCAGAAAATAATTCATTTTCAACTGAATTAGAATATATTGATTCAGGTGAACAAGACCTATATCCCAAACATGGAAGTGCATCTTCAGGAAGTAAAGTTCTAAAATCTGGTACAGGTGAATCCAGGGGTAAACATTCACTATCACCTAGTGATGCTACTGACTGAGATAGAGTTTCACAGTCAAAACTTACGGAATTCAAAACATCTAATTCATAATTTGAACCTGATGCCAAAGATTCAAGTGAGGATGATCTAAAATGTGATACTGGAATTAGCTCAAAGAACATTCCTGAGTATTGGGGTATTGGTGACTCTGGAGATAGTGGTCTGCATGCATGAACTGAATCTGGTGAAGAACCTCTATCGTCTAAATCTAAAATGATGACTTCAGGTGACATAGGCCTGTACTCTGGGATGGAGTCGGGGCTTAGAGGTCTAGATTTGAATTCTAGCTCAACTGAGTCAGGTGACTCTGGCCTTTGCTCAACAATAACAAGGTCTCCAGGAAATGATTCAATATCCTCTGAATTAGATTCCATTGATTCAGGTGAGCATGACCTATATCTAAAACATGGAAGTGTACACTCAGGAAACAAAGATCTAAAATCTGGCACAGGTGAATCTGGAAGTAAACATTTATCATCACCTAATGATGCTCCAGATTGAGGTGGGGGTTCACAATCAGAATTTATGGAACCTAAAATATCTAATTCATAATCTGAACTTGACGCCAAAGATTCAAGTGAGGATGATCTACATTGTGATATTGGAACTAGCTCAAAGAACATTGCTGAGTACTGTGGTATTGGTGAATCTGGAGATAGTGGTCCACATAGATTAACTGAATCTGGTGAAGAGCCTCTATCATATAAATCTAAAATGATAACTTCAGGTGACATGGGCCTGAACTCTGGAATGGAGTCGGGGCTAAGAGGTCGAGATTCAAATTCTAGCTGAACTGATTCAGGTGATTCTGGCCTTTAGTCAACATCTACAAGGTCTCCAACCAATGGTTCAATTTCTTCTAAATTAGAAGATACTGATACAGGTGAACATGATCTATACCCAGAAACTGGCAAACTATGTTCAGGAAAAAATGGTCTGAACTGCTGTATAGGTGAGTCAGGTGATAATGGCCTGTTCTCATTTACTGATTTCGTGGAATTAGGTGATGATGCCCTAGAACCTTCCATAGTAACAACATTTAACTCATAATCATCATCTTCATCATAATTTGCATCTAATGCCACTGACTCAGGAGAGGACAGTCTATGTCCTGTTACTAAAACTAAATCAACCAGCATTGTTGAGAACTGGGGTACTGGGGAATCTGGAGATAGTGGTCTACATGCACTAACTGAATCTGGTGAAGATCCTCTAGTGTCTAAATCAAAGACCATAGATTCAGGTGACATGGGCCTGTACTCTATTTCAGAGTCAGGGCTAAGAGGTCTAGCCTTAAATTCTGATTGAAACGTGTCAGGTGATTCTGGCCTTTGATTGATATCAAACAGTTCTTCAGAAAATAATTCATTTTCAACTGAATTAGAATGCATTGATTCAAGTGAGCATGATCTATATCCCAAACATGGAAATGTATACTCAGGAAACACATAACTAAAATCTGGTACAGGTGAATCTGGAAGTAAACATTCATTATCGCCTAAAGATTGAAATAGGGGTTCATAATCAGAAGTAATAGAACCTAAAACCTCTAATTCATAATCTGAACCTGACACTACAGATTCAAGTGAAGATGATCTACATTTTGCTACTGGAACTAAGCCAAAGAACATTGCTGAATACTGTGGTATTGGTGAATCTGGAGGTAGTGGTCTGCATCCATTTGCTGAATCTGGTGAAGATCCTCTAATGTCTAAATCTAATATCACAAATTCAGGTGACATAGGCCTATACTCTGGGATGGAGTCAGGACTAAGGGGTTGAGATTCAAATTCTGATTGAAATGACTCAGGTGACTCTGGCCTTTGCTCAACACCAAAAAGGTCTCCAGGAAATAATTCAAGTTCCTCTAAATTAGAACATACAGATTCAGGTGAACATGATCTATACCCAGAAACTGGCCAACTACGTTCAGAAATAAATGGTCTGAACTGCTGTATGGGCGAGTCAGGTGATAATGGTCTATTCTCTTCTACAGATTTCATGGAATCGGGTGATGATGCCCTAGAAACTTCCACAGCAACAATATCTAACTCATAATCATCATCTTCTTCATAATTTGTATAAACATCCACAGACTCTGGAGAGGACGATCTATGACCTATTACTGACATTATGTCACAGAACAATCCTGAGTACTGTGGTACTGGTGAATCAGGAGATAGTGGTACTGATGAATCTGGAGAATCTGGTGAAGATCCTCTAATGTCTGATGCCAAAATGATAGATTCTGGTGACATAGGCCTGTACTCTGGAATGGAGTCAGGGCTAAGGGGCCTAGTTTCTAATTTTAAATTAATTTGAAATGCGTCAGGTGATTCTAACTTTTGCTGGAGATTTAGCATGTCTCCAGCAAGTGCTTTATTTTCTATTGAATTAGAACATACTGATTCAGGTGATTGTGATCTAATTCCAGAAACTGGGAAACTACTCTTAGGAAAAAAAGAATCAGGTGATAATGGTGCACTTATATCGGTCCTCACGCTGTATTCAAAAAAACGCCTGTAAGGGCAGAATGTTTTACCTTTGTACTGGGGATCATAAACTTTACTCATGAGATTATTGTCTCTATTGGTCTTAGTGGCTGTATCTACATTTTCCTTGGAAGTTTTAAGACTGAATTGGTCTTGGATTTGCCCAGTTACACTAGTCCTAGTTTCTGACAACCCAATTGTTATGGCTTCATGATTGGACACAGAGTCACATGAATCTGCGATTAAGGTTTGAGCATCTGTTCCTTTTATTGGCACAACTGATTTATATTCTTTGGGACGACTAAGTCCATGTGTCAAAGTAAATTCAACCTGTACAGGTAGGGCATCCCCACCATCTTGTGTTGAATTTTTCGATAGCTTTTTTATCTTTCGACATTTTTTGGGAGATACCATAGCAGATAGATTAAAATGTTCATTGGTTGTGAATTCCTTTTCAGATTCCATATCTGCTGTCTGTTTGTTCAAATGTTTGGTCGGATCAGGAAGTAGTAGACCTTGTGCATCACATGTATTTGAGGAATTATCAATTTCTAAAATCTCAGCTGATTGCTGACTTAACCAGTGGCTTTGCAACAATGTAGGTTCAGCTTCAGGTATAGTCATTTTTGCTAATTCTACCTGAAATGAAGATATTTCATGTACATCAAGTGAGACATCATAATCCACCCCTTTTTTATATTCAGGAAATATTAAATCTTGTGAAAGTCCAGGAATATTAGGCGATGATACAGAATCTGGTGAAGATGGTCGATTCTCAAACTGGATTTCTGTGGGCGAAATCACGTCGTGCTCTGTGTCTGAAAGATCTGACTCAACTGATTCAGACTGATATCCTAAAGATGTATAAAATTGACAAACTGGTAGTGAAAAGCTTGGCACTGGTGAATCAGGTGAAAGAGATGTGTGATCATTAACAGATGCAAATGAATCAGGTGACAAAGGTCGTAATTCCTCTGAAAATACAATTGGTAAAAAAAGCTCACATTCTTTGTCTGAAAGATCAGATTTTGGTGATACAGATCTATGTCCGTTAACAGGCATGATTTCATATACATTTTGAACAAAGCTGGGTAGAGGTGAATCAGGGGAAAGGCATTTCCGTTCACTGACCGATAATGCTGATTCAGGAGATGACGGGCGAGTTTCAAACAGCCATTCTGATGACAATTCACACCCTAAATCTGAAATCTCAGATTGAGATGATGATATAGATCCTCCCACTTTTGTAAAGTAGTCACATACGTCTGGTGTAAAACTGGGTATTGGCGAATCACAAGAAAGTGACCTATACTCATTCAACGATACTGTTGATCTAGGGCTAGATGATCTATCCACAAAGATATCAAAAGTCAAAGCATCATGCTCAGAGTCAAGAGCACTCTCAAGGGATACTTCACTGTCTAACCTGTCCATGGTAAAGGACTCAGCACCAAAAGATCCATTTGATTCAGGTGTAAATGATCTACATTCATTCCATGATCCTGGTGAAATTGGTCTATCAATTTCATCATTAACCATTAAAAAAGATTTTGTGTTTGACTCATTGAAGTCAAAAGAGTACAGCTGATCAGAGTCCACATGCACGGGAAATTCTGGTCTTGTGTATTCCCAGACTGGTGGTACAGGTGACTGTGGTCTAAAATCCGGTATGGGAGAATCAGGAGAGAGTAGTTTCTGTTCAGTACCTGATGCTACAGATTCTGGTGAACATACTCTTAATTCATCTATCAGTGAACATGAGTCTAGAGAGCCTGATCTGTATTTAACTGGAATTGGTGAGTCTGGTGGTAATAAAATGGTAGACTCAGGTGATGAGGATCTATATTCATGCAAAGACATTTCCAAGTCAACTTCATATTCAGATACAGAAACTGGTGATGATGATCTACACTCAGTTGAAGACATCAAATCTTTATCGTCTGAAACACTAGAATATTTTGTCTCGCCCAGGGAACTTGTTGCCTCAAGCATAGACTCTGGTGTGTGTACTGTATTGAACTTTAGAGCTTCTGACTCATCCATGGTATGATTTGATAAAGAATTTGTCTGTCCAGCTGCAGAGTTGAGGGACATCTGAGAAAGTGTAGAATCAATATTATTTGCTGCAATTTCACCCTCATGCCAAGGCAGCAGATGTTTTGGGGGTGAACTACAAAATGTCTTAATGTTTTGCAGTTGCTCCTTAGTGGAAATGTTTTTGTCAGTTGTTTCTGAGGATACGAAAACAACCTGACCAACAGTTAAGGCCTCTGCTGCATCCAGTTTGTTCACAATAAAGTCCTTGTGTTCAGATGAGTTAAACCTCTCTGTAATTATTTTAATATCTTCACCAAGAGCTTTTGCCAAAACATACTCTTCACCAAAAAGGGCTCTGTAGAATTTATCAGAAATCTCTTCAACATGCTTCTTTATGTACTCATCACTCGGCTTTTGGTTACTTGGCAGTTCACACACAGGCGTTTCCTCCGCTTTTAGGATTGGTATTTCCATCTCATAATGTGTGTTTTCTGGTATCGATGAAGCTAGTGTGACTTTGTCGTGAGTTGTTTCATTTGATGGCTGAAAGAACGGAAGTGACATAGGAGACACACAATGGGAAACATAATCCTCAGGTACTTGTTTTAGCTCCAAAAAGAGCTCACTGAAATCTGCCTCACTGTGCTCAGACTCCATCAAGGTCTCTTCAAAATCTGTCATTATTATTTCGTTTTGTTTTGGTCTGCAGACTTTGGGAGAGTCAATAGATGAAATGCCCTTTCCAATGTATGTATGAATAGGAATGTGCTCGGGTTGACCCCCAACTGCACCTAACTCTTGCAGAGCCTCATCATAATTGGGATTTAACTGCTGAGGTGACATTTCTGATGGTTTGGAAAGACCTTTCTCTTTGTAAACTTGGCTGTAGTGGTGAGACTGGAGTTTCCATGGTGCAGTTTTGTACAGGGTAAAGAAAGGACTTACTTTTTTGAAAGTGCCAGGGAACTGTTGTCTTAGACCAATCATATCAAAACCAGACAGTGTTGAGCCTCCAGCCACCCTATGAATAAAGATGAATTTAAAAGTAAATACATTTTAAAGCTATTGAAAGTTTGATGAAATAATTAGGCTTTTTTAAAACACTCACTCTTCAGCTTGATCTATGTGCAGCTGCGACTTCTCTTTCTGGGTATCGAGTGAAGATAGACTAGAAGAAAGATCCTCGACAGATACTAATGGAGGTTGATTTCCAGACTTTGGCATTCTTGTAGTGAGCTCTGTGTGGCGGACTGGCCTAGGGCTGTCAATGTCCTCTTGAAGAGCTGAGAAACCTGGCGGGGAAATTACAACGTTATAAATCTGTTTTTAAATAGCAGAACATTGCACTATTGCAGTAACAGTTATATTTGCGTAATTTTATTATTTTTTAAATTTTATTAAATATATAATATAAAAATAAAATTCAATTTGGCAAAGTGGATATTGTGGTTACCGTCACTGTGGTCAAGTGATATAGACTGCTCCATTTCTGCATAGGTATGTGATGAGTGATCCTGAGTGGACTGTACAATCTTTGCTTTGATAAGATGTACAATGTCCATACGGTTGATCTTCGTGAGCTTTGAGATTAAAATGCTTTCTGTGGACAATTTGAAAGCGTGTAACACATTTAAATATGCTTTTTATTTTTCATTCTTAGATTAAAAAAGATTTCAGCTTTAGGCTAAAAAATTATATCTGAGTCTGATCCCAAATGTCTATGAACAATATTATTTTTCATTGATTACTCATAGTCATAAGTCATTTGTGTGCACATTTTAACATACAATTTAACATGGTCAGTTTCCTTTTTTTTCTTTTTTTAAAAAATGGATTCACTATGATATTTGTTATAATTGTAATAAATTGTTATTTACTTTTAAGAAGTTATTAACAATCCTACCTGTAGCATTTGTCCCCTCTCTTTTTGTCCATAGACTTATGAGTGCATGACTTTGGTCTTGTAATGAGTTTGGATTCTCTACTCTTATCTGATTGACCTGCTCTTCATCAATTTCAAGTTCACGAGCCAGCTCTAGATGAAAGATAGAAAGCACAGCAATGTTAGAAAGAAAAGACATTACTGCAATTACTGATGTCATTCATTCATTCTTTTTCTATACCGCTTTATCCTGTATTCAGGGTCGCGGGGACCTGGAGCCTATCCAAGGAGGCTTAGGGCACGAGGCGGGGTACACCCTGGACATGTTGCCAATCCATCGCAGGGCACATACATACACACTACGGGCAATTTGGGAATGCCAATCAACCAAATGTCTTTGGACTGTGGGAGTAAACTGGAGTACCCGGCAGAAACCCACTAAGCACGGGGAGAACATGCAAACTCCATGCACAGAGAGACGGGAATCGGGCCTGGCCGGGAATCGAACCCAGTCCCTGGAGATGCAAGGCGACAGTGCTAACCACTACACCACTGTGCCATCCATTTTTGGTTCATTTTTCTTGGACACAACCCTCCTATTTATCCAGGAGGGGGGACCGGCACTGCATGCAGTGGCTGGGTAGTATGGGGTGTGGTAACCCACCAAGGGCAGGGCTCGAACATAGGTCCTTAGATCCCTAAACCAACAACCTAGAGCTTTAGTCGCATGAGCTACCACTTGCCTTGTGTTAGCACCTAATAATGTCAATCAATAATGCTGATTACCTGTCCAGCTGAAACCAAGATGATCAGCCATTACAGCCAATCGTCCTTCCTTCCTGTCAAGCTCATCCTGTGGATCCACTGAAAATGCCATGGTCAAGACACATAAAATGCCATCACCAACACACATACTAAAAAAACTAAGAAAAATGGTCCCTATAATAGTGAATAGAAGGAGTCAAAAAAAGATCTTATTCACTAGTCACTACTAATGGAGACAAAATGTAAATGAAATACAGGTAGGTGACAAATGAAAAGAGAAAAAAACTACTGAAAAATATTGAGGCACTGCAAGCTGCCAAAATAACGTTGACATGAATTGACACAAGTGTCTGGTACAGTACTAGAGGTATGGAGCAGCACTTTCTGAAAGATAACTGCTTAGTTGGTCTTTTGATGATGGAGGTGTACAGCACTGTCTAACTGCCGAGTTCAGGTCTGATGGCTACAAATACCAAGGAATAATATTTACATACTTTTAAAAACATCATAATAGAGTTTACACTCATCTCATCCCACTCATCAATCTCGCTCAAAGATATCAAGTGGATACAAACCATGATAACAAAATATCTCCCACAGACTGATTGAGTTTTTCCTTTAATTTGTCACCCATCTGTACATAATCACTGGCTTTCTCTTGCCTTTAATCTTCGTTTAGCATATCAGAGATTTACGTATCATGATTAGCTAGATTAGCAAAGATTTCCAATAAACATTTTAATATCACAAAGTTCTTTTTCCTATTTTATTTTGGTGCATATTATGAACTAGGATGCACTGTAGATAATTTCATGAGATACAGTAATTTGCCAATAAATTTAGGGAAATATATAGAGGGGAAAACATCATTCCATATGCATATCTATAAAGGTCTAGATGTACTGTACTGTATGGCAGTAGCCATTTTAGCATGCTCTGGAAACTAATTCTTTAATATAAATAGCATGTACAAAACCAATTAATAAAATCATTCCTGTCAATACTGTAACACATTCAGGGAAAGGAGACAGACACAAACACAATTCAAACATCACAAAAGCACCAGAAAGAGTTGAAGCTTTAGCTACAAGACAGAGAGGCAGCACCTTCATTGCTAACGTGCTGAGGCAGATGAGAGAGATAGAATGGGCCCCTTATGATGGGGATACCTTGACTTTGGACTTGGGCTTTATCAGCAGGGATTCTTTCCATCTGCGTCTCAACAGGGTCGTCCCATCGAGGCCTAATGACCAATGGGTCCTCAGGAAGAGGCATCTGCATATCAGGATAAGGCTCTCTTTCTATTACTGAGACATCTATGGTGCTGCTTTCATCGTCCGACATGGCAGCTGCCTCCTCTTTCTCTTTCTCTGCTTGGGCCAACCTCTCCACTAGCTTAGCTGCCTCATCACTAATCTCCTCGAAAAAATCAATCGACTTCTTGCGGCTGTCGGATGGCTGATTTTTTTTTCCAGGTGTAGTAGTATGGGTTGGTTGACCAGGCTTTCCCCTGACAGGTAGCTTCGATGGCAATGTCTTATATTTGCTGGGCAACTCAGTACCTGCTGGATGGCCCTGGTCCTTTTTTGTTGGTTTCTTTGTAGAATCACTTTCACAGAAGCTCTTGGCTTTGATAGACCTTGTCACTCTGGAGCCTACAGAGGGACCTGTGTCTGTCTCAGATTTTCTCCTTGTTTCAGGTTTTACAGGTAATTTAGACTTTTTCTCCTTAGAAGATTTCACTGGTAAATCATGAGAAATAGATTTTATAGGGATTCTTGATTTTGGCTTCTCCTCCTCCTTAGAGAAAGAGGCTTTTTTCTGAGTGGATACAGAATTAGCTTTAGAGCCCGGCTTTGTTTTTGACTTTGATATCACTTTGGAAGTTTGGGATTTCTTTTCTGGGGCTTTGGGTACTTCTATCACTGAGTGCTCTTCCTCTGGTGAGGAATCTGAGGACTCTTGTTCCTGCTGGGAATAAACTGGCCTGGTTACTGTTGACACTGCTGTCAGGACATCAGTTATGATAATGTCTGAAGAACCAAGATCAGTCCCTGAAGGACTACCTTCAGCTAATGTGTGTGATTTTATTTCTACAGCTTCTTTAGCAATGTTGTTTTTACTAGTTTTGGGTGAAGCAGAAACAGCTAATTTATTGGGGATTGTTGACTGTAAGGCATCTGAAGTTATACATGACTGATCATCCTCATGTGTAGAGTGAAGCGATATGTCTTCAGCCTCTTTTAAAAGCACTTCTGCATCTTCTTGTTCAATCTGCTCAGTGAGGTTTATAGCAACCTCTTTTTCTGCTCTAGTGACGTCTGCACCAGGTTCATCCTCTATAAGTGCCTCTTCAATTGGTTGCTCTCCTATTTGAAAATAAGCAAAGCCTTCCTCCTCATATCCCCGTTTAGTCATGTCTATTGCTCCACTTCTAGTCATTTCAAATAATTTACCCTCTTGAAAAAGGAAGGGATTTTGTTCACTTGTTGGTGTGCTTTCTTCAGTGGGTGTCCTCCCAGGTGTAGTGTCTGGAGTTGCACCTTGGGACTGTCGATCTACTGCCAGACCCAAAATCTTTTGCTCCTCTTCTTTGACTCTTGCTGCAAAGGCTTCATCATCTTCCCGCATAGTGTTCCAGTTGTCTGCCAGTGTTTTTGCAGTTACCCCTCTAGACTTTGTTTTGGGAAGTTCTTCCTCTATATCATCTTCAGTGTCTTCATAAATACATATTTCTGGTTTAAATGTTTCTCCGGCTTGCCCAATAATACTGGGCAATAAATCAGTTTTATCTTTTAAACCATCCCTGCTTAAACCTAGATCAGCTGTTCCTGCAGGCCTTATTTGGTCACCTTTATCATCATCTGTTACATTGTGTTCTATCTGACTTTGTGATTTGTTATAAACTCCCTGACAATCTGGTATAATTTTGTGCTTTCCACCCTTATCATCATTTTTGCTTTCCATTGACTTTACCTGGCTTTCATCTTTTAGTTCAGAAGCTACACTGGACATTGTTTCATTGCTTAACAATTGTCTGTTCGTCTGTTCTAATTCTTTTAAGCTAAGTGACTGCAATTCTGTCTGTAGAGAGATCTGATGGACTTTTGCTGAATGTATTTCTGAGACAGACTGAGGTCCCTCCATTGCGGATTCATCTGTTGATGCTGCAGTGTGGGCCATGTCCTCAGATGTTTGAGGGATCTCATGCACACCTGCTGGAAAAGGAGAGGGAGGTTGTACTTTAATAGTAGGTTCAACAGATCGTGCTACCTCTGACCCTTGTTTTGTCTCAGTAGGCCCAAAGCCTTCCACTGAGGTTGTTTCTACTTTGGATTCAGGCCCAATCAATATGATGCTTTCATGCCCTCTTTCAGACTCATTCACTGTCTGAGAGGAGATATTTTTGCTATTGCCCTTTCTGTCTTTTTCATCCTGCTCCATCTCATCAAATGTTTTTATTTTGGCAGCCATTTTAAACATCTCTTTCTCAGGAGTGAATTTCCTCTGGGTCATGACACACTCCAACACATTTCCCTCTGCATCCTCAGGTATGACACATGGATTTAGGAACATGGACAGGACCATAGGGTCTGGGGTTTGGGGATTAAGGTTATAACTTACCTCTTCAGAACTTGGGGTGTCAGGTAAAAAGGGACTCTTACCCGAACTCATCAGCTGGGATGTCTGCTTGAAACTGTCATCGTCGACACTACCCTCCTGGTCCCTGGGGTGTTTATGCAAATTTTCTGGGGGTAACTCAGGAGCTGTGGAGGATGTCGGGTACCCTGAAGTCACACTGGGTTGCTCTACTGTTGGAGGAAAGGCCATGATGCTTTTTTGTGCTACGGGGCTGCTTTCCAGAGAATCACAGCATGGGGAGTCTTTAGTAGGACTGGGTTCAATTGAGTCTGGGGATTTATGGGAGGAGTTGTCTTCCATAAGGGGGCTACCTTCTAATGAGTCCTTATGACTAAAAGTTGTAGAATCATCAGCTCCTGGACTAATGGTCTCTGAACGATGTCTAAGAGGCAGTACTAAACCACTATAACCCTGTGTGTCAGCCCTTGTAGCCCGGTAGTCAGCTGAGGTTGATAGTGGTTGACCATCTGATGGCTCCTCATCACTCAAAAAACTGTCTATTGTTTCAGAACCCCTTTTGGTTAGTTTTCGAGATTTTGGTGGTTTAGATGACTTCAACATAATGTCCTCATCAACAGAGAATTTTTCATCAACAAATGTAACAGTTTTTCCCTGAGAAGCAGATACAGACTCACTTTTTGAAGGATAATCCATCGCATTTTTCACAGACAAGCATCCAAAAGTTGTTGAAGATGCCTGACTATCGGTTGTCTTTGCAGCAATAGAGTTAGATATAGTACTTGTGTCCTGTTTGGCTGTAACTGTTTCTACTTTTGACATTTTTCCATCTATACATTGACCTGGGCGTTTAGGTGATGATGAAAGGCTTTCAGGACTTGTGTCCAGAGTTTCTGCCAGGCCTTCATGTTTGTCACTGTCCTCTGAACTCATGTGGACTTCGCCTTCACCTATGCTGGCACAAGGGGAAACAGCTAGATCTCCAACTTTGTGTCTGTTGGAGATTTCTTTAAGTGCATCTGGCCCACTATTAGGTTGAGTAGCCAAATTGCTTTGGACTGTACGGTCTGTTGACTGCAAGGCAGTAGTAGTCTCATCTTGGGCTTTTAGAATTTTAGGTTCTTCACACTGAATACTGTCTTCTAGTTTTGCTGTTACATTGGAACTTAAGTTATGAGAATGTTGCATCTCTGTGCTAATCTGATGTTCTTTTGTTTTTTTTGAGTCAACACATTTTATAGCTTCAATTGACACTTTTTGTCCAAGTGTCAATGCTTGAGACTGGGACTGTGTGGACAGGGTCTCCTTCATTTGACCTGATTTTGTGTGCTTTGGTACAGAACTTGCTTTATGTTCAAAAAGTCCAGACTTTGCCTTTGAAGGGTCTTGTCCTGTCTGAAAAGCCCTCATGAGATCTTTTACTGACATGGTTTCTTCTAGTCTCTCAGACTCATTTTTTTGTGATTTTACAGGAGCTTGTGATTTTTTAGTGGTTGCTGTTTTTTGTTCTTTAACAACAGGAGATGATTTTTTCCCCGAAAAACCAGGAGAGGATTTGCTGCTAGTCTGCTTGTGTCCTTTTTGCTCCTCCTCCACCTTCTTTTGAAGAGCTTTAACTTTGTCTTTAATTGAGCCAATAGGTGTTTCTTCAACTACTGGAGATACAGGAGATTTTTGGCTTGAGGGGGCATGTAAGAGGCCATCGCCTTGATGTGATTTTTCTGTTTTCTCACTAACAGAACCTGTTTTTGAAGGGGATACATTACATTCATCACTCTGACCATGAGGCCCTTTTCTTCGAATGGGCTTTTTTACTTCAGCCATAGGTATTTTAGTATCTTTAATCACAGATGGTATAATTTTTTTGCCACCCTTGCGCAAAACAACTTCCGTGAACTTTTCTTGTACCACATTATCCTTCACCACAGCTCCAGATGTCACATGTGCATACTCTTTATGGTCCCCCTTTTGTGTCTGTGACCCTCGGCTGCCACGAGTATCCTTTAGAAGCGCCTCTTGGGTCTCAAAAGCTGCCATCATTTTGGCCTCCTCAATTTCACAGTCTGAAAGAAGAACCCACTCCTCATCCTTTCTATATGGTCGACTTTTTGCTTCTGCTGACTCTTCATTAGCCTTATCTTCATATGTCCCACTCCTTAGAATTTCATTGACTTTCTCCAAATCCTCTTTTACCTTTTCCATTATTTCGAAAGGTCCCCCTGACACCTCCTCTACCCCCTTCTCTAGACTACCCCCATGCATAGAGTTTGACTTCCCAGATGAATCAGTGGTCAGAATGGCAGTCATTTTTATCAGATCTTGTTTCATCTCTGACACCTCAGAGAGTAAATCTGGGCTCGCAAGGGCAGGAGAATCTCGAATCAAATGACTTTTCAGGATGGATGTCTCTGTAGAAGTTTCAGTATCTTCGTCGTCTTCATTTACAAGGAGGACAATTAAGGAGCAAATTAAATAAAACGTTTAAATTAAAGGGAACAAAGATTTGAAAAAAAGGTCAGGTTCGGAATGGCACAAAGCTTCAAGGAACAGAATAGGACTAGAAGGACAGACAAAGAAACTTACAGGGATGAATAACAACTGCAAAGCAAATTATAGCCAAATCTTATAGACCTTAGGGAAATAAGCAGGAAATAACTTGCTTATCTGAATTCAGCACAAAAGCACATTCACACATTCAAGACAATGGAATAAGCTGAAATGAAATTTTAATAAATAAATAAATCAATAAATAAATTAACACAGTGGAGAACCAACGCAGATAAATGTTTTCACAAGCTTATTACAGAAATTAATTAGGGTGAATAAAAGAAATAACAGTTGTTTTCAAAACCTTTTTAGTTTCCAAAAGAAAGCCAGTGATATAACAAAAGTGTTTGTTTTATGAATAAAGTGTTAGAAGTAAAGAATAATTACTTCTTATGTCTGTACACTAGTTAAGCTTAAAAAAACGAAAAAAATTATAATAAATAAATAGAACATCAAAATATACAGCTAGAACGTGCAATGAAGAAGGTAATGTTAAGCAAACTGTCAAACTTAAAGATGATTATACTGCTTTCACACATTCCAAACAACATTCAAACACACAACGCACACACACTCTGTAAGTCAAGTTATTTCCATGCAAAGCTTATTAACCTCTAATAGGTAAGTATGTAGTGGGTACTGATTCCAGTCCACATGCTGTAAGCAATTAAACACTTGTTACATTTTATAGTGAAAATGGATTTATGTGATCATCACTACAATAAAGTATGTGATCTATTAAGAGAAAGTAACCATGTGTTTAAATCAATTTATGCAAATGGGTGTAAATTAATTCCATGTTAATTCAAGATCTTGTCAGCGTGTTTACTTTCTGTCAACTGCATACTGATGTGCAAATACATGCAAATTAATTACTTTAATTACAGTACATATTAATTTTGAGAGAGAAACATAGTTGAGGTCAAATGTTTTCATATACCTTGGCTAAAGGTATTTAACATTTAAACTAAATCTTTCATTTCCTGTGTATGAGTGTACTTTATTTTAAATAGGGGCTGATTTAAAAAGAATAGCTAAAACACAGTCTTCTTTTAGCTGTACTGTACTTTTTCAGACAGAACTGACGTCAGGTTTGTTGGCCAAGTTTTTCTGCAGAGTTTCATGTGGCCGCTGCAAAACACTTATTAAGGTATTTTTATATTTACGCAATTGGGTTACAATTTTCAGTATATGATTAGAGTCACTGTTTGTGTTTCATTTGGCCAGTCTCAGAGTAGGGTCTTATTTTGTAATCCTTCTTTCTTCACTATTTCCTTTGTTCCTTTGTTTATTTGAATTAAAGTTCATTAATCTCTAAAAGTTAATTTGTTCCTCCTTCTTGAACAACACAGTGTTTTTGAAGTGTCAACATCTTTATATTCTCTGGTGATATTTTGGAAGAACTGGACTTGGGGAGGTCCACCGAAGGTATTACTGTATCTGAGTTACAGTAAGAGGATTGTCCATCAAAGGGAAAAGGCCCTGGCTGTTAATAGAGCAACTATTTAAAGACTTTTACAGCCTAAAAGTCTTTTATAATTGGTCCATCAAATAATGTCTAAAATCAGTTTCTACAAATTCCCATTCATCTTGGCATAGTCATGAGAAAACTACACAGTAAACTTGATATACAGTAGTTGTTAGTACCTCGTAAAGTTTTGACCCAAGTCTGATAAAGCCAGTATGTCTCTAATTAATTATTTACAGTAGATGTCCTACTGAATTGCCAAATAAAATTTATTCAGTGGAGTTGTCAAAGAATATTTTTATAGTCTGCAACATAAATATAGTTGTAATATTTATTATTTCAGTCCAGGTACACTTAGACATTTGACCTCAATCCATTTGAAGGTATATACTGTATGATCTCAAATAAGAGTTATTAGAGAGACTACAGAAGAAACAAAACTACTTTGCTTTGCAGTTTGTCATAAAACTTGATGGTGGGTGGAAATCTATTTAATGACACATACATCACATTATGAGTTGAATTACATGGTAATTTAAAATCTTTCTCTCTGTAATACCCAAGAACTAAGGGAACTAGGGATGTGGGAAAGCATGTAAACATTTGTGGGGTGTTGGGATTTTAAGCAGAATACATGAGGAGTGTGCTATGACATCACATCTGAAAGTAGTCAACTATTACAGAACTGTACTGTATATACCAATGAATTCTTGAATTGGAAGAAGTTGGTTAATTTTCTATAATGGCATGGATCTGAATATTTACACTGTCTAATAACTGTACAATATAAAATATATGTTTATAAACATCTTTTGTCTAGTACAATAAATAGCTCATAAATCCATAACAGCTCATTCATACAGAACTGTATGACAGACATGATCTAAGTCTAACAATAAAAATGGTCACATTTTATTACACATTTATGAAAAATAATTAATGAATTCCTTTTCTTGAAATAAAGTAGCTCCCTGATCACCCCTACTTCCCACATCCTTTGATGATGGACCGTAATGAAACATGAGCAAAAACTTCAAAACATGAAACAAGTTAAAGTTGTGCAGCATTATATTACCATGTGTTATAATTGCCAAATTAGACATGCAGCACATTCTTTAGTGGCTAGTGTGTATGTGAGTTTATTAAAAGCAAACTTGCTTAATGAAAGACAGATACGAATAAGAAAAGAGAAATGCCTTACATCTTCCAAGTGTTCGGCTAGTCTGGAAAGATAAGCAAGTAAAATGATTGTGATTAATTGCAAACTAAGGACTAGATAGATAATATCCATAAAAGAGAATAGAAACAGCCATGCTGGCTTAAAACTGGGAGGAACAATAGAGGCAACTCAATGAACACATTTTGAATTCTGTATGTCACTAATAATATACTTTCTGAAGTATACAGTGGAAAATCTCATCATCAAGTTGCTGGTGTTCTGTGCTCAGTTGATACAACTCTCAACTGCCAATTTAAATAAAAGCTTAATTACAAAAAAAAAATAATTACATATTCTGCTTTCATGTAAATCTTAGTCACTGAATTAAGCAATATGTCATGAGATGGAGTGTCATTGTACTGGACATTCTATTCAATTAAATTTTATTTGAATAGCACTTTTAACAATTGCCATTGTCGCAAAGCAGCTCTACAGTACACAGTCAAGAAAATATCAGCACAGCTGTGATGCGTTTTATTGGCCAGAGGGTGCAGGCTGAGTGTCAAATATATCACAGCCGTGCTGATATTAGACTACCTCAAGTTTGATATTGTTTTTCTGCCAAAGTACCACAAACACTATTAATTATTAACAGATTATAATTAATTTGTTTATTTAAGTTACTTGGCTGCAGCAGCAGATATCCATTTGCAACATTGACTATTGCTAAGCAACATAAACCATGAGCATTATTAATTAAGCTGACAACTGACAGTTAGTGAAATTAATGATTGTTAGAACACCTGCGAAGAGGAGTGACACATATGCTATAGTACTCTATATCAGCACTCCTGTCCAATTAAATTACTTGGTCAGAACTAACTGTTGTGTAAGATCCAGTAAACTGCATGTTCCATTTTAGAAATATCTATTAATTTGATCATATGTGAATATATACTACAGATTGTAACAATCTGAGCTTGAGTCAAAATGTATTAGTCGCTATCAGTGTTGGGTGTAATGTGTTACAAAGTAACGTGTTCGAGTACTTGGATTGCGTTTTTGATATAATGAGTAATCTAACGCGTTAAGTCCGCCATTTAAGTATTTAGTTACTTTTTCAAAAACGTAATCTGTTATTCAGACAATTTATGTAGTCCGTGAGCCAGACAGCAGTCATTCCCAATTCATTAGTGTGTATGTGTGTGTGTGTGTGAAAGTCGTCCTATGAGCCCCGCCCCCGATAACCCGCCCCTCTTTTGTTATTCCTGCTGTTATACCCCTATCTCACCTACTGTATGCAGTTTGACTATACGAGGACCGACACGCAGAAAGATGGAAACCTAATCACAGCGCCAAATCTCGCGACGGCCACCAGGTAGGTGAGATAGGGGTATTAGTAATTAACAGATTATGGGTCAAACTTCGCTGAGTGATGATGGTAGAATTATTATAAAGGTCTTGACTAAAACAACATGCATGAGGAATCACTAAGGAGTTTTCATTTTCTGCAATGGAAAAGTACTCGAACTAGTAACTTTTATTAGAAAGTAATGCTGTAATGTAACTACTTTTTTAAAATTACTTTTTAAAGACAGTAATTTTGTAATGTAATTAGTTACTTTAAAAAGTAACATCCCCCAACACTGGTCGCTGTAGTGGCAGACTTTAACTGTCTTCAATGGACCACTTTACAGTTTAGCACTTCTACTGTAGCAGAAACCATTCTGAACTACATCCAACAAGGCCATGAGCTGCAAAGTTAGATGATTTGAGCAGCAAGGAAATATGTAACATTTCAAGTATTTTCATGCAATTTTCATAAAAAATAGCTCGAGTATCATTTTACATTTGTGTTAACTACACACAAAAATAGTAATGTATCAACACATTTAAATTTAAAGCACAATTTTCACTGAAGTTGAACAAAACTAAACCAAACTTTAGAGATAAGTGCATTTTAAACTGAAATTAAAAATTTCAGTAAAAAAGGCATAGTATCAATGCATAAAAGCTACATAATGGCCAGAATCCTTTTTTGTATAGGGTTGTTTACATCAGTGGTTTTCAACTCCTATGAGAAAGAACTTAATTATGTTAATTAGTTAATTAGTTAAATCAGCTGTACTAGACGCTGAGAAAAAACTCTAGGGTTCTCCAGGACCAGGGCTGAGTACCACTGGTTTACATGATACTTTACGATTAATGCCCCTTGTCTCACCATTGTGACTCATATGCTTAAATATAATACATCATACAGTATACAGTATATATATATATATATATATATATATATATATATACAGTGGTGTGAAAAACTATTTGCCCCCCTCCTGATTTCTTATTCTTTTGCATGTTTGTCACACAAAATGTTTCTGATCATCAAACACATTTAACTATTAGTCAAAGATAACACAAGTAAACACAAAATGCAGTTTTTAAATGAGGGGTTTTATTATTTAGGGAGAAAAAATTCCAAACCTACATGGCCCCGTGTGAAAAAGTAATTGCCCCCTGAACCTAATAACTGGTTGGGCCACCCTTAGCAGCAATAACTGCAATCAAGCGTTTGCGATAACTTGCAACGAGTCTTTTACAGCGCTCTGGAGGAATTTTGGCCCACTCATCTTTGCAGAATTGTTGTAATTCAGCTTTATTTGAGGGTTTTCTAGCATGAACCGCCTTTTTAAGGTCATGCCACAACATCTCAATAGGATTCAGGTCAGGACTTTGACTAGGCCACTCCAAAGTCTTCATTTTGTTTTTCTTCAGCCATTCAGAGGTGGATTTGCTGCTGTGTTTTGGGTCATTGTACTGCTGCAGCACCCAAGATCGCTTCAGCTTGAGTTGATGAACAGATGGCTGGACATTCTCCTTCAGGATTTTTTAGTAGACAGTAGAATTCATGGTTCCATCTATCACAGCAAGCCTTCCAGGTCCTGAAGCAGCAAAACAACCCCAGACCATCACACTACCACCACCATATTTTACTGTTGGTATGATGTTCTTTTTCTGAAATGCTGTGTTACTTTTACGCCAGATGTAACGGGACACGCACCTTCCAAAAAGTTCAACTTTTGTCTCGTCGGTCCACAAGGTATTTTCCCAAAAGTCTTGGCAATCATTGAGATGTTTTTTAGCAAAATTGAGACGAGCCTTAATGTTCTTTTTGCTTAAAAGTGGTTTGCGCCTTGGAAATCTGCCATGCAGGCCGTTTTTGCCCAGTCTCTTTCTTATGGTGGAGTCGTGAACACTGACTTTAATTGAGGCAAGTGAGGCCTGCAGTTCTTTAGATGTTGTCCTGGGGTCTTTTGTGGCCTCTCGGATGAGTTGTCTCTGCGCTCTTGGGGTAATTTTGGTCGGCCGGCCACTCCTGGGAAGGTTCACCACTGTTCCATGTTTTTGCCATTTGTGGATAATGGCTCTCACTGTGGTTCGCTGGAGTCCCAAAGCTTTAGAAATGGCTTTATAACCTTTACCAGACTGATAGATCTCAATTACTTTTGTTCCTGAATTTCTTTGGATCTTGGCATGATGTCTAGCTTTTGAGGTGCTTTTGGTCTACTTCTCTGTGTCAGGTAGCTCCTATTTAAGTGATTTCTTGATTGAAACAGGTGTGGCAGTAATCAGGCCTGGGGGTGACTACAGAAATTGAACTCAGGTGTGATAAACCACAGTTAAGTTATTTTTTAACAAGGGGGGCAATCACTTTTTCACACAGGGCCATGTAGATTTAGAGTTTTTTTAATCCCCTAATAACGTAAACCTTCATTTAAAAACTGCATTTTGTGTTCAATTATGTTATCTTTGACTAATAGTTAACGGTTTTTGATGAGCAGAAACATTTAAGTGTGACAAACATGCAAAAGAATAAGAAATCAGGAAGGGGGCAAATAGTTTTTCACACCACTGTATATATATATATATACAGTATATACTGTATATATAAACAATTGTACATAACTTTTCATTCCGCTTGCCTTTAAAAGTAATCCAGGTTAAGAGAGAACAAAGTTTATGGCATCCTGTAGATAACTGCTCTAAGCATTTACCCTTTTAAAGTCATAGTAGTGAGACAACAGACTTTACCGGTGGTGTATCATGTAAACAACTCTATTTGTTTAATATTACTAGAACTAATTTCAATGGAAATTGCAACATACAGTAGTTGTAGTGGAATCTGGTTATTCTCTACAAATAAATGATGCTGGCATGTGTGGTTAAAATTCTGATATATACAGAATTGCACGATTTTCCTTTCTGCTCAACTCTACGTAACTCAAGGCCCCATTATATTACAGCCACATGTCCTGAGGAATATTCCTTTTCAGCATTTTCATAATAAATTGATTATATGCAGTATAATAAGTTGAGTAATTAAAAGAATATATAATGGTTAAATCAATATACAAAGAAAAAATTAAAAGGAAAACTTTGTTACATCTTTTAAAGTACAGAGAAAACAGCATCCGAAAGTGTGGATGTTTAGAGAATATAGGAAAATATCTCCACAGTTACCTCCTCATCAGGCTCTTGGTCTGAATCTGATTCCTTTGAGAAGCAAGAAGCAGTAAAGGAGATAGAGTAGAGAGAAAGAGACATAGATAGATGTTGAAAGGGAAACAGGGGACAGGATAGAGAGAAGGGAAAAGAAAGAGCACGCAAAGCAGTTACCATAGCAACAACTATTGAGCCAGCCTGTGAGAAGTGGTATGAGAGGGGGCATGTGTGGAGCATGTATACAGTCTAATATCTCATCATACTGATGCTGGTTTTATTATCATTACTGATAAATGATAAAATACTTAATCAACGAATTATAACTGAAATACATCATGTAATTAGAAATTTTACCCTATTTGACAATTTTGTCTATTTAGAATACCACCCCTAGCATTACCGCATTAAAAAAAATGTTAAGTCTCTATAGTGTTAATTTGAGTTAATTTGACTAATTTCAACTAAACTGGAACATATCTTAATGTAGCATTGTGCATAAGATTATGTTTAGGATTTATGCTTAATATTACCCTGTGAAATCAACAGTTCTTTTGATAGAATTAGTAAGGTGCATGCATACAATTTACAAGAATCATATATTTTATATATATATATATATATATATATATATATATATATATATATATATATATGTATATATATATATATATATATATATATATATATATATATATATATATATACAGTATTCATTAAATGTAATAAAAACAAATCAGCCAGAAAGCATTCTGCTTTATAATGTTAACAGTAATTAATTTACCTTAGCGTAAATTGGTAGAGCAATATTTAGATTGCATATCGCACTGTGGGCCAGACTCCTGTAAGATCTCGGTTCTTTCATGAAGGATAAGCGACCGCAAGGCTCCTGAGTGTTATCTCGTATCTGAAAAGTTACCAACAAATATCCGGAACATTTCAGGAACAACAAAAGGATTAACCCTTACAAAAAACTTGCTGTGACAAAAAGGAAAATATCTTAAATATCTAAAATAAATACACACAGCGTGCATAAGTCAGCTTACCTTTATAAAGAGGGCGAGTCGGTTTTCTTTGAAGGCAAAAAAGCTGAAGATATGATGTTGGCCGCTCTTGGTGAGAGGGACAAGATTTCCAAAGCAATCTGCATAGATGGGTTTTCCTTCTAATACCTTTAATGGAACATCACAAGGATTATAATATTAATATTTCGATCATATTCTAAGAGATTTTATAGCTTACTTAAGCATTTCTCTTTTTATTTAAATAAAAATGTTAAGGGCTACAGTGGTCAAATACAAGCTCAATACTTATGATACTTAAATAACATTAAAGTGACGGCCCAAAGTGTTTTGTAAAAATGTAACGCTGTTCAATATACAATGAGTGAAATGGCACATACATTTAGACACTCGTTAAAAAAACACACACAAGTGATATAATGTACTGTAGTTAAATTGTACATTTCCTTTTGAGAATCTATCTAGCAACCTGCCTACCTACTGTATCTGTCCACCCACCCACTGACTTATTTATCTACCTCACCATCTATCTATCTATCTGTCTGCCAGTCTGTCTAATTAATAAACTGAGACATAGAGAGCTTCCCCTTATCATTTTAACGTCAACATGTGTACACATACGACAGGGAACACAAAAGTACACAAAAAACCTGGCATGGTGAACAATTCAGCAAATAACATTCTATAATACCGAGCACTTTAGATCACATTAACCTTTACCTTACCTCTACATCCCGACTTCGAGCCACTTCTGTGAAGTTCTCCTGCTGCTCCAATGTTTTATCTATCTTGTCATCGGTCATGCAGAAACAGCGCAGTCGTGCTTCTATTGGATCATGAGTTTTGGCAAAGATGACAAATTTGGCCATGTATGGCACGCAGATTATCTCCCGATACACCTGTGTGGCAAAGTTGACCGACTCGTGGCCTTGTCGACAATCTATTAACCAGAATCTAAATAGAAAAAATTAAAAAACACAAGTGCTTTGATTGTCTTGTGGTTTAAAATGTACATACACATACTGTACTGTACTGTATATTTACATACACCCGATCAGCCATAACATTACAACACAAAACATTAAGCCCAATATTGTGTAGGTTCCCCTTGGGCATGACTCCACAAGACCTCTGAGAGTGTCAGAATCTTAGCAGCAGATCCTCTGGGTACTGTGGGTTGCAGGGTGGAGCCTCCATGGATCAGAGTTGTTTGTCCAGCACATCCCATGGATGCTCAATAAATTTGGGGTCTTGGGAGTTTCTGGGGCTGGTTTGGCAACATTACTGTACATCTTGCATAGGATGTCCTGATGTCTTTCTATTGTGACCAGCATTTTTTGTTTTCAGCAATTTGTGTTGCATTGTACTGCTTTTCTATGAGATCAGACCAGACTGGCTGGCCTCTGCTCCCCAAGAGCCATACAGTAGATCAGCCTTGTGATCATGATCCTGTCACCAGTTTACTGGTATATAATCGATCATTATTAATGTGTTAATGTTATGTGGTGTTAATCTTATAAGTGATCAGTGTTTACCCTGTATGCAAGATGAATTGATAGAAAACAGACCTGTACAAATGTACCAATTAAAACCTACCTTGCTGAGACGTTTGTGGTAAATGACACACAGTCATTGACAAAAGTTAAAGGTGTGGTTCCAGTAATATCTTCCCACTGGGCTGGTGTTGTTCCACCTGGTTAAACACACAGCAGTTGAGAAAACAAATTCCTAGATTATAATCACAGACTCTTCTTGTTCCTGTATAATTTATATATGTAGAACGAATATATAATCTCAATTATCTGCCATTTTGGAAAACAGACACAGACAAAACATTTTCAATAATATTTACTTTATAATGAAAATTCGTTTGAGAAATTGAGCCAGTTTTTAAATTTTAAGTTGGATTAATAACCCGCTGCTCATGTCTTCATACAGCTTTCTTAATTTCTTTAAATATTCTTTATATTTGCTCCCTCACCTGTGATACTGCATAGCAAGCGGAGCGTTGGTGTATCTCCTCCAAAGCCATTGTGTAGAGGGTCAGTTGACGTCTTGGGGACAGGAATGGTCATGGTGATGGGTTTATGGAACTTCCGCCTACGTGGCTCCAGGGTGACTATAGGACTAAATGTAGCTTTGTTCCCCAAGATCTTTCTCACCATGTCTACATTCACAGGCTGAGTCTAATTAAGAGAAGTAAACAAATTAGCACATATCTTTTTTACGAAAGACGATAGTATTATAGTTAAATAGAGACATGACTTTCTATTTTACAGACAGGAAACCAGTAAAGCAGCAATAATTGAAATATTGAAAGTAAGAATATTGCGAAAAAGGAACATAAAAATAAACTGCAATACCTGTAATCCAACTCGAATACGTTTTGTTAGCGCTCCTTCTGGGAACACAGCCTGGACTTGTGGTACCACTGTGCTACTCAAAATCCCGCCCTCTGGACCAATGAAATTACTGTCCTGTTTGATCCGTGAGACGACCGCAAAGTACTGCGGGAAGTCCCGGGTGATTATGCGGCAAATACGTTTTCTCTCCAGCTCTTCTGGAGGGTCGAGGTCTGAACACACATGACAATGCCATACAGTTATTGTGAGATATGAAATAGGATATGAAAATACAGTAGATTGTACTGTACAGTAGGTCGGATAAAAGCTAAGCACAAGCTTAAACATTGTCTAGTTTGAGGATATGCAAGAAGATAAGAAGTAAATAGATTACACTCTACAGTACATTGAATGTCATTATATTCTTTCTTAAATACAAATAACTTAATTCTATCTCCCGATCCACAAGGTTTTATTAATACAGAAAATGCTAGTATTTTATATCATCCCTCTTGACCAACAACATTAGAGACAATCACCAAGATAATGTTTGCAATGCCAAACAGATCCAACAGACTTCCAGATAAGGTGTCTGGAAATAACGGACATGCTCAGGCCACTGAAATGGAAGGTGTTAAGCTTATAGAACCTGAAAGAAGAGGACACAATCCTTGAATGGTGGCATGTAATAACTTGGGTGCACTTTATGGGTATAGAGTGCTTTGGTGAACTAGGATGTCTGGGCTATGCCTGTGTTACCTTCTGAATCCTCCTTTTAGTCATGCAGCCATATCTAACCCTTCCTGAAGCACTCTGCTCACAAAGTACAGTACATCTTCTTAAACTACTATAGGACAAGCGCATACCTCACATCTTTCCTCTTTCTCTATCCTTTTTATTCTTTTCTCTCTGTCTATCAAGCTTGACATATTACCCTGATGGGCTGAGAACAAACCTGTCCCATTCCTATCATCCTGATGCCCTGATGTTGCTGTTTGGAGCTTCTTTCTCCTGAGAATCATTTGCTGCTTCTGACGATGGCCCTACATGGATAGTCTTAACTTTGCCATGGTGTGTCATGTGAATTAAGGACTTATATTTTTATTTGAGTAATATATCTTCTTCTTTGTCTTTCGGCTGTTCCCTTTGGGGTCGCCATAGCGAATCATCTGCCTCCATCTAACCCTATCCTTTGCTTCCTCTTCTCTCACCCCAACTAAGTTCATGTCCTCTCTCACTGCATCCGTAAATCTTCCTCTAGACCTCATGCCAGACTGGTCTCACCACTGTCCTGTACTGTACATCTTTCCTTTCATTCTCGCTGATACTCTTTTATCACATAACACACCTGAGACTTTTCTCCACCCATTCCAACTTAAGTAATATTTGACCTGGGACATCTCTACATTACTCAAGTAAAAGATTTGTTTACTGTACTTTGCCCATTGTTGCTTATTAGGATCACTTACTCCACTGTAATTTTGACACTTTCTTTTATTTACAGTATATACAGTAGTGCTTTTAATGCGGAGTATTATGACAAAGCAGATTTACACAAATCTGTATATGAATTTAGATTTAGATCCTGAATAAGCAGGCCAGAGGCAACTCTTTCCACAAAAATCCACCAAAATTGCCATAATGGAGGAATGCAAACATGACTTTATTTAATGCAAATTATTTGTTAAAAGTTACTTTGTACAGTATGTGCACAAGAAGGAATTATTAGAAAGCATAAAATAGCACCACATTTTTTAAGGTCGGAGGCTGACCTTCATCCATGCCATTAAGGACTTGATTGAGCTCCTCCTCTGTATATTCACACTGATGTTCCTTCCAGCTTTCTCCTGTCTCACTGCGCAGGATCACCAGTTCTCTCTCCTTCCCCCTCAGAGCAGCAAAATGCGGAATCTCCACAATTACTGGTCTGAGAAAATATACAACAATAAGTTAAATTACAAATAAATCCTTCACAGGGATAACTAAAGAATCATTGGTAATATTACGTCTCTACATTATACGTCAACTACAGTATGCATTACTCGGTTGCACATGTACTGAAACAAAAGTCACACACATATCAAACTGAAAATATAACAGACATGTACAGTAGCACATATACAGAATTAGAGCTAAATGTAGTTTTCATTCCAGATGTTTTGGTGCCGACATTAAAGCACACTGAAACATCTGAAGGCAGTCCAACATCAGCATAAGTCTAGGTGAAAAAAAAAGTGCAACTTCAATGGCATAGCGTGTAATTATGTGAATTTTAACACAGAATGACTACAAAGACTACAACCATAGATATGAACATTTCAGATGCCGTAGTCCGAGCCAGAGCTTGAAAACAGATGGACGGTCATAAGTGGGCTTTGTACAGTATATCTTATTAATTTGTAATAAAACAAAATTAATTATTTAACTAACTTTTAACTAATATTGTTATTATTGCTAATATTCTTGTCATATGAAATAAACCATACCAAGAATATTTCAAGACTGCTTTGTATATTCACTCTATAAAAAAAAAAAAAATTATTATTAGGATAGTATCAACATTATATTAATAACTGGTGCCTGACGTATTACTGTAGCGAGAATCAGTGGCTACTGCAGCATCTACTGCTTCTATATCTATGGTAACAAAACAATCCATTTCAATGCATGTTTAAGAAGCCTGCCATGCCTGCATGAACTCCCACTTTTTATTTTATTTATTATAATGCAAGGCCAAAAAAATAAATAAATAAATACACAAATAACTAAAAAACAATCACACAGTAAACCACAAACTATCACAGTCTACTATCAACACAAACACTAAATTGTAAGCTAGGGGGGAAAAAATAATAAAAGAATGACAAAAAAGGGATATGGGACCAGCATCCATGGATTGTTTCATATGTGTCACTCCTACCCCAGGAATTTGGTCCCTGGCGGCCCCAGCTGAAGGATGCGGCTAACCAAACTCTCACCCTCATTCAGAGGGGGCGGGGCAGTAGGGAGATGGAGCTTACTGTCATCCAACAGCAGCGAAGGAAAGAGAGAGCACAAACAGTTTGGGGCTGAATTTCCCAGCTTTCTGTAACATTTTGCATGTAGGCCTCCCAAATTGTGGGTTAATTATAGTGAAATGTTGAATTGTGTTGTTTGCTGAAAACAGAATAATTTTTTTGGTAATTTATTAGAAAATATATTTTAGGGCCATATTCAGAGTTATGCACATTCTTTGTGTGCACTTCTTTGTTTTTTACCTCACGCCAGACATATGCATGCTAGTCTGAGAATGTTGGCAAAAAAAGTTGGTGTATCTCAGTTATTTGTTTTTCTGACCTTGAGTTTAAGCTTTTCTTGTGTGATGTAGACATTGAGTGAGGAATGGTCTTACAACTGTCTGAGAAATTAGTTCTTACACATTCCTGCTGAAATATGAGTTTAGACATTAAAATGTGACGTCTTACTGTACATGAAGGCAGCTCTTAGTCTTATCTGAAAGACTGGATT
The DNA here is from genome assembly GCA_030522415.1 of Channallabes apus. NCBI lineage: Eukaryota > Metazoa > Chordata > Actinopteri > Siluriformes > Clariidae > Channallabes > Channallabes apus. Next base: position 21,231,852 of record CM060108.1, on the reverse strand, counting down.
TATTCAAATATTCTGTAAAAATTTTGAGCCCCACAATTACCTGCATTAGATTGATAACATATTGGACTTAGTTACCATATTTATTTAACCATGGGTTGAATTTTTAAATCATGGCACAATTACCCCAAACTCTGGCATTTGCACTACTGTCTGAGTTTTATAATTTCTTCCCCTCTCTGTAGTGATATGCGAAGAAGGAATTTCACTGTGCTGTAATGTATATGTGACAAATAAAGGCTTAACTTAAGTACTAAGCTATTTCTAGTTCATTGTACAAAAATATGTGCCAAGTGCTATTAAAAGGCCTGCAGGCAATCGATGCATGTGAAGCACATGGCTAAATTAAGACATTTTCAGTAACCATGTGATTAGTACAACTAGGACTATTACTTTGGCGTGATCCTGGCAAACAGCAGTTTGAAGGCCTATTTACAATATATTATAATGATAATTTGACATGCCTTTCATAAGACCTTATATTGCAATTAAGACTAGAAAAAAATGCAATGTGCTTTATCAGGTTTATTTCTGGCAAAAATGCAAGTGTTATGTCATTAATCCATACACAACTGTAATCCCCCAGTAAAATCTGGCAACCTTAGAGATTTTAACTGTACCTGTGCTCATTTTAATAATCATCTGCATGAGCTGATTAGCCTGTACAAGCTGACTCTAATACAGAAAAACATAAATATTTTCCACTTTAATTTCAGAATTTAAGATGCAAACTCTGAATACAGCCCTCAGTCTATAAAACAGCTTTCACTGGAATTAATCGTCCACAAAAGACATATCAAATCAATCATGGATTGTTGTTTTTGTTTTTTTAGTTTTTTTGTTTTTTTAGTGGGGAGTTTTGCGGTGCAAAATAGTTCATCAAGCCTTGGAGTTTTCCTTATGGCAAGCTATGAAGCAAACAAAAGTCTTAAGTGTTACTGCAAACATGTCTGATTAAGCGCAGATAAGAAGCTTTTTTAATGGAGGCAAAGGAGAGGCAAGTCTTAAAATTTATGCAAAATCAAGAAAAAGCCATTGTATTGTATATAATGTTATATAGTTAGTTATATAGTTATATATGTTCAGCCTTCGAGTATTACATAAACCATTCAGAATTAATACATTGTTTTTATTTTGTGATGATGTTTTCAATCATTTCACTGTTACTCTAGAATCTAAAGAACTTACCCAAGAAATTGAGCACCAGAGGGTCCGACCTCAATAATTCGGCTAGCTAACCCATCCCCGTCGACCGTCGGGGGCATTGTTGCTAAGCGATGTCGTTTCACTAGGCGACAGGTTACTCGTGTTGGGGCACTGCACTTCCTGGGGGGAATGATGATCCGCAGGCCATTATGGCGGCACCCTCTCATGGCTCCACCTCGAGCGTCCACCATAAAACTGACGAGAAAGCTGCAAAAACGGGAAACATCTGTGTCAGTGTAAAGAATCTAGTTTAATACAGTATATCAAGTTTTTTTCACATTTTTTTCCCACATGCAAAAACACACCAACAAGGAAGCAACCTGTGTGCACAACTTACACTTAACCAAATACGACACTTAACAATACGGTAGAAACATTCCTTGGCATGCTGGAAATGTATGGTTTCGAGACATACAGTAGTCAGGATTCACAAGGGCACAACATTCTGATGACTGTTTAAGTTTAGGGAAAACAAGACAGTTGTAGTGGGGTAGACAGGATTTACTGTACTGTATGACATGATGATGTGAAAACATCTTGAATGGTGAATGTGTTGTAAAGCATTCAACACAGGTTTTGGAAATGTAGTACAGTATATTGTTATGTTGGCACTCATATTTTCTATACAATTATTTTGACTATAAGATCAAATACATAACTCAGTATTACTCAATAATATTGAATTCTTAATAATATGAATTCATTTGTTAGAGATATTTAAGACCAAGCATACAAAGTAGCTAGTGGTGAACATCAAACTGACAATAAATGATCAAACGTGTAGCAAATGTGAACCGGATTCTGGTACATTTTACTAAAATTACCTTTGGGTAAACCAACTTTACCAACTTTAACCTGCAATGCTTCGGGTAGATAATAATGAGTTATATAACATATTCATGTTAGCACCTTATGCATTAACAGGCCACACCAGATACTGTAAACATGTTTCTGTGTTTTAATATGGGATTGAGTGAGCTGACAGGCACAACAAAGATTGCAAAGCTTTCTGTATGGTTTGCACAATGCAAGAGACAAAGTTTTAAAAGGTCATATGTCAAAATGTAGCCGGTCACCTGCTGCTGTCATGTTCATGGCACGGAGAGCAATGGCTGAAGAGAGATACAAAATACCCATCAGAATATGAGAGGAAGGGGGAGTGAGAGAGATGGAGAAGCAGGAAGGCATATAAAGAGTCAGCAAAAGCAAGTAGGGAAATAAGCAGCGGAAACGAATCTATTCTACCTAATACTGTAAATACATAAAATCTTTAAACCTGGGCTGTCATACAAGTACAGGACAGTGTGGAGCCATCCAATCTCAATACCAAGGAAATCCAGCTACAGTAAGGTGCACACCTGAACATATTTGCTTGCTTTTAAAATTTTATAATATTCCCAAAAGAGATACTGTTAGGCAAGCAGCAAAACACCCTTTTGTAGACTGGACTGACTCATCCCAAGAAAAGACCAATGGACAATCTTCTTAAAAAGGTTGTTTGGGTATTTTCAAGTCTGTCCTACTGTATGTCAAAATTGAGTTGCATGTAAGTTCATTATAGTAGTTCTTGGTCATCATGCAGTAAGTTTCCCTGCTTTGATGTTTGTCACCCCAGAACATGAGTACAGTTCAAGTAACAATCTCCTTTTTATTATTTGTGATGTTTAAAACCGGAGTTCATACAGTACCTCCATTGCCACTGGACAGCCATTGGTTGATTGGACGTATAAGTTCTACGGCATACAAGATTTCTTAAGGCATGCACCTTGTGTGGCAAAACCAGTTCCATGATGCCCATACTGGCAGACTTCATCACAGATCTGTCCTCATGGCCAAACCACCATGATAGTTGTGATACTCCATTCAACTCATTCTCCGGTCTTACCCACAACATTATACAACAGTTTAACTTGATTCACCATGTTTTCAGATCCCAGAGTACATTGTATCAAACAGCAGAAACAATTCTCATCTCTTACAGTATGTGCATGGGATTTATGGAATAACCAGTTGGTATTCTGACAAATGGCAATCCTATCATGCAACAATTTCCACTGGATTCCCAGATCTCCCTGTGCTGTTCAATAAACAGGCGCACATGTTTCCATTGCTTACTGCGCTACAATTTACCTCTTACTCTATTAAACACCAACACCTAACTGCCACTCTAGCTATTCATGCATAATTTAAAAATGCGCTCTGACAATTATATTAAGCAGTCCAATGTTCATTAGCAGGTCCTACTGTAAAACTCCTATTGCTAAGCGCATCCCTAAGCATGTTTTCCTTCCCAAGCCTGTCAGTCTTGTTCCACTATATACTGTATAGCTACCCCAGTGGACCCCGCCCCAACACCTGACATACAATAGCAGCAACACCAGCATATCCCAGAGCAGCGGTTCCCAGGCCTGGTCATGGAGGACCACCAGTCTTGTAGATTTTAGTGTTTTCCCTGCTCCAGCACACCAACTTCTATTCACAAAAGGCTTTTCATTAACTGATTTGTTAACTGATTAGATTAACACAGATGTGCTGGGAGCAGAAAAAACAAAAAGAATATGCATATCAGGGGTCCTCCATGACCAAGGTTGGGAACCACTGACCCTGAACACTGTATGGTTCTTACAAGCCCTGCCTTTCTGATATTGTACAGTTAATTTACTGTAGTAGTAAGCCTCCGTGCCTAGTAACAGAACAGACAATTTATATCATGTTTCTACAATGCCCTATGTTGATTAGATACTGTATATTACATACCTAATAGCCAAGACACTTGATAGATATTAAAGTATGTGTGTATCATTATGCCATACCCAGATTGAGTAGCACTAGATGAGAGTGCAATGTTGTCCAGGTTTTCCGTTTCCCAGTTCAGTCTAAATGGGTCCTTCTCATTAGCAAGAGATGATACCTGGAAACAGTAGAAGATGGTACTGAAAACATATACATTTTGCATTTTGATCATTTTGCATGAAGCATCACCCCCACATAACGAGACTATTTCCACATCAATTAACAGGAGAACACCCCTAGTCACCAAATGGGTTAAGGGAGCTATTATGATAATTCCTCAGACCGAAGACTCACATTCATTAAGTGACAATAAATGGATGCACAGTAACAGTAATGCTTTGTTGCAAAGATGTTTGAATTTACCTGGTAACTGTGGATTGTATCATCCAACATCCCATCATGCTTTGGAGAATAATAGCCATAACGATTTGACATGTAGGATCTGTCCATACTGAAATGTCATAGAGCAACCAATGAGCTAGAGAACAACAGGAAATCCTGACAATGGCGTCAGTAAAATTTTCAAAATGATTGCCCTCATACCTTTGGAACCGACTATGTGAGCATTAGAAGAATCAAAAGCATCGAAGATTAATGCTATTACAGTATGTCTATAATAAAATATGTATATAAATCTGAAGAAGTCCTTACAGTATTACTTAAAGTAGTTTAAGTTACTTAAAAAAATACACTGATCAGCCATAACATTACAACTCAAGATATTACGACTAATATTGTATGGGTTTCCCTTGTGCCGACAGGGCAGCTCTGGCCCCCTTGCAGAATGACTCCACAAATCTTCTGGGTGTGTGCTGTGTTGCCTGGCATCAGGAAGTTGTGGGTAGATCCTTTGGGTTATGTGGGTTATGGGGTGGGGACTCTGAGGAGTTTTGGCCAGCTTTGGCTCTTTGTCTTTTTAATATGTCTTTGTTATGTTTATCAAACCATTGCTGAACAATTTTTGCAGTGTAAACCAATTTCTCCTTGATATGAACCACTGGGAACATTCCATATGACACGCAGTTTTGGAGTTGCTCTGAAGCAGTCTTCTAGCCATCACAATTTGGCCTTAGTTGCTCAAGCTTGCCTATTTCTTCTGCTTCCAAAATATCAAGTTCGAGAACTGATCACATGATCACTCCCTGACAGGTGCAGTTCTAACAAGATAATACATTTTATTTACTTATATTTGCAAGTGGTTTTAATATTATGTCTGATCTGTGTTTAAGCACACTTACTGTATATGAATGTTATATTTGCCATCTTACAATTAATTCACTTGGGCATGTGACAATTACCAACCTGTTGCCTTCTAGACTGAACCTCAGATAATTCATGCCATCCAAGTATTGACCAGGCAGAGAGTCGTCTCCCAACTCTTTCAGGTCTTCTGCTCTCAGATATTCCCCTCCGTCCCCTGTCATAGTGTCCTCACCTGTGACACAGACATGTAAAAGCTATTACCTGAAGGACCTTACAAATATGATACAGTATATTATTAGCAATTTTGATGCCTAACATTTCCAAAACACATTCTGTACATACTGAGGTATTATAATTGTAAACAACACACATTATGCAATGCACTATATTAAAATAGGGGGTATTGCCTTTCGAGTTAGACATTAAGGTATTGACGCTCAGCATTAAATTGAAAGCACACATTTCATTTTGTTATCTAGCATTAATAAACGCTCTACACTGCTTTAACAACTCAGTGCTGGCACAATCAGGAAAAATGTTTTTGCGAGGTCTTGTTGCCAGGTCTGACCAGCAGGGATAGGATTTCTAGGTCTGGCAAAAAGCAGCAGGGATTATTGACAGCTTATATAAAACATACTGAAGCCTGAGAGTGGACTGCTGCTGTCAAAAGCATAGTGGCTGCCTACAGAGTAAAACAAGAATGGACATTTATAAAAGAAAAAAAAAAAAAGAAAGAAGGAATGAAAAAATTTACTTGTACAAGGCACACACTAAAAAAGTAGTTTGGAATTAAATATAAATGTTACAGTCTTTAAGCAGAAATGGCATAAAAATATCTATTAATATTTTACAACTTATTTAAAACAAATGAGATTTTTGATAAACGTTAATATATCACAATGTGTATATGAACTACATCAATTGTACCACATTAGGTAATGTATACAGTCATACAAGAAGCTTGTAGCTAAACCCTAATAGCTAACATTTCATTAGTTAGCAATCTTGGTCTAAATAAGAAACAAATCAAGGATTTAACTATCTACCCATTATGGATATTGCTTATATTGTATAGGAATTCACTGTTATATTAACATTCGAACTTGCTTGTGCACGTTATGTACAGTCACTTAAGTTCCCACGTGTACATACAATCATAGGAAGTATAAAGTATTTTCCTTATGCACGTTAAATTGTAAAACGTGTATATCATTTCTTTCGCTTATTTGTTGTACTGTATAATCTGGCTAACAATACAACACTTTAATTCAACAATACAATTTTTCAGATTAATAAAGAACTCTATCTATCTATCTATCGCACAAATTAATGCATCAGTGTGGCAAGGCATGCTGAGGCGTTACTTACAGTAACACTGGGTTGCTTTAATAGCAACCTCCAGCTTGTCTGTATTGTTTATCTTTCCTTTGATGTTTAATGAATCTACACTATACAAGTTTCACTTATTTAATTAGATTGTGAAAAATTAACTTTTTACAATATTCAACATTTTTGAGAGGCACTGTATATTTTTGTTAAATATTCTTACATATTGTCAGATTGTCTGAATGTCCTCATAGCTAGTAACCACCATAACAGCATGCCACATCTAATGACAGAGCTAGCCCCATCTCATCAATAGCCATAATCTTAATAATGCTATATTGTAACTAATTTATGAACAATATTGATAAGTTTAGCATACTGTGCATTGATTGTGCTGTAAAATAATTTCTGTTGCTTGTTATAGGTTTAAGGGAAAGTTTCCAACACCATGCAAAGCAAACACTACAGTATATGATAAAACAGTGTTGAATCAATTAATCAAATATTCAGTTAATTACTGCACACTTTGTTTTGAACACCTGGCAATTTCGCATAGCAGCCAAGCACTAGTACAACTGTGCCTTGTACCTTCATCAAAGGAGTCATCAGACATAGCACCATCAGCAGCTTGCTTGAGTGCTATATGACATGTCATATCAGTAAACATGAGCACAATTTATTTACTGTAGGAACACAGTCCTGGAGATGTATGTATGTATGTTAAAAGGAACATGATGACTTGCAAAATGTTTTCCAGATTTTGTATCGTACCTTCTTCATCAGATACATCAAGAACCTCAGTCATGGTCTCTGGAACGTTCAGTTTGTGTTTCTCAGTCACGGTCTGCATAAAAACACAATCATATCATTACCAAATAGCCACAAGCCACAATTAAAATCATTTGTAAGACATTATATTGTGCTGTTTCTTTTTTAATTAGACTCACAGTTGTTGTAGTAACGACCTCCTCAGTAACCACTTTTAAAGTGTCGACAACTGAGATGTAACCCAGACGGCGAGCGATGGCAAGCGCCGTGTTGCCATTCTAAATAAAAATAACATATATAATTAGTAGCAGTGCAAATCGGCTGTGTGTGTTTGTAAGGGTGTAAATCTGTGTGTGTGTGTGTGTGGGCGGTCGTGTACCTACCGCAGTGGTAGCATTGGGTTTGGCTCCATGTTGCAGCAGAACATTGATGATGTGTGTGTTGCCCTGTTGTGCAGCTTGGTGGAGAGGTGTGTATCCATTCTGAACACAGTGCACAGACAGGTCGCTTTTAGAACTTGAAGGATATTATGTTTCTTTTTCAGTTTAGAACTAATATACCTTTGTCGTGGCACTGAGGCTGGCACTATTTTTCAAAAGGAAGTTGACCATCTTGGCATTTCCGTAGTGGCAAGCGACGATCAGCGGTGTGTAACCCAACTGGAAAAGAGATTAAATTTTTTTTGTGATAATTGGCAATACATAAGTAGATGAAGATATACAGGGTGATTCACCCGAAAGACGCCCAGAATATTCTGTAAAAACTCTCGCTGAACGATCCAACGTACAGTAAGATGTGCTCCTCAGTACACGGAGCTTCGAACACGCCATTATGGCCCTAAGTCGGATCAATAAAGTAGATGCCATTGCAGCATTTAACGCCGTACCCCTTCACCCAGTCACTCTCGACTTCTCATTAGGATGATGGTATACAGTAATGAACAGCACGTCCTCATAGTGCGGACCTATTGGGTCACCATTTCGTTTTGGGATATGCTCAAAGGAAAGGTCTATGAACAAGCCTCACAGTTTAGAAGATTTGAAGGAATGTGAAATTGCGGCTATTCCCCCAATATCCTTGCCGATACGTTCAGAAATATGGAGCGCTCTGTCGAAATGTGTCTGGCAGAAAACGGAGATCACTTCCAGCATCACATTTAATGCAATCGATTACACTAACATCAACCTTGCGTAAGTCACTGATAGTAAGGAATTATATTGCAGTTTTACCGTCATTGCAATTATGGTATGTTTTTATGATGCATATGAGGGAGATATATATATAATCTAAAATAATATTTTATATATATATAAGTCACCCTTTTCCAGAGCGACTTACATTTTTATCTCATTATACATCTGAGCAGTTATTCTCTAGTTATTCTGGATTGTTATGTTCTTTTCCGGCAGCACACTCAAAAATCAAAAAAGACAAAAATTGCTATACTGTATACAGTATGTTCTTTTAGAGGCTTTGAACTACTGTATCATTATCACTGTTTTTGCTGTACTGTATGTGGAAGTCATGATGAATATTAACATTTATAAAAGTAATCTTAGTATGACATGTTTGCTAAATATTTGTAATGAATAGAATACTACAGTATTTACAGAACCACAAACAGAATTGATTTGTCCATTGTGCCAAAGTGGCGCTACAGCATTTTGCTAAATCACACAAAATTGACAATGATTTATCAAAAAAAAAAAATTAAAAATCTAACATCTTGCTCTTTCTAATAATTCTTGTTCTTTTAAATAAAAACTGGCAAAAAGGCTTTATCCCTGCACTGTGATGCGTCTAAAGCATATGTAATATTATGTTTTCTATAACTAAGCTTTTATATTGTATTGAAATTATTTCCATTGGCTTTTAAAGTGATTGCAGTGCATTAACTTTCTTACTTTAGTTTGCTGGTCGAGGTTGGCAGCATGTTTAACTAAGATTTCGGCAACACTGACTTTGTCTTCTTGGGCAGCAAGGTGGAGAGCTGTAAGTCCACTCTGAGAAGAAAATGAACAATTGACAATGTGATCAATATGCAAGAAATTTCTTAACCAATACTGTATACTGCTATATATTACACTGATATGATAATTCCGAATTTAACAGCACTGTAGTATAATGTTAACTAATGTACTCATGGAGTATAATGGAATATGATAGAAAGATTTGGAGATTAAATCTAATTTATAATTTAGCTTGGTTTATTACATTAACAACACAGGTAAGATAAAATTACTGTCATGCTCAGGAGAGCATTACTTTATCGTATGTGCAAAATTTGCTATAATTTGAGAAATCTAACAGAAAATGCTGAAATTACTGCTGCTGGTATTCCAGAGTTAAAGGAAAAGTTGCCAGACTAATCAATGATGTTTGGCTGCAGCTGGACTTACTGGATGTGCGAGTAGGCAGAGTAACATTGACTCTACTCATTGTCTAGGTTGTCTGAATTTTTCATTTCTGGTGCTATAGACGATTTCACCCACTCATCATCTATACTGCTTTATCATGTATTCAGGGTCACGGGAGGCCTATCCCAGGAGGCTTAGGGCACTAGGCAGGGTACACCCTGGTTCCAATCCATCGCAGGGCACACAAACATACACACACACACATTCAAACACTACGGGCAATTTGGGAACACCAATTAGCCCAATCTGCATGGCTTTGGACTCTGGGAGATGAATTTTCTGGGAAAACCGGAGTACCTGGAGGAAACCCACCAAGCACGGGTAGAGCATGCAAACTCCATGCACACAGAGACGGGATTTGAACTTTGGAGGTGCAAGATGACAGTACTAACCACTACATCACCTATTTATTACATAATTCAGCCTATTATGCAGTAATTCGCCTAATTATTGTTTTCCATACAAATTCCTATGCCGTTGTTCTGACAGCAACAGTTTTTTTTAATTCTGTAGTAAAAATATACTTATATCTAGTCACCTTAGTTGCCACATTGACGTGGGCCCCTTTCTCCAGCAGCAGGGCCACCATGTCACTGTGGCCATCCTGAGAGGCCACATGAAGCGGCGTCACGCCCTGCTTGGTCAGTGTGTTGGTTTCTGCCCCGTACTGCAGCAGAGTAGAGGCAATCTCCATCTGGTTCTTCTTTGCAGCAATATGGAGGGGAGTGTATCCGTTCTGCAAAAACAAAGAACATGGAGGGGAAAATTTTGAGACAGACACTTGAGAGCGTTTGTGATGATGAGTGAGTGCCAGTGACATTGATCCGCAGAAAGCATACCGCATTCCAACATTACGCAAAAAGCCCATGATGGTGCACTCTCACCTTGGCTGTAGCGTGGGGTGAAGCCCCTTTGTCCAAAAGCAGCAGTGCCACCTTCTGGTTATCATAATGTGCAGCGACATGGAGAGGCGTGAGCCCGTTCTATAACAATGAGGGTCAGTGCAGATGGTTTAGAAAAAAGCTGTTAGAAGTGCAAAGTGAATAAAAGTCACATAAGACACAAATGCGTATATAAGAGAGCCGTGTTACTGTACTAGTGATTGTTAATGTGTTAATCTTATTATAAAATGTTATTGTTTAGATTAATGTGCAAGCTGGGCAGGAGCTATTATGTGGTCTCTTATTAAAGAAAAGAAACAGAAATAATTGGTTTATTATTTTATAAATGGTCATATTATCACCAAATGAAAAATATGCTTACCGGGGCTCTTGCAGTCAACATTGTCTCTATGGCTTTCTTTTAAACAACAGCCCAAAAGAGTCTATGAATTAGGTTCTACTGACTACCCACAATAATACCGTAATGTGTGTAATATCGTCAAACTTATAAAGGACCTGATGAATATCTTAAATGATAAGCTAACAGTTTGTCAGCCCTAAATATGAGTATGTCATTATAACATGGCGTCACTTACTATTACGTTTTGGAAATGCATTTACTTTTATTTATTTTTTATTATTACTCAGTACAATGTAGACATTAGCACAAGGATGTTGCGCTTACTTTCCCTGATGCATCTGGAGGAGCTCGGCGTTGCAGCAGGAGCTTTGCCACATCAAGGCTTCCATACTTAGATGCAACATGTAAGGGAGTAAATCCTTTCTGGAAGGGGTGAAAAAAGCACAGCAAAGTAATACATTTAACTTTTAACTGGAATTATCTGGAAAGGTTTTTTCATGCGCACTACTGTACTGTATATTGACCTTCTATATTTTTGGGCAATGAATTTAAAAGCATGTGATCATTAATTACTTTTTATGAATGATCAGTTAACACCTACTGTATACTGAGTTTGTAGGTTGTTACACAAAATTTCATGATTTTCTTTTATATAAGCTGTGTTCCATAAAAAAGAAAAGAAAATGCTGATGCAATGCGATGCAGTACCTTTTCTATCACTGCAGTTCTCAAATACACACAGCAGGGGGTGCTAGTTAGTCAGCAAGTTATTTCTGAAAAAGGTGTGTCCATGAAGTCACATGATCTTCATGTTTCACCCAGTTTCTTTCATAAATAAGATCCTACTGTATCAATAATATTGCCATACCCAGTCATTGTAGTTTAAATACTGAGGAATTAGTGAAAAAGTCATTCAGGCATCATCCAAAGCATCGCACATTAATTTTATTAATGATAACAAATTATTTATTCCATGCATCTGTTCTGTTTTTACAGATTCTGTATATGATATTTACAGTGTTAATTGGTGGGTAATGTCTATGCCTTGTATTTGTTAACACATTAATCTGCTGAGCAGATTCTGTCTCTTTGGGAGCAAAATATGACTAATATGCACAGTACTGTTGAGACAGTACTGTTAATATGCACAGCTCCAGTGGAGAGGGTGAGCAGCTTTAAGTACTTGGGCGTCCACATCTCCGAGGATCTGACTTGGACTGAGCATATCTGTGCTCAGACGAAAAGGGCAAAGCAGCGTCTGTACCACCTGAGGCAGTTGAGGAAGTTTGGGGTTTCCCCTGCTGTCCTTAAGGCTTTCTACTCGGGTGCTGTTGAGAGCATCCTAACACAGAACATTTCATCCTGGTTTGGGAATAGCTGTGTACAGGACAGGAAAGCCCTCCAGATCCGGGCAGCTGAACGCTGCTGCAGGTTAACTCTCCCCTCCATGCAGGACATCTACACCAGGAGATGTAAAACCAGGGCAGCTCGTATCATTAAAGACTTGTCGCACCCCAATAACGGACTGTTCAAACTTCTGCATTCAGGCAGAAGGTTCCGGGTCATTATGGCCAAAACGGAGAGACTCAGGAGGAGTTTTTATCCACAGGCGATTAGACTCCTCAACCATGATGGGCCACTCTCCCGTTCATAGGACTGGTAACAGTTCACCCACACACTGCTGTGCTGACATTCCACACTGCACACTGCACTTTAGTCTGGACTGTAAGCATCACTTGCACTAACACCTTTATCCTGCTCAGATACACACTTTATTATTATGTTTACATTTGCACCTTTTTTTTTTTTTTTTTTTTTTCTCTATTTCTATTTATAGATTATTTCTTTTGTTTCTTGTTATTTGCACAAAGTAGGAGCGGTTCAGGATACATTTCACTGCGTGTTGTACTTGTATAACTATGCATGTGACAAATAAAGAATCTTGAATCTTGAATCTTGAATCTACTGTATGTATAGGTTACATCCTGTTGTCACTTATGTTATGAATGCTTTTACGACCGCCTGTGACAGTAAATAAGAAAATGATGGAATAAAATATAGAAAAACATTAGCTACAGAAAATATAGCTATAGAAAATAAGAACAAAATTATATATATATATATATATATATATATATATATATATATATATATATATATATATATATATATAAACTTAGCTGTACAAATATAGAAATAGAAATGTCCAGGGTGTGTGCAAATATGCATGAACGTGTAGATGTGCAATGTCCGGGGTATGTGCAAATCAACCCTAACAAGAAAATGATATTCATTCGTTCATTCATTTTCTATACCGCTTTATCCTGTATTTAGGGTCGCGGGGACCTGGAGCCTATCCCAGGAGACTCAGGGTACGAGGCAGGGTACACCCTGGACAGCGTGCCAATCCATCGCAGAGCACACACACACACACACACACACACACACTATGGTCAATTTGGGAAAGCCAATTAGCCTAATCTGCATGTCTTTGGACTGTGGGAGGAAACCGGAGTACCCGGAGGAAACCCAGAAAATGATATTATTACCCTAATTAAGTATTATATTACTTGCCTAAATAAAGTCACTTTAAATTCTTTCAGTCACTTTAAATTCTTTCAGACATATTCGCACACCCCCTGGACATTTCTATTTATATACAACTTCATTCCATACAAAAAGTCCATAATTCTATATTTTTTATATTGTAAAGCTATGTTTTTGTTCATTTTTCTTATATTGTATATTTTGTATTGTACAAATATTTGATTATTTCTTAGTTAAATTTCCTCTATTTTCTTTTTCATATTTATTTCCTAATAATAGTCTTTTATTTTAAGGACACAGGCAGTCATCTAAGCATTTCACTGCATATTGTACTGTGTATGACTGTGTATGTGACAATAATGTGTAGGACATACACATTATTATTATTATTATTATTATTATTATTATTAACTTGTGATTTGAATATAGATCTGCACTTCTATCAGAGCTGCAGCTATTTTAAAAAAGCAACTTCTAACAGAAGGTGGTGTCTGGCACTGTCGCCACACACCCACAGGGCTGGGGGTTGAAATCTTGCCGCCAGTGTGTGAGCGTGAATTTTGCATGTCCCCCTGTACTCTGGTTACCCCCAAAGATATGCAGTGTAAGATGATTAGTGTTTCCAAATTGCACACAGTGTGTGTGTGTGTGTGTGTGTGTGTGTGTGTGTGTGTGTGTGTGTGTGTGTGTGTGTGTGTGTGTGCGTGCGTGTGTGTGCGTGTGTGTGTGTGTGTGTGTGTGTGAGCGCGGTTTCCTGCAATGGGTTGGCACACCGCCTGGGCTATGCTCTAGGCTCTACACAGGATAAGAGCTACAGTATAGATGATGGATAGATGGACCGTCTGACAGCTTTGTGGTATAAAATGTGTCTCACTTCAAACACAAATTCACAAATGTCTGCATTTAACACTGGATTGAATGAGATGCTCATGCAAAATTCAATTGCAAGAAGATTTAATGAAGTATGGGTATCTTTGCTTATGACATCATAAATTTAATTGCACTGCCTATCCAATGAAGTGTAGTGCAGCAAGAATTAAGCTTACCTTTGTCTCTGATAATGCTCTAGGGAGTAATTTGTGGTCTTAAGCTTTTTAACTTTTTTATCTCCAAGAAAACTAATCGATAAACAAAATACTTAATAAACACCCTTATCTTCCACTGCTTAAAGCCAGTTTAAAGTCAGGCATGGGCGTGACTTTAATGAGGAGTGTACAGTATTTTGAACACTCACCTTGGTTGGTAGGGAATGAGAAGCTCCAGCCTCGAGCAGTACTGACGCTACGTCCAGCTGCCCCTCGCGAGCAGAGATGTGCAGAGGTGTGTAGCCATTGGTTGTAGAGGCATCTGGATGAGCCATATGCTGTAGGAGCAGCTGGACAATCTCTGTTTTCCCCAAACGGGAGGCGATATGGAGTGGAGTCTGGTCCTCCTATTAGAGGAGAGGAGATGTGGAGGTCAGTGACACTGACATACTGAAGTACTGGTATGAATGACAAAATCAATACATCAAAATTGTCATCTTTATAAGGATTTGGCACAAACTAAGGGATCTGTATACACGACTTCAGGTCAGATATCGGCTTTTATTATGTTACAAATGCGACTTGTGTTAATAATGTGCGTCTGTTGTGTCTCTTACTCTGGCTCTTGCATCTACCATTGCTCCATTTCTCAGCAGACAGCGCACCACTTCCACCTGGCCAGCTCGAGCAGCCATATGCAGCGCTGTTTCTCCACGCTAGAATTCCAAAAGATATAAGTTAATCACTTTCTTTCTCTTGCTCTCTCTCTCTCACACACACACACACACATTAACAGCACTCACTATGTTGCTGACATCAGGAGAAGCTCCATTCTGCAGCAGCAGTAGAACAATGCTGAGGTGGCCCATGAAAGCTGCCACGTGTATAGGAGTGAGGCCAGACTGGGGCAAAGAAAACCAAAGGCAGCATAAAGGGAAGGTCACATGAAAACAATATCTTTAGAATTAATGACATCCTTCTTTTTAAGATCTTGTATTTCAGTCAAACAGGAAAAAACTATTTTCAAACTCTTAATAAAACTATTTCATTAGCATAATAGGCCACCAAGAAATCAAGGGGAAAAAAAACTGTATACATGTTTTGATCTTGCGACTGATACCAAACCAAAATACTGTATTCCCATTCTTTACATTTGGGAAAAAATCCAACATACGTATACTGTACATGACCTGCACTACATGATCAAGTTGCCAATACCATTAATCAGCGATTTAGCAATATATCATATTCTTTGAGGTGATTAATTTAAAATTACTGTCAATTTCATAAAAACAAACAGTTTCTTGCAATTGTAGATGTCCTGAGATCTGAGACCAAGTGTTATTAGAACTATTGCATTTCATCCTGTGCTTATTTGAGCCAAATTAAAAACTACAGTATTGTCATGCACACCAATGGCATGAACGGGGATATACAGTACAGTATGGGGACCACATACACTACCAAAAAGTTCAAAAAGTTTGGACGCACCTTTTAATTCCATAGTATTTCCTGATTTTATTTCTTTCTACGTTGTAAAACAATATATGCTGTAATCTCCTTTGAACAGTTGATATTGAGATGTTTCTGCTACTTCTGCTCTGTAAAGCCTTCATAACGCCTCTAATCTGAGGTGCTGTTAACTGGAGATTTTTGAGGCTGGTAACTCTAAATAAACTTCTCCTCTGCAGCGGAGGTAGGTTTTGGTCTTGCTTGATGTTCTTCATAAGAGGCAGTTTCATTATAGTGCTTAAGGGTTTTCCAAATGCACTTGTCAATACTGTTCTGGCAAGAACTTTTCCAGAGTAGCTGACCTTCATTTCTTAATGTTACTTAATTACATAATTCCATATGTTATTTTTCCTCCAGTATTGCTCTAGAATGTAGGAAATTAATCACTAAACAAAGAACATTGATTTAGAAGGTGTGTCCAAACATTCAAGTGGTACTGGACAAGAGAACACATTTGATATCTTGCTGATCATTGATGCTTTGTGGATGATGATGTAGAAGGAAAATTCATTAAATCCAGTGTGTAACATAATATTTCAGTCCAAAACCTGGATGCTCTGCCAGGAGGTTTTAGATTAACCATACTGTAGATAGAGCTTTTAACAAGATATTGATTGCAACATACGTACTTCCAAATCAATGCAGAAATGATTATGCCACAGTAAAATAAATGCTTTGCAATGACCATGTTAGTCTCTGGGGTTGAATCTTGTGGTGTAAATTAACACGAACCAACAAGCCAACAAATGTGAAGGAGTTTAAAATGTATTCAAACTTGTTAGACGACACCAAATATTATTTGAAAAAACAAATAGACAATTGTTCCATTATTTAAGTAGAAAGAAGTTCAATGCATAGAATTGTTTCTTCACCGTCATAAAGGGTGCCAATAATTCTGTGCTAATTGAGTGCTGTTGATTTGTCAGTTTATCGCTCTGTGTGTGCTTACCTCTGTGATGGCCTGAATGGAAGCTCCATACTTGACAAGAAGCTCCATGACCTTCACTCTGTTCTTCTTACAAGCGATATGAAGAGGTGTGAAGCCATTCTGTGAAGCACAAAGACACGTTCTAGATGAAGGCGAAACTTATGATGTACAACTGGTCAATATCATTATCTTGGATTTCGAGCAGCAATTTAAAATCCAAATGAATGAATGAAAGTCCTAATGGCTTAGAATCTTGTTCATACTGGATGAAGCCTATTTTAATCTTACAGACAACACTAAGAGCTGAGAGTGAGGAGAACAGGACTGGTACCAGTGCCCGAGCGTTGGGATTGGCTCTTTTGTCGAGAAGAAGTTTCGTGACTCTGTAGTGGCCACAGTGGGCGGCAACATGGAGAGCAGTCAGGTAGTCCAGCGTGACATCATCCACTGGCGCCTTGTGGTGCAGCAGGTGTTTAACACACTCGACGTGGTCTCCCTGCGCTGCCATGTGGAGAGGAGACAGGCCGTTCTGGTTGGAGACGAGAAGTGAGACAAAGAGAGAATGAGTCATGCTCGTAACATCTTGTAAAGAACGATTATGTATTTCATTAGCCCTATAAGTGTCTAAGGGGTTTTGTTTGTTGGGGTCACTGTGAAGAACAAATGCAGCTTATATATATATATATATATATATATATATATATATACAGTATATAAATATACCTTGGTTCTGGCCAGAATGGGAGCTCCTCTCTCCAGCAGTAGCTCCACAGCTGTGTCGTGTCCACTCCTTGCTGCACAGTGCAGAGGTGTGAGGCCATCCTGCTCACACACACAAGAGACACAAGTTCAAATTATCATTTTCACTTCAAAGCACGACCTGTTTGCCAGCGCTCTCTCTCTCTCTCTCTCTCTCTCTCTCTCCCTCTCCAAACATAAAAACACACACCATGCCCTTGGACACTCTAAACTGTCTCTGTCATCAGTGCCATTTAAAAATAACTCACAGTGTGTGTTGGGTTTCTGACTGCACTTTATTAATGAGGTTTGCTTGTTGTTTTTCTTCTCCTTTGGGTTTGTGTCTAGCACAATTATAACCTGGACAGGTTGCTTTATTTATTTCATACTGCACTCATCTAGCATGATCAGATAAAGGTAATGTTAAATCGTCCCGATCAATGATTCATAATGTACATTTATTCTTATTTTTAGCTCCGGCACTAAGAGTACATTCACATTCGTAGCCTGAAATGGCTCACAGCCACTCTCTCTCTGTTTTATCCTAATGTAATACAGATACGATTTGTTTACTGTTGTCTGAATGCACAAATTAGATGTTTTTCAGTCCGGATCTGAGCCACTTTTGTATATACTGTATATATCCAATGCACATTCATACAACTTGAATAAGAATGGTCAGATCAGATTTATGTGACTTTTCCTCTGCGTATGCTCTGACGTCAGTCAGCACCAGATTTGTAGCAGTGCTAGCAACAGCTGCTAAAACAGCTAAAGCAAGGCATCTACTGTAGATGCTTTTGACATGACTCAGTTTGTTTCTTATGCTGGATTTGGGTACTTGCTACTGCAACATGAGCATTATGATGCTGTGCTATCAAGCTGCTTCATAATTATATAAAATGCATTAAGTTTTGAAAAAATAAGTGAAAAAAAAAAAGGGAAAAAAATTCTTTCAAGGTAAAGTGTTTTCATGTCATAGTGGTCAATACCGATTTTTGGTCAGAATTTTGCATGTCATGACAGTTCACATTCAGAATGACAAGTGACGTTTATGGGACTTTTACATGACTGTTCTCTGAAACTACATGCATGCACACATTTATACGTCACTTCCTGCTCAAGCTGGGTTAAATAACTTTAATAATATTCATGCAATTATTCGTTCATTTCAAACATTATAAAATGCATGCTATTTTAGCACGAATATGTTTGGGTTTTTGCTTTGGAGGATGGCAAGTAGTTATTTGGTCCAAGAGATGGAAGAAAGCTACAGTATATATTTCTAGTTGAAAGGATACCAGACACACATTAGTCATTACTAAAGCAACGCACTCTTGTTTTGGCATCAATCTTTGACCCTCTGTCCAACAAGAGCCGGACCATGTTCGTATTTCCTCTCTTGGACGCCACATGTAACGGTGTGATTCCATTCTGCAAAAAAATAGAAAGAGAGAGATACTATTACCGAAGGTCTGCGGGTTTATCATGAAATTTGTTTTGTGCAAATTTAAATTCTGTGTCTTAAACAGGGGGCTTTGATGCCTGCTTCTTATAATGAGCAATGTCCAACCGCCTTATATTGACTGTTTAGACAGAAAAGTGTAGGCATGGTGATCGGTAAATTGATTACAATGCAGCTATACTGACCTAAGGGTTATTTAACTGAATAGCAGTTCCGTTTATATAACCTACAGTACATCATCTGTAAACCCAAATTGAAATAAATAAAACCAAAGGATCATGTGTACAATAGCGTTCTTGACCTTTAATTAAACCGAAAATCATCAGAAAGTATAGAGTGGGGCAAACAAGTAGCTATTTTTTGTTTCTTAGCAGACAAGCAGTTTTTATTTGGTAGGACAGTATGGTAACGCTTACGAGATTTAAGAGGTGAGACACACTTTGATTCTTTAACTGAAGCATGACAGACTGACAGACAGACATTGGAATTTGTAAAAATGTGAAAATGAAAAACTAATTACAAATAGGAAAAAAACTGAATTAATTATAAACAAATACTGAAACTCAAGTAAATTTAAATACAATTTTTAATTGCGCTTTTAGCCATGGTATTGCCGCAAAGCAGCTTCCTGGCTAGAAAAAACTCCCTGACATGGCAACAGGAATAAACTTTAAGAGGATGCAGACTTAACAGAGATCCCATTTACATTTGGGTGATGATTTGGGTGGAGGTTTAAGAACACATTATTAAAACATGGAAGGATAGTTCTGAACTGTCAACCTTGTGGAAGAAATGTGGTCAGAAAATGGGATGGCACTGGCGTATTGCATGACTGGTTCTGGAAGCATGAGCAATCATTTTCACACATGAACTGGCCACCGCATTGTGTGCTGCAATTAAAAATAAAGGTGACTGAATGAAATCTTAGAGTGTGCTTTTTTTTTCTTTCTGAGCTCCCCAGTTTCCTCATGCCTGCTAAATATACCAGTACAGTATTTGGGATCGACCTAGATTTGATCATTGGTTCCGTTAAGTTTCAGGGCATGTACAGTACTGTAAGGCCAGTGTGCAGCTATGGGCAAAAAAGAAACTGAACGTTTTTTGAAAATGCAGACTCTGGCACTCGGGTATGCTGAAGAGGCATTACATTTCCATCTGATATCTTTTAAAGTCAGAAACAAAGTGTGCCCATGCTTACTGTATGTTTGTGTGTGTGCACATACAGTACAGTAACATTTGAATACACACCCTTGCAGTAAAATCCACAGCAGCTCCTCGATTTAGGAGTAACGTTGCCACATTCACGTTCCCATAGTGAGCTGCAATATGCAGTGGCGTAAATCCACTCTGCAACACAAGGAGAAAACAGAGCAACACAGGAACACACCACTTAACACTTCACTTCGAAACATGCTCCAAAGCCACACCGTCATTAAATGCTGATCTGAGAACAGCTTATTTTCCCCTCAACATTTTTTTTGCAGTACAATCATGATATTGCACCTTTGATTTAGATCTCAGATTTGCACTTATTGACAAGATGGGCTTCAAGATGAAGAAATGCAGCCCTGACTTCACATTGTTGTGGCATGCAGCAGTCAAACATACTGTAGCATCGCATTTCAAAAGATGAAACTAATAGATAGATAAAACAGATTTCTAGAAGAAGTTCAGTAAAGATATTCAGTCCTATAAACATGAAGAAGAACAAATGGAACAAAAGAAAAAATAGAAAATGCAAAGATTCCATATATAAAACTCGTATACACACATTCACAAAAACATTAGAGGGACACATGCAAAATAAAAAAGTAAAAAAAAGTGAGTGCGTACAATTTATATATATTTTTTTTTATAAATATTGTTTTGGAGGAAAGAGGACAGGAAATAAACAGAAATGAGAATCCATAGAATAATGAGAAAAGAAACAAACAACGACAATAACAACAAAAAAGAGCATTGTCCCACTAAGGGTATACCAGGAACCGAATCAGGTTAGGAATATGAGAAGATAGAGATTGGCTGAGCAGTCTGAAAAATGTGAAATTCTGGCCTTACCTTTCCATTCTGAAAGTCACGGTCCGATTTAATGTGAAAACATCATTTACAAAAATGTGAAGGATATATTGACTATGTGATACACATTCAAAGCTGGTGCAAAAAAAAAAAATTAATCTACAATATGCGGTGCATCATGCTATGCAATGTCTGACAAATAATCGGATAATCACAACCAAACTGTTATTCAGAAATTTTTGCTGAGCATGCAAATCAATAAGTCATGATCAGATGTGGCCTATTTTAAACAACTCATGTTTATCACTCATATACGTACACATTTATTTTGTCTTTCTTGTGTGTGATTCTGCTGGTAACATTCCCATAACCTGCTTAAATCTGTATAAATATATACAATCGCTATACTTTTTCAACATGGGATATTAATGTTGATTAGGTTTAAATGTTAAATTGACATGTTTAACATTAGAGCATAAATATATTCATTATAACATATAGTTATGGACGGAATAAAAAGCAGCAAGCGAAATTAAAAGCAATCCCCAGTGTCGTCTACTTATGTACTGTAGCTGAGCAAAGAAATCAAGTTTTGGCCATTAAGTATAATCCTACTTAATAGCCAAAACTGTATTTGTCTCTGTAGTTTTGCTTGCACTATCTAGCTACTCAAAAGTCTGTTGATTCAAAGATGTTGATTATAAAGCTGTAATGTACAGTATATACATACAGTAGGCTTCTATTTGCTTCAATTTATACATTTCTCTAAGTGCAATCTTTATCCAAGATGGAGAAAACTCCAGATGTTTGGTCTGAAGATGCAGTCTGCATGCTCTACTGGATTTGCATCCTTAGCTTGTAACATAACCATATTGGCAAAGGAATGTCCATAACCATGGTAGCATAAAAATAATGAAATGTTTCAAGCAAGCAGATTTATCATAAGGAAAATAATGTACATACTGTCATTCAGTAAACCCAAACGCATTCCGAATGACATTTGAAAAAGATGGTTAAAAAGCAAGTCCACCAACAGAAGACAAAATACCCAGGACAGTAAGAACAAGTAGCAAAGAAATTCCACGTGCAATGCCAAGAAGCCTCAGGTGTGAAATTAAACATGTCAAATAAAAAAAGCAGACAACCTGCTGAAAAATATTTATAAAAGAATCTAGATAAGATCTCTACCTCAGTAGTCCTATTGACCATCATCTGTAGCAGCAAAGAATGTGAAGGGAGAAGCATTGTTATGTTTTACAAGCACACACACACACACACACACATATTCATGTTCTGCATGCACATTCCACATTTTTCTTTGGAATATATATATTTTTTTTTACATAAAAAATGTTAAAATAAAACTTTATCTTATTGTTCGAAGCCAGTTCCACATATTTGGGCCATTAAAGGTATTCCTGGGAGGCCGGTGTTTCAGACATGAAGCATGCAGTCCGATCATGGCTTCGATATACTGACTTTTAACCTTGATGCTATCCAAGCGCCAGGATTATATTGAGAAATAAAGGTAGTTTTTACTCTCTTAACTGCACAAAATACTTGAATGCCGCTCGTATAACATAATGTGCATTGTTTCAACATCTGGTTAAGATGTAAACATAATGTATGTCAATGCTAACACTAATGATTGTGATTGTAAACCTTCTTTTCTTCTGAGAAGGTTTGGGCCGCTTTGGGAACGATCTGACTGCTTGTAGTAATAATTGTATTAACACTATATTCCCAAAAGTATGTGGACATCTAACCATCGTAGACTTGCGTTCTCAAACTTCTCCAAACTTATATATACAGTGGCTTGCAAAAGTATTCGGCTCAATATATATATATATATATATATATATATATATATATATATTAGACAGCGGCGCGGTGGTGTAGTGGTTAGCACTGTCGCCTTGCACCTCCAGGGTCTGGGTTCGATTCCCCGGCCAGGCTCGATTCCCGTCTCTGTGTGCATGGAGTTTGCATGTTCTCCTCGTGCTTGGTGGATTTCCTCCGGGTACTCCGGTTTCCTCCCACAGTCCAAAGATATGCATGTTAGGCTAATTGGCGTTCCTAAATTGCCCGTAGTGTGTGATTGGGTGTGTGAGTGTGTGTATGTGTGTGTGCCCTGCGATGGATTGGCACCCTGTCCAGGGTGTACCCCGCCTAGTGCCCGAAGTCCCCTGGGATAGGCTCCAGGTCCCCTGCGACCCTGAACACAGGATTAAGCGGTATAGAAAATGAATGAATGAATGAATATATTAGACAGGATCAGAAGGAGCTGCTAAGACAGAAGCATTAGGCAGTTCTAGTCTTAGTTATACATTACTTTTGACCTCAGATGAGTAAATAGTAATTTCCAGAGAAAAATGAGTACAACCTAATCAACACATGCACATATTATTATTATTATTATTATTATTATTATTAATATTTTAACAAAAACCTTAAATTTTCACACAGAAATCATGCTAGGGCTACACATTCTTAGGGATATACTCGTAAGTAAAACTGATAGTCTTATCAATGAATGGAATGATAGAGAAAAGAGAAGAACCCGGATAGTATCAGGATGAAGACACAGCACACAGGCGCACTGAGACTGGAGAGGAGACAAAGAGAGATGGACAACAGTACAACATGGAATACACAATGGAAACAATGATGAAAAGATTGTAGTGCTGTAGATCAGATTCCTACAAGAGCTACCCAAAAGTAAGTAACAGGAATGAGAAATGGACAAGATGGTATGGAACACAGAAGCACATAAGAGTTAAAGGATTAAATGTAACACCATGCACGTGTACAGTATACTGCTCTTGTATTATAAGCAGATAAGCACTGCGATTGGTTACTCATTCATTTATCATTCCCTGTCCCTTTACCTTGGACTGGACATCTGCGTTGTGGTCATTCTGAAGAAGGAGTGCAGCTGATTTTGTGTCATCCTTACGGGCGGCAATGTGCAGGGCGGGGAGGCGCACCTTCCCCTTAGTGTCATTCTCCAGGAGGATGGAGACAATCTGATTATGACCCTGCTGAAGAGCAATGGCCAAAGGGGTGAAGCCATCCTGAAAAATATGATATAATGTTGATGACATTCAAGCCAAGATACAGTATAGAACGTGAAGAAATTTACATTATGTTGTAAAATATCTTTAATTGCTTTTACACTGAGCATTTTGAAATACAGCTCCACTATTTTAATGCAGAACTTATTTTGTTCCATTTGTTTATGTAAAATTTGACCCAAATCCACTTTTTGTGTTTACATCATTCCCATGGTGAACATGTACAAGGCTGAAAATAGCTTTTTTTTTTTTTTAAACCAGCAGCATCACTTAAGGAAGAACATGTAGTTCTGTTGTTTTCACAGTAATTTTGACATATCCAGGCTCTTTTAGTTCTGTAGATTCATAAACGTTCTATTTTCCATGGAATCACTAAAATAATATATATAATAATAATTTTTTTTCCTAAAAATTTTATTTTGAATTCCGAAAATTATTTATTTATTTAGGAAACTTGTTTAAATGTGGTCCATAATGGGTGTGTCAAAGTATAAATGCTTTTAATAAATTCAAGATACAAGAATATTATTTGTTACAAACATGGTTGTACAAGTACAGTTGTAGTGAAAACTCCAGACTGTGCAGATAAAATAAATAAATAAATAAATTGATTTATTTATAGATATAAGATTATATATAAATGTAAAAAAAAAAACACTTAATAGGAATAAGAATAAATATATTCAACAGTCTATAATACAAATGATAAATTATACATTATATATATTTGTAATAATAATCTTTCACAAATCAGTGATGGGTTGGCAAAGTCAATGTGGTTATGATGCATCAAAGACATTTCTAGCAAGGTTAACATGGCTTGTTTTTTTGTGGTTACCTCTGTTGCTGTGCTCTGGTTTCCTCCATTTTCCAAAAGGTAGCGAACCACATCCAAATGGTTCTCTTGAGCAGCCATATACAAGGGAGTAAATCCATTCTGTGACAAAATGATATACAATAATTATGTTATTGATCTTTCATCTGCCATGCTGAAGGCCGGGTTCAATTCCCACCCAATTCCCAAACCGCGGCCACTGGATGCAGTGCTGTTTCCAAGCCTGCATAAAATGGGAAAGGTGCGTCAGGAAGGGCACCTGGCATAAAAACCTATACTAAAGTTGTGTGCGGATCAGAGGGTTCGCTGTGGCGACAGCTCGACATGAACAGTCGGAAAATAATTTAGCATAGCTACAGTATCATGAAATAGCAACAAGAAGAAAAAAGCCTACTAGCCTTACCTGTGATTGTGCATTGATGTCTGCTCCACGTTTGACCAGGATCTTTATCACATCCCCCTGTCCTGCTAGAGAGGCGATATGGAGAGCTGTGTTTCCTTTCTGTAGGGCAAACACACATTGTTTCACCAGAGCCAATGTACTGGATTAATCGTTCATAAGTCCTTGGCAATTATTCATTCGTGTTAAATATACTGCTTAGCACAAATCTCTAGAATTGGGTTAAGAACTGTCCAACGCATTGTTAAAACTTTGGAGGACAACGCTAATTTGTGCTAATCTTTGTGGAAGAAATGTTTTCAGCAAAAAATCTTGAATGAATTAATCATTAAACATTTGATGAATGTACATTGTAAAAAAAAAAAAATGTAGAAATCAATTATGTTAAATATTAAAAGCATTTTCACATGCACAGTGTGATGAAAATTTACAGGATTGGGACTAAACAGCTGTATGGCCATAAGAAAATAACTTGTTAGTGAGGCTAGGGAGCATAAAGATTGGACTTTGCAATGGAACATGTGGTCATGTGGTCTGATGAGCCCTGATCGATCTTATTCCAAAGCATTTGGTGTGTCAGGGGAATCAGAGCAAGCGACGCATAATGCACACTGCACACAAGCCTCTCAAGTCAGTCTTATCATCTGGGGTTGTTTCAGTTGGTCCCCAGATAGCACACTGCTGAAGGGCCAAAGCTGGGCCAATGGCAGTGCATACTGTACGTTGGGCCAATGTTGGCATCAGTAGTTGGCCCAATAGCATTGGCACAAAGCACAATTAATTTAACAGTTATTATTTAGAAAACATCCAACGAGTTAGGTACAGATTATAGTTTTCTTCAATGTTATTTATGTAGTAGATGGGTAACCCTCATATGAGCTCCTGATACTGTACTGTATATAAAGAAATGTAATTCAATATCTCAATCTAACCTCCAATTTTCAACCTTGTGATTATTTACTGAACCAACGTTGGGCCAACCTACAGGACCTTTGGCCCCACCAATAGGCCAACAGCCCAATGTTGGGCCAACCACTGATGCTAACATGGGCCCAACTTACTGTATGCACTGCTGTTGGGCCATCGTTGGGTCGACGTCGGAGCACTGACAAAAGGGTTACCAAAATTTTGCCGACATTGGGCCAACAAAGTAGTGCTATCTGGTCAGGTCTAGGCTTAGAAACATTATCTGGAAATATAATAAAGTCAGCTGATGATGATGACCTGAATGGCACTGAATGACCATTTTATCTCATCAATAGATTTTTTTTTCTTTCTTGAAGGCATGAACATATTTCATATGCTTATTGGATCATGATAAATCATTTTCAAACATTAACTGGCCAAAAACAACATTTGAGTGAGTGACTTTTTCTGACTGGGCAGTGTATTATTTCAAAATTGGATGTCATATTATATCAATATCTTGAAGTAGCAAGCTACGGGTATTAAAGAAAAAAATAAAGACGTTACATGGAAATATCAACTTATAACAGGGCATACTGTACACAAATATACTGTATGTGCAAACATTGCATTACATTTAGGCATTTGGCAGACGCTCTTACCCAGAGCAACTTACTTTTTTTTTTTTTTTTATCTCAGTACACATCTGAGCAGTTGAGGGTTAAGGGCCTTGCTCAAGGGCCCAACAGTGGCAACTTGGTGGTTGTGGGGTTTGAACCTGGGATCTTCCAAACTGTAGTCCAATGCCTTAACCACTGAGCTACCCCATTAATTACTGATATTATGGGGAGCTCATAACCAGACAGGGCGTGTGATCCCTTGGAAGTGATTTAATGCTTATATTAGAACACTCCCACTTAAAGAGCATAATAATGATAGTTGGTAATAGAAGGTCTTAATCAGCAAGCCTTGTAATCTTAGAGAGCCAAAAACAAAAGAAATAGTCATGATCTAATTGCAGATTTAACTCTGCGTGTGTGTGTGTGTGTGTGTGTGTGTGTGTGTGTGTGTGTGTGTGTGTGTGTGTGTGTGTGTGTGTGTGTGTGTGTGTGTGTGTGTGTAGTGTGTGTGTGGTGTGAGTGTGTGTGTGGTGTGTGTGTGTGTGTGTGTGTGTGGTGTGTGTGTGTGTGTGTGTGAGTGTGTGTGTTAAAGGTTACTGTTTTCCATAACCTATGGCTAAAGGTTATATGCATGAGCACGTGCTTCCAGTATATGATTACTCGAGACTGTGGTTCCTCATGAGACATATAAAAGAGATTCTTATTTCTTGATAGCTTGAGGAGAGTAAAGCGTGTCTGATTGCCATGCTTGAGATTTCTAAGTGACGATCTCTCATTCCAGAACACTGACTGAGTATGATCATGTGACACAAGTATTATGGGATAGTGGGTGGGATTACACATGTTTGGGATAAACATATCAAAGCTTCCTAAAGAAATATTAAATATATAGAAACTGTGCCTTTTTATTTTTTACATAATTTGAACATTCAGTCTCAAAAGTCCCTATTGATGGAAAAATGTGTACCGTAACAGTCCAATAGCTTGGGGTGGGTTTTACAATAATGATTAATCTTACTAAATTGTAAAGAACATATGTACTGTATAGAACATATGTGCCTGTTTTGCCTGAAAGTGTTTGTTAACAGTGATTTAAAGGGGACCTATTATGCAAAATTCTAATTGAAATTGCAATGTATTATGCAAAATATTTTATTTACTTCTTCTGATTACCTTCAGATCAGTAATACTGAGCTACCAGATTGTCTATTGTATGAATGTACATAAAACATTCCTTGCTTTTCCACTTTTTCTCCCCTAAAGTTGTCTGTTAACGCTCCAGCTGGAATACCCCTCAATCTCACTCCTCCTGCAAATGTGCTGTTTCATGTACAGCTGAGTCAGATAACAGCAGAGCTGAGCAGCAAGTCAGGGTAGATTTTTATATGAGGTCACAACAGGGAAAAATCTATGTGGCTTGCTTTGAAGCCTGGTCAATAGAAAAAAAGGGGGAAAAAACACCTAACATCGTTTTGCTTATACAAGCACACTGGATAACCATCTAAATGTCTAATTTTGCATTAAATGTCCCCTTTTATTGTAAGTCAGACTAAAACCTCAAGTTCGTTCATTAGCCCAAGAATCATAATATTTCCCTCCGGCTATTTTGCCGCCATTGGCTCAGCACTCATATGACACATCCCAATAATAGCCAGTGAGTAGTCGGTTTCTTGTTGCCAGTTCTAGATATTACCGAGTGCCAAAGCACTGCTCCTTGTATACAACATTGCAAACCTCTTAACAAATATACACCAAACCTAAATCTCTTCTCATGCTTCTCACCACTAATCCTGGAATCAGTTATTATTCTTCAAGAAGAACTCACTTTGGTTGCAGCGTCCACTGCGGCACCTCTATCCAGCAGCTCCTGGACAAGATCCATGTGCCCCTCCTTAGCTGCCAAATGCAGAGCATTGAGTCCATTCTGTAAAGGAAAAAAAAAATCAGCAATCATCCGCAAACAAACAGTTGAGACACAGAAAAATAACCAGATTTTCTTTTTACCTCCTCATCCATTTTACAATGTGTTTCTTGACAAGGAAGACTGTACTACACTATTTCACACAAGGGGGTTGATATAAATATCAAAGCAGATAAATGCTGTGTCACTTTGGCACTGGGAAGCGCCAAAGACTTTTGAGGCCCCACTGAAGATATTAATAAAACTGGCAATGCCAATGTGTTTCAAAGCCCCACAACGAGTTAAGTAATAAAGTGTACCTTATAGTAATATACTGTAAAGCAGCAAGAAAAAAATCATGACATGTTTTAAAATTTCATTTTGAATTTTAACAGAGGCTTAAGACTCCAAAAACACACCACAGAAATAAATGCATTTGTAGATCCCATAAGAATAATTTTGGTACACACCAATACAAATACCCTGAATATAATGGCAGATGAGCCGTATGCCCCAGGAAATCAGAGACGATGCGGCAAATCCAATTCTAACATGAATACTGATGTGTCTTTACTCTTTTGTTGCAACAAAAGAACATTTTCAGCCCTATTCAGACTGCATTATACTTCCATGGGGACTTGAGGTAATTCCATCATTTGTAGGAGCTACATTGGGTTTGCATCTGTTTTTCTCCATCATCCCCTGGGGAAAATACAGGCAAAATAAAAAATATTTTTTTTGCTTAATACTTGACCGCTGATATTTATGGAATTAAGTTGCCCAGTGCACATTTTCCCAAATTGAGTGCTTTGGAGAGGTCATTCAGCGGCTTACTTTGTACTGGTCGTATAGTATAACTTAATCTTTATACTGCACACATTGGAAACCCATTAGCAGAAACATTAAAATGAAATCAATCAGCAAAGCAAAAACCCCAAACCTTGATTAAATAGGCTTTTGTAATTACAGCTATAATAGGCTATAATATTATATAATACTACAATAGTGGCAGATATAATGCCACTTTTTATTGTTGTACTACCTTTAGTTTTTAAAAATAAACTACTCAGTAGTTTTATCATATATAAGAATCTTACATAAATGGTAGATGCTGAGAAATAAATAAATATAACAATGTTTATGGCACAAAAACCTGGGTTTGTAAAGATGTCGAATTTCATCATAGAGACATGAATTTTTTTTTTTTTTACGGATATCAACCAGTGAATATAATTGAGTTATTCTGTTTATTTTACTTGAGGAATATTTTTGAGTATTTTTCAGATTGGGAAGCATTAACCTGGGCAATCAGGTCACACACTCACAAAAAAAATGTTCTGTATGATATTATCACATTGCAACACATGTCAAATATGGACATCTGACCATCACACCCATACTGTACGGGGGTGGTATGTCACCACCATACAGCACAAAACTGTGTAGCATGTCTGTACATGCTGTAGCAATAAGAATTTCTCCTCACTGTAACTAACAGGGCCAAACATGGCCAAGCATGGCCATGTCCTTTACGCATGATGTCCTTAAGAGCTTGAGTGACCTGCAACAAACCCTAACCTCAACCCACTGAACACTTTTGAAATGAACTGGAACGCCAACTGCACCCAGGCTTCTTCACTTACTCAGTGCCTGACCTCACTAATGCTCTTAGAGCTGAGTGAGCACAAATCCCCACAGCCACGCTTTAAAATCTACTGGCAAGCCTTCCCAGAAGAGTGGAGGTTATTATAACAGTAAAGGAGGGCTACATCTCGAAAGGGATGTTAACAAGCACATATGAATAGAATGGTTAGGTCTCTACACATTTTAAGACATTTAGGCTACATTCACACAACCAGTCTGAAATGTCTCAAATCCGATTTTCTATATGTTCTTTATGGCTGTCTGAACACAGAAATCAAATTAGATCTAAGTTAGTTTGTGGTCCTTGGCTGGATATACAGTACAGTAAAGTATATATCCAATATTCAGTCATGTGACTTGAATGACAACGGGCAGATTGGAATTGGTGTGACTATTTGTCTTTGTACATGCGTAGACCGGACTGGCAGCATGGGGATTTCATTTCAACAATGGAGGACAGCTGAGAAAGTAGTCAATGGAGGGAAAGTGAAATCAGTGATTTAGTGGATATTTTGGGGCATTGAGTCTGTCCAAGAAATACTGGACGGAACCTACAGAAATAAAGCAATGTTTGAGATGATTTCACTGAGAAAAGGTGTTTGATGTGAACGTGTGCTGTTTCTGAGGTCAGACGTGGCCACATTAGTCAGATAATAGTCACTTGAAATAATGAATGTAAACTGCCATGACACACAAATTAAATTAAATTAAATTTTATTTGTATAATGCTTCTAACAACTGGTGTTCCCAATTGCCCGTGTGAATGAGTGTGTGATTGAGTGTACTGTATGTGAGTGCCATGCGATGGATTGGCACCCTGTCCAGGGTGTACCCTGCATCGTGCCCTACAGTAAGTCTTCTGAGATAGGTTCCAGGTCCCTGAATACAGGATAAAGCGGTATAGAAGGTGAGTGAGTGAGTGAGTGAGTGAGTGAAATGTAAATTTGTACGAATCAAAATGATAAGATTGACAAATTCAATCTGACCAAAAAAATGTAATTCAACAGAACCTCTGTAGTCCAACTAGGGACTGTGTAGTCCAATGGTGGCCATTGTATTTATTCCCATTGTGCGACCTCCACAGTGGTCAACATTCATATGCGCTTTGGGATCCAATCCCTGACCAGAACACATAACCCTCTGTATCGGTCTGTGTAAATAGGTGAAAAAAATGAATGTTCCTAATAAATGACTGTCCTCTGACAGTGGTGCTGTACTGCAGGTGGGCAAAATTTATGAGGATTTCTACTGCTCACATTCAGAGGCACTTAATCTCTCTTTCTACACCCCCACTCTGTCCTACATTCACAGACACAGCGCTTTAATCGTAGCAGTCCAAAGCATCGAATGGTACCTACTGAAAAGCTAAATTTGATTGCCTTGCCCTCTCAAAAGCTTATTCTGTTATGCTACATAATTACAGAGATCTGATTTATCACAATGTTCCTACAGTACATCTGTTAAGTTAGAAAAGAACATAATGTAATTTGTAATTACATAATACATAATGTAACATCATAAAATCCCTGAATTACTGACTGTTCTGACTACAACAAATTAACAGTGGATATCACATTAAAAACTATAATTAACTATAATAACTTTATGGCGTATGGCAGGTAAAATGTATATCTACTAATAATAAAAATGTTTTTTTCTTCTTTAAGAAAACAGCAAATGAGGAAACGAATGATATGTTTGTGGTAACCATGATAACGTCAATATCTGCATAATAATTCAATCAGAAAATAGCCAGAGCTCAAGACATAGAGATGACTGGACTTATGAGCAGGGATCCATTTGCTACAGCACAGCTACAGTAAGTGCACATGTGAGGATTTATTGATTACAGTGTGACAAATTACTGTAACAAGAATTGACTCTTAAATAACATAGCAAGGAATATCAATAATTGAAAAAAAACAACAAACAAACAAAATATTTACATGTACAGTACACGTTTTTGCCTTTTCAAAAATTTCATAAAGATTTCAAATAATATGGTTATCACATGGTGGTCAGAAACGAAATTGAATATTAAGTCAATCAAAATTTCAATTGCATTTGGCAATAAACCAGGGCAAGACAAACATCGTTCTCTGTTAAATTTTTATCAAACATTAAGATTTTTTTAAATGCCTAGTCACTTCATTCTGCCCATGACGAAGCTTTTGCAGTGCAGCATGTGAGTCTTTTACTCACTCGACACTGAATTAACTCTCTGCATAGGTCATGATTCTAGTGTTTCAAATGCCTGACCAATACAAGGACACCGCCCACACAGTGAATGGAAAGGGACAAAAGGTCAATTGACCGTACCAATATACAAGACAGAAACAAAGGCTGTGTGTTTTTATGAATTACATCCTCTCCTAATTTCCCTTACAATTTTGGTTAGAATTATTTCAAATATACTGTAAGTGACATGACTGCAGGTTCCTCCTGTACAGCGGGCAAGAGGGAGACACTCAGTCAGAGTGTAGCACATGACTGGCATTTACTACACTGCATACACTCTGTTTCTATGGTGCAGTTGGAAATTCAATCTGTTCTCACATGATGAAATACACGGTAACAAATTTCTCACTAACTAAATGCTGATAGAATAAAATAACTAAAAGCTTAGATTTTTTTATGTCAGATTTTTATATAATTACTACAAAAAAATCACTTGGTGAATATAATAGTTTTTAAAGTGTGATGTATTTTTCCTGTTTGATCACAGGATTTTTGAGGAATTCCACATAGCTACTGTACAGTATGTAATCCAACAGAAATAAACACTTGATTTCACGGGTGGTGCTGATCAGGAACATATTGTAATTCTGGGTATCACTTTCCATCACATCGGAAGATATGTTGCTCGAGTAAGAAAGCTTCAACACCAGGAGAAATGTAACAGCAGTGATGGGATGTCTTACATGCCAGTTTCTGAAACTGGTGATTGGTTTAGGATCAAGCTGAGAGATGAAAAAGTTGGATTGGTTTGTGATTGATTCAGTGACTGAAGAGTTTGTAAGAGAAAAGGCTGCTGAGCAAACACTGTGAAACACTAGCGGGGCTTTCTTGTGAAAAAACAAGTGGAAAGACTGGGAATATTCATTTGAAGATAATTCAGAATTAATAGTAAAATAATTTCTGGTTATTTTCTTCTTTACATAATAAATGAATTGCAAAAGGCTCATCACAGTAGCAAAAGCACAGAATGGGTGACGGGTTAAGGGTATGACTTGCCTGGTTTTTAGGGAATTTTCCTAAAAAGATACTAAAATGCATTTGATAAATCTAGAATCTAGAAATTTAATGCATTAATATTTCATTCATTCATTCATTCATCTTCTATACCGCTTAATCCTGTGTTCAGGGTCGTGGGGGACCTGGAGCCTATCCCAGGAGACTTCGGGCACTAGGCGGGGTACACCCTGGACAGGGTGCCAATCCATCGCAGGGCACACACACATACACACACACACCCAATGCATTAATATTTTTTCACGCAAATTAATCACATGACCAAATTTGACAAAAGCAAATGGCTTTCCATAATCACAGCGCGGTTACAGGCTGTGTGTGATAACGGCACGTTTGATGCGGATACTAAGATGATTAAGGAAACATCACCAGATGTGCTGAACAACAACAAATCATTATTAAAAAGCTTCAAGATGAAAGTTTGGATAAAACCAAAGTGGTATACTTGAGCTACCTATTTTTACAAGAATATACAAGTGTAAGGTGTGGGAGTGGTGGTTCAGGTGGCTAAGGATCTACTGTACTGTAGATTATTGATTGGAGGATCTGAGGATGCAGGTTCGAGCCCTGCCATCAATAAGTTGCTACACCCTACCCAGCCACTGCATGCAATACTGGCCCCATTCGAGAGATTCAAACTTAACATTTGTTAAATGTTTATGTTTTAGATATTATAAAAGTGCAAAATCTGCTTCCTCTAACTTCTTTGTCATGAATTTCATTTCCAACATTGCACACTTATAATACAAGTAAATCTGAGAATTTTTAAGTTGTGATTAATCGTGATTAATCACAGACTATGACTGTGATTAACTAGATTAAAATTTTTAACCAACTGACAGCACAAGTTGACAACCCCAATGGAAGTGCCAGTGCTATTCTAGGTTCTTTAATTTACATCATGTATTTAATTCAGCACCAAATATACATCAAAAGCATTTTATTTATTGAGATTTCAATTTTGGAAGATGTTGTCCCAAATTCTCATCCTTAGCACTTAGAATACACTTGCTATTAATAAAACAGGGCCAGGGGTAGCTCAGTGGTTAAGGCATTGGCCTACGGTCCGGAGGATCCCAGGTTCAAACTCCACAACCACCAAGTTGCCACTGTTGGGCCCTTGAGCAAGGCCCTTAACCCTCAACTGCTCAGATGTGTAATGAGATAAAAATGTAAGTCGCTCTGGATAAGAGCATCTGCCAAATGCGTAAATGTAAATGCTATTAGTTATTCATATACTTTTGTTAATGTTTTGTAACACGCCTATGTTTTGGTTCCTGTCACTACTTTATCATGTAATTAGCTTGTTTCATTAATTATGTTCACCGCAGGGTGTCTTTGTCTTACCAAGAAATTTTGACAGTTGTTTCATTCATTCATGAGTTTGAATCCTTATCTGTGTTTCTGGACATGATTATTGATTACCCTTGTGTATTGTTGCGATCTTGTGTATTTTTATCCAGATGGACGTTACTGAACTCCAGTGACAACCACTTTATTAAGCCAAGTTCTTTGATACATTAGGTTTACGCGATTGTTGCCATTTAATCAGTTTCATTTGTAAAGTTGCTTGAGTCTAAATATACAAGATTATAATTTGCTTCCAAATTTGCATTTTATTGGCAGTCTTTTCTAAAAGAAAGCAAGGGAAGCCTTGGGGATATACTGACCTTTGGGAGTTAGCACAAAGTGTTACTGTAGCCTGTTGCTAAGCAACACCCTTCTTCACTGATAGCAACCTAAATGATGTACTAATCATGTTTATTAACTGGTGATTTTTGGAGCATCCATCACAGGAATGGCATAACATTATGTTTAAGATGCTGCTAGGTCCACAATTAAATGGCAACTCAAACAACGACAACAACAACAACAACAAAATGTTTGGTAACTAATTAAATCAGGACAAATAAGCAATTTAGATAAATGTCTCTCGTTTACTCTTCACTAAAAAAGGTCACGTCATTTAGAAGATGCATGTGCCACAAACCTTGAGGCATGATTACTTATTGAACTAAAGCATGGGATTCAGGCAGGGCTGAGGACTGTAGCTCACTATCACACTAATGAATTTATCTACACTGCCTGGCCAAAAAAAATTGCCTGAAAAGAAAATATTCCACATACTTTCCTTATACATTATTAAAATCTAGAGAGATAGGACTGTCAACTTTATGGAAGGAAATCATAAATGACCGTGACAGGAGACCACTTATACACTTGGTGGAAGCTGCATCGTAAACAGTCGATAGTAAAAATGTTTAGCAATGAAAGTAAGAGCATTTCCATAAACAGTGAGATGAGAATTCACAAGATTGCAAGTAAACCATTGCCTGGCCATAAGAAAAACACTTGTTAATGAGACTATTTTGAAAAAAAAAAAAATCTTAAATTTTCTGGGAAATATAAAGATTGGAGCAGGTCTGATGAGTTCAGATTGACCCTATTCCAGAGCAATGGGAACGTCAGGGTAAGCGGGGAAGCAATGCACCCATTATGCACAGTGCCCTCTGTATAAGCCTCTGGAGGCAATGTTACAGTATGACTCAGGGTTGCTTCAGTTGGCCAGGTCTAGACTCTAAAATGAAGTCAGCTGATGACCTGAATGTACTGTACTGAATGACCAGGTTATCAAATTAATAGATTTTCTTTCTTCCCTGATGAAACAGGCATATTCCAGGATTCAGACTGAAAAAAGTGGTTCTGAGAGCATGAGGAATAATTTTCACACATGAATTGGCCATCATATTGTGTGCTGTAATCAAAGCTAAAGATGGTCAAACCCATTATTTTAAAGTGTGAGACTTTTTTCTTGGCCAAGAAGTGTAGTTATTGTAACTGCATATATTTGTGTAAAAAAAAAACGAACCTGATTGCAAGTGCCGATGTCCACACCGCTCTTAAGGTACTCCAAAACTTTATCGATGTTCCCAGCTCTTGCAGCTCGTAAGAAACTGGTGTTGCTGTCCGACTGGATAATAGAAAAAAAGACAATATTAGTATTAGTGATTCTGCCATATAAAATTGACCAGGTGATCAGGAGTTAGAAATCCTGTCACAATCATGTTCAATATTATGGTTTGCAGTTTAATGATGATGATGATGATGAAGACACCCCTTGTTAAGCTTACCATCCCAATCCCTTACTAATATTACATGTAACTCAATAGTGGCACAATTCTTTTTATTTTATTTTAATATAATCCCACATAAGCAATATTACTGTATTTGATTTTAACAAATAATTTGCTTTGTCATTTGGATGAACTTGACCATACACAGTTCTGTTTCAGATGCTGTACTGCTGAAGATTCACAGAATACTTGTGTATAATGAAACTTGACCTCAGAAGATTTCTACGGCATTTCAGAACTGCTTTTCACAGACAATAATAATGATAATAAAGATAATGCTTATCACAGACCATGGCATACTTGCAGTACTGTATAATAAACTTCATTACTGCTTATTATAGCGAGACTTGGTTTATCAGCTACTTGCAAAAACACAAGGTGACATGAAAATATATATTTATGTACTGTATAAAAGAGTACATGACTATGCAAATATCAATATGATAGTCAGCACATTAATAGCTTTTTCCTTAGTAGCAGCAGAATTACAAATAACGCTGTGTAAAGGTAAAATACACAAAATGCAGAAGCACATGGACATTATCCACAATAAAAAGTCAGGACATTATATACAGTATGATATAGTATTATCTTTCTCATTTTACATCTTCTTTTTCTCACGAAAGAGAATGTAAAATATTAACTGTAGTAACTGTATTTATAAGTCTGGGTTATAAAAATATGCGAATTAATTTAAATATCATATTTATAACAGTTTTATTTATTAAAAAAAATATGCAGCAAAATATTAGTAAATGCATCATATTTGGTGCAATTATATCTTATTACCCCATATTTATTTCACGCATGACAAAGCACACAACAGAATTCAAATCTCAGAGCAGCAGTAAGATGACAGTGGACTGCATAGCATACATGCAGATGGATCAAGATTATCAAAAAACAAAAGAGAACACTTGCTATGAGAGCACTTCAGACAAAGTCCTTATTCATCTAAAGGGCACATAATCACATCAGAGTTTGTCTGCGTGTGTAAATTGCACTAGAAGTTATGGGTTCTATCAGTTTCTTCTCAAGGGTATCTGTGTGACCATCCTGTAAAGGATCACATTGTTCTCCTAAGTTTAATTAGTGGTGGTTAACATGACCGCCCCGACCAATGCATGTGAAGTCAATCGTATACTTTTTCTTTAAGTCACATGAAGGAAGCCTCTGTATCTTGCTCTATTGTTCTTTCAGCCACAAATGGCGATGGCATTTTTGGGATTAAGACTCATAATATTCCAGTGATGTATATTTCCACTGGCTCTGAAAAAGTGGTTACAATAAATGATGATAATAAAGATCAAGCGTGATGAACAATAGTGTGATTCCTTGAGAAATCGCTCTAATAAAGGGAACAAATAGGAACAAAACAATGTACAACAGAATAGCTAATAAATTATGTACAATTCTAGAATAATGTACATCTTGGTATCTGTTTTACCTTAGCAATAGTCTTGAATATTTTAGACTTTGACTGAGAAAAAATATGAAGAAATCAAAATATAAATAAAATATGATGATGATGCATGTTGGTAAGATATCAAGCAATAATGATGTAAAAAAATAAAAGAAAACTATCTTTTTTTCTCTATTCATATTCAAACTTGGAATTTTTTAATTATTTGATTACCTTTAAATAATCAGCTCAAATACTGTAATTACAGTTCTTTATTTTAAAAACGTGGCTTGTTTAATAAACCATGCTCTATTATTCTCAGTCCTGTCCATATATGAACATAATAGCAATATATGTGTGACATGAAAAAATAAGAATTACTACTGTATATAGTATGTATGAAAAACTATTAAAACGTCTAGGAAAACAGATATTACTGAAAGAATGCTGTGCAGATGTGTGTGTGTGTGTGTGAGAGAGAGAGAGGGAGAGGGAGAGAGAGAGACCTGGTTTAAACCAATAACTGGTTTTCAGTTTAAGTATAATTACCCAAATTCAAAAAAGAAGAACTCTGAAAATGATGCAAATTGTTTGCCTCAGGAGGCGCCAGCAGGCGCCAGGATCCACTCGTTTGCCCTCCATACTGGGCTTAGATACACCCTGCTGTGCCTGCTATACACACACACGAGTGTCCCAGGATAACTCTCAGGAGGTTTTGCTGCAGTATCTTTCTGGGAAGGGTGTTATTCAAACCACTTACAGATCTTTGCCCTTAAATGTCATCTAAGGTTGCTTTGACTTAATTTAAGGTCTATTTTAGCCATTTTATTCTAATAGAGTATGATATATTTACAGTGGCTTGCAAAAGTATTCGGTCCCCTTGAACTTTTCCACATTTTGTCACATTACAGCCACAAACATGAATCAATTTTATTGGAATTCCACGTGAAAGACCAATACAAAGTGGTGTACACGTGAGAAGTGGAACGAAAATCAAACATGATTCTAGGGCTGGCTGAAACCTGTATCACGATATCAGTGTTTCATATCGGTCGATATCGATAATTATTGATTATTTTTTATTATTTTTTATGACCCATTTAAAATAAGGACCAGGAGAAGAATATACTATATTTAAACATTTTTATTTTAAACTTAACCTTCCTATGATCATAGTACGATCAGTTATTAAGACAGAAATGTCAACAACCATGGAAAAATCTAATAATTAAAATGTAAACATAAGTCTAAAGTCACAATGAATACTTAACAATTATCTCTTAACATTTAAGGTGCAAAATTAAAAGAAAATGTAAGAATTGCTTAATAAAGTGTAATAAAATAGTGCAATGCGTTTATTATATCAGATGCCTTTAGAGAAAACTACAACAAAAATATATTGTTGTAATATATTTGAGTTTGATGTTAATTCACTGGCGGGCCACCAGGGGGCAATACCGTGCTGTATATGTGTCGAGTGTGAATGGAGTAAAAGAAGAAT
Source organism: Channallabes apus (assembly GCA_030522415.1). Taxonomy (NCBI): domain Eukaryota; kingdom Metazoa; phylum Chordata; class Actinopteri; order Siluriformes; family Clariidae; genus Channallabes; species Channallabes apus. The sequence goes on along the minus strand of CM060108.1, from coordinate 21,192,001 downwards.
ACCGGTTCTTTTCCTCTGCAAGTAATATTATAGATGTTAGCAATTGTCATACCAAGAATAACCTACCCGCCAATGTGGCTAGTGAGACTAAAGTTATTACCCGCCACAGCCGAATTTTACCCGCATTGAGCAGGTGGGCGGGTGCCAATGTCAACGCCATCTTGTCTCCGTTTATGCTTCCTGAATCGCGACCGGACTACTTCCGGGTCCTATAGCCGGTCGCGGAGCGAGTGCGCAAGACAGCAACCAAACTAGCTTCGGGACCTCTGTTTCCTTCCAATAGAGAATAAAAAATATCGAACGTTCTATCGAACACATTTTTTTATTGATATCGATCACGTGTCTATCGTGAAACATATCATTATCGTTTTATCGCCCAGGCCTACATGATTCCAAACATTTTTTACAAATAAATAACTGAAAAGTGGGGTGTGCGTAATTATTCAGCCCCCTGAGTCAATACTTTGTAGAACCACCTTTTGCTGCAATTACAGCTGCCAGTCTTTTAGGGTATGTCTCGACCAGCTTTGCACATCTAGAGACTGGAATGCTTGCCCATTCTTCTTTGCAAAACAGCTCCAGCTCAGTCAGATTAGATGGACAGCAGTTTTCAGACCTTGCCACAGATTCTCAATTGGATTTAGATCAGGACTTTGACTTGATATGTTTTGTTTTAAACTATTCCATTGTTGCCCTGGCTTTATGCTTAGGGTCGTTGTCCTGCTGGAAGGTGAACCTCCGCCCCAGTCTCAAGTCTTTTGCAGACTCCAAGAGGTTTTCTTCCAAGATTGCCCTGTATTTGGCTCCATCCATCTTCCCATCAACTCTGACCAGCTTCCCTGTCCCTGCTGAAGCAAGAGCATGATGCTGCCACCACCATATTCGACAGTGGGGATGGTGTGTTCAGAGTGATGTGCAGTGTTAGTTTTCCGCCACACATAGCGTTTTGCATTTTGGCCAAAAAGTTCCATTTTGGTCTCATCTGACCAGAGCACCGTCTTCCACATGTTTGCTGTGCAAACGGGACTTCTTATGGTTTTCTGTTAACAATGGCTTTCTTCTTGCCACTCTTCCATAAAGGCCAACTTTGTGCAGTGCACGACTAATAGTTGTCCTATGGACAGATTCCCCCACCTGAGCTGTAGATCTCTGCAGCTCGTTCAGAGTCACCATGGGCCTCTTGGCTGCATTTCTGATCAGCGCTCTCCTTGTTCGGCCTGTGAGTTTAGATGGACGGCCTTGTCTTGGTAGGTTTACAGTTGTGCCATACTCTGAATGATCGCTTGAACAGTGCTCCGTGGGATGTTCAAGGCTTTGGAAGTCTTTTTGTAGCCTAAGACTGCTTTCAATTTCTCAATAACTTTATCCCTGACCTGTCTGGTGTATTTTTTGGACTTCATGGTGTTGTTGCTCCCAATATTCTCTTAGACAACCTCTGAGGCCGTCACAGAGCAGCTGTACTGTATTTGTACTGACATTAGATTACACACAGGTGCACTCTATTTAGTCATTAGCACTCATCAGGCAATGTCTATGGGCAACTGACTGCACTCCACTTTGTATTGGTATTTCACATGGAATTCCAATAAAATTGATTCATGTTTGTGGCTGTACTGTGACAAAATGTGGAAAAGTTCAAGGGGGCCGAATACTTTTGCAAGCCACTGTATATTCATGCCTTATTGGTTTTGCCAATTAATATCACTATTTATATATAACAAAACTACATTTAGAGTACATGCATCCATGCATACCTGCTATAACTTCACAGACAGCATTGCTTTTTATTAGTGACACAACTGAAAATCAAAACCTTATTTCAACATTATCCATACACTTCTGTCTCATCGTGTTTTCAAAGCTTTCTCATAACACGTTATGAGAGCTTTTTAATTCACTACTTAATAATTACATCACAATCATTTACAGCTATATTTGTTACCTAAACATTCTGGTCCATGTGTTGGGCATCTCCCAAGATTCTAAGATTCTATGCATCACAACAAATCACTGAGTTTCTACCCACAAATCAAACAGCTTGTGACTTACAAATAAAATGCCGTAGGCTGATTTCTTTCTTCTTCCTTTTTTGCATTCATGAAATCAGATAAGACTTGGTTGTGGAATATAGTAGATGATTCTTATAAGTTCACAACAGCTCCAGTAACAAAGCAGAAATACCCTTGGATGATATTCATCAGTAGATGTCTGATTATATTGCAAAGTCAAAAATTTTATCTGTAGTGCACAAAGTTCAACAATATGCACTACAGATAAAATATCTGCAAACAAAAACTGTTTTATGTCTCATATCATAACTGTGAGCTAGAGAAGAAGCTGACTGTCCTTAAACTCCTACATATCATATTTGTCTTTTCTATACAGTCAAGAGAGCTTGATCATTTTCCTATAAATTACAAACATGTCTAATCCATACAATCCTTCAGGTTCAAGAATAAAACAAAGCCTGATACTAATTTTTGTGACTAATATACTCAGAGAAAATTGTACATTTAAATGCCTTTTAGGGCAAGAGGGGGATTTAGTGTGATCCTCGAAAGCCTAGGAGGTGCAGGAGATAAAGCTGAGGTGTATTCAAGGTCAAACGTATTTGGCCTAATCTGCAATGGCATTGTATCCAAAAACATGTAATTTGGAACCTTGGATTGCGAGCATAATTCAATCCAGAAGCCTTCAAAACACTCATACATCAAAGTGAATTTCCTCATAAGAAATGGTGAAAACCCAGATTATTCGTTCCACAACCCAAAAAATAAATATGCACACATGAAACTCCACAATATACAAGACTCGCTCGTTTATCAAGCCAAAATTGATTTAAAATTTTTGCTCGTCTTGCGGAACACTCGCAAACCGGGTTACTCGCAATTCGAGGTTCCACTCTACTTCAATATGGAGTTGGTCCCCAATTTCAGAATCAGAATCAGAATCAGAATCAGAAAGAGTTTTATTGCCAAGTACGCTTGCACGTACAAGGAATTTGTTTTAGTGACGGAGCTTCCAGAACAAAAAATACAAATGACAAGACAAAAACAGCATGACGCAAAAAAAAAAAAAAAAAAAGAAAAAAATTTTTTAAATGGTTGACATCAAATGGAGTACGATGTGAGATACTTTTAAATAAGTTACATCAATATCTGAAATCTGTGGTATTATACAGTATATTGCACAGTGGTGTTGTACACAATATTGCACATATATTTATTGACCGTTTGAATGATGTTTATCTGTTAAGGAGGTAGATTGCCTGGGGGAAAAAACTGTTCTTATGCCTGACTGTCCTGGTGTTCGGTGCTCTGTAGCGTCGACCCGATGGCAAAAGTTCAAAAAGAAGGTGGCTTGGGTGTGAGGGGTCCAAAGTGATATTCCGTGCCCTTTTCTTCACTCTGGATATATACAGTTCTTGCAGCGTGGGCAGGGGAGTGCCAATAATTCTTTCAGCAGTCCGAACCGTCCTTTGTAGTCTTCTGATGTCTGCTTTCGTAGCTGAGCCAAACCAGACAGTTATTGAAGTGCACAGGACGGATTCAATGACGGCTGAGTAGAACTGTGTGAGCAGCTCCTGTGGCAGGTTGAATTTCTTCAGCTGGCGAAGGAAATACAACCTCTGGTGGGCCTTTTTAACAATGGAGTCAATGTGAATGTCCCACTTCAGGTCCTGAGAGATGGTCGTGCCCAGGAACCGGAATGACTCCACTGCCGTCACAGTGCTGTTCATGATGGTGAGTGGGGGAAGTGCAGGTGGGTTTCTCCTGAAGTCCACGATCATCTCCACTGTTTTGAGCGTGTTTAGCTCCAGGTTGTTGTGACTGCACCAGACAGCCAACTGCTTGACCTCCCTTCTGTATGCAGACTCGTCACCGTCCTGGATGAGGCCGATGATTGTAGTGTCATCTGCAAATTTCAGGAGCTTGACAGTGGGGTCTGTGGAGGTGCAGTCGTTGGTGTAGATGGAGAAGAGCAGTGGGGAGAGAACGCATCCCTGAGGGGCTCCAGTATTGGTGGTGTGACTGTTGGATATGAATTTTCCCAGTTTCACTAGCTGCTGCCTGTCTGTCAGAAAGCTGGTGATCCAGTGACAGATAGAGCTAGGAACAGAGAGCTGGATTAATTTGGTCTGAAGCAGTGCTGGGATGATCGTATTAAAAGCTGATGAAAAGTCTATGAACAAGACCCTTGCATAAGCCCCTGGTTTGTCCAGATGTTGAAGGATGAAGTGCAGTCCCATATTAACTGCATCATCAACAGACCTGTTTGCTCTATAAGCAAACTGCAGGGGGTCCAGTAAGGGTCCTGTGATGTCCCTCAGATAGGCCAACACCAGTCTTTCAAATGACTTCATGACCACAGATGTTAGGGCGACTGGTCTGTAGTCATTAAATCCTGTGATTTTAGTTTTTTTTGGAATGGGGATGATTGTGGAACGTTTAAAGCACAAAGGCACTTCACATTGTTCCAGTGATCTGTTGAAGATCTGTGTGAAAATGGGCGCCAGCTGGTCAGCACAGGATTTCAGACAGGCTGGTGTCACGCCGTCTGGGCCTGGAGCTTTCCTTCTCTTTTGTTTCAGAAAGATCTGGCGAACATCCTTTTCACAGACCTGGAGTGCAGGGGGGGAAGAGAGGGTGGTTGTCAGAGGTGATAATGGTGGTGTAGAAAGAGGGTTAGGACAGGAGTGTGGTGTGAGACTGGGAGTTTCAAATCTACAATAGAACTCATTCAGGTCATCAACCAGTTGTTGATTCCCTACAGAGTTGGGGGATGGCGTCTTGTAGTTAGTGATGGTTTTCAGGCCTTTCCACACTGAAGCAGGGTCGTTTGCCGAAAACTGGTTTTCCAGTTTTTTAGAGTAGCTCCTCTTAGCTGCTCTGATCGCCCTTGTTAGTGTGTTCCTGGCCTGGTTGTACAAGATCCTGTCCCCACTCCTGTAGGCATCCTCTTTGGCCTGACGAAGCTGTCTGAGCTTTGCTGTAAACCATGGTTTGTCATTGTTATATGTTAAAAGTGTCCTGGTAGGGATGCACATGTCCTCACAGAAACTGATGTAGGATGTTACAGAATCTGTGAGCTCGTCCAGATTGGTGGCAGCAGCTTCAAAAACACTCCAATCAGTGCAGTCAAAACAGGCCTGTAATTCCTGTTCTGCTTCACTGGTCCATCTCTTTACTGTCCTTACTACAGGCTTAGCAGATTTAAGTTTTTGCCTATAGGTTGGGAGAAGATGAACCAGGCAGTGGTCAGAAAGTCCTAAAGCTGCTCTGGGGACGGAGCGATATGCATCCTTTATTGTGGTGTAGCAGTGATCCAAAGTATTTTTGTCTCTGGTGGGGCATGTGATGTGCTGTTTGTATTTAGGCAGTTCACGTTTGAGGTTTGCTTTGTTAAAATCCCCAAGTATAATTATAAGAGAGTCCGGGTGTTGTTGCTCCGTGTCTGTGATCTGAGCAGCCAGCTGTTGCAATGCTGCGTTCACACACGCTTGTGGAGGGATGTACACACTCACAAGAATGAACGAGGTGAACTCGCGCGGCGAATAGAAAGGCTTGCAGTTGATGAAATATGCCTCTAGATCAGGACAGCACATCTTCTTCAATGGTGTCACATTTGTACACCAACTTTCGTTGATGTAAAAGCATGTCCCGCCGCCTCGCGATTTCCCCGTTGATTCTGTGTCGCGATCCGCTCTGAACAGCTGGAAGCCCGGCAGGTGTAGCGCGTTGTCCGGGATGGCTTCATTCAGCCAGGTTTCCGTGAAACACAGCGCGGCAGAGTTTGAAAAGTCCTTATTTTTCCTGGAGAGCAGGAAAAGTTCGTCCATTTTGTTGGGTAGAGAGCGGAGATTCGCCAGATGTATACTCGGCAGCGCAGTTCTAAAGCCGCGCTGTCGGAGCTTGACGAGCGCACCGGCTCTCTTCCCCCGCCTGCGCTTCTTAAAGCATTTAAACAGCGCAGCTGCTCCGCCGGTTACAATGTTCAGTAAAACGTTTGAAAAATCAAAAAGTGGTTGAAAGTTGTGTGATGTGTCCTGCTGAACGTTCAGCAGTTCATCCCTGGTATAAGTTATTACGTTTGAGAAACAAAAAACAGGACAAACTAACAAAAACAGTAAGACTAATGGAGAGCTCCACACTGAGGCAGCCATCCGCGGCGCCATCCTCAAAAGCAATTTGCAGGTATACCAGCTTCTACTCTTCTTGGAAGGCTGTCCACAAGATTTTGGAGTGTTTCTGTGCGAATTCAACCACAGATGGAGTTGAAATCTGTGCAGGCCAGACAAGTTCTTGAAAGTGCTATTCAAGTTCTTCCACATGAAACTCATCAAACCATGTCTTTAATAGTCCTTGCTTTGTTCATTGGGTCACAGTCATGTTGGAATTTAAAAAGTTCTTCCCCAAACCGTTGCCACAAAGTTGGAAGGATAGCATTGTGCAACATGTCTTGGTATGGTGGTGTATTAAGATTGCACTTCACTGGGGATGAAGGGCCTGATTGAAATACCTTAATTCAAGAATTAACAGTTTTGTCTATATAGTGTACTTTGGTGCCACTTGGTTTATAGGTGAACACTATAAAACAAACAGTTGCTGTAGAGTGATTCTGGGAAGCATTTGCCTGGAGTTTGTACAGTTAGCTATTTTTCCTGACATGTCGGGTGATGCGCGATGTGTACAGTGGATGCACCTCTTGGCACACAGTGTGACCTTTTTTTTTTTTTTTTTAGATTTTTTCCCAATTTTTCTCCCTAATTTTAGTCATATCCAATTCCTCCCCGTCACTATGGGGCTCCCACATTAAGGCTACTATTTCCAGTCAGTCAGGAGGGCTGAAGACTAGGAAGATGCCAGCCGACCGCATCTTTTCAAACTGCTCGCTCACGCCCCATTAGGGGTGGCGTAACACACTTGGAGGACAGTGCTATCCGCTCCTTCCGCTTGCCGAACCAGCGATGATAGGGCGAGCACTTTACCACACAGTGTGACTTTGACCAGATGGAAACAAGCAATGGTGACAGTAAGACGTGGTAGAGAAGGGAGGACCATATGATGCTACAGTATACTGTACATCAGCCATGACTCTCTGATACCGTACTGTTTAGCGGGATGTCCTTTCACTCTGTATTCTACGAACAATCTCCTGCAATGCTGCACAACATAAAGGTTGACAACGCGTGGATTACTCATTGGTATCTGCTAATGGATTAAAACCTTTTAACCTCACAAAGAACCAGGTATTTTTTTTTCTCCTGACCTCTGTCATTTGAAGGGAGCATGTGGCGTCCAGACGTGTTACTGTCCATCTATTGTTCCAAGCGTGCAAGCTCAAATTAAAAAGCTTGTGTATCTTGAGTCAGAAAAGATACAGTAGATACACAGATAAACTCACAGATAAGAACACTCAGCTTGGTGCACTCGCATTTTAGCATGAAGATTTGTGGATGATGAGCCTCACTGTTTTAAGATCAAACAGAACGGTAAATATGATAGAAAATCATATCCAAAGGCCAGTGAGTAACCAGCGTAAAATATATATCCATGGACAGCCTACCTGCTCTAATCAGTCCTGAAGGAGTTATGAATAATATAACTATGGATTACGAGTATCATTGCTAAAAAAAAACATCTAAACCCTGCCTAGTGACCACTGTCTCTGAGACCGTGACAGCAGAACCTTTCCTAGGGCAGATACAACATGTTCTTATTGCAGTTTTGTTTATGCTCTCTCTCACAGTGACATTTTATCCTCTTGTATAGCAAAAAGTTCATTTGGAAGAAAATAATATATCGAATCCTTCAAACTTGACAGGATTCGATATATTTTTTGAAAAAAGACATAAATAAGCCACATGTATAAACGTCCCTCTGCAATAACCCATCGCTATGCCAACAAAATTGAGGGTCACCTTAAAACGGAACTTGTGTTCGGTACGGATCGTGTTCATTATCCACAGCCGCTGCATCCAATTGCCAAGTTTTTCATTAGACTACTTACATTTATCAGCCAAGATAAATGTCCAGAAAATCTTGAGTACACACGCACACACACACACACACACACACACACACACACACACACACACACATACACACTGGGTGGCACCTGTGCATCATTAAAATCTATTTATGGAAATCCTATCAGCACACTACAGCATGTGTGTGTTTACATGCCACCCAGCAACTATCTGTGTGACATTCAAAGTTCCTTGGGCATGCCCCGGGTGCCTATAACAAAATAATCCTCATCAGTAACAATCATAAAGTAATAAAGTAATATCATAGACTGTAAGAATTTGAGAAACAGTAGAAGCATAATGTCTCTGCTTGAACCAGCCATACTGTTTTCCAACCGTATCTGCTTTTCTGGATTTCCTGCTTTTCTGCCCTACCAGAAAAAAAAAACATGCTCCTTTGGTTAAATAGTGAGTATAAAAATGCAGTTGATTGAAAATGATCATGGTCTCAAGTGAACAGTTAGTCTTAAATACTCATGTCACGCAGTGCCAGGTAGCGGACAGGAAAGCTATTTAAATCAATTAGCTTGTAAGAAGCTAAACAATGTATTTTTAAAACCAATAGTACTGATAAACAATTTATGTATTCTTGACATGCATAATACAAGGACTGAAAGAAATGCAAAAGTGGGAATAGCATTTTTAATTAAGTGACGTACAGTAGGTCATTAAAATTGCACATGGTTGGTAGAGTAACTCTGAGTGTCCCTGTCCAATAGTCTCAATCACAGGTGATGCATCATTGAAAACATTGTCACAGTTGATGATCTCCCACTGGTTTGTATTCAATGCATGTTTACCCTTCTTTAAACTTCCCATCCATCTGTGCACATTGCTCTTGTCAGTGGTGTCGTCTCGATACAAATTCTTTAGCACAGTGGGAGACCAAAATTTTTTGTGACAAAGTGGATTTTGAAACTAAAACTCCAAATAGAAAAGAATACGTTTTTAAGAATCAGTGAATTATGATAGCTCAATCATCTTATCCTGGGAAAATACTCAGTATGCAATACGCATCGAACACATACTTCTAAAGAGCTCCTGATGAAGCAGTCTGGCTAAGGATCGGTTGATTGGCCTGGTTTGATTTATACCACTCAACCACGTGGCATGATTTCATTTCATCTCTTCAGCAATAACCCCAACCCCAAGGACACACGATGTGATGAGAGGACCGTATATATCTGAGTCACCATTCATCACAGCCAGAAGGCTGAAACACAGTTTGGCTTCTGGAATGAGCTGGGAACCTGGCACTCACTTCTTTTTTCATGTCATTGGACAACAACAAGGTCTAAGAAAAAAGAGATTTAATGGTAGCATAACTTGATTAGCATGAAATGGCAGCTGCATGCAGTCAGTCAGTGCTAATAGTGTGTAACGTCAGGAATGAAATTGGAGGTCTTGTGGCCCAGCCAGTTTTCTCTGACCCCAAAGACAATTTTTTGCAGTTACATTTAAAAGAATTCAGACTCTCTAAAAGGCTATGAGACAGTGGTGGCTCAGCGTTTAAAACTCTGGGTTACTGAGCAGAAGGTCAGGGGGTCAAGCCCTAGCAGTGTCAGTCTGCCACTAAGCAAATTCTTCTTCTTCTTTTTTATTTTTATTTTTAGGACAAGTATGAAATTAGCACATTTTATCTCGTGATAGAGTTTGGTACTTTACTTTGGTTTAAAAATCCTATCTCAGACCAAAGTTACACATACAGACATAGTTCTGCTTTGTCTACATAACACTTTGTTCATCTCTGTCTACCACAGCATTTTTGTACTTTACTAAATAATGAATACTGCATACTGGTGCTACCAACAATGGTGTATTTCTTCCATGTACAGTTTGCAAAGGAATTTACTAGGGCTGTCAATATTAACGCATTACCACGTGATTAATCTAACATGTAGAATAACATGACTACCGAAACATCATCAAGTGTCTTAAATGGTAAGTTTATTAATAAAAAGCTTTTAGATGGAAGTTTGGATAAAACCAATGTTGTGTGCTTGAGTTACAGTATGTTCAAAGGAAAACTATTTTTACAAGAATACCTTAGCAAGATGTGAGAGTGGTGGCTCAGGTGGCTAAGGCTCTACTGTAGGTTGTTGATCTCCTGATTTGAGGGTCTGGGTCGGCTGCCGTCGGTGGGTTTGTCACACCCCAGACTACCCAGCCTCTACATGCATTGTTAATGCTTAAGATTTTATAAAACTACATAGTTTCCTCTAAGCAGTTTGTCGAATGCATTTCTTCATTCCAACATTGCATGTTTATAATACAGTACAAGAAAATCTGATTATTTTAAAATTGTGATTAATCGTAATATACAGTATGAACAGCCCACAGATGAGTATTTGAGATGTCTCCCAAAGCAAAACCTTCATGTTTTTTTGATGCAGGCATTAAAAAGGGGCATCAATATACTGTACATAATTCTTCATAAGGAACAAATAATATTCATAATAGTACAACTATAGTCAATATTAAAACATCCTATTTTTCTCAGCCAAGCAACTCACACTTCCTAAAGCACAAACACAAAAATAAGCAACAAAATACATAAACCACACTTCCTCTCTCTACCGTGGTTTAGTCACATCACTTCCATATTGACAGACTGAAAGAAAGCTATATGTCATATAAGAATTTGGTGCATCTATACACCTATTTTTCCCCTCTCCTCTTATTTAGTTAGTTACAGTAGTTAGTGGTAATTCAGTTCTCATAAAACTATACCCAGATATCTTACACTTAAATGTCAGTTATAATGGCAAAAAAATAAAAAAATAAATCAGAAATAAGATCCATTTGTGAACTAGTAGCCAGAAAGTATCCTCTTCCACATGTCTCTAATACTCTAATACAGCTGTCACAGATTTCTCAAAGACGCCATGATGGCCTGTTTCAGCAAGTAGTGAGTTTCTTACCAATTATTTTTCTTTTTCAGTTTTATTATTACAGTAACAGACAGCTCACTCCTCTACTGTAACATTCCAAAACAACTGAACTGTGAACTGTAGCACCGTATCGAAGGAAACTATTGGACACTTTGTGATTCCCAAAGTGTGAAAGCGGCAGTCTTGCAGAAATCTACAGCCAGATCATTCACTCTGTACACTGCAGTTTCGATTTTCAAATTTCAATCAGTAAATACGAGGTGCCTGGATCGTATCAGCTATCTGGTCTCGTAACCAATCCACAGAGGCTGGTAAAAAAAAATCAGTGGAATATAACAGCCATAAAACATATCTGCACGTTATTGGGAAAACCTGTAAAACATGACATGCTATACAGTAGATAAACTCAGCAAGGAGCTGTTTTTAAACGCATAAAGATTAGTTACTGTACAGGTCCAAGTGGGACATTGTAACGATATGGTTCCAACTACAGTATAGCTCCAAAACGACAAAGTAAAATGTCAGGAAGATGCAAATCTGCAGATTCTTACCAAGGGTTCGGTGCTCCAGCTCTGATTCGAACCATCAGTATTTGAAGTAGGATTACTCCGTTCTGGATTTTCCTCCGTTTCTCTGGGCATTTTATGCATTGCTCTGTTGCCCATGGCAACTGTGATTGAATTTCATCTCATTACAAGTTTCAAGCAAAGTGGAAAACTTACTAATACTAAACGAATCTTCCTTACGCTCCAGTCTTGTGTCTTACTAGGAGCACCACGGCACTTTACTCTCTTGTTTATTTGCTAGAGTGACATCCAGCTTCTTCCATAAACAGAAAGAACCATCTACTGCTGGCGTCTTCACTGTTCATTTGAGCCTCAGCTATTTTTACACCCACTAGCTGTGCATGTGAGTGGAGTGTCAGTGGTATGTTTGGAACTAGAAAGTGTACAGGAGTACACAGCGACTGGCGTGAAGGTGGGAGCTGATATACATATACATTAAATGACTACAATAATACCATGGCACCAGGTACAGTACGGAACAACTTACCTGGTACAACTGTGTACCTGGTAATGGGGAAAGTAAAGTGTAATTGTTTTAATGTACTGTACATACTAGGTATATTTTATTAAAGTTTTTGCGCAGTGGCCTGCAAACATTTTTACAAAATCCCCACCAGATTTACAGGAGTTTTAGTTACACTTTATTATACAGTATTTCATTTACATTTACATTACAAGCTTTCTTACTCAGAGTGACTTATACATCTGAGCAGTTGTGGGTTATGCACCTTGCTCAAGGGCCCAACAGTAGCAGCTTGGAGGTTGTGGGGTTTGAACCTGGGACTTTCCAATCAGTAATCCAACACCTTAACCGCTGAGATACACAAAAAAAAAAGTACACCAAAAAAATAAATAAATGTGCAAAGTGTGTTCACAACACAGCTGCTTTACATTTAGTGATGCTCAGCAAACTCCATACCAGGCAAAGCTCACAGAGAGCTGAAAATGACGAAACGATGACTAAGCCGTGAAAGAGCATCTCCTGATCACAGCGTGTGCTAAATGTTCCAGTAATTACAGTGTGTTGGCCACCATAGATAACACACACACACACACACACACACTTCCTCTTTCATTTCTGTCCTGATTTTTATCTCTTTTGGTTTATTTGTTTTCCTTTTATGGATTTCTTTTTGGATTGCTTTCTTTGTAGTGAAACGACTAAATTTTTTATAATACTGTAGCATCATTGAATGTGCGTGCATTAGAAATTTAGAGGTAATTCACATAGTGTACAGTACAGCACTAAAATATATACATACAGTACAGTCCAATAACTCATCCATGTATAGGATTTGAAGCTGATGACTCAAAGTTCCCATTATAAATAGGACACACATCTAATCATCTCCCACACTCAGGTGTTCAAACATCTCATGGTATGCATACTGTATACTGTATTTGTGCTTTATTGTGTTCATTTCCGTACAGTATGTATTGAGAGTATAGGGATACTCTGTACTATGACTATATTTCTAACTCCTACTCAATAGTCTTTAGTTGAGACTATACCATATAACTCCCCATAATCCCCCTTAAATCCCACGGCACTAGTAAAAGTTAAATTAAATACCGACCGTATAGTGATTCCCACACTACTTAGGTTATGTTACGAGATATTGTGCTAGCAATACTATATTAATTCAGGAGGATCCAAAAAAACAACCCCCACCAGATCCTACTCTCATGATCAATAATTTGTAATTCATTTATATTTCGCCCTAGTGAGCGACTCTCCTCATCTCTAAAACATAAAGTAGTCCCGCGAGATGTGGTATGATTTATCAAAGCTACAGCACACTGCAGTGTACAGTAGCTACAGTATGTGTGGGAGGCAGAGTTAAATGTCCCCGTTCTCCTTACAAACAAGCCTGAAAAACATGACACGCCATTACACTGCCTTATCATGAATAGGATACTGGGCAGAAGTCTAATCCGCTCCTGAAGCAAAGAAAAGCGTGAGGTTCAATAACTGGTGAACTGTTATATAGACTTGTAGACCAGTGCCAGAGAAACATGTTTACTAATTATTCGTACATGAATGATGTGGTCACAGTTTCCGCGACCATGCTAAGCAAGAATGCAACATCACGACAACTGAGCCACCCCTCATTTCTTCAAGTTAAATTTCATTACACTTGGGAACAAAATAGGAACAAATGTTTTACTGTCAGGCTTTAAAATGCCTGAAGTTGCAATTTCAAAAGTGGTTGTTTTTGTAAGCATTCACAGCATCACTTGCTTTTTATGCTCAATTGATTTATAGGCCATTGTGTGGCTTAACAAACTAAAAAAACATTCCTTTGAAACTGATCAGGTACTGTGACTGAACTGAAAACGAGAGCCAAAAATGAGAGCCAAATACGTCTTCCAGGAAACCTTGAGTACTATTTCATTAGAAATAGATTACATTAGAAATACTGTACAGGAAAGTCTGGTTCTTGGTTGGCTCAAGATTTTGCACAGTACTGTATGTACAGAACAGTATGTATAGATGAATAGATACTGTAGATAGATATACTACAGTACGACACAGTGGCTTAGTGATTAGCATGTCGTCTTGCACTTCCAGGGTCGGGGTTCAATTCCCGACTCAGGTATGTGTTCATGGTTGGTGGTTGTTCCCTGGGTCGCTCCGGTTTCCTCCCACAGTCCAATGAAATGCAGGTTAGGCTGATTGCCATTTTCAAATTGCCAGTAGTGTTTGAATGGCAACACACACATGTACAGTATACTGTATATATACTGTAGATAGATACAGCATATACTGTATAGTATACACAATATATGTTATACTATATGTTACCTTTCTGTATGGTAACTCAAATGTCTCTTCCACATGTACTGTATAGTATCTCACAAATGACAATAATGACCACTCTTTCCGATATTTTTCATTCTGAGAGCAGATTTTCTTTCAGGTTTACCCCCACTACAATCAAATTGCAGGTTTTAATCCTTTGGTAGGTGCAGAAGACAAACATATCTAATCTGTAGTTAAACCACATGCCAGGCATAGTGGGGTTGGGGCACTGAATAAAAGTGTAATCTTCAAAATAAATAAATAAATAAATCTGCATCTGTCTTAATGCCTTAAAATGACACCGTTTAGTAACATAAAGGCATAGTGTAACAAACCTAAAACAAAAGTAGGAAATCCCTAAATCTTTTTCTTAGTTAATGCTATCAAGCACAAATACATTAGAGACCTTCGTATGGTTTTGTAAGCAAGATGCAGTGCATTTCTTACTGTAAGTTAGTCTACTGTATGTCTACAAAGGACTATTTATATCTTTGAAACAAATGTAATCACTTCAAACTATAAATTCTTGTATTGACTAGCTTCAACACCTCAAAGAGTACTGCAGTCCTCATCATTTACAGTGGCTACACGACTGCACTGAGTAAGGATGGGAAAAAAAAGGAGTCAGGGGCTATGTTACCATAGCAACTCGGACAGCTGGACTGCAAGAGTTTATTGGCAAGCTTGGTATGTGTGTGTGTGCGCGTGTGTGTGCATGCATGTGTGTTTTCTCAGCAGTTAATCTTTATTGCACTGCATATACAGTACCGGCTTGCTATAGCATGGTGGAAGGAGATTAGTTAAGCGGCACACATCAGGCACTCTAATGCACTGTACAACCCAAATATATCAAGCTGCAAACCTTTAAAGAGATGATTACCAAAGGGAGAAATAATAGCTTGGCTCTAATAAAATATTAAATGATTTGTTATTGATTCCACCAGACAAGGATGTCCTTAAAATAAAACCTTTTAATGGATATAATACTAAGATTTGACTGTTTAGAATAAGTACTGTTGAAGTCACATTTAGCCAAAATGATAAGTCTGCAAAATACAATACAAGCAAATATAATACAACCAAACATGACATTTAATGAAATACGGTTGATATTAAATATTGCAAAGTCCAATATTTTTTTGAGACTATATACTGCATATACTGTACAGATTGCAGAAATGCACAGATTGCTGTTTTGCATAACACTCTCCAGATTACTGTCTGATGCATAAATGGATTGCAAGCGTGTTCACCTCGAATGACAAAGGCTGGATTATCAGCCCAGTCCACAAAGCCAGATGTGGAGGATTTTGATGTAGTCAGTTGATTTAGAATCTAAAGTACATATACAGTAGCTCTACCCCATTAATAACACAGGATATCATAACACATTTTATGCTTATGTGTTCTTCTGGATATGACTGAGGTACAGTAGGTTGTTTAGCAAAGATCTAAACGTGACCTGACTCCATCACATACGTTAATTTGAAGCACAAAGAATAGGAAATACTTGATATTCTAAACATATTGATAAAATTATTTTATAGTTAAGGGAAAAAAAATGGCAACACAAAAGAAGAGAAAGGAAAGAACTGGTAAAAACCATTGTAGTGAATAAATTATGACTTACTGTACTGTAGCAAGGACATGTTCCTGTTTCTCTGTTACTGTGTGCCTATCTGATTTTTTGGTTTTATCAACTGCTTTAAAGCATTCAGATTGAAATTTATGTGGCTGTGCGACGTCTGATTTTCAGATGGTACAGTAAAAATAAATTATATCGTTTTTTTCTGTAATACTTAAAAACATCACTGCCTTAATTAAGCAGAACTGTGCAATGTTTTCTGTATCTGTATAAAGTTTAGGAGCAAAAAATACTCAAAACTACAGTCCTGTCCATCTTTTGATCACTCTCTTACTCTTTCTCTATACGGCTTATCCTGATCAGGGTGTCGGAAAACCTGGAGCCTATCCCTGGGGACTGGTGGCACGAGGCAGGGTATATCCCGTCCATTGCAGGGCACCATCCTCTACAGGCAATTTGGAAATGACAATAAGCCTACTCTGCATGTCTTTGGACTGTGGGAGGAAACAGGAGTATTTAAAGGAAACCCACCAAGAACTGCAAACTCCAGGCACTCAGACATAAAAGGAGCCTTCGAACCTGAAGGTGCAAGACCATAGTGCTAATCAAACTCTGCCACTTACTGTATAACCAACCAGATATGCTACAGTATATATATTTTGTATTTCTTTTTGAAACATTTTTATGGCTTCATTATTATGATGGAAGAAACACCATTAGGACACATGAATATGTTTCAATCTACTGTACTTGTGCACCAGCACTCAACTATGGAATAGGACATTGTCCCAAATCACCTTAAACATAAACAGCTCCAGTTGTTCCTGCTCTTGATCCTGTGGATTTGGCTGTCGCTGACAAGTTCATTGAAATTAGGTGTCTGTTTACAGTATATTGTATTACAGTATTAAGAGAGAGAGTCAAGATGGTTTGGGTAAGAAAAGATAATTTAAGTGAATCTAAACGGCATGGTTGTTGGTGTCAGAAGGGCTGGTTTGAGCATTTCCCGAAACTGCTGATCTCTGGGGATTTTCACACACAACCATCCCTAGGGTTTATAAAAACATATCCAGTGAGCGGGAGTTCTCTGGGTTAAAATGCCTTGTTGATGCAGAGGAGAATGGTCAGACTGGTTCCAGCTGATAGAAAGGCAACAGTAACATCTCATTATACCCGAGGTATGCCAAAGAGCATCTCTGAACACACAACATGTCAAACCATGAAGCAGATGAGCTACAGCAGCAGAACACAACACCGGGTGCCACTCCTGTCAATGAATGGGAAACCGAGGCTATAAATTGTATGGGCTCACCAAAATTGTACAATATGAGACTGGAAAACACTGCCTGTATGATGAGTCTCGGTTTCTGTTGTGACATTCAGATGGTAGTGTACAGTAGTGTCAGAATTTGGTGTAAATAACATGAAACCATGGATCCATCCTGCCTTGTACTGTATACACTACTGCTGTTGGTATAATGGTGTCAGGGATATTTTCTTGTTTGCAATGTGTATCCATCTATCCATCCATCCATCTATCCATCTATCCATCCATCCATCCATATAGGAACCTCTGTAATCCAACAAGGGACCATGGAGGTCAATAGTGATCATAGTATTTATTCCCATTTTTACAACCGTGGTAGGACTTCTGGCTAACATTCACATGCACATTCACACACTACAGCCAATTTGGGAGCGCTAATTAGCCTCATCCGCATGTCTTAGGACTGTGGTGGGAAGTAATGTACAGTATATAGTCCACATATAACCGTGTCTGAACCACCAAAGAGTCAGGTTAAGATTTTTAAATACTTTATCTACAGTAATGTATCTTCTAGTTTTTCTTTTTGTCTAGTAGAATGTACTGTTTACAGTACAGATGCTTGGATTTTGATGTTTCATGTCTAGCGTGATGTCTAGTGTCTTTCATGATTACCTGTTCATAAGCAAGCGTGGTAATTCTTTCAACAGCATTAAACCTACTGTAGTTTGGCGAACTTTGCAGTATCCACTAGGGAGAAACTAGAACCACGCAGGTCCTCCATGCATGCCAGTTATATAGCGGATTTATAAATAAACAGGAGCGATCCACACAGAAGGACAAGGAGGTGAGCAAAAGCAAGAAGTCTCATTTATTTGCTTGAAGCATTAAAATGGCTTCTCGCTTTGCAGTCTTCATCTACAATGTGTGAGCTCGACCACGTTCCAGATTCTCATGTAAGATTCATGAAGAGTCCAGAGCACTTCGGAAATTGAAAAAAAAAAAGAAAAGAAAAAAAAGTAAACAAGGGGGAAGTAGGGTCTTATCTGTCTGTGACTGCAGCCCTTACTTTTTAAATCAAAGAGGATGGATTATGTCTAACAATATCTGGCCTAGACACAACACACCCGCAAAGGTAAATAAATACTGTATATGAATAAATTTTTAACCCAGACTGATTTTACAGGCAGAACAATGCTAAATTTAACTCAGTAAAAGTACATTTGTGCATTCACTCCATATTTGCTTAACAGGTAATCGTCATTGAAACTACATACATATTTTATATGTGCTACATATACTGTACATATAACTTGGGGCTAAAATCATCTTTATAAAAAAAAAAACTCTGCGTTCAGGTTAATAGTGACTCAAATCCGATTTTTATACCTTAACTTGACACAGAAAGCCGGTGGATTTGTGGTTAGATTCCTGCCTCAGGTGGGTTTCCTCCTGGTATTCCGGTTTCCTCCCACAGTCCAAAGACATGCAGATATATAGATAATTCGCATTCCTAAATTGTCCATAGTGTGTGAATGATCATGTGTTTGTGTGTGTATGAGTGTGTGACCTACGATGGATTGGCACCCTGTCCAGAGTGTACCCCGCCTCGTGCCCTAAGTCTCCTGGCACAAGCTCCAGGCCACCGGTGACCCTATATACAGGATGACGCTGTATAGACAGTGAGTGAGTGAGTGAGAAAGTGAGAGTAATGCGGATCTGAGTTACATTGATTTGTGCCCTGAGATCAGATACATATCCAATACATAGTCACGGTCATGCGTGCATGCGTGGGACGCTCGTTGACGTCAGTTAGCACTGGCAGAACTGGGATTTCACGCCAGGGCTAGCAATACAGTAGCTGCTAAAACAGCTAAAGGCTTTGTTCCTTCCTCTGGACCTCAACAAATACATCCAACCAACTGCTTGCAATCCTCCAGATGGCATATTTCTGCTAAAATGGCATCCACAGTTTGAAATGAATGAGTGGTCGCACAGATATAACGTCTTTTAACCCAGAAGGTACGAGCAAGGACGTATCGTTGTCTGCATGTGTGACAACAGACGCGTCCACATTCGACCCAGATAAAAGTCGCTGGGAATTATGAATGTAAACTGTCATGACATGCAGGTCTGATCAGGGCAAAGAAAAGAATTGAAAAGAACTGAACGATGTGGCTTGTAATACGAATGCTAGTCATTCTTCGTTTAATTCATCAGAAACTTGCCATTTATTCCTTTTCAAATTAAGAGCGAATAATATCATTTTTACGTGTTTTAATGCTTCACAATAAAGCCATTTAATTAGACCACAATTAAACCCAGTTTACCCAACATTGCTGTTTCAGAGACAGAACAATACTGTATCTGGCAATTCAGGTTTATCTAGATGCACAAACAACTGAAATTTAAACAGGAAGGCTGATGGATGTCACCTGATTTGTTTTTGTCCAGGGACCTTACGAATGTACTGTACTGTACTGTACATACAGTATAGCTGATATTATCTGCAAACTCAGTCCTCATCATCAACCTACAACATTTTATCCTGCAAAACTACAAAAGTAACAAAGCTTACCATAATGTATGGTTTGTTTACTAGGCGATAACATGGTAAACCAAGTACTGAAGACGTACTGAATCAGTCTGCTTAATCATACCTCCTTGTTTCTTTATAGGAGTTTCACACAGTAAGTGAATAAGTGGTTTTGTGTCAGTGTCTTATGTTTGTCTATGCAACCTGCCATTTGCAGCGCGGTTTAGTTTCTGTCGAACTGCCGCAAAGTATCGGTGTTACATAAGTCTCGATCTCGATCTGTGCGTAAATTGTTATAGAAAGCTGTCTTTAACCGTTCACAATTATAGTCATTTAAGCAACAACATCCTCAGCAAATAACAGACACAAACATGTCATAAAACTGCAGGAAACACTGAATCCTGAAAAATGTTGAGATTTTGTCAGTGGCTTCCATTGATGCAGATCAAAAAACATGACCCCCCCCCCCCCCCATAAACACACTAAACAGCTTCTCGAAAGACAATTTCGAAACGCTGATCAATCTCCTTGGAAACAAAACATGGCAGAGTGATCATACGGGAATCACTGTAAATCTCACGCCTCTGTGCATATATATATCTTCATCTCCACACAAACAGCCTTTCATCAGGTATTAGCAATGCAGCATTAGCCACGGTGCATTTCACCGCTTCTTTAAGACATGCCCTTGATCTCACGCTCCTGTGTACAATCAGAGATTCCCAAATACACAGTCGCATAGCAGCAAATGTACTGCACGAATATGTGATGCTGCAGTAGGGCTCATACCAAGCCCTGTGTGGCACCGGTCACCATGTTATGAGAAGATTAATGAAGCAAGACAAGACGCTGACAAAATGCTGAATGCGGTCGGTTTTTAGTAAAGAGGTGCTCAAAGGATGCTGTGCTACAGTGTGAGCCGGGGGAACGGTGTCTTAAAGCAGAAGTATATATATATATATATATATATATATGCATGCAAATAAACTGGCAAGAACTGGATGTTATCATATGAATACATAAGGAGGATTGAAGCAAATATTGGGATGAGGAAGATATATGTACTCGGTTAGTTCAATATAACAGCCGGATGCTATAAAAAAAAAACAGATACATCAGTCTCCTGTAAGGGCTGCATTAGAACGTATATATGATTGAAGGCTGAGAAATGTTTAATGGGGAGGTAAAAAAAAAAAGGAATATGGAAGTGATAAAAGAATCCTGGAGATCTCTGGGTTTTCAATGGGAAATAAACATAGATGTAGCTGATGTAACTGGTAGTGACATTGTAAGGGTGGTATGAAATTCTAGGAAGCATCAGTGCCCATGTTGCTGATGGAGGTGGGATGGGAAAAACAAAAAAAGTCGGTCTGCCGTGTGGCGTACCTTGCGTTTGCGCTCAGCCCGTTCTCTGGAGCGTCTCCTTCTCTCACGTGCCTTCTCCAGCACCTTTGTGTCAGGCTGCTCCATCTCCAACCGGGCCTTTTTGAGGTGCGCTGCCGCGTGCGCCATAATTGATACAGCTTGTCCACAAGAAGACGAAAAATATAAGTTGACAGGACAGGAGTCCGATTGCCAAATGGCAGGCGAGTCTCCTGCCCAAGGACAGAGAAGAAGCACCTGCTGTCTCTGCACAAGCGCAGTCAGGGAATGAGACAGATCCAAGAGCTCCCTGAACAGACTAGTCCAGACTCAAGCTCAGCCTCCTCACTCTGGGTAGCAGCATCCAACACAGGTGACAGCGTGTATGTGAGAGAAACAATGCAAGATGGGAGGGGTATAGGATAATCAGAAGTAAACCAGAGATAGATAGAGCGAGAGAGAGAGGCTGTAGTCCTCCCACGACAGTTCTCTGAATAGACCGGTCCAGATCAGTCTCGTCTCTCTCTCTCTAGTTAAAAGCGTACATACTGTAGGTGACGCCAAGTGTGTAAGATAAAGGATGGTGTATAGAGATGAGAGACGGTCAATAAGTTATCCTGAAAGGCAGAACGAGGGGGTGACCCGTCCCTGTGTGGACACACTGGCCCGCTTCAGCACTACATGAGAGAAAACATGATGATGCGACCAATCAGATTCCTCACTTCCACACTGTACCCACTCGCCGGGACAAACGGATTCTACCATGCGGGAAAACCAGGCGGGAGGGGGGGGGGGGGGAGATGAAATATCAAAAGTAACCACCTAGCACATCAACCCCCTTCATATTTCCTTCCCACCCGTCAGGAGGAGAAAATGGTGCAGTCTTCCTCCACATGAAGCCAAAACAAGCTTGTACAATCCCAGCAGACGTACAGGATCTGGGATGCTCCTCTGATAGATTAAAGAGCCACATCAAAGAGAGTGTGAGTGCAAGAGTGGGTGGGTGGGTTGACGGGTGTCTGCGTGTGTACCACCGCATCTACCGTATAGCACTCCATGAATACAATCTACACTCTACAGTCTGAATTAATAACAAGGCCGCTCACGAAGCGGCCTGTAAAATGAAGGCTTATGTTAGGCTAATAGTAAATTATTTATTTACTGTTTGCCTTGCAAATAATTGATTTTTAATAAAGTAGTTTTAGGAATGATGCAAAGCGACACCAACAGTTAAATAATAAAACTGTGATATCAGTGCAACAAAAACAAACCGGTTTGTCAGGGAGCCTCAGTGCAGCATACAGTACAGCCTGGTTTGTTTCACTATGGTGCCATCTGCTGGCTGATTCCCCTTCTTACATCAAACACTAGCACACAAACTGGTTTGTTTGGCACCAATATGCAGCCTTTTAAAATCATGATCAATCTTCAACTAACGCACTAATTACTGATGATGTAATACATTACCTAATCCTTAGCACAAGACCAAAAGCAAAAAATTTAATGAATAATACAAATAAATAAATAAATAAATAATAATATTCGTTGCACCGGCTTTACCTTTACTAATGGCACACGTTCACTGATGGATTGTTTCAACAATCTTATGCGGCATCACAACACTTATTTTTGCCCAGAGTCTCGTTAATTTTTATTTGACATTTTATACTGATGAAGGGAATCAAACCATATGATATTGTTGCCATGGTGTCCCCGATTGATCAGGATAGAACAAATCCATGCGCTTCCATCCATTCTTACCCTGATGCATCCCATCATTCTGGAATAGGATCAACCTGAACTCATCGCCTCTTTACATTTGCTCCAAAGTCCAATCTTTTACGCTCCCCAGTAAATTCAAACACTTTTTCCTAATTAGCCTCACTAACACGTTTTCTTATAACGTGTTATAACTGTTTAGTCACGATCCTGTGAGTTCTTGTCACATTGTGCATGTGGAAATGCTTTCAATATTAAATGTAGCTGTAAAGTGATCTGCTCGTGGTCCCTGTTTTTTTTCTGTGAACTTTGACACTATCCGTCCGGTTCTTAATAATGAGTTGGATCCAATTCCATTAGCTTCATTCTTTTCTTTGCTCGATGCAGGCCAATAATTTGACTGTAACGTCTTTTCCATGACCATGAGACACATGTTCCGACATGGTTTGTTTAACAAGTGAAAATCTAGTTAGGTTTAAAATTATTGCATCAGTTAGGGTTAAAATAATTGCTGCCAGCTGAAACGTATTAATCACTGCAGTAATTATCCAATGAAAGGCATGCATGAGGTCTTATTTGCTTATTTAAATTCAAACAATAATTTATTTTTTTGCAAAGCGGCATATATTAATACTATTAGTAATGAACCATTTTTGAGTAGTGACACCTTGTTACCTGATTCTAATAACGTTAATATTATAATATAAATGTATATTCATTCATTCATTCATTTTCTATACCGCTTAATCCTGTGTTCAGGGTCGCGGGGGACCTGGAGCCTATCCCAGGAGACTTCGGGCACTAGGCGGGGTACACCCTGGACAGGGTGCCAATCCATCGCAGGGCACACACACATACACACACTCACACACCCAATCACACACTACGGGCAATTTAGGAACGCCAATTATCCTAACCTGCATATCTTTGGACTGTGGGAGGAAACCGGAGTACCCGGAGGAAACCCACCAAGCACGGGGAGAACATGCAAACTCCATGCACACAGAGACGGGAATCGAGCCTGGCCGGGGAATCAAACCCAGACCCTGGAGGTGCAAGGCGACAGATTAGCTATAATATTACATTTTTATTCTACCTAACAAAACATTTATATAAGCACACATCTTATATTGGCTATATTGCTGTATAATGTGCTTGTCTTTGACACCTGTTTGTAGGAGAAGAACAGGACACTGGTGACCCTGGGATAAACGGCAGGATACAAGGGTGTGGCTGGTTCAAAAATGACATGCGGTTTAAAAATCTCAGCCATGTGCTCACACACACACACACACACACACACACACACACACACACACACACACACACACACATATGAAGACTAAAGAAACAAAAAGGAATCCATGGTGATGCATTAAAACTGATAAACTGAACCAAAGAAAGTGTGTGTGTGTGTGTGTGTGTGTGTGAGAGAGAGAGAGAGAGAGAGAGAGAGAGAGAGAGAGAGCAGATGGCTTTCATTTTTGGCACATCCTGAATTCATGGCAGTATCATGTGAGCCAAAAAGAAAAATGATTCAGATGATCGCAGGGAGATAGATTTGAAACGGATTAGACTGGCTCAAACCCTTCTGTCATGTAC